>CP136055.1:13667500-14867500 GCA_032464435.1 Aegilops umbellulata | reverse complement strand
TGCTATAATTGTGTTATCCGGAAATCGTAATACATGTGTGAATAATAGACACCAACATGTCCCTAGTAGGCCTCTAGTTGACTAGCTCGTTGATCAACAGATAGTCATGGTTTCCTGACTATGGACATTGGATGTCATTGATAACGAGATCACATCATTAGGAGAATGATGTGATGGAGAGGTATCACCGGGCCCACTCGGTAATGCATCATCATAATGAGCTCAATGTGATCAAAGTGTTTGATCACGGGATCATGCATTACAGTACGAGTAAAGTGACTTGCCGGTAACGAGATTGAACGAGGTATTGGGATACCGACGATCGAATCTCGGGCAAGTAAAATACCGATTGACAAAGGGAATCGTATACGGGATTAATTGAATCCTCGACATCGTGGTTCATCCGATGAGATCATCGTGGAGCATGTGGGAGCCAACATGGGTATCGAGATCCCGCTGTTGGTTATTGCCCGAGAGCCGTCTCGGTCATGTCTGCATGTCTCCCGAACCCGTAGGGTCTACACACTTAAGGTTCGGTGATGCTAGGGTTGTGAGGATATGTATATGCAGTAACCCAAATGTTGTTCGGAGTCCCGGATGAGATCCCGGACGTCACGAGGAGTTCCGGATTGGTCCGGAGGTGAAGAATTATATATATGAAGTGCAGTTTCGGCCATCGGGATTGATCTGGGGGTCACCGGTATTGTACCGGGACCACCAGATGGGTCCCGGGGGTCCAACGGGTGGGGCCACCCATCCCGGAGGGCCCCATGGGCTGAAGTGGGAGGGGGGACCAGCCCTTAGTGGGCTGGTGCGCCCCCAAGGCCCACCCCCTACGCCTAGGGTTGGAACCCTAGGTGGGGGGGCCGCCCACTTGCCTTGGGGGGCAATCCACCCCCTTGGCCGCCGCCCCCTCTGGAGATGGGATCTCCAGAGGTCGGCGCCCCCCAGGGGGCCTATATAAAGGGGGGGAGGGGCAGCCGCACCCTTGCCCCTGGCGCCTCCCTCCCTCCCTGCTACACCTCTTCCTCTCGCAGTACTCGGCGAAGCCCTGCTGCTGTGACGCCCTGCATCCACCACCACGCCGTCGTGCTGCTGGATCTTCATCAACCTCTCCTTCCCCTTGTTGTATCAAGAAGGAGGAGACGTCACGCTGACCGTACGTGTGTTGAACGCGGAGGTGCCGTCCGTTCGGTGCTAGGATCTCCGGTGATTTGGATCACGTCGTGTACGACTACCTCATCCCCGTTCTTTTGAACGCTTCCGCTCGCGATCTACAAAGGTATGTAGATGCATCCGATCACTCGTTGCTAGATGAACTCATAGATGGATCTTGGTGAAACCGTAGGAAAATTTTTGTTTTCTGCAACGTTCCCCAACAGGTCTAAACCCCCGTGGGCACGGGGTGTCCAGGAAGTGTCCGTTGGAGCCCCAACGGCTAGTTTTGGAAGTTGGCTATAAAAGAGCCCTTCCTCCCCACCGGTTTGGGGGTTGTTCATTCACATTCTAAACATCATTTTGAGCCTCTTACCACCTCTCTCAAACCCCTATCTCCCTTCTAAGTGAAGGGGGATTTGTGGAGGGATCTTGGAGTCATTTGTTGATTTCCTCCATTGCATCCCCTCTCTTCAATCTCCCACTTTCTTGAGTTGCATCTTGTGAGATTGAGAGAGTGAGTTGAGCATTTGTTGCTTGACCTTGCATTGCATTTGTTGCATTGGTTTGAGCTCCCCGCATCGATTTGTTCATGTGAGAGCCCGTGAGTTTATTACTCTTGGAGGCTTCGCCTCCTAGACGGTTTGGTGATATATTGAGAAGATTGTGAAGAGGCCTATGTGGCCAAGGTTCCCCCGAAAGCTTCCTTTTGTGGTGTGCTCCGAGGAAGGGTGTTCAAGTGGCCTAGGTGGTCAAGTTCCCCCGGAAGCTTCCGTGGTTGTGGTGTGCTCCGGAGAGGTTTGTAAAGGTGTGGTGGTCGCCTTCAAGACCAACCCCGAGTGAACCGAGGCTCATCCGTTGGGGGTGACTCAAAAGGGAGAATACGATGAGTCACTTGGTGATGCCCCGGAGCTTTGGCTTCGGCACCGCTCTAACGAAGATTAGAACTCTCACGAGTGTGAACTTCGGGATAAATCCGTGTCCCCGACTCACTTGTGGTTATCTCATACCCACACCCTTTACTTTCCACAATTCATACTTGCCCATATTGATATATCTTGTGATAGTTGAATTGCTTAGTTGTTCCTTCATTTCCATATCTTGTGATATAGTTTGTGCTTGCTAGTTTGCTTAAGTGCCTATCTTGTTTAGCATAGGTTGTTGGTGCACTTAGTTGAGCCTAGAATATTTAGGATTTGTGCTTGAAAAGTATCCGTTAGTTTAATTCCGCATTAGGATAAAGCCAAATCCGTAAAAGTTTTAAAACTCATATTCACCCCGCCCCCCTCTAGTCGTCATCTAGATCATTTCACATACGCTGCTCTACCTTCAGTTCCTCATAACTTGGTCCCACTCTGCCAACGATGGCTCTCAGCTCTACTAGCCTCTTGCGAAGCTTCCTCAGTTCGTGCCTGACCGCCCCAAACGTGGTCGTACCCCAGCTAAGAAAGGTGGTCGCCACCTCCCTTAGTTTTTCTGACAATTCCGAAACTGAACCTGCCTGGGTCTTGGACCACGCCTCTTCAAGCAGGGGCAAGAATTCATCATGTCGTTCCCACATTGTTTCGTACCGAAACGGCCGGTTCACTGTGATCCGCTGGTTATGCGCCTCCATGTGGTTCATCAACAGCAACGACGTGTGATCTGATTTGACTGCGCTAAGATGTCTCACTGTTGCCATTGGAAACATGGCGCACCAGTCCGCTGTTGCCAGCGCCCGATCTAGGCGAACTCTGCAATACTCACCATTATTCACTTTCCACTCAAAAGTCCAGTCTAGTCCAATGTATCCCAGGTCACATAATTGGCATACATCTACTGCTTCGCGAAACAGGTTGATTTGAGCCATATCTCTCTGTTTTGGCCCGAACTGTTCTTCCACTCTGAGCACCTCATTGAAATCACCAATACAGAGCCATGGTAGGTCACAATCTGCCTTCAAAACAAAAATAAACTAGGCAAAAGCAAAAATAGTGCTAGATGGGCCTGCCCACACAGGCGTCTTAAGGCGCTATAGAGGCAAACTTGTGCCAGAAGCATCGTATAACATTTTCTGCCTGAGTATAGCAAATCAGGAGGGACAAGAAGAACCTCGGGTGCGACCCATCTACCTGCCGAGAGCAAGCGAGGCTGAGCAATCGCGCAACCCCCAGATGCGCGGTTTTTGGGCCGGCCCAAGTTCGGGCGCGGCATCCCTTTTTTCGTTTTTGTTACTTTTTTATCTCTTCTTCTTCTTAAAACATACATAAGGTTCATTTTCCTATCATACTCTTCGTCAACCGGTTCCCCCCTTCTGCCATGTCCCTCCACCTATTTTTCCGTCAAAGTGTTTTCTCTCCCACAACGATGTATTTGACAGCACCTTCTCATACGCCACTCAATCACATTAATTAACTTACCTTTTGCACCACTATATTAATTCCACCTTCGCATCGATTTCATATATCACAAAATTTACTTACCTTATGCATCAATTGCATAATTTATGTACCATACATGACACATCATACATTATTTATTATTTTGGCAAGTTTACATTATTTCATGCAAAAATTTGATAGTGTATCGACTCACACATGCGTTGGCATTCCTAGATCATGCTTGAATCACTTAGAATACCAAGGCTTTGGGAAGTTTGGATTTTCCGAAAACCCAATTCATATATCTCCTTCTCTCTCACTTAGTCGAAAAAGACAAGTTGTAGACGCCAACAATGCGACGAGAGACGCAACGAGCTCACGGGTATACTTTTCATCTACTATTGTTGTGTTGAAAATTATTTGGCTCTCGTAGCAATGCACGAGCAATTACCTAGTAATTCTTAAAAATTCTCGTGAATACCAAATTCAAAAAGATATTGAATTGAAATCCAAAAAATAGAAACTTGAAAAAAATGTTCCAAATTTTAAGAATCAGCAAAATTTCAAAACATGTTCATGAATTTTAAAAACATTCTTTATTTTGAAAAACGCTCATGGATTTCAACTTTTTTCAGAAAATTGGAAAATGTTCTCAGATTTAAAAAATATTCACTAATTTGAAAGAATGTTCAAACATTTGAAAAATTGTTCATGAATTTCAAAAGGTGTTCCAGAATTTCAAAACTTGTTGATGAATTTGATACAATGTTCCCAATTTTCAAAAGTGTTCTCAAATGTAATAACACCAAATTTTAAAATATGTTCATGTATTTCAAAAAATACTCCTGGATTTCAACAGAAAATTTTAAAAATCAAAATTGTTCTGTATTTCAAAAAAAAGTTCACAGATTGGAAAAATATTTGTGATTCCAAGAAAAATCATGAATTTAAAAAATGTTTATAAGTCCAAAAACTGTTTCCGAACTTTCAAAGATATCCAAGATTTTTTAAATGTGATTTGAAGATATTTTCGTGAATTCAAATATTATGCATGATTTGAAAAAATGTTTGCCAATTTATTTAAATGGTGAAATAGAAAAGAAAAAGGCAAAACTAAAAGAAAATATGTAAAAATAAAATAAAAAACTAAAATGAAAAGGGAATAAAATTTTGAAAGAAAAATACATAAAAACAGTGCGAAGAACACGGAAAAGAGCCGAACTGGGACGGCCCAATACAACGTGTGCGTTGTGGGAGGGTGGTGTTTGGTGGATATGATGGGCGGACACTGGGATTAGGGACCGCGTGACTACGCCTCGTCGTTCTCTTTATCGACCAAATCCTGCCCCTCAAACAAAATTCTCTCCCATGCTGACACTGAATAGTTGACCAACACGTTCCCTATCGACCGCCTAACCAGCTGTAAGACCAGTGCAGAGAGCCGTTAGATCAAAGGGCACCCTGATTCACTCTGCTAATCCACCCTTCTCTCGTGAACTTCTTCTCTTCACACACACCGCGCCGCCAGCTTGCCCGCCCCCGTGGCCTCACTACACCGTTGGCTCGTCTGCCCATGGCTCTTGCAACACCGCTTTGCTCATTGACGTTCCGCCCCAGCTTGCAACACCTGGGTGCAGCATGGCCGGCGGCGGTTGACACACGCGCGCAGATGGTTTGCAGCACCGTCTTGAACCTGCCGTAGCTTTCCACATTGTTGATAGCAACACTTGCCCGTGCTGATTGCAGCATTCCGTGCGCCCCGCCCATTCGACGCATGTCGCTCGCATCACCTCGAGTGCGTTGCGGCACCACCACCCACCGCCAAGGTCACGCATGGCAACCAGAGGCCGAGGTGGCGACCGATCGATTCGCTTCATCGGCCGGCCGATCGCCAATCTTTACCTTCCTTTTTCGCGATTTTCACCCGCCGCTTTTTCCTGCGTGTATGTGTGTGTTTTGACTTTTGACTTTTTGATGGTAGTGCTTGTCTGCTTGGAGATTCCTGTGGTTGGGTCGTGCATGTGGCAGACGCGCACCATGAGCGCCACGTGCTGCCTTTTTCTAAGAAGATCTTATCCACGAGTTCCGACGCGTGATGGGCCGTCTGAGATAACACGTACTAGTATGCACAGCACAACTGACACTGTGTCCTCGCCGTGGAAAGGTCCTCCTGGTTATATATACGCATTGCATGGCCACGGACGCGCGCATGTGATCGGATCGGCCGAGCCGGGGCGTGAACTGCAGCGATCAAGCCAAGCAGAAACGCACGTGATCCAGTGCAGACCCCAAAACCGCATCGTCCAGAGCGCGCGCGCGTGTCACCGCGGTGTCCCGCGGCCGGCGCCACGCCGCGCCCATGGACGCCCGACGCCCATCGAAGCGTTGCTCCCATCGACGTGGGCGCCGGCGCCGACACGCTACAGGCTACACGCACCCTCCTTTTTCCGGTTCCATAGTCCCCGGACCCGGCAGCGGGTTCGCCGCAAACGCGTGCAAAAAAAAAAAGAAAACGAACGGCGCCGGTGATCCAGGAAGCAACCCACATCCACTAGTCAACGCGTGCGGCGATGCCACCTGACGACGCCGGGCGCTGTGGCTGGCGACGGAGGGGGTGCCGCACGAGGGGGGGACAACGCGGTGTCCGGCCCCTGCCGGTCGCGTACAGCCGCGGCGACCGTATCACTGGACTACGCGATCAACGGGGTCACCCGCAGGCCACACCCGCCCCACCCGGCCGCGATTCTGATCCGGATGTCGACGCACGGATCGGCGGATGGCCACCGCCGGCCAGCGCGTCGATCTCGGACGCAGTATTATTGTTTTTCCTGCAAATGGCCTCAGGATGAATGGATGCGGTGACCGGCAATCGCGCGGATACGAGCATATGGACAAGCGGCCCCGCCGCTCGTGTATCATACGTACACCTCCTGTCGGGATCAAATCTGTGGTGTGGGACAGGCTACTTCATTTGGTCAGGCCAACTTTGGACCTCAATCTCGCAGAAAAAAAAACGCTGAACCTTTTCCTTTTTTTGAGCTGGAAAAAACACGTTGGGCCTGATTGGTGGTTGCTTGCGTGCTAGTGCATGTTTTTAGGAGCTTCAATTGCGAGCGCACACGTGGATCTGCAAAAAAACACTAGCGGCCAGAGAGTAATGAAGCGCCATGATTCTGCCCCTAGCAATCATTGGTGTGCCTTTGAATCTACTAGTAGCTACCAGTAGATGGGAATCAACACGCCAGTTGATTGAGGAACATGACACTAACGGATGAGCTTTCACAATTGAAATGTGGTCGAGGCACACGTTAGCTGCTCCCCTTTTTTCATGCCCCGATCTGGAGAAGACACAGATAGTTATTCTCCCGCGTGTTCTGAAAAGCATAAACAACCATCAAGAAGCGAAAAGGCAATCAGTTCCTGGAATACAACTTTGTGATACAATATTTGACAATTTGTGTCCTCTGTGGCAGCAACAATAATCTCAACTCAACCTCCTCTCTGATTCGGACTCCGAAGAGGAGCTCGAGTCAAAGGCCGTGGCGGAAGCCACCGCGCACGCTTAGACCACCGCAGCTACCTCTGCCACGATTGGGGCCTGGTGGGCGGGATGAGCTGCGCGTAGTACGTGGGGCGTCGGTGGACCATGGCACTAACGGCGATAACAGTGTGGATCGACCATTTGAGGCCGTGGCGGCAAATCTAGACCAGCTTTTTTAGTGGCTCCGGCGGCTAGAGTTAGGGTTCACCGCGGCGATGGCTTCCATTTGTAGCCGCACGGCTGTGTGAGAATTGGGTGGCACAGTGCATGATGCCATTACTGCCGATGGTGCTCCTGCTGCTTCAAGTTTTGTCGACACCACAACTACTTCATCTTCTCTATAAACATAAATTGCTTCAATTTATTTGTTAAAATGAAACTAGATTTCTTTGTTGAAATGAAAACAGCTTCAACAACGTTATAACTGAAAATTGTTTACACCTCTCTGCAAAGTACTAGTGTCAACCATTTTTTTAGATAAACTTTTGATCCATTCATCAACTGTCAAGGCGGTACAAAGAACACTAGAGGTAAGAATTACATCCAGATCTGTAGACCACCTAGCGATGACAAGCACTAAAGCGAGCCGAAGGCAGGGCCGTTTCTCTTCCCCCTCGCCCCCTGCACTCTCCTCCGCTCCTCACCCCCCAAATTCGGTCTCAAACGGCCCCGACGCGCTAGTGGTACAGGTGGCACCCCCCGGCTGCGACTCCTCTACTCATGTCTGCCCAGATGGGATCTGGGGTCATCCTGGCCGGTCGCGTTGCTCTTCGGACGTCCTTCATGGTGATCGGGCATGCTCTACTCGCTATGGCTACCCACCCTCCGCCCCCATCCCCTGGTCTGTCTTCGGGTCAGCATCTTCGGGAGGTGGCCTTGAAGATGCCTGGCTATGACTGGCGGCAGCTGCTTCCTGCATCGCGCTGCCCGGGAGGTTTGTCTACGAGTGAGTCTCCTTCACCACCCACCCACCCCTAGCAGGGGCGGCTTCGACCAGGGACCATGGACCTGTGACCCCTCCCATGTCCATGGCCGGCCGACATGGCTTCGGATCCGACGCGCCCCGGGAGTTGCGCTCGTCCCGACTCCTTTGGCTCACTGGCTCCTCGACATCTACTCACCACCACCACCGCGCTGGTGCCCTTGGTTGACCTTCTATCCCGGCGCATTGTGTATTCCTAAACGGGCCACGTGCTGCGCTTGTTCCGGCTCCTTTGGCTCGCTGGCTCCTCGACATCTACTCACCACCACCACCCCGCTGGTGCCCTTGGTTGACCTTCTATCCCGGCGCATTGTGTATTCCTAAACGGGCCGGGAGCTGCACCCCCTTACAACTCCTTGAGCCCATTGGCGTCCCTGCTGCTCCAGTCTCGGTGGCGTGGGTGTGCGCTCCCTTCCAAATCTTGGCTTGTCCAGGTCTACGGCCACCGTTGCATCCCCGCCGCCTCTCATTCCGCTCAGCCACGCAATCTTGCCCTTCTCCAAAGCTCGCACGTCCGGCGGTGCCCGGTGCCTCCTTCAGCGTCCGTCATGGTTCCCCTTCCTACAGTCACAGCTCCAGCCTATGCCCAACTTCCTCTTCTATGGTCTGCGCTTCGACGGCTTGGGATTACTTGGATTTTAGCCAGAGCGAAATCCCTGCATCCTATCCTGGCAGCAGTGACACCTATGGGTGTCGTCCCTGTCGGTGTCAAAGCTGGCGGATCTCGGGTAGGGGTCCCGAACTGTGCGTCTAAGGGGACACGATGTTTATCCCGGTTCGGGCCCTCTCTATGGAGGTAATACCCTACTTCCTTCTTGATTGATCTTGATGAATATGAGTATTACAAGAGTTGATCTACCACGAGATCGTAATGGCTAAACCCTAGAAGTCTAGCCGGTATGACTATGGTAATGAATATCTGTCGGACTAAGTCCTCCGGTTTATATAGACACCGGGAGGATCTAGGGTTTGTTGGGGAACGTAGTAATTTCAAAAATTTCCTACGCACACGCAAGATCATGGTGATGCATAGCAACGAGAGGGGAGAGTGTTGTCTACGTACCCTCGTAGACCGTAAGCAGAAGCGTTATATGAACGCGGTTGATGTAGTCGTACGTCTTCACGATCTGACTGATCCAAGCACCGAAAGCACGGCACCTCCGAGTTCTGCACACGTTCGGCTCGGTGACGTCCTCGCCTTCTCGATCCAGCAAGAGGGGCGAAGTAGTAGATGAGTTCCGGCAGCACGACGGCGTGGTGACGGTGTTGGTGAAGAACAATCTTCGCAGGGCTTCGCCTAAGCACTACGAAAACTATGACGGAGGATAAACTAGAGGAAACGGGGTTGCCAGCACACGGCTTGGTGTTTCTTGATCTGTCTTGGGTGCTAGCCCTACCCCTCTATTTATATGTTGAGCCTTGGGGTCGAAACTTGGAGTAAAAGCCTCCACAAAGTCGGTTTCACCCGAAAGGCAAGAGTCCTTCTCGGACTCCAGGGCCAGACGCCAGGGTTCCCGGCGTCTAGGCCCAGACGCCAGGGACCTTGGCGTCTGGCCTCTGGACTCCGCAAAACTTCCTTTTGCACTTTCCAAAAACCTCGTGGGCTTTCCCCTTTGGCCCAGATAAAGTGTTCTCGTGCCCAAACATTTTGGGAAACATTCGGAACCCCTTCCGATGGATTCCAGAACCTTTCTGGAGATCAAACACTACTATCCACATATCAATCTTTACTTCCGCACCATTCCGGAGTTCCTCGTCATATCCGTGATCTCATCCAAAACTCCGAACAACATTCGGTCACCAACATACATAACTCATAGTACTATATCGTCAACGAACGTTAAGCGTGCGGACCCTACGGGTTCGAGAACTATGTAGACATGACCTAGAATCATTCTCGGTCGATAACCAATAGCGGAACCTGGATGCTCATATTGGCTCCCACATATTCTACGAAGATCTTTTATCGGTCAGACCGCATAACAACATACGTTGTTCCCTTTGTCATCGGTATGTTACTTGCCCGAGATTCGATCGTCGGTATCCAATACCTAGTTCAATCTCGTTACCGACAAGTCTCTTTACTCGTTCCGTAATACATCATCTCGCAACTAACTCATTAGCTGCAATGCTTGCAAGGCTTAAGTGATGTGCATTACCGAGAGGGCCCAGAGATACCTCTCCTACACTCGGAGTGACAAATCCTAATCTCGAAATACGCCAACCCAACAAGTACCTTCGGAGACACCTGTAGAGCACCTTTATAATCACCCAGTTACGTTGTGACATTTGGTAGCACACAAAGTGTTCCTCCGATAAACGGGAGTTGCATAATCTCATAGTCATAGGAACATGTATTAGTCATGAAGAAAGCAATAGCAACAAACTAAACGATCAAGTGCTAAGCTAACGGAATGGGTCAAGTCAATCAGATCATTCACCTAATGATGTGATCTCATTAATCAAATAACAACTCTTTGTCTATGGTTAGGAAACATAACCATCTTTGATTAACGAGCTAGTCAAGTAGAGGCATACTAGTGACACACTTTTTGTTTATGTATTCACACATGTATTATGTTTCCGGTTAATACAATTCTAGCATAAATAATAAACATTTATCATGATATAAGGAAATAAATAATAACTTTATTATTGCCTCTAGGGCATATTTCCTTCAGGGTTACCCAAGGTCGGTTACAAATAAAGGAATCTACATATCCGGTCACCAAGCTTGCCTTCCATGCCAAGGAGAGTCCCATCCGGACAAGGGTGCAGTCTTCGGTCTTCGTATCTGTTGGGGAACGTAGTAATTTCAAAAAAAATCCTACGCACACGCAAGATCATGGTGATGCATAGCAACAAGAGGGGAGAGTGTGTCGACGTACCCTCATAGACCGAAAGCGGAAGCGTTAGCACAACGCGGTTGATGTAGTCGTACGTCTTCATGATCCGACCGATCAAGTACCGAACGTACGGCACCTCCGAGTTCAGCACACGTTCAGCTCGATGACGTCCCTCGAACTCCGATCCAGCCGAGCTTTGAGGGAGAGTTCCGTCAGCACGATGGCGTGGTGACGATGATGACGTTCTACCGACGCAGGGCTTCGCCTATGCACCGCTATGGTATTATCGAGGTGGACAATGGTGGAGGGGGGCACCGCACACGGCTAAGAGATCAATGATCAATTGTTGTGTCTATGGGGTGCCCCTGATGTCTACTACACAGCCTTCTTCTTGTAGACGTTGTTGGGCCTGCAAGTGCACAGGTTTGTAGGACAGTAGCAAATTTCCCTCAAGTGGATGACCTAAGGTTTATCAATCCGCAGGAGGCGTAGGATGAAGATGGTCTCTCTCAAAAAACCCTGCAACCAAATAACAAAGAGTCTCTTGTGTCCCCAACACACCCAATACAATGGTAAATTGTATAGGTGCACTAGTTCGGCGAAGAGATGGTGATACAAGTGCAATATAGATGGTAGATATAGGTTTTTGTAAACTGAAAATATAAAAACAGCAAGGTAACTAAAGATAAAAGTGAGCGTAAACGGTATTGCAATGATAGGAAACAAGGCCTAGGGTTCATACTTTCACTAGTGCAAGTCCTCTCAACAATAATAACATAATTGGATCATATAACTATCCCTCAACATGCAACAAAGAGTCACTCCAAAGTCACTAATAGCGGAGAACAAACGAAGAGATTATGGTAGGATATGAAACCACCTCAAAGTTATTCTTTCCAATCAATCCGTTGGGCTATTCCTATAAGTGTCACAAACAGCCCTAGAGTTCGTACTAGAATAACACCTTAAGACACAAATCAACCAAAACCCTAATGTCACCTAGATACTCGAATGTCACCTCAAATATCCATGGGTATGATTATACGATATGCATCACACAGTCTCAGATTCATCTATTCAACCAACACATAGAACCTCAAAGAGTGCCCAAAGTTTCTACCGGAGAATCACGACGAAAACGTGTGCCAACCCCTATGTATAGGTTCCCAATGTCACGAAACCCGCAAGTTGATCACCAAGACATACATCAAGTGTTCTCAAATCTTTAAAGACTCAATCCGATAAGATAACTCCAAAGGGAAAAATCAATCCATTACAAGAGAGAAGAGGGGGAGAAGAAACATAAGATCCAACTATAATAGCAAAGCTCGCGATACATCAAGATCGTGCCAAATCAAGAACACGAGAGAGAGAGAGATCAAACACATAGCTACTGGTACATACCCTCAGCCCCAAGGGTGAACTACTCCCTCCAAGTCATGGAGAGCGTCGGAATGATGAAGATGGCCACCGGTGAGGGTTCCCCCCTCCGGCAGGGTGCCGGAACAGGGTCCCGATAGGGTTTTTGGTGGCTTCAGAGGCTTGCGGCGGCGGAACTCCAGATCTAATCTCCGTTCTGGAAGTTTTAGGATACGTAGGTATATATGGGTGCAAGGGGTACGTCGGTGGAGCTGCGGGGGCCCCACGAGGCAGGGGGCGCGCCCCAGGGGGTTGGGCGCGCCCCCTACCCTTGTGGCCAGCTCCGAATCTTCTGACGTAGAGTCCAAGTCTATCAGGTAGGTTTCCTTCCAAAAATAACTTCTCCAGTTGATTTCGTTCCGTTTTGACTCCGTCTGATATTCCTTTTCCTCGAAACATTGAAATAGGCATAAAACAGCAAATCTGGGCTGGGCCTCCGGTTAATAGGTTAGTCCCAAAAATAATATAAAAGTGGATAATAAAGCCCAATATTGCCTAAAACAGTAAATAATATAGCATGGAGCAATAAAAAAATTATAGATACGTTGGAGACGTATCAAGCATCCCCAAGCTTAATTCTTGCTCGTCCTCGAGTAGGTAAATGATAAAAAAGATAATTTTTGATGTGGAATGCTAGTTGGCATAATTTCAATGTAATTCTTCTTTCTTGTGATTAAATATTCAAATCCGAAAGATTCAAGACAAAAGTTCATATTGACATAAAAATAATAATACTTCAAGCATACTAACAAAGCAATTATGACTTCTCAAAATAACATGGCCAAAGAAAGTTCATCCCTACAAAATCATATAGTTTATTCATGCTCCATTTTCGTCACACAAGAATGCTCTCATCATGCACAACCCCCGATGACAAGCCAAGCAATTGTTTCATACTCTAGTAATCTCAAACTCATAAACCTTCACGCAATACATGAGCGTGAGCCATGGATATAGCACTATGGGTGGAATAGAATAGAATGATGGGGGTTATGCGGAGAAGACAAAAAAGGAGAAGATTCACATCAACGAGGCTAATCAATGGGCTATGGAGATGACCATCGATCGATGTTAATGCAAGGAGTAGGGATTGCCATGCAATGGATGCACTAGAGCTATAAATGTATGAAAGCTCAACAAAAGAAACTAGTGGGTGTGCATCCAACTTGCTTGCTCACGAAGACCTAGGGCACTTGAGGAGGCCCATCGTTGGAATATACAAGCCAAGTTCTATAATGAAAAGTTCCCACTAGTATATGAAAGTGACAACATATGAGACTCTCTATATGAAGAACATGGTGCTACTTTGAAGCACAAGTGTGGAAAAAGGATAGTAGCATTGCCCCTTTTTATTTTCTCTTTTTTTATTTTTTTAATATTTTTTTGGGCCTTCTTTTTTTGGCCTTTCTCTTTTTTGGGACAATGCTCTATTGAATGATGATCATCACACTTCTATTTATTTACAACTCAATGATTACAACTCGGTACTAGAACAAAGTATGACTCTATATGAATGCCTCCGGCGGTGTACCGGGATATGCAATGAATCAAGAGTGACATGTATGAAAGAATTATGAACGGTGGCTTTGCCACAAATACGATGTCAACTACATGATCATGCTAAGCAATATGACAATGATAAATGTGTCATGAAGAACGGTATGGTGGAAAGTTGCATGGCAATATATCTCGGAATGACTATGGAAATGCCATAATAGGTAGGTATGGTGGCTGTTTTGAGGAATATATAAGGAGGTTTATGTGTGAAAGAGCGTATCATATCACGGGGTTTGGATGCACCGGTGAAGTTTGCACCAACTCTCAATGTGAGAAAGGGCAATGCACGGTACCGAAGAGGCTAGCAATGATAGAAGGGTGAGAGTGCGTATAATCCATGGACTCAACATTAGTCATAAAGAACTCATATACTATTGCAAAAATCTACAAGCCATCAAAAACCAAAGCACTACGCGCATGCTCCTAGGGGGATAGATTGGTACGAAAAGACCACCGCTCGTCCCCGACCGCCACTCATAAGGAGGACAATCAAATAACACCTCATGTTTCAAATTTGTTACATACCGTTTACCATACATGCATGCTGCGGGACTTGCAAAATTCAACGCAAGCATTTCTCAAATTCACAACTACTCAACTAGCACAACTTTAATATCACTACCTCCATATCTCAAAACAATCATCAATCATCAAACTTCTCTTAGTATTCAACACACTCATAAGAATTCTTACAAATCTTTTATGCTTAGCATATTAATATTAAGCACATTACCATGCTATTTAAGACTCTCAAAATAATATAAGTGAAGCATGAGAGTTCATCTATTTCTTCAAAATAAAATTACCACCATGCTCTAAATGATATAAGTGAGGCAGTAGAGCAAACAACAAACTACTCCGAAAGATATAAGTGAAAATCAATGAGTAGTCGAATAATTATGCAACTATGTGAAGAATCTCCCATTTAAGGATTTCAGATCTTGATACTTTATTCAAACAACAAGCAAAGCTAAAGAAAACAAAATGACGCTCCAAGCAAAACACATATCATGTGGTGAATAAAAATATAGCTCCAAGTAAAGTTACCGATGAACGAAGACGAAAGAGGGGATGCCTTCCGGGGCATCCCCTAGCTTAGATGCTTGGTTATCCTTGAATATTACCTTGGGGTGCCTTGGGCATCCCCAATATTAGGCTCTTGCCACTCCTTATTCCATAGTCCATCGAATCCTTACCCAAAACTTGAAAACTTCACAACAGAAAACTTAACAGAAAACTCGTGAGCTCCGTTAGCGAAAGAAAACAAAACACCACTTCAAGGTACTGTAATGAACTCATTATTTATTTATATTGGTGTTAAACCTACTGTATTCCAACTTCTCTATGGTTTATAAACTATTTTAGTAGCCATAGAATCATCAAAATAAGCAAACAACACAAGAAAAACAGAATCTATCAAAAACAGAACAGTCTGTAGTAATCTGTAACTAACGCAAACTTCTGGAACTCCAAAAATTCTAAAATAAATTTTTGGACCTGAGGAATTTGTCTAGTAATCATCTGCAAAAAGAATCAACAAACAACACTCTCCAGTAAAAAGTTTAAGCAATTCTCGTGAGCGCTAAAGTTTCTGCTTTTACAACATGATCATAAAGACTTCACCCAAGTCTTCCCAAAGGTTCTACTTGGCACAAACACTAAAAAACATAAAAATACATCTAAACAGAATCTAGATGGACTATTTAGTCCTAAACAGAACCAAATAGCAAGAAACTAAAATAAAATTGGGTTTCCTCCCAACAAGCGCTAACGTTTAACGCCCCTAGCTAGGCATTATGATTTCAATGATGCTCACATAAAAGATAGGAATTGAAACATAAAGAGAGCATCATGAAGAATATGACTAGCACATTTAAGTCTAACCCACTTCCTATGCATAGGGATTTTGTGAGCAAACAACTTATGGGAAAGTGAATCAACTTGCATAGGAAGGTAAAACAAGCATAACTTCAAAACTTTGAGCACATAGAGAGGAAACTTGATATTATTGCAATTCCTACAAGCATATGTTCCTCCCTCATAATAATTTTCAGTAGCATCATGAATGAATTCAATCATATAACCAGCACCTAAAACATTCTTTTCATGATCTACTAGCATAGAAAATTTACTACTCTCCACATAAGCAAAATTCTTCTCATGAATAATAGTGGGAGCAAACTCAACAAAATAACTATCATATGATTGAAAATTAAGATCAAGATGACAAGTTTCATGGTTATCATTATTCTTTATAGCATAAGTGCCATCACAATAATCATCATAGATAGGAGGCATGCTTTCATCATAGTAAATTTGCTCATCAAAGCTTGGGGGACAAAAAATATCATCTTCATCAAACAAAGCTTCCCCAAGCTTGTGGCTTTGCATATCATTAGCATCATGGATATTCAAGGAATTCATACTAACAACATTGCAATCATGCTCATCATTCACATATTTTGTGCCAAACAATTTAATGCATTCTTGTTCTAACACTTTGGCACAATTTTCCTTTCCATCATACTCACGAAAGATATTAAAAAGATGAAGCGTATGAGACAAACTCAATTCCATTTTTTTGATTGCAAGATCTAAAGATATACCTTCACTTACCTAGCCTCCCCGGCAACGGCGCCAGAAAAGAGCTTGATGTCTACTACACAACCTTCTTCTTGTAGACGTTGTTGGGCCTGCAAGTGCACAGGTTTGTAGGACAGTAGCAAATTTCCCTCAAGTGGATGACCTAAGGTTTATCAATCCGCGGGAGGCATAGGATGAAGATGGTCTCTCTCAAACAACCCTGCAACCAAATAACAAAGAGTCTCTTGTGTCCCCAACACACCCAATACAACGGTAAATTGTATAGGTGCACTAGTTCGGCGAAGAGATGGTGATACAAGTGCAATATAGATGGTAGATATAGGTTTTGTAAACTGAAAATATAAAAACAGCAAGGTAACTAAAGATAAAAGTGAGCGTAAACAGTATTGCAATGATAGGAAACAAGGCCTAGGGTTCATACTTTCACTAGTGCAAGTCCTCTCAACAATAATAACATAATTGGATCATATAACTATCCCTCAACATGCAACAAAGAGTCAATCCAAAGTCACTAATAGCGGAGAACAAACGAAGAGATTATGGTAGGGTACGAAACCACCTCAAAGCTATTCTTTCCAATCAATCCGTTGGGCTATTCCTATAAGTGTCACAAACAGCCCTAGAGTTCGTACTAGAATAACACCTTAAGACACAAATCAACCAAAACCCTAATGTCACCTCAAGTATCCGTGGGTATGATTATACGATATGCATCACACAATCTCAGATTCATCTATTCAACCAACACATAGAACCTCAAAGAGTGCCCAAAGTTTCTACCGGAGAATCACGACGGAAACGTGTGCCAACCCCTATGCATAGGTTCCCAATGTCACGAAACCCGCAAGTTGATCATCAAGACATACATCAAGTGTTCTCAAATGTTTAAAGACTCAATCCGATAAGATAACTCCAAGGGGAAAACTCAATCCATTACAAGAGAGAAGAGGGGGAGAAGAAACATAAGATCCAACTATAATAGAAAAGCTCGCGATACATCAAGATCGTGCCAAATCAAGAACACGAGAGAGAGAGAGAGAGAGAGAGAGAGAGAGAGAGAGAGAGAGAGATAGAGAGAGAGAGAGAGAGAGAGAGAGAGAGATCAAACATATAGCTACTGGTACATACCCTCAGCCCCGAGGGTGAACTACTCCCTCCTCGTCATGGAGAGCACCGGGATGATGAAGATGGCCACCGGTGAGGGTTCCCCCCTCCAGCAGGGTGCCGGAACAGGGTGCCGGAATAGGGTCCCGATAGGGTTTTTGGTGGCTTCAGAGGCTTGCGGCGGCGGAACTCCAGATCTAATCTCCGTTCTGGAAGTTTTAGGATATGTAGGTATATATGGGTGCAAGGGGTACGTCGGTGGAGCTGCGGGGGCCCCACGAGGCAGTGGGCGCGCCCCTACCCTCGTGGCCAGCTCCCGTATCTTCTGACGTAGAGTCCAAGTCTATCAGGTAGGTTTCCTTCCAAAAATAACTTCTCCAGTTGATTTCGTTCCGTTTTGACTCCGTCTGATATTCCTTTTCCTCGAAACACTGAAATAGGCATAAAACAACAAATCTGGGTTGGGCCTCCGGTTAATAGGTTAGTCCCAAAAATAATATAAAAGTGGATAATAAAGCCCAATATTGCCTAAAACAGTAAATAATATAGCATGGAGCAATCAAAAATTATAGATACGTTGGAGACGTATCACCCCCTGCCCCCGTATATAAAGGAGCAAGGGGGGAGAGGCGGCCGACCAGGAGGAGGCGCGCCAGGAGGAGTCCTACTCACACCGGGAGTAGGACTCCCTCCTTTCCTAGTTGGAGTAGGAGAAGGGGGAAGGAGGAGGGGGAGAGGAAGGAAAGGGCCCCCCTCCTTGTCCAATTCGGACTAGAGGGGGAGGGGGTGCGCGACCTGCCCTGGCCGCCCCTCCTCTTCTCCACTAAGGCCCAGGTAGGCCCATTAAACCCCCCGGGGGGTTCCGGTAACCCCCGGTACTCCGGTAAAATCCCGATTTCACCCGGAACACTTTGATATCCAAATATAGGCTTCCAATATATCAATCTTTATGTCTCGACCATTTCGAGACTCCTCGTCATGTCCGTGATCACATCCGGGACTCTGAACTATCTTCGGTACATCAAAACACATAAACTCATAATATAATCGTCATCAAACTTTAAGCGTGCGGACCCTACGGGTTCGAGAACTATGTAGACATGACCGAGACACGTCTCCGGTCAATAACCAATAGCGGAACCTGGATGCTCATATTGGCTCCCACATATTATACGAAGATTTTTATCGGTCAAACCGCATAACAACATACATTGTTCTCTTTGTCATCGGTATGTTACTTGCCCGAGATTAGATCGTCGGTATCTCAATACCTAGTTCAATCTCGTTACCGGCAAGTCTCTTTACTCGTTTCATAATACATCATCCCGCAACTAACACATTAGTTACAATGCTTGCAAGGCTTATAGTGATGTGTATTACCGAGTGGGCCCTGAGATACCTCTCCGACAATCGGAGTGACAAATCCTAATCTCGAAATACGCCAACTCAACAAGTACCTTCGGAGACACCTGTAGAGCACCTTTATGATCACCCAGTTACGTTGTGATGTTTGGTAGCACACACAGCGTTCCTCCGGTAAACGGGAGTTGCATAATCTCATAGTCATAGGAACATGTATAAGTCATGAAGAAAGCAATAGCAACATACAAAACGATCAAGTGCTAAGCTAACGAAATGGGTCAAGTCAATCACATCATTCTACTAATGATGTGATTCCGTTAATCAAATGACAACTCATGTCTATGGTTAGGAAACTTAACCATCTTTGATTAACGAGCTAGTCAAGTAGAGGCATACTAGTGACACTATGTTTGTCTATGTATTCACACATGTATTATGTTTCTGATTAATACAATTCTAGCATGAATAATAAACATTTATCATGAAATAAGGAAATAAATAATAACTTTATTATTGCCTCTAGGGCATATTTCCTTCAGTCTCCCACTTGCACTAGAGTCAATAATCTAGTTCACATCGGCATGTGATTTAACATCAATAGTTCACATCTTTATGTGGTTAACACCCATAATTCACATCGATATGTGACCAACACCCAAAAGGTTTACTAGAGTCGGTAATCTAGTTCACATCGTTACGTGATTAACACCCAAAGATTACTAAGGGGTGATCATGTTTTGCTTGTGAGATAAGTTTAGTCAACGGGTCTGTCACATTCAGATCTGTAAGTATTTTGCAAATTTCTATGTCTACAATGCTCTGCATGGAGCTAATCTAGCTAATAGCTCCCATTTTCAAACTCAGTGATAGGGTATACAATATATCTAGTACACAGCATGGCATACTTTATAGAACCTGTGGCTGAGGCATAGGGAATGACTTTCATTCTCTTTCTATCTTCTGCCGTGGTCGGGCTTTGAGTCTTACTCAATTTCACACCTTGTAACATAGGCAAGAACTCTTTCTTTGACTGTTCCATTTTGAACTATTTTAAAATCTTGTCAAGGTATGTACTCATTGAAAAAACTTATCAAGCGTCTTGATCTATCTCTATAGATCTTGATGCTCAATATGTAAGCAGCTTTACCGAGGTATTTCTTTGAAAAACTCTTTTCAAATACACCTTTATGCTTTCCAGAAAATTCTACATTATTTCCGATCAACAATATGTCATTCACATATATTTATCAGAAATGTTGTAGTGCTCCCACTCAGTTTCTTGTAAATACATGCTTCACCGCAAGTCTGTATAAAACTATATGCTTTGATCAACTCATCAAAGCGTATATTCCAACTCCGAGATGCTTGCACCAGTCCATAGATGGATCGCTGGAGCTTGCACATTTTGTTAGCACCTTTAGGATCGACAAAATCTTATGGTTGCATCATATACAACTCTTCTTCAAGAAATCCATTAAGGAATGCAGTTTTGACATCCATTTGCCAGATTTCATAAAATGTGGCAATTTGCTAAAATGATTCGGACATACTTAAGCATCGCTACGAGTGAGTAAATCTCATCGTAGTCAACACCTTGAACTTTGTCAAAAACCTTTTTTGACAAGTCTAGCTTTGTAGATAGTAACACTACTATCAGCGTCCGTCTTCCTCTTGAAGATCCATTTATTTTCTATGGCTTGCCGATCATCGGGCAAGTCAACAAAAGTCCACACTTTGTTCTCATACATGGATCACATCTCAGATTTCATGGCCTCAAGCCATTTTTGCGGAATCTGGGCTCATCATCTCTTCCTCATAGTTCGTAGGTTCGTCATGGTCAAGTAACATGACCTCCAGAACAGGATTACCGTACCACTCTGGTGCGGATCTCACTCTGGTTTACCTACTAGGTTCGGTAGTAACTTGATCTGAAGTTACATGATCATCATTATTAGCTTCCTCACTAGTTGGTGTAGTATTCACAGGAACAGATTTCTGTGATGAACTACTTTCCAATAAGGGAGCAGGTACAGTTACCTCATCAAGTTCTACTTTCCTCCCACTCACTTCTTTCGAGAGAAACTCCTTCTCTAGAAAGTATCCATTCTTAGCAACGAATATCTTGCCTTCGGATCTATATAGAAGGTGTACCCAACTGTCCTTTGGGTATCCTATGAACACACATTTCTCTGATTTGGGTTTGAGCTTATCAGGATGAAACTTTTTCTTATAAGCATCGCAACCCCAAACTTTAAGAAACGACATCTTTGGTTTCTTGCCAGATGATACGTCTCCAACGTATCTATAATTTTTTATTGCTCCATGCTATATTATCTACTGTTTTGGAAATTATTGGGCTTTATTATTCACTTTATATTATTTTTGGGACTAACCTATTAACCGGAGGCCCAACCGAGAATTGCTGTTTTTTGCCTATTTCAGAGTTTCGCAGAAAAGGAATATCAAACGGAGTCCAAATGGAATGAAACCTTCGGGAACGTGATTTCTAGGAAGATTATGATCCAGGAGACTTGGACCCTACGTCAAGAAACAAAAGAGGAGGCCACGAGGTAGGGGGCGCGCCCTCCACCCTCGTGGGCCCCTTGTTGCTCCACTGACGTACTCCTTCCTCCTATATATACCTACGTACCCCCAAACGATCAGATACGGAGCCAAAAACCTAATTCCACCGCCGCAACCTTCTGTACCCACAAGATCCCATCTTGGGGCCTGTTCCGGAGCTCCGCCGGAGGGGGCATCCATCATGGAGGGCTTCTACATCATCACCATAGCCTCTCCGATGAAGTGTGAGTAGTTTACCTCAGACTTTCGGGTCAATAGTTAGTATCTAGATGGCTTCTTCTCTCTTTTTGGATCGCAATACAACGTTCTCCCCCTCTCTCGTGGAGATCTATTCGATGTAATCTTATTTTTGCGGTGTGTTTGTTGAGACCGATGAATTGTGGGTTTATGATCAAGATTATCTATGAACAATATTTGAATCTTCTCTGAATTATTTTATGTATGATTGGTTATCTTTGCAAGTCTCTTCGAATTATCAGTTTGGTTTGGCCTACTAGATTGATCTTTCTTGCAATGGGAGAAGTGCTTAGCTTTGGGTTCAATCTTGTGGTGTCCTTTCCCAGTGACAGTAGGGACAGCAAGGCACGTATTGTACTGTTGCCATCGAGGATAACAAGATGGTTTTTTTTATCATATTGCATGAATTTATCCCTCTACATCATGTCATCTTGCTTAAAGCGTTACTTTGTTTCCATGAACTTAATACTCTAGATGCATGCTGGATAGCGGTCGATGAGTGGAGTAATAGTAGTAGATGCAGGCAGGAGTTGGTCTACTTGTCTCGGACGTGATGCCTATATACATGATCATACCTAGATATTCTCATAACTATGCTCCATTCTGTCAATTGCTCAACAGTAATTCGTTCACCCACCATAAAATACTTATGCTCTTGAGAGAAGCCACTAGTGAAACCTATGGCCCCCGGGTCTATCTTCATCATATTAATCTTCCAACACTTAGTTATTTCCTTTGATTTTTATTTTGATTTTCTTTTACTTTGCATCTTTATCACAAAAATACCAAAAATATTATCCTATCATATCTATCAGATCTCACTCTCGTAAGTGACCGTGAAGGGATTGACAACCCCTTATCGCGTTGGTTGCGAGGAGTTATTTGTTTTGTGTAGGTATGAGGGACTTGCGCGTAGCCTCCTACTGGATTGATACCTTGGTTCTCAAAAACTGAGGGAAATACTTACGCTACTTTGCTGCATCATCCTTTCCTCTTCAAGGGAAAACCAACGTAGTGCTCAAGAGGTAGCAAGAAGATTCTGGCGCCGTTGCCGGGGAGGTCTACGCAAAAGTCAACATACCAAGTACCCATCACAAACCCTTATCTCCCGCATTACATTATTTGCCATTTGCCTCTCGGTTTCCTCTCCCCCACTTCACCCTTGCCATTTTATTCGCCCTCTCTTTTCCGTTCGCCTCTTTTTCGCTTCCCTTTTGTTTGCTCGTGTGTTGGATTGCTTGTTTGTCACGATGGCTCAAGATAATACTAAATTATGCGACTTTACCAATACCAAAAATAATGATTTCCTCAGCACTCCGATTGCTCCTCTTACCAATACTGAATCTTGTGAAATCAATGCTGCTTTGTTGAATCTTGTCATGAAAAATCAATTCGCCGGCCTTCCTAATGAAGATGCCACTACTCATCTAAATAGCTTCATTGATTTGTGTGATATGCAAAAGAAGAAAGATGTTGATAATGATATTGTTAAATTGAAGCTATTCCCTTTTTCGCTTAGAGATCGTGCTAAAGCTTGGTTTTCATCTTTGCCTAAAAATAGTATTGATTCATGGAATAAGTGCAAAGATGCTTTTATCTCTAAGTATTTTCCTCCCGCTAAGATCATCTCCCTTAGAAATGATATTATGAATTTTAAGCAACTTGATCATGAACATGTTGCACAAGCTTGGGAGAGGATGAAACTAATGATACGTAATTGCCCTACACATGGTTTGAATTTGTGGATGATTATACAAAAAATTTATGCTGGATTGAATTTTGCTTCTAGAAATCTTTTAGAATCGGCCGCGGGAGGCAGTTTTATGGAAATCACTTTAGGAGAAGCTACTAAACTCCTAGATAATATTATGGTTAATTATTCTCAATGGCACACTGAAAGATCTACTAATAAAAAAGTGCATGCGATAGAAGAAATTAATGTTTTGATTGGAAAGATGGATGAACTTATGAAATTATTTTCTAGTAAGAGTGTTTCTTCTGATCCTAATGATATGCCTTTGTCTACTTTTATTGAGAATAATAATGAATCTATGGATGTGAATTTTGTTGGTAGGAATAATTTTGGTAACAACGCGTATAGAGGAAACTTTAATCCTAGGCCTTATCCTAGTAATCCCTCTAATAATTATGGAAATTCCTACAACAATTCTTATGGAAATTTTAATAAGATGCCTTCTGAATTTGAGACTGGTGTTAAAGAGTTTATGAATTCGCAAAATAATTTCAATGCTTTGCTTGAAGAGAAATTGCTTAAAGTTGATGATTTGGCTAGGAACGTTGATAGAATTTCTCTTGATGTTGATTCTTTAAAGCTTAGATCTATTCCTCTTAAGCATGATATCAATGAGTCTCTCAAAGCCATGAGAATTTCCATTGATGAGTGCAAAGAAAGAACTGCTAGGATGCGTGCTAAGAAAGATGCCTTTATAAAAGCATGTTCTTCAAATTACTATGAAAATAAAGATGAAGATCTAAAAGTTATTGATGTGTCCCCTATTAAATCTTTGTTTTGCAATATGAATCTTGATAATGATGGGACTGAATATGATCCACCTTTACCTAGAAGGCGTTCCAAGAATTCGAAGTTTTTAGATCTTGATGCTAAAAGTGATGAAAGTGGGATTGAAGAAATCAAAACCCTAGATACTAATAAACCCACTATTTTGGATTTCAAGGAATTTAATTATGTAAATTGCTCTTTGATTGATTGTATTTCCTTGTTGCAATCCGTGCTAAATTCTCCTCATGCTTATAGTCAAAATAAAGCTTTCACCCAACATATCTGTCAGGACCCCGATTCCAAGTCACATCGATCTAGCCGGTAACACCTCATATCACTTTGCGGCCTCACGCACGGTATTCCCACGGGTGTCGCCTTACCATGGCCCGGGACCGTTTGCGCCTTTTGGCTCACGTAAATGATAGTGTCGCTAGCATCCATATGATAGAGAACTCGGGCCGACATGACTAGTCGTGAACCCAAAGTGGCACTAACTTACAGGGACAGGCATACATGAATCAACATCGAGCATGTTGGTCCGCAGCATGCGAATCTCCGGTGAACCAGGCTGTAGCAGGCTAGGCAGGACTCCGGATGTCACCGCGTGACATTTCCTCGAATGGACAGACACAGGAACGAAGTGAATCACATGCCGGCCAGTCAAGTGTCCGGAGCAGTAGTGCTGGGCTAGCAGGACTCTGGTGAACCGGGCTGTAGTGGACTACTATGGCTCATGGAAGCACAAGACTACATTTCCCCATAAGAGAGGCTACCAAGGATAAACAACTAGGTTGTCGGATCCCACATATACCAAGCATTTCAATCATACACACAATATGCTCGATATGTGTAAATACAACATGGCATCACAACAAAACTCTACGACTCAAAGTATTTATTCATTAGGCTCCGAAGAGCGAGATATTACAAACATGGGTCTCATGACCCAAGATTCTGAGCATACAAGTCAAAACACATGCGGAAGCTTGACATGTCTGAGTATAGACATCTACAAATGAAAAAGGCTGAGAAGCCTGACTATCTACCAGATCCTGCCGAGGGCACAAGATCGTAGCTGAGGTATCAAGCTAAGCGTCGAAGTCCACACGGAACTACTAGCGAGACTGACGTCTCTCTGCAAAACATAAAATAGGCAAACGTGAGTACAAATGTACCCAGCAACACTTACATCAGAACTAGCTACATATGCATCAGTATCAACAAAGGGGGTGGTGGAGTTTGACTGCAGCAAGCCAGCTTTGACTCAGTGGTTATCCTAAACTACGACTGCAAGTAACTCTTTTGAGGTGGCGCACACGAGTCCACATATTCACCAATCAATACACCACTATGGATCTGCTCCCGTCTCCCTACGAGAACGCCATCCATAGCACTCACGCTTATCTTGCGCATTTTAGAGTATCCACTTCCACTTGTCTATGAACTATACAGGTAACCCAGAAGTCCTTTACCGCGGACACGGCTATTCGAATAGATGATGTTAACCCTGCAGGGGTGTACTTCTTCACACATGCTCTCGCCACTTACCACCATGTACACGTCATGTATCTCGGCAACCTTCAAGCGGAAGCCTGGCGAGGGAGTCGGCCATGACCTGACTAACCAGACAAGTCTCTAGTCCAGATTTATCGCCTATTCGGGTTCCATCCGCAAGGAGATCCGGTCGGGGTGTCGCTCACGGCCCCAAACGATGTGTACAGGGTTCCAAGCCCACCAAACTGGCGGCACTTGGTCTACCCGGCCACGGTGCCTATTCTGTCCCAAGCTCACCTGTACCGGGTGCCACTTGGTAGACTACTAACACTACCTACAACACCAGAAATTAGTTGCAACTCCTGGACAAAGATCAGGTTGATTAATAAGTCGAGAGAGCTTGGAGCGCCCGGAGCCCAATGTGTGGTAGTAACTGTTCATGGATCACAAACACAGAACTCAGTTCCCGAGGACGGCTGCAATGAGATAACCCACCATGTACTCCTACATGGCCTCTCACCGCTACCTTTACCAAATCGTGTTCACACACTTAGCTCTCATCAGTAGGACATGTTGACCACATTCCAATTCATCCCCGATGAATCAGACCTGACTCAACTCTAAGCCGTAGCAGGCATGACAAACAAGCATGAATGAGTAGGCACCTCCTACTCATGCTAGTGGGTTTCATCTATTTACTGTGGCAATGACAGGTCATGCAGAGGAAAGGGGTTCAACTACTGCAACATGTAATAGTTGAATCGTTGTTGTCCTAATGTAGTAAAAGAGAGCAGGAGTGAGAGAGTGGGATTGTATCGGAATGAACAAGGGGTTTTTGCTTGCCTGGCACTTCTGAATATAGTATAGCTCTTCATCGGTGTCGTCGAAACACACGTCTACTGAGAGGGGACAATTACCGGCAATAGAGAGAAAGCACAATCAATGCAATGCAACAATATGATGCATGAATGTGACATGGTAATATGAGTGTGTTGGGCTAATGCAACTACAACTAGGGTGGTTTGAGCTTATTTGAACCAAAGATTCAAATACTAACTCAAGTTAAGAATTCAAAAGAGTGCATTATCATGTTTGATCTAAACAGCAGGGTTAAGTTGCTTTAACATGCATGAAACCAGTACCAATGAATAGATTGGATTTTTCTGATCATTTTTCATATATAATTTATTTGATTTGGAGCTGCGGTTGATTTTATATGATTTTTAGAAGTTTTGGGCATTTTTTGAAAATAATAAATCATTTCTGATTTATTAAAATCCCAGAAAGCATTACTGCGTCAGCATGACGTCATAATGATGTCAGCAAGTCAACAGGGCTGGTCTGGGTCAAACCTGATGCGTGGGACCCATTGGTCAGTGTCACAGAGCTGGCTAGTGTAGCTGACATGTGGCCCTGGTCAACGGCCACGTCAGCAGGGTCAAAGCTGACGCGTGGGCCACTGGATTAATCTAAAATAAACAGGGAATAAATCCCAGGGTTAATTTGGGCGTGGGGCCCATATGTTAGTGAGAGAGTGGGTTAATTAGCGGGGTAATTAGCCCCTAACGACGGTGCCACATCAGCCACCGGAGACCAGCCGGCGGCGACCACAGGACACGACGGGGTGGCACGCCGGATTTGCGCTAGAGGCGTCAACTTGGCACGCTGAGGACACCAGGGGATAGCCCTTGCTCTCAAGGATCCAGAGAACCAAGTGGGAGGTCGCGGGGTCACCGGAACTCATGCCGGCGACGAGCTTTAGCGGCGGTGGTGTTCGGTGGTGCACGGGCGCGTCGCTACGGTGCATGTTGGGGATATTACTACTGGGCGTAAACCGGCCCACCTGGGCCGGGTTGACTTCATCAGTAGTCCAAAGGGGTTAAAGCCCAGAGGCTAGACAAAGGCCTAAGGCCATAGTCGGTTCAGTATCTGTAGTCGTAAACCGGCGTGTATATAAACTTGTATTATAAGTTAGGAATAGGGAGAGACCAACCCGGATACGAATATAAACCGGAGATTGGGACTCTATGAACCTACGGGTGTCACCTGTGTATATAAGGGGACAACCCGATAGCGGTTCAAGGAGAGACAACCATAACTCGAGGCCTAGGCAAAGCTTGTTTGCTCCCTAGTCATCGAAACCCCATCAATTCCATCACAAACTAGACGTAGGCTTTTACCTTCATCGAAGGGGCCGAACTAGTATAAACTCCCTATGTCCCTTGTCCGCTTTAACCCCTTCGAGTTAACCCGTTGCGATGGCTCCATGACTAAGTCCTTTCGCTAGGACATCTGCCATGACAAACCCACGACAGTTGGCGCCCACCGTGGGGCTATCGCACGATGGTTTCAAGTTCTTGGAGGGCCGCTTTGAAGGACTCGAGGGATACGCCGTGGGCCGGATGACCAAGAGTCGTCGCGGCAAGATCTACATCGATGATGCAGGCTGGGGCCCCGAGGCCGGCTCAATTGAGTACGGGTACCGGGTCCCCTTTGGTGGAATACATGTCTTCATCGGCAAGATCGGTGAACCGGGCCCTGAGCTGGACACCTGCACTGACCTCGTCGAGACAGCTCAGCGTGCACGACCTGCCCGGGTTAAACCGGTCGTGAAACGTGCCTTCGTGGGAGTCATCCATGGAGGAAGCTATGAGGACGGAACAGGATCTGGTGTTGAAACCGTCGTTTACTCTGGCGACGAGTCATCGACCGGAGAAACTGAGTCGTTGTATCAGCTACAAGATGGCCGGATTGGGGGCTGTTCCGATGGCGACAGTATTCCGGACCCCTCCGATTTGCCCAACCGAGTTGGAATATTCATGGCCGGTACCTAAGCAGCACCTCACTCATCGACTGCCGCGGCGATGATTTCCGGTTCAGCGGCAGCAACGGCTGCCGGAGCAGGAGGCTCGGTGCGCCCGCCGGCTCAAGTGTTATCCGATCTATTCGACGCATTGGTTGCACTCATGGCGGAGGCTAATCTGGTGGATCAGGATGCTCATAATGCAGAGATCGCAAAGGTGAGAGAGCAGATTACCCAGGCCAAAGCGGATCTGGCAGCCGAAGAGGTCAGGATGACTGCGGAGCGGGCCGCTTTGGACGCCCAAGCTTATAAAATCATGCTGGACCAGAACGCCTCACAGGAAGTCATGAGGAGGAAATACCGATCTCGTTTTCCCTCAGTTTTTGAAGGAAGGAACCTTTTCAACACCCCTGAAGTGGGAATCAATAATCCGCCGGTAGTAAACCGGGCGGAGGCACCTGCGACAGGAGCGCCGGTTCAGCCCCGTTTAATAGATCTGCCTCGTCATAATGCTGGTGTACCGCAAGCCGTGCCTACACCTCCGAGTCACTACTCCAATCCGATGGATAACCTCGTTGCAGCTGCGGCACGGCTGGAGGCTATTCCGGTTGAAGGTGATTCATTACAGGCGATCGAAACGCGCAGTGTTCAGGAGCTCCTTAGGACGGCCTTGATCCAACAGGAAGCATACTCATACAGCCGTGACCGGATTCATTCTACCCCACGTCCGGCCCAGAGTTATAGCAGGCGTATGGAGGAACCAGCTATGTCAAGTAACGCGCGGCGTGAAGCACCCCGTGGCAAGAATCCGGCTCCCGATGCCCAGGAGGTGGTAGACCGGGCCTGAGCGCGCAGGGAAGTTGAGTTAGCAGCGCAGTATCAGACTCATCAGTTCACGCCGGTTCGTCCCACCACTTCGGTTGAACCGGGGCTCACTTCTAGCGCTTTGGAAGTGCCTTGTCTTGTCCCCGCTTTACGCAATGTGCGCCTGCCCAAGGATTTTAAAGGCCCGCGTAAGGTGCCGAACTACACGGCGGATCAACCCCCAGAGACGTGGGTGGAGAGTTATGAGATGGCCATGGAGATGCTTGAAGTTGATGAGGCGGCGTGTGCAAAATATTTTACCATGATGCTTGAAGGGACAACCCGCACTTGGTTAAAAAGCTTGCCGCCCAATTCTATCAGTTCATGGGCCCAGCTGCGAGACCGGTTCATCAATAATTTCAAAGACACGTGTAAGCAGCCCATGTCAATAGTGGATTTAGCTGCCTGTGTCTAGGAGGAAGGAGAATCAACGACTCATTGGGTGCGCAGGGTCTCACGAGTTCTGCACTCTTCAGACCGCATCAATGCGGACACCGCAGTTATAACCTTGGAAGGCAATTGCCAGTTTGGACCTTTGAAGCTGAAGTTAGGACGAATGAAACGCCATTGTACTGACATGGGAACCCTCATGGGCGCTTTGGTGAAGTACGCTGATTCTGATAGTACCAAGGATCCCGAGTCTGATGATGAAAAGACAGGGAAGGGAAAGAAGAACGGCAACTTCAGACGTCAGCAGCATCACTCAGGAGGAAACGGTGGTGGAGGCAAGCGTAAAGCGGATGGCAACATGGATTTTGTGGCCAATACTAACGTGCAGAACGGAGGCCAGCGACGTAAGGCCAAAAACCGCAGTGGAGCGCCTAGTCCTAATCCGGAACGCCTGAACTATCTGTTGAACCAGCCCTGTCCAAAGCATGGGACAAGGGAGGAACCAACAAACCACCTTTGGAAAGATTGCTATATTATGCAAGAATTCAAGAGCTCCAATGCCTTCCGGTATGACCCCGGCTCTGGTGGTGGTTCTGGATCTGGACCGAGTCACGGTGGAGGAAATTCCGGTTCAGGAATTAATGGTAACCCGGGCGGGCATAACAATCAGCATAATCAGAATAACTAGGGTGGTAACAATCAGCAACAGCAGCAGTCGGGTTACCAGAGCAATCCAAAGCAGCTAAATAGTGGGCAGTATCATGTATTCACCACTAGCTTGGACAAGCGGGACCGGAAGGTCCAGAAGCGGGCAGTTAATTCTGTTGAACCGGCCGTACCCCGGTATCTGCGCTGGTCAGAGCAACCAATCATACGGAGTAGAGAGGATCACCCTCCCCGGGTTGACAATCCGGGTCAGCTGGCTTTAGTGGTGGCACCTCAGGTGGGAGGTTATAAGTTCACCAAGGTACTCATGGATGGAGGTAGCAGCATTAACATCCTGTACTATGAGACTTTCCGTCGAATGGGGCTGACAGATAAGGAACTCCGGCCTTCGAATACGGTGTTTCATGGTGTGGTACCTGGCAAGTCAGCATACCCCGTTGGGAAGATAGCATTGGAAGTGGCCTTCGGAGATGATCACGATTCCTGGTCCGAGACACTGACGTTGAGGTGGTAAAAATCCAAAGCCCGTATCACGCCCTGTTCGGTAGGCTAGCCTATGCGAAATTCATGGCACGACCCTGTTATGTATACTTGCAACTCAAGATGCCAGGTTATAAGGGGACTGAGGGAGTCCTAGATTAGGGGGTGTTCGGATAGCCGAACTATATCTTCAGCCGGACTCCAGGACTATGAAGATACAAGATTGAAGACTTCGTCCCGTGTCCGGAAGGTTCTTTCCTTGGCGTGGAAGGCAAGCTAGGCATGCGGATATTCAAGATCTCCTACCAATGTAGCCGACTCTGTGTAACCCTAACCCTATCCGGTGCCTATATAAACCGGAGGGTTGTAATCCGTAGGACGAACACATCATAACCATCATCATACCCATAGGCTAGCTTCTAGGGTTTAGCCTCCTTGATCTCATGGTAGATCTACTCTAGTACTACCCATATCATCAATATTAATCTAGCAGGAGTAGGGTTTTACCTCCATCGAGAGGGCCCGAACCTGGTTAAAATAAAGTGTCCCTTGTCTCCTGTTACCATCCGACTTTGACGCACAGATCGGGACCCCCTACCCGAGATCCGCCGGTTTTGACACCGACATTGGTGCTTTCATTGAGAGTTCCTCTGTGTCGTCGCCTTTAGGCCCGATGGCTCCTTTGATCATCAACAACGATGAGGTCCAGGGTGAGACTTTTCTCCCTGGACAGATCTTCGTCTTCGGCGGCTTCGCTCTGCGGGCCAACTCGCTTGGTCATCTGGAGCAGATCGAGAGCTACGCCCCTGGCCATCAAGTCAGGTTTGGAAGCCTAAACTACACGGCAGATATCCGCGGAGACTTGATCTTCGACGGATTCGAGCCACAGCCAAGCGCGCCGCACTATCTCGAGGGGCATGATATAGCTCTGCCTCCGAACAGTGTCCTGGAGGCCGCATACGCTCCGGCCCCGATCCTTGATTCGGAGCCCGCTGCGTTCTTTGAAGATGAACGGTTGGACGTCACCTCGGGGGCTGCGATCTTAAAGGCCATTGAGCCGAACGCGAGCCCCGCACTCCGCATGGCCTATGACTCCAAGGAGCCGGACTCTTCTCCGAACTTCGGGTCGTCCGTGCCCCCGCCGATCGAATCAGATTGGGCGCCTGTAATGGAGTTCACCGCCGCGGACATCTTTCAGTATTGACCTTTTGGTGATATTCTGAATTCTCTCAAGTCTCTCTCTTTGTCAGGAGAGCCCGGGCCGAACTATGTCCTGCGAGGTTGGGATTCGGACGACGAAGAAATTCAAAGCCCACCCACCGCCCACTTAATAGCTACTGTCGACGATATATCCGACATGCTCGACTCCGGCTCCGAAGACTTCGACGGTATGGACGACGAAGGAGGAGACGAGCAAGAACCAGCACCTGTAGGGCGCTGGACCGCCACCTCGTCATACGACATATACATGGTGGATGCTCCAAAAGATGGAGATGGCGATGGAACAACGGAGGATGGCACTTCGAAAAAGCCTCCAAAACGCCGACGTCAGCGGCGCCGCTCCAAATCCCTCCACAGCAGAAACGGTGATTCTGGCACGGGAGATAATACTACCCCGGACAGCGCCGAAGAACACCAAAACCAGCAGGATTCGTCACAGGAAGATGGAGAAGACCGCCCTCATGAGAGAGCGGCAGAGCGAGAGGTCGAGGACGATAACTACATGCCTCCCTCCGAAGACGAGGCAAGCCTCGGCGACGATGAATTCATCGTACCATCAGACCCTGCCGAACAAGAGCGCTTTCAACGCAGGCTTTTAGCCACGGCGAACAGCCTAAAGAAAAAGCAGCAACAGCTTAGAGCTGATCAAGATTTGCTAGCTGACAGATGGACTGAAGTCCTTGCGGCCGAAGAGCACGAGCTCGGATGCCCCTCCAAAAACTATCCTAAGCGCAGGCCGCTACCCCAATCAGAGGAGGAAGCCCAAGACATGGTAGATCGGCCACCTCGCGGCCGCGACAGAGAAGCCTGTCGAACATCCAAACAAGCCATGCCCCGCAGCCGCTTTACCAAGGCACGGGAACACAAACCAGACCTGCGAGACGTCTTGGAGGACAAAGCAAGGCAAACAAGATCGATCTATGGATCGCGCGGACGCCCGACGGCACGTGATAGTTTTCATTCCGGACACAATAAATCCGGCCGGGCCGAACACAACAGGCACAGCTCCTCCGAACTGCGTCGAGACATAGCCCAGTACAGGGGCGCCGCACACCCACTATGCTTCACAGACGAAGTAATGGATCATAGAATCCCAGAGGGTTTTTAACCCGTCAACATCGAGTCGTACGATGGTACGACAGATCCGGCAGTATGGATTGAGGACTATCTCCTCCACATCCACATGGCACCTGGCGATGATTTGCACGCCATCAAATATTTACCCCTTGAGCTTAAGGGACCAGACCGGCACTGGCTTAACAGCCTCCCCGCAGATTCGATCGGCTCTTGGGAGGACCTGGAGGCCGCATTCCTCGACAACTTCCAGGGGACCTACCTACGGCCACCGGACGCCGACGACCTAAGCCACATAATCCAGCAGCCAGAAGAATCGGCCAGGCAATTCTGGACACGATTCCTAACAAAGAAAAATCAGATAGTCGATTCTCCGGATGCAGAGGCCTTAGCAGCCTTTGAGCATAACATCCGTGATGAGTGGCTTGCCCGGCACCTGGGACAGGAGAAGCCGAAATCCGTGGTAGCCCTCACGACACTCATGACCCGCTTTTGCGCGGGCGAAGATAGCTGGCTAGCTCGTAGCAACAACTTATCGAAGCAGCAAGGTATTTCAGATAGCAAGGACAAAAATGGCAGGTCGCGACGGAATAAACAGAAACACCGCGTCAGCAGCGACAGCAATGAAGATACGGCAGTAAACACCGGATTCAGAGGCCATAAATCCGATCAGCGGAAAAAGCCATTCAAAAAGAATACCCAGGGCCCGTCCAGTTTGGACCGAATACACGACCGCTCGTGCCAGATTCACGGCACCCCCGAAAGGCCAGCCAATCACACCAACAGGGATTGTTGGGTGTTCAAGCAGGCAGGCATGTTAAGAGCCGAACACAAAAACAAGGGGCTAGACAGCGATGACGAAAAGGAGCCCAGGCCGCCGAACAACAACGGACAGAAGGGGTTTCCCCCACAAGTGTGGATGGTGAACATGATATACGCGACTCATATTCCCAAGCGGGAGAGGAAGAGTGCGCTACGGGACGTATACGCGATGGAGCCAGTCGCCCCAAAGTTCAACCCATGGTCCTCTTGCCCGATCACCTTCGATCGAAGGGACCACCCCACTAGCATCCGTCACGGCGGTTTCGCCGCATTGGTTGTTGACCCAATCATTGACGGATTTCACCTTACAAGAGTCCTCATGGACGGCGGCAGTAGCCTGAACCTGCTCTACCAGGATACAGTGCGGAAAATGGGCATAGATCCATCAAGGATCAAGCCCACAAGGACGACCTTTAAAGGCGTCATCCCAGGTGTAGAAGTCAATTGCATAGGCTCCATAACACTTGATGTGGTCTTTGGATCTCCGGACAACTTCCGAAGCGAAGAGTTAATCTTCGACATAGTTCCGTTCCGCAGTGGCTATCATGCTCTGTTGGACGAACCGCATTCGCTAAATTCAATGCGGTGCCCCACTACGCATATCTCAAGCTCAAGATGCCAGGCCCTCGAGGTGTAATCACGGTCAGCGGAAACACCGAACGCTCCATCCGTACGGAGGAACACATGGCGGCCCTCGCAGCAGAAGTACAAAGCAGCCTGTTAAGGCAGCTCTCGAGTCCGGGCGCTACAAAGCAGGACAAAGCAAAACGCGCCCGGAGTAACCCGCAGCAAGACCGACTGGCGCGTTCAGAGCACGCGTAGCAATACGGCCCCAACCCTAGCCATCGCTACATAGCGGAGCTAGTACCTCGAGTACACAATTACACCCTTACAATTCCATGGGCATAGGGGAAGGGGCAGATAAAACGGCATGCCAACAATACGGCGTCAAACGTACTAGGGGCTGCCGGGTTCTTCTTTTCTTTCAGGACTCCATACTCTGGATACAGTGTTCGTCCTCGCTGCCGCAAAGACGATACAGGACCCAGGAAAGCAGACAAAACAACGCCGCATCATGGAACTCTCAGGTGGTCTCTATTTCGAGCGATATATCTGTTTCTAAATTCCGCGGCCTGCGCCTGGTCAGGACATGTTAAATAGTCTAAATTTTTTTTCCACACTACTTGTATCGTTCGGCTTGAATAAACAGTCTCCTCATAAATAATGCATAGCTTTTCGTCTATTTTTTGCATTATCTTCTTTTAATATACATATGTTTACTCAAATAACATGATCGCACCCGTACACCATGGTACGGCAAACCACGCCAGGGGCTTTATTACCCTTCTATCTGGTGTGAGAAGTCCGTCCACTTTCACAAGTGCGGCACCCCGAACTTATAGCATTATATGCATCGGCTCCGAGTCATGATTTTGGTCATATGTTGGGTTTACCCGGCTCCTATGTTTTGGTGCCTTACGTTCCGCTCTATCGGCTAAGGTAGCACTAGGAGAACCACTGCGATTGTGCCCCAGATCAGGTGGGTGAGCACCTCAGTGGAGAAAGCTAAAACAGACTATCATGATAAGGCGCGAGACCGGTCGCTGTTCGAGAGGTTTTTCGAGTCCCTAAAGGCTTATGCCACTTCGAGCGGAGAGCTGGTTAAGTCCGGCTAAAGGCGTGGATAGTGCCCCGAATTCGGCCTTCCGAACTAGGGGCTTCGCCGAAATTTAAAATTATAACGTTCTATGGCTAAGTGAGAGTGTTCAAGCATTATAGTCCGATTGCCTGGTTCGTTGTGCTGAGCGCCTCCATCGAAGGACCCAACTATGGGAACAAGAGCCCTCAGGTTTATCCCGAACACCCCAGCACTAGTTGCATGGGGCAGAAGCTGACGACTCGCCATCTCTCAGTTATTGATAAACGGCCGCACAGAAAATAATATTTTAAATTCAGAAAGCATTGCTTAAGCGCATATGAACAAGTTTTCAGCGCACAGGATACAAACGAGCGAGTTCATTGAAATATTACATCTTTGGCACACTCATCCGCGACAAGGCGAGCTCCAGCGAGAACTTCCTTGTAGTAGTTCTCGGGCTTGCGATGCTCCTTCCCCTGCGGTGGCCCGTCCTTCACCAGCTTCTCTCCGTCCAGCTTGCCCCAGTGTACCCTTACACGGGCAAGGGCCCTCCGGGCACCTTCTATGCAGACGGAGCGCTTGATGACCTCAAGCCGTGGACAAGCCTCCATCGGCCGCCGCACCAGCCCGAAGTAGCTCCCAGGTAGGGCCTCTCCAGGCCACAGCCGAACTAGTAAGCCCTTCATGGCTTGTTCGGCCGCCTTGTGGAGCCCGGCCAGCCGCTTCAGCTGATCGCTTAAGGGCACAGGGTGTCCGGCCTCAGAATACTGAGACCAGAACACACTCTCCGTCGAGCTGTCCTCTTCAGCTCGGTAGAATGCGGCTGCGTCGGATGCGCTGCGGGGAAGATCGAAGAACGCCCCTGGAGAACTCCGGATTCGGGTAAGTAATAGGTATTTCACCTTTATATTCCTACTTTGCATTAAGAATGCCTTACCCGCTGCTATCTTTTTCACATCCTCCAACTCTTGGAGGGCCTTTTGGGCTTCGGCCTTGGCACTCTTGGTGGTGTCAACAGCCGACGCGAGCTCGGATGCTTGCGTTTTTGCCTCAAGCTCCAAACCCTCATGTTTCTTCATGAGAGCTTGCAGCTCTTGCTGCACCTCGCCGACTTGGACCCCAAGCTTTTCTCGCTCGGCGCGCTCCTCGGCCGTTTTCTTCTCGGCCTCAGCCAGCGCCTGCTTCAGGGTTGCCACCTCGATTGTGGCCCCTACAATAAGCAGTACAATCCTGTTATTTCTTTTTGCAATCAAGCCTCTCTATAGGCACCACTTTTTTTTTCTTTTTTTTCTTCTAAGGTGTATTTCTTACCTTCCTTTTCCACGAGCTGCCTTTTGGCAAGGCTGAGCTCTTGCTCGGACCGCTCGAGGTCCTTTTTTAGGACTTCCACCTGCGCAGTCAGTGCGGCGGTGGACAGCAGGGAAGCCTGCATACGCATATTAGACCTTTTATTAGACTCCTGCAAAAATTGTTGGATCCTCTATTCGGCTTTTCTTTCCGAACACCGAACAGAGCATCAGGGGCTACTGTCTATGCGGTAATGAATTTAGCATATTTTTTGCTTACCTGGAAGCCTGTTAGAAGGCTAGCACAAGCTTCATTCAGTCCGCTCTTGGCGGACTGAACCCTCTGGACCACCGCACTCATAACAGTACGGTGCTTCTTGTCGATGGTGGCGCCTTCAAGCGCCTCCAACAGACTATCCGGCGCCTCTGGTTGGACAGAGGTCGCCGGCTCAGACGGCTTACTCCTCTTTGAAGGAGTTCGCCCACCGCGAGCCAGGACGGTTGAGTCCGGCGCGGTGTCCAGCACAAAGCCGGACTGGGAGCCCTGGGGGGTTTCATCCCCTTTACTCCTGGGGTCCTGAGGATTGCCTTGCGACTCCTCCAGGACCACCTCCTCCTGCCCTGTTCGGCGGGACGCCGCTCCGGCGTCGTCCGCCCCGCTGGGGGAGACTGCGGGCGGGACAGAGTTCATGTCCGACGAATCAAGGGAGCCGCTCGATGAATCATCGAGTGCGGCTCGGGGCGGGCTGCGCAAATAGCATTCGACATTAGGGTAAGCTGCGCACTTGAAGATACTATGAGTCATTCTGGTATGTGAATACTTACGATGTCGCCGGATGCTTGGTTCTGTCCGGCCACTCCTTTCCGCCCTCTTCGGCGTTGGGGGGGTAGTCCAGCGGAGGGGTCTTCCTTTTCCTCGACCCCTCGGCCTCCCCTGTTGGGGGGGCCTTCTTCTTTTTTGCTCCCCTCGATGGAGGGGGAGAGCTTCCTTGTTCCTCCTCCTCGTTTTCACGAGAGGAGGGCGTCGCAGACTCGCCAGATGACGAGCTCGACACCACCACATTGCGGGCACTCTTTCGAGTCCCGGTGGTCTTCTTCTTCTTGACCTTCTTCTCCGGCACCACATAGGGCGCCAGAGCCAGCAGCTTCTCTAAGAGAGCTGGGGATGGGTCTTCGGGCAGAGGAGCCGGACAGTTGACTGGTCCGGCTATCTTCAGCCACGCCTGTCAAAGGCAAAGGGAGCTTTTAGATCCCACATAGAGTTAATCTATGTAGAAAAGCTTAACGAACCTATGAAAGGTATAAATAGCCTACCTCGCCAGCGATGCGCTGCGAGCTGTATCCGCGGTCCTCGGAAGCGGATGTGGGGCACTCGGCGCCTTTGGTTCGCACTTTCCAGACGTCTTCATACGTCGTGTCGAAGAGCCCATTGAGGGTTTGGTGCTGCGCCGGGTCGAATTCCCACAAAGTGAACTCCCGTTCTTGGCACGGGAGGATCCGGCGAACGAACATGACCTGGATGATGTTGACATGCCGGATGGGCTTGTTCATCAGGGACCAGATGCAAGTTTGCAGTCCGGTCACTTCTTCTTCCCTGCCCCACGATAGGCCCGTCTCTTTCCAGGACATGAGCCGCGTGGGGGGTCTGGATCGGAACTCAGGGGCCGCGACACATTTCGAGTCGCGTGGCTCGGTGATGTAAAACCACCCTGCCTGCCACCCCTTTAAGGACTCCACAAAGGAGCCATCGAACCAGAGTGCGTTGGCCATTTTGCCGGCCATAGCACCTCCGCACTCCGCCTGGGTGCCGGACACCACCTTGGGCTTGACGTTGAAGGTCTGGAGCCAGAGGCCGAAGTGGGGGTGGATGCAGAGAAAGGCCTCACACACGATGATAAACGCCGATATATTGAGGATAAAGTTCGGGGCCAGATCATGGAAGTCCAGGCCATAGTAGAACATGGGCCCCCGGACAAAAGGGTGAAGTGGAAAACCCAGTCCGCGGAGGAAATGGGGGAGAAAAACTACCCTCTCACGGGGCCTTGGGGTGGGAAGAAGCTGCCCCGCCGCGGGAAGCCGGTGCGGAATGTCCTTGGACAGATATCCGGCCTTCCTAAGCTTTTTGATTTGACCCTCCGTAACAGAGGAAGCCATCCACTTGCCACCCGCTCCGGACATCGCTGGAGCAGGTTGGGGAAGAAAGATCGAACTTGGGCGTTGGAGCTTGAGTGCGCAGGAGATGGATGGGCAAAGGAGGAAGAAGGCGTAGGTGAAAGAGGTGGATCTTTATCCCCTTATATAGGCTGATGCCGTTATGCATCCCCACCTACCTAATAAAACTCGCTTACCGCTCACACGCCGTGGTAAATGGCGCGGTTGGGTTACCCACGTCCGCATTAATGAGAATCCCGTTAAAAGGGGCACACGATCTCTGCTTCGACAAGACGTGCCAAGGAAACCGCCTCGTTGAACGTGCTACGGTGGAACAACAAAAAATAATCCATACAGAAGGCTTGGTCGCAGTGTTATGACGTATTGCGGAATATGTCAGCAGATTTGATTTGTGTTTGTATTACTCTCTATATGGCAATACGTGGAAACTTGTTTTGCAGAGTTGGACACTATTTTTTTGGTGTTTATTATCTTCTTAAAGAATTTGGAGGAGGAACCCGCCTTGCAATGCCGAAGACAATTTGCGCGCTGGACTCGTCGTCATTGAAGCCTGGTTCAGGGGCTACCGAGGGAGTCCTGGATTAGGGGGTGTTCGGATAGCCGAACTATATCTTCAGCCGGACTCCAGGACTATGAAGATACAAGATTGAAGACTTCGTCCCGTGTCCGGAAGGTTCTTTCCTTGGCGTGGAAGGCAAGCTAGGCGTGCGGATATTCAAGATCTCCTACCAATGTAGCCGACTCTGTGTAACCCTAACCCTATCCGGTGCCTATATAAACCGGAGGGTTGTAGTCCGTAGGACGAACACATCATAACCATCATCATACCCATAGGCTAGCTTCTAGGATTTAGCCTCCTTGATCTCGTGGTAGATCTACTCTTGTACTACCCATATCATCAATATTAATCTAGCAGGAGTAGGGTTTTACCTCCATCGAGAGGGCCCGAACCTGGGTAAAATAAAGTGTCCCTTGTCTCCTGTTACCATCCGACCTTGACGCACAGATCGGGACCCCCTACCCGAGATCCGCCGGTTTTGACACCGACAGGGACCATCACGGTTCACGGAAGCCGCAAGGTCGCTTTGGAATTCGAAGAAGGAGATGCGGCTTACGCAGAATCGGTTTGTAGTATCGAGGAACTCAAGTATTACAAAGACAATGTTGATCCGACGGATATGACTCCTTTAAAGAAGCCTACTACGGAGCATGATCCGGCCCTGAAGTTTACATCAGCCGCTGAGACTAAGCTTGTTGACTTCGTACCTGGCGATTCGTCCAAGCAGTTCAGTATCAGTGCCAATCTGGATCCGAAATAGGAAAGCGCGCTCCTCGAGTTCATCCGTGAGAATCGGGACATCTTTGCGTGGAAGGCTTCTGACATGCCTGGTGTACCGAGGCGACTCGCTGAGCACACTCTTAACGTGGATCCTAAATACAAACCGGTGAAACAGTTCCTCCGTCGGTTCAATGAGGAGAGGCGAAAAGCTATTGGAGAAGAGGTGGCCAGGCTCTTAGCAGCTGGTTTCATTGTTGAAGTTTTCCACCCTGAGTGGCTTGCTAATCCGGTGCTCGTCCTTAAGAAAAACGGCACCTGGCGCATGTGTGTGGATTATACTGATCTTAATAAAGCCTGTCCCGCAGATCCTTTTGCCCTCCCCCGTATTGATCAGATTATTGATGCTACGGCGGGTTGCGAGCGTTTATGTTTCCTGGATGCGTATTCCGGCTATCATCAGATCAAAATGGCAGTTAAGGACCAGGAGAAGACGGCGTTCATAACTCCTTTTGGAGCCTTCTGCTATGTGTCTATGCCTTTTGGGCTCAAAAGTGCCGAGGCAACCTATCAACGGTGTGTGCAAAATTTTCTCCACAAACAGATTGGCCGTAATGTGCATGCTTATGTGGATGATATTGTTGTTAAATCGAGGAAGAATGAGACTTTGGTCGATGACTTGAAGGAAACCTTTGATAACCTGAGGACGTACAAGATGATGCTCAATCCGGCCAAATGTGTCTTTGGTGTACCAGCAGGCAAGTTATTGGGTTTTCTGGTGTCCAACAGGGGAAATGAGGCTAATCCGGAGAAGATCACGGCTATCACTTCTCTGGCCAAACCGAAATGTATTAATGATGTTCAACGTTTGGCTGGCCAGATTGCCGCGTTGAGCCGGTTTATCAGCCGCCTTGGTGAGAAAGCGATCCCGTTGTATCAGATGTTGAAGAAAACGGATCAGTTCGTCTAGAGTTCTGCCGCTGATCAGGCTTTGGAGGATTTAAAGCGGCAATTGGCCAATCCGCCTATACTCGCCGCCCCCGTTGACAAATAACCATTATTGTTGTATGTAGCTGCTAATGCTCGTGCGGTCAGTGTAGCTATAGTGGTGGAGCAGAAGGAGGCGGGCAAAGAGTACCCGGTTCAGCGTCCGGTTTATTATATCAGCGAAGTGCTTATTGAGTCCAAACAAAGATATCCGCATTGGCAGAAGCTGGTATACGGAGTTTTCATGGCAAGCCGGAAGCTAAAGCAGTATTTCCAAGGGCATCCCATCACAGTGGTCAGCTCTGCCCCTTTGGGTGATATCATCCAGAACCGGGAAGTAACAGGTCGGATTGCCAAGTGGGCTATAGAGCTTGGGCCACACGGTTTGAAATACGTGCCTCGGACGGCGGTGAAGTCCCAAGCACTTGTCGATTTCATCAATGACTGGACAGAGCTGCAGGCCCCTGAAGAGAAGCCGGATCACACATATTGGACCATCCATTTTGACAGATCACGACAATTGGAGGGCTCGGGGGCTGGAGTCGTATTAACTTCCCCACGAGGTGACAAGTTTTGTTATGTTCTCCGCTTAATGTTCTCTTGTACTAACAATGCAGCTGAGTACGAAGCCTTGCTCCATGGTCTCCGGATGGCTAAAGAGATGAACTTAAGCCGGGTTAAGTGCTTCGGTGACTCGGACCTTGTAGCTCAATAGGTGTCTAGTACTTGGGATTCTAAAGACCCACTCATGGCTGCATATCGTCGTGAGGTTGATACTGTTGCTGGTCATTTCAAGGGTTATCAGGTGGACCATGTGGACCGTCGGAAAAATGAAGCGGCGGACGCTTTGAGCCGGCTAGGCTCACAGCGTAAACCGGTCCCAGCTTATGGTTCCCTTGCAGAGGACGCCGGGTTGTTGGGTCGAAGAATTGCCCTCTGTGTTATGGAGCATCAATACCACGCCCAACAGATCAACTGGATACACGCCGTTCTTCATGGTTTATGGGGCAGAGGCGGTTCTCCCTAGTGATATCCGTCATGATTCACCCCGTGTTGCGGCTTATGTTGAAGCGGACAGCGAGATGGCTCGACAGGACGCTTTGGACCGGTTGGATGAAGAGCGAGACATTGCGGCTGCCCGCTCGGCGATTTACCAACAGGATCTTCGTCGCTATCACAGTCGTCGGGTCAGGACCAGAACCTTTCAAGAAGGAGATTTGGTGCTTCGACTCATTCAAGATCAAACCGATATGCATAAATTATCCCCACCTTGGGAGGGACCTTTTGTCGTCAGCAAGAATCTGCACAACGGGTCATACTATCTGATTGATATTCGAGAGCATAAGGACTCACGTAAGTCAGAGGAGGAGACCAGCAGGCCATGGAACATAGCTCATCTTCGGCCTTACTACACCTGAGCCATTAGCTCTGCTTATGTACATATTATGACAATGTATATATTATCAATATAATAAACCGGATCCTCAGCTAAAGCGGGGTATCTGTTCTTTCATATCATGTGTGGTTACATGGAGTTGTTCTGTTTTAAGACGGCCTCCGGTTTATCCCTTGCAAAAATTATCAATATCACTTGGGGGCTCGGTCATGTCTGAACCGATGCAACACCTTTTGATAGGCGAAAGCCACCAGATCACTTGGGGGCTCGGTCGTGTCCGAACCGATGCAACACCTCTTGATCGGCGAAAGCCACCAGATCACTTGGGGACACGGTCAAGTCTGAACCGGTCACGCCTCTTGGTCGGCCTACAGGCCTTAGAGTCACTTGGGGGCTTGGTCGAACCTGAACCATTGCCATGCCACTTGGCCGGCATAATGCCATGAGTCATTTGGGGACCTGGCCGACTGGCACCATAGCTACACCTTTGGGGAGCTTGGTTGCGTCTGACCATGGTAACACCATCTGATCGGCTCAGTAAAGCCTCTCTTTTTGCAAAAAGTTTTATCATTGCTTTTGCTTTAAATAGCCTTTCTTAAGGAGTTGCTATTTTATCTTAGTTGCGTTTTTTAAACCGACAGTGCTTTGTACCGGTTCAAACAGCCAAGTTGGCGGAACACGGTCCATTTTTAAACCGAAGATTATTTGCCCGGTTTGATTTTTTCTGTTCACATCCTTTTCTGGAGTAACAAAAGGCTATTATGATCAAAGCACGGTTTACACAGTAAGCCGGCATTATATATACAAGAGCTGTTTTCTCCCATGACGGTTTAGGGTTATCAAACCCTCGTTTCAAGATTGGCTACACGCCTACTTCGTGCCCAATAAATGGCAGGTATTTCGTATCACAAAATTTGATCATATTTGCAAGTCTCCTTGCGTATCTACATAAAGATTCATAAACCGGATGGCGGTACAACCGCCCTGGTAGTTTAAGATTTTATGATTGCAGGAGATATAAGTTGGCAATATTGACCTTCCAAATAAAGGTATCAGCACAGATGCACGAAGGCATCTCAAGAAGCAAAAAGTATTGTCTATTCTATTACAAGGCAGCTTGGTGCCCAAATGAGATCATTGTTTTCTTGACAAGAGATAACAAGGAAGCTAGTTAAAGTTGCCTTCGGTTCACGCCTGCTGGCCACCCCGGTTTTATTGTTCTGGATCATCCTGTGCCGCTTCAGCTTCCTCGTCTCTACCCAGCGGCTGGAAGTTAACAGTGGTCCAGTCGATTCCCATTAATGCTTGAAAGACAGCCTCTTCATGGATCAGTGAAGACGGTTCAATATAAGGGGCGTAAGTATGCTTACGGATTGGAGGAATCAGATTTTCCGCTTCAGGGATTGGTGCAGCAACTCTTTTGTTCTGGTCATTATACTGAGCTTGATAATGCGACAAATTTGCTTCCTCTACCAATTGGCAGGCCAGAGGGCGCACCGCCCGGTTTATCTCTCTTAAATCCTCTTCGCTGAATTCTGAGCCATCCTCCTTCAAGCTGGGATAGCCTTGAGCCGCTTCAACGGGATCAAAATTGGGCACTCATGCTTTGGCCCGGATTAAGGCATTGATGGCTCCGGTTCGAGCAGCAGACTTTTTTAGCTCATCAATCCGAGCAGGGAGCATTGACAGTCTCTTCAGTGTATCTTGGATCAAAGTGGGTGCTGGATTATTGTGTGACGCAGTTGAGATAATCCGTTGCGCTCCAGTGTACAGCTGCTCGATTAAGGTGTAGGCGGCTTTCAGTTTCATCCGCACATCCGACCCCAAGTGGTTAATGCGAGTGCCTGTAACATGATCAGTAGTTTACAAACCAGGTTGTTTATAAGAGGATCACGATTATTATACAAGTCACAAGAAGCTTACCAAAGATGGCGGCAGTCATTGCGTGCACTTGTCGCTTTACGCTGGTTAATTCATCAGTTACCGGTTTAAGGGCAGCCTCCGCATCTTCAATCTTCTTAGTTAAAGCAGCCTTTTCTGTGGCCCAGTCAGCCCGTTCCTTCTTGAAGCCCTCCTTCATCTGCTCCATGGTGCCTAAAGCGCTGGTTAACTCCTCCTTGGCCTTGGAGGTTTCAGCTTGCTGGGACTTCAAGTTCTCTTGAAGGTCGGCGGCTTGGTTCTCTTTGACCTTCAGTTCAGCCTGCAATCCGACAGATATACGGTTTAACCAATGAAGTACCAACCACATAACAAGTTATGCGCTTTGTACTTGGGGGCTAATGCCTATTTGATTTACAGCTATCAATTAATTATCAAAGTCCCAAGCTCAAAACAAGTATTCAACTTGGCACTTGGGGGCTAATGGCCATTTGCTCTGATGATATTTCGGATGCTACTGTATGAAGATTAAAGTTTCGGTTTCAATTATACTAAAGTTGAACCGACCCTTGGGGGCTATATCAATGAATTTTGGAGCATGGAATTTTCTATGTCAAGACCCGATTCAACTATAATAGGTTGAACCGGCCCTTGGGGGCTACAATGGTGATTAGTAGGAGCAAACTCATGGAAATTACCTCAAGTTTCTCTTTCATCAGCTTTACCAGATTAGCTTCATAATCACGGCTAGTATATAGCCGGTTCAAATATCCAGAATGCACGTCTTGGGCGCTTAAAGCGGTATATGTCACCAGGTCAACATCCCACTTGCCTTTGCTCATGGCAGAAAATTCTTCTTTAGCAGTATGCTTGGCTAAAGCGACGGGATTCCCCGGCTCTAAACGACCAATGCCAGTGATTACGACCTCATCATCCTTAGACTCGCCAGTTTGCACCGGGGCAATCGGTTTATCAGCAGGTTTGGAGGGACTGGTGGATCTCTCAATCCGGATGGGGCTGGCAGGCTGTCGGCAGGACCGGAGGTGTTAACAAAACCTTCTTCAGTAGGAATAACTTCATCTTGCATCAGTGGGTCACTGGCCACATCTTCCTGGATGACCGTTTCAACATTTGGGGCGGCACTCGGTTCAGGAGCAGTTTCCTCTCCAGATGGTTTATCCAGGCGGGCTATTTTGCTCGGCCTCGGTTTAGCCCTGAAAGGATATGCAGAGTTAAAAACAGTTTATGTTGCAAGATAAAACACCAGGAACCGTATGATAAGCACAAGTTTTACCCGAGCACGGTCTTTAGTGGAGGCAGCTGGGTGCCAGTTGACTCGCCAGAGGATGAGTGAGAAGTAATCTGATAATCGGAGTCAGATGGGTTAAGCGGTTGACGAAAACAACCCGCTTTAGGACGAATACTGACAAGCAATTTAGAGACCTCTGAACGATGTCTCCGAACCGGATTGTTCGGTAAACCGGCGGAGGTGACTACCTGACCGCTGTGTCGAGTTGTGCGGCGCGCCTCATGCGGTTGGGTCTTCATAAGAAAGTTGGGATCCAAATAAGCAAGAGGATGAGAAAATTTAACTTTGCGGTTTGCCTGACGGATTTTATGTGAAGGCGGAAGGCTTGAGTCAGAGGAAAGAACAACTACCTCTACATCGTCAGCCTGGCTAGCTTCGGCATCATCCCGACAAATATCATCATCAATAAGGTGTATAAAAAGTAAACCGAGGGAATCAAGTTCTGCCTCAAGGTCCGGATTACCCACATCGTCATCAGCGGGCGGATCAGAGGAGGCGGTGGTTCTCCTTTTATGAGCAGACTTCTTAACGACCTTGGTCTTAGGCCGGGTTGGTCTGTCCGGTTTATCGGCTTTCTCTTGTGGGATTTTCTTGCTCCAAAACGGATCATTACCCTGCATCAAACAGATGTCAGCATCAGTAATAGACAAGTACAATAGCATCAAAGTTAGTACAAAGGAAAAATGCAGACTTACGGCCGACGGTTTGTTGGTGGCACAAAAAGCAAGCAGGCCGGTACGAGCGCAGACGTGCTCCGGTTCATTCAAAATTTTCTTCACAGCTTCTGTGACTTCTTCATCAGTAAGCTGGATGTTTACATGCCGCAGCGGATCGTCAACACTGCCCGTATATTAACACATCAAACCGGAGCATCGGCTGAGGGGCAGTATACTCCAGGATATCCAACAACGGGCAAGATCAACTCCAGTTAAACCGTTGGCCATGAAAGCTGTGAGCTTGGACAATTGGGGAGCGTACTTACTCCTTTCTTTGCCAGTTAACCTCTGAGGAAAGGGGTGAGTGTTGCTAAGCCGTTCCGGACGGAGACCAGGCAATGGATTCTCTTCAGCAGGGGAGGTGTATTTGCAATAGAACCAGGAATTATTCCACTCCTGGGGATGACTGTGCAGTTTCGCATGAGGATAAGTGACTTCTTTCCTTTTTTGAATCGCCATACCACCCAGTTCCATATTGGGGCCATCAGTAAACTCTGTGCGACGGTTCAAGTGAAAGCAGTCTCGGAACAACTCAACTGTGGGTTCCTCTTGGAAGTACACTTCGCAAAGCACTTGGAAGTGGCATATATTAGTAACAGAGTTGGGACCGATATCTTGTGGGCGCAGTTGAAAATTGGCTAAGACATCCCGATAAAACTTTGAACCGGGCGGACTAAAGCCCCGGGCCAGGTGATCCGCAAAAACAACAACCTCTCCCTCTTCAGGGGTGGGAGGACATTCTGTGCCTGGAACTCTCCAGTGGATGGTACTTTTACTGCTTAAAGCGCCGGTTAGAACTAAGTTGTTCAGCTGTGTTTCCGTAACACGGGAAGGAACCCAATTGCACTCGTATATTTGCTTGGCCATGAGGAAATCTACAAGACAAGTAGTTCCGGTTCAAGTATATGTTGATTAAACTGGATGTATATCTACTTAAACCGAAGGCAGTCCTATCTAAACCGGAGTTATGCAAGGTGGCAACGTCTGGTGGTTCAAACAAGGGGACTAATGATATATACTGGTCTTTTACATTTTCTACGCCAAAGTTAAACCGCCAGATCTAAGCATTAAAAGCAATTGAGGGTGTACAAATACAAAAACATATTTCACAAGACTTCTCTACAACGACGGATCTAAAGCCAGTTGAGAAAAAGGAAAATATTTAAAGGCTTAAGGCGGAACAATATTGATCCAAAGAGCAGAAAGGTTGTTGGGATCTATGAACTTAAGTATGAATCTACAAGACGAATGCTAAAATCCCATTGGTAATGACAGTAGGGTTTCCTTGGATCTATCCAGAGGTATGAGCAGGAGTACGAACAATGAGCAAGAACACGGCAAGAACAAGAAACCCTAGTACAGATCTAGGTGGATAAAAACAGAGATCTTACCGTAGCTGGGGGAGACGCGGAAGGACGCCGCGATTTTCTGGTACGGTCAGGTTGATGCAGCGGCCCAAGATGATGCAGAGGTCAGTAGCGGCGGCGGAGCTCCGAGGCTAGCGGCGCGAAGAAGACGAAGAGAAAGGGGATGAAGGGGGAAAAAAGAAATGACCCCTCGGCCCTATTTATGAGGCAAAGTACATGTGTCAGGCGCGCGAATCCAGGAGCCACAAATTTCGGAGCTGTCGTCTCGATTGTTGTGGATCTGTTAAATAAAGAAGGCATCATAAAAGCTAGCTTCATGATGACGTCATGCCGGTTTACAGCAACCAAAGAAGATGAAGACACAACGGTTCAACAGATATAGGAAGATGATGAAGACAAAGATTTTGGCTAAGGACTGACATGAACCCGTTCAAATCAATCTGGGGCCTAATGTTGGGGATATTACTACTGGGCGTAAACCGGCCCACCTGGGCCGGGTTGACTTCATCAGTAGTCCAAAGGGGTTAAAGCCAGGGGCTAGACAAAGGCCCAAGGCCATAGTCGGTTCAGTATCTGTAGCCGTAAACCGGCGTGTATATAAACTTGTATTATAAGTTAGGAATAGGGAGAGACCAACCCGGATACGAATATAAACCGGAGATTGGGACTCTATGAACCGACGGGTGTCACCCGTGTATATAAGGGGACAACCCGATAGTGGTTCAAGGACAGACAACCATAACTCAAGGCCTAGGCGAAGCTTGTTTGCTCCCTAGTCATCGAAACCCCATCAATTCCATCACAAACTAGACATAGGCTTTTACCTTCATCGAAGGGGCCGAACTAGTATAAACTCCCTGTGTCCCTTGTCCGCTTTAACCCCTTCGAGTTAACCCGTTGCGATGGCTCCACGACTAAGTCCTTTCGCTAGGACATCTGCCGTGACAAACCCACGACAGTGCATCAGTGAGCAAATGGAGAGGCTGGGCAGCACCTGCTAGACACGGGGAGCACTAAGAGCAGCACGGTGAGGCCAGGGGAGCACGGGGGCTATGTGTGCAGCAGCAATGGCGGACGGCGGCTTCGATGCTCGTGGGGAACGACGCTACAGCATGGGGACGAGCATGCTGAGTTAGGGGAGAAGGTCAATGGCTCACGGTGAGTCAGCCGGTGCAGACGGCGGGGCCGGGGAAGCTCTGGACGCGACGAATCAAGCGGCAGGGATCGCCGGCGCCGAGGTTGAAGAAGACGTCAGGGACGGTGATGTGGTGCTTCCCCGGTTGCTTGGCTCGGCGTGGACGAAGAGGACGATGATTTGGAGCTCGGGGACACGTTGGAGAGGCGAGGGGGTGGCTCTGGCTACGGGTATGGCGATCGGCGTCGGCTAGCTCGCACGGGCATGAGGTGTCGAGCGAGAGAGAGGAGGGGATGAGGACAAGGGAGTGGGCGAGAGGGTCCGGGGTGATGCGTGGCGTCGTCCAGACGCGTCGGGGCAGCGGCGGGAAGCAGGAGGTGGCGGGGCACGTGCTCGCGCGGGGCGGCCACGCGCGCGCTGTCCTCCTGGCGGGAGGTCGGTGGTGACTGACAGAGGCCAGTGGGCTGGGCCTCTGCTGGGCCGCGGTGAGTTCTCTCTCTCTCTCTCTCTCTCTCTCTCTCTCTCTCTCTCTCTTTTAATTTCTACTTTGTTCTGTTTTCTAATTTGCAAATTTGTTTTTGATTTTGATTTAGTAGCAACACCAAATCACTTCTATGAATCCTGGAAATATTCCTGGACACTTGCTGAACTATTTTAGTGGCCCAAAAATAGTTCCAACATTATTTGAACATTTAAATTATTTATAGTATTTAAATGCCCATAGTCAAATACAATAAGATTTAATTAAAAAATCTAGAATGCCCTAGAAATATGTGCATCATTTTTGGCAGAGGTTTTCACCTTTAACAAAAATCATGGACTTTTCTAAAGGGCATTTGGGTTCATTGAAAATATTTTTATTTAACCTAGTTGAATTCATTTGGTGCTAGGGTTTCAACAATCCCCATTTCAACTTTCAAAGAAATTTGGACATGATGCATGAATGCTTGTGCAACTATTTACAATGAAATTCTAGGGCTTTGACAATATCGTTGATGCCTTGATGCAATCTTATGAAGAAAAACTTGAGTTGGAAGTTTCTATCCCTAGAAAACTTTATGATGAGTGGGAACCTACTATTAAAATTAAGATTAAGGATCATGAGTTCTATGTTTTATGTGATTTGGGTGCTAGTGTTTCCACTATTCCCAAAACTTTGTGCGATTTGCTAGATTTCCGTGATTTTGATGATTGCTCTCTAAACTTGCACCTTGCGGATTCCACTATTAAAAAACCTATGGGAAGAATTAATGATGTTCTTATTGTTTCAAATAGGAATTATGTGCCCGTAGATTTTACTGTTCTTGATATAGATTGCAATCCTTCATGTCCTATTATTCTTGGTAGACCTTTCCTTAGAACGATTGGTGCAATTATTGATATGAAGGAAGGGAATATTAGATTCCAATTTCCATTAAAGAAAGGCATGGCACACTTCCTAGGAGGAAAATAAAATTACAATACGAATGTATCATGAGAGCCACTTATGGATTGCCTATCAAAGATGGCAATACCTAGATCTATCCTTACTTTTATGCCTAGCTAGGGGTGTTAAACGATAGCGCTTGTTGGGAGGCAACCCAATTTTATTTTTAGTTTTTTGCTTTTCTTAAGTTTAGGAATAAATATTTGTTCTATCCTCTGGTTAGATGTTTTTTTATGTTTTAATTAGTGTTTGTGCCAAGTTAAACCTATAGGATCTTCTTGGATGATAGTTATTTGATCTTGTTGTAACTTCCAGAAACTTTCTGTTCACGAAAACAATTGTTAAAAATCACCAGAACGTGATAAAATAGTGATTTCAATTTCTGATTATCAATAAACAAATTGTCTAGGTCTACCTATTTTGTCTGATTTTTTTGAGTTCCAGAAGTTTGCGTTAGTTACATATTACTACAGACTGTTCTGTTTTTTGACAGATTCTGTTTTTCGTGTGTTGTTTGCTTATTTTGTTGAATCTATGGCTAGTAAAATAGTTTATAAATCATAGAGAAGTTGGAATACAGAAGGTTTAACACCAATATAAATAAATAATGAGTTCATTACAGTACCTTGAAGTGGTTTTTTGTTTTCTTTCGCTAATGGAGCTCACGAGATTTCTGTTGAGTTTTGTGTTGTGAAGTTTTCAATTTTTGGGTGAAAGATTTTGATGGATTATGGAACAAGGAGTGGCAAGAGCCTAAGCTTGGGGATGCCCATGGCACCCCCAAGATAATCTAAGGACACCATAAAGCCAAAGCTTGGGGATGCCCCGGAAGGCATCCCCTCTTTCGTCTACTTCCATCGGTAACTTTACTTGAAGCTATATTTTTATTCACCACCTGATATGTGTTTTGTTTGGAGCGTCTTGTATGATTTGAGTCTTTGCTTTTTATTTTACCACAATCATCCTTGCTGTACACACCTTTTGAGAGAGCCATACATGATTTGGAATTTCTTAGAATACTCTATGTGCTTCGCTTATATCTTTTGAGTTATATAGTTTTGCTCTAGTACTTCACTTATATCTTTTAGAGCACGGTGGTGGATTTGTTTTACAGAAACTATTGATCTCTCATGCTTCACTTAGATTATTTTGAGAGTCTTAAATAGCATGGTAATTTGCTTAAATAATCCTAATATGCTTGGTATTCAAGATTTGTAAAAACTTTCTTATGAGTGTGTTGAATACTAAGAAAAGTTTGATGCTTGATAATTGTTTTGAGATATAAAGATGGTGATATTAGAGTCATGTTAGTTGAGTAGTTGTGAATTTAAGAAATACTTGTGTTAAAGTTTGTGATTCCCGTAGCACGCATGTATGGTGAACCGTTATGTGATGAAGTCGGAGAACGATTTATTTATTGATTGTCTTCCTTATGAGTGGCGGTCGGGGACGAGCAATGGTCTTTTCCTACAAATCTATCCCCTAGGAGCATGCGCGTAATACTTTGCTTTGATAACTTGTAGATTTTTGCAATAAGTATATGAGTTCTTTATGGCTAACGTTGAGTCCATGGATTATATGCACTTTTCTTCCTTCCACCATTGCTAGCCTCTTTAATACCGCGCACTTTTCGCTGGTATCATAAACCCACCATATAACTTCCTCAAAACAGCAACCATACCTACCTATCATGGCATTTCCATAGCCATTCCAAGATATATTGCCATGCAAATTTCCACCGTTCCGTTTATGATGACACGCTTCATCATTATCATATGTCTTAGCGTGATCATGTAGTTGACATCGTATTTGTGGCAAAGCCACCGTTCATAATTTTTTCATACATGTCACTCTTGATTCATTCCCGGTATACCGTCGGAGGCATTCATATAGGGTCATATTTTGTTCTAAGTATCGAGTTGTAATTGTTGAGTTGTAAGAAAATAAAAGTGTGATGATCTCCATTTTTAGAACATTGTCCCAAGTGAGGAAAAGGATGATGGAGACTATGATTCCCCCACAAGTCGGGATGAGACTCCGGACGAAAAATAAAAAATAAAAAGAAAAGAGGCCATAAAAAAGAGAAAAGGCTCAAATAAAAAATGAGATGAAAAGAGAGAAGGGACAATGTTACTATCCTTTTACCACACTTGTGTTTCAAAGTAGCCCCGTGATCTTCATAATAGAGAATCTCTCATTTTTTCACTTTCATATACTAGTGGGAAATTTTCATTATAGAACTTGGCTTGTATATTCCAATGATGGGCTTCCGCAAAATGCCCTAGGTCTTCGTGAGCAAGCGAGTTGGATGCACACCCACTTAGTTTCTTTTATTGAGCTTTCATATGCTTATAGCTCTAGTGCATTCGTTGCATGGCAATCCCTACTCACTCACATTGATATCTATTGATGGGCATCTCCATAGCCCGTTGATACGCCTAGTTGATGTGATACTGTCTTCCCCCTTTTTTGTCTTCTCGACAACCACCATTCTATTCCACATATAGTGCTATATCCATGGCTCACGCTCATGTATTGCGTGAAGATTGGAAAAGTTTGAGAATGTCAAAAGTATGAAACAATTTCTTGGCTTGTCATCGGGGTTGTGCATGATTTAAATACTTTGTGTGGTGAAGACAGAGCATAGCCAGACTGTATGATTTTGTAGGGATAACTTTCTTTGGCCATGTTATTTTGAGAAGACATAATTGCTTTGTTAGTATGCTTAAAGTATTATTATTTTTATGTCAATACTAAACTTTTGTCTTGAATTTTTCGGATCTGAATATTCATACCACAATTAAGAAGAATTACATTGAAATTATGCCAAGTAGCACTCCGCATCAAAAATTCTGTTTTTATCATTTACCTACTCGAGGACGAGCAGGAATTAAGCTTGGGGATGCGTGATAGTCTCCAACGTATCTACAATTTTTGATTGCTCCATGCTATATTATCTACTGTTTTGGACATTATTGGGCTTTATTATTCACTTTTATATTATTTTTGGGACTAACCTATTAACCGGAGGCCCAGCCCAGAATTGATGTTTTTTGCCTATTTCAGAGTTCTGCAGAAAAGGAATATCAAACGGAGTCCAAACGGAATGAAACCTTCGGGAACGTGATTTTTAGGAAGATTATGATCCAGGAGACTTGGACCCTACGTCAAGAAACAAAAGAGGAGGCCACGAGGTAGGGGGGCGCGCCCCCCCAGGGCGCGCCCTCCACCCTCGTGGGCCCCCTGTTGCTCCACCGACGTACTCCTTCCTCCTATATATACCTACGTACCCCGAAACGATTAGATACGGAGCCAAAAACCTAATTCCACCGCTGCAACCTTCTGTACCCACGAGATCCCATCTTGGGGCCTGTTCTGGAGCTCCGGCGGAGGGGGCATCCATCATGGAGGGCTTCTACATCATCACCATAGCATCTCCGATGAAGTGTGAGTAGTTTACCTCAGACCTTCGGGTCCCTAGTTAGTAGCTAGATCGCTTCTTCTCTCTTTTTGGATCTCAATACAATGTTCTCCCCCTCTCTCGTGGAGATCTATTCGATGTAATCTTGTTTTTGTGGTGTGTTTGTTGAGACCGACGAATTGTGGGTTTATGATCAAGATTATCTATGAACAATATTTGAATCTTCTCTGAATTCTTTTATGTATGATTGGTTATCTTTCCAAGTCTCTTTGAATTATCAGTTTGGTTTGGCCTACTAGATTGATCTTTCTTGCAATGGGAGAAGTGCTTAGCTTTGGGTTCAATCTTGCGGTGTCCTTTCCCAGCGACAGTAGGGGCAGCAAGGCACATATTGTATTGTTGTCATCGAGGATAACAAGATGGGTTTTTATCATATTGCATGAATTTATTCCTCTACATCATGTCATCTTGCTTAAAGCGTTACTCTGTTTCCATGAACTTAATACTCTAGATGCATGCTGGATAGCGGTCGATGACTGGAGTAATAGTAGTAGATGCAGGCAGGAGTCGGTCTACTTGTCTCGGACGTGATGCCTATATACATGATCATACCTAGATATTCTCATAACTATGCTCAATTCTGTCAATTGCTCAACAGTAATTCGTTCACCCACCGTAAAATATTTATGCTCTTGAGAGAAGCCACTAGTGAAACCTATGGCCCCCAGGTCTATCTTCATCATATTATTCTTCCAACACTTAGTTATTTCCTTTGCTTTTTATTTTGCTTTTATTTTACTTTGCATCTTTATCACAAAAATACCAAAAATATCATCCTCTCGTAAGTGACCGTGAAGGGATTGACAACCCCTTATCACATTGGTTGCGAGGAGTTATTTGTTTTGTGTAGGTACGAGGGACTTGCGCGTAGCCTCCTACTGGATTGATACCTTGGTTCTCAAAAACTGAGGGAAATACTTACGCTACTTTGCTACATCATCCTTTTCTCTTCAAGGGAAAACCAACGCAGTGCTCAAGAGGTAGCACCAGACCATAGTTCATACGGTGTCGTCTCAACGGATTTAGATTGTGCCCTTTTTGATGTGAATGCAGCTGTCTTTAATGCATAACCCCAAAACTATAGTGGTAAATCGGTAAGAAACATCATAGATTGCACTATATCAAATAAAGTACGGTTATGACGTTCGGACACACCATTATGCTATGGTGTTCCAGGTGGCACAAATTTGTGAAACTATTCCACATTGTTTTAATTGAAGACCAAACTTGTAACTCAAAGATTTGTCTCCACGATCAGATCGTAGAAACTTATTTTCTTGTCACGATGATTTTCCACTTCACTCTGAAATTCTTTGAACTTTTCAAATGTTTCAAACTTATGTTTCATCAAGTAGCTATACCCATATCTTCTCAAATCATCTGTGAAGGTCAGAAAATAACGATACCCGCCGCGAGCCTCAACACTCATCCGACCACATACATCAGTATGTATTATTTCCAATAAGCCAGTTGCTCGCTCCATTGTTCCGGAGAATGGAGTCTTAGTCATCTTGCCCATGAGGCATGGTTCGCAAGCATCAAGTGATTCCAAAAAACCCATCAGCATGGAGTTTCTTCATGCGCTCTACACCAATATGACCTAAACGGCGGTGCCACAAATAAGTTGCACTATCATTATTAACTTTGCATCTTTTAGCTTCATTATTGTGAATATGTGTATCACTACAATCGAGATCCAACAAACCATTTTCATTGGGTGTATGACCATAGAAGGTTTTATTCATGTAAACAGAACAACAATTATCCTCTAATTTAAATGAATAATTGTATTGCAATAAACATGATCAAATCATATTCATGCTCAATGCAAACACCAAATAACATTTATTTAGGTTCAACACTAATCCCGAAAGTATAGGGAGTGTGCGATGATGATCAATCGATCTTGAAACTGCTTCCAACACATATCGTCCCTTCACTCTTAACTAGTTTCTGTTCATTCTGCAACTCCCATTTCGAGTTACTACTCTTAGCAACTGAACTAGTATCAAATACCGTGGGGTTGTTTTTTTGACTGGGAACTGTAGGGGAAAACCCCCACAGCATATCAAAACTTTATTCATAAGGAGAGCAAGTACAAGTACATAAGGGGATTACAAGGGGTAATCAAGCTATTCTAGGTAAGTGAGAAGTTGAAAATACAAGAATCAAGGTGGCAGAAATGAGATCCATCTAAGGAGATCATCCTTATAAGCAGGCTTAACCCTATATTGCATTAAAGCAATATCATGGATGAATGCTCTTCTCCATTTATTAAATCCAGCTCTCTCATGCCTGAAGACCTTAGCATTTCTGACAATCCAGATATTCCAGCAAGCATACCGTGGGGTTGTTATAAACACTAGTAAAGTACACATCAATAACATGTATATCAAATATACCTTTGTTCATTTTGCCATATTTCTTATCCGCCAAATACTTGGGGCAGTTCCGCTTCCAGTGACTAGTCCCTTTGCAGTACAAGCACTTAGTCTCAGGCTTAGGTCCAGACTTGGGCTTCTTCACTTGAGCAGCAACTTGCTTGCCGTTCTTCTTGAAGTTCCCCTTCTTCCCTTTGCCGTTTTCTTGAAACTAGTGGTCTTGTTAACCATCAACACTTGATGTTTTTCTTGATTTCTACCTTCATCGATTTCAGCATCATGAAGAGCTTGGGAATCGTTTCCGTTATCCCTTGCATATTATAGTTCATCATGAAGTTCTAGCAAACTTGGTGATAGTGACTAGAGAACTTTGTCAATCACTATCTTATCTGGAAGATTAACTCCCACTTGATTCAAGTGATTGTAGTACTCAGACAATCTGAGCACATGCTTACTGGTTGAGCTATTCTCCTTCAGCTTGTAGGCAAAGTAATGTCAGAGGTCTCATACCTCTTGACACGGGCATGAGTATGGAATACCAATTTCAACTCTTGGAACAACTTATATGCTCCGTGGCATTCAAAAACGTCTTTGAAGCCCCAATTCTAAGCCGTAAAGCATGGTGCACTAAACTATCAAGTAGTCATCATACCGAGCTTTTGTCAAAACGTTCATATCGTATGCATCTGCTCCTGCAATAGTTCTGTCACCTAGCGGTGCATCAAGGACATAAATCTTCTGTGCAGCAATGAGGATAATCCTCAGATCATGGAGCTAGTCCGCATCTTTGCTACTAACATCTTTCAACTTATTTTTCTCTAGGAACATATCAAAAAATAAACGGGGAACAACATCGCGAGCTATTGATCTACAACATAGATATGCAAATACTACCAGGACTAAGTTCATGATAAAATAAAGTTCAATTAATCATATTACTTAAGAACTCCCACTTAGATAGACATCCCTCTAGCCATCTAAATGATCACGTGATCCAAATCAACTAAACCATGTCCGATCATCACGTGAGATGGAGTAGTCTTCAATGGTGAACATCACTATGTTGATCATATCTACTATATGATTCACGCTCGACCTTTCGGTCTCAGTGTTCCGAGGCCATATCTGCATATGCTAGGCTCGTCAAGTTTAACCTGAGTATTCCGCGTGTGCAAAACTGTCTTGCACCCGTTGTATTTGAATGTAGAGCTTATCATACCCGATCATCACGTGGTGTCTCAGCACGAAGAACTTTCGCAACGGTGCATACTCAGGGAGAACACTTATACCTTGAAATTTAGAGAGAGAACCTCTTATAATGCTACCGTCGATCTAAGCAAAATAAGATGCATAAAAGATAAACATTACATGCAATCAATATAAGTGATATGATATGGCCATCATCATCTTGTGCTTGTGATCTCCATCTTCTAAGCACCGTCATGATCACCATCGTCACCGGCGTGACACCTTGATCTCCATCGTAGCATCGTTGTCGTCTCACCAACTTATGCTTCTACGACTATCGCTACCGCTTAGTGATAAAGTAAAGCATTACAGGGCAATTGCATTGCATACAATAAAGTGACAACCATATGGCTCCTGCCAGTTGCCGATAACTTGGTTACAAAACATGATCATCTCATACAATAAATATAGCATCATGTCTTGACCGTATCACATCACAACATGCCCTGCAAAAACAAGTTAGACGTCCTCTACTTTGTTGTTGCAAGTTTTACGTGGCTGCTACCTCTATTTTTGAGTCGCCGAGTCAAGCCAAGTCGCCGAGGCTGTGGTTAGTGCCTTGCTGGCTTGAGTCTGCGACTTGGCTTGATTAGTCGCCCCAAGTCGCCATGGCTTAGAATAGGATTTAGGGGTAGAATTAGGAGTGATATTACCTTGTAATCTTTAATAGTTGGCAATGGAAATCCCTTTCTGACCTTGTGCAAGCTCGTCTTTGTTGATTGCAGGTGCACCTTGCAGTATAAATGTAATAGCAAGCATGAGCATCAAGTTGTTTGCACCTTGCAGTATATATGTAATAGGAAACTTGCACATTTGAGTTGAAATAAAGAGGAGAACTTACTTCTTGTGTGTCCATTTGTCCCAATTTGTTTTCCTTGATGATCCTTTTCTCTTTGCACCTGATCACCTGATTCAGATAAGGAAAACAGCAGCAGTTCTACATATAAATACCATCACAGATCACAGCAACAAGTATTACAAGAGAAATTGGGACCGGCCCCAAACAGCAACAGAAATTAAGCATTAGTTCATTACATTTAACTACGAACTACCAAGTTCTTAACGCTTAACAACCAACCCCAAATCGACCCCAAATCCTATGTCCAAAATAAGGGATAAGGCACACCAGCCCAACCCCAAGCCCCCGACTCCATATGTCCAAAAAGAAGCCACATGGTCCACACCAGCCCCAAATCCTATGTCCGAAATGAGGCACACCAGCCCCAAGAGCCCACAACTCCATATGTCCAAAATGAGGCACACCAGCCCCAAGAGCCCCCAGCTCCATATGTCCAAAATGAAGCCACACCAGCCCAAGTTCCATCAATCATCCTAGTAATCGAGATCATCATCAAAGCCAATGGAGCCTCTCTCTTCACCTCCACCTTGACCTTCTTCACCTTGATTTCCCTCTTGATCATCTTCACTTGTTGAATAATCTTCAAGCTCAACCTCCTGATTTGCATCCTCCTCCTCGTCCTCATCTTCTCCAACTTGGTGCACTCGAGATCGAGAATAGACATGAGTAGCAGCAGCCTGGCTCCCACTCCCCCGGCTTCTAAGGTTGCGCAATGGACCTTCAGATGCACCGACAGCTTCGTCAACTTGAGCCCAAGTGATATCAGCCCCTTCATAAACCGGCTGGGCATTATGGTCAACCCATTCATTGTCCCATTGTAAGTCTTCTAGGACTAATGGGTCAGACCTAGTCCCTTTGGAGCCTTCCTCATGAATCTTTTGGAACCTATCGGCATTCTTCCGGTTGTATTGAACATATGACAAATCATTAAGTCTTTGGAACTCCAACCTATTTCTCTTTTTGCTATGGATCTGAAAACAACATACAAGAAAACAATTAGAAAGGCTACCATAAGCACCCCACCAAAGAACTACATAAGTACAATGAACATCAAGTTGGTACTTACTACTTACATTTTGAAAGCAAGACCAATTTCGTTCGCAACCGGAAGCTGAAGCACAAAGGCTAACTATGTGCTTTGCTAAATGTTGCAGCTCATAAGCAAGGCCACCATAAGCACCCCACCAAAGAACTGCATGAGTACAAATGAAGACAATGTTAGAATTCGTAATCCAAAAAAGATAGGTGCTGAAATTTATGAAAAAGTAGAAGGCTAGAGCTGAAGTAACTTACGAGGACTCTTTTTTGTTTGGTCATTGATTGCCAACTTAGAGCTGAAGCATTCACCTTCACCTCTTTCATAGTCATCATCCAATCTACTTATCACACTTGCTTTATCATCATCGGGCTCTGTTGGGAATATTACTACTGGGCGTAAACCGGCCTATTTGGGCCGGGTTAACTTCATTAGTAGTCCAATAGTGTTAAAGCCCAAGAAGATAGATGAGGGCCCAAGGCCCGTAGTCGGTTTAAGATTTATAGCCGTAAACCGGCCTTTGTATGTAAACTTGTGCTATAAGTTAGGAATAAGGAGAGACCAACCCGGATACGAATATGAACCGGTGTTGGGACTCTGTGAAACCGACGGGCGTCACCCGTGTATATAAGGGGACGACCCGGCGGCGGTTCAGGACAACAGACAACAACTCGAGACTTAGGCGAAGCTTGTTTGCTCCCTAAGCCCTCGACACCCCATCAATTCCATCACAACTAGACGTAGGCTTTTACCTTCATCTAAGGGGCCGAACTAGTATAAATTCTCTTGCGTCCCTGTGTCCGCTTTAACCCCTTCAAGCTAACCCGTCGCGATGGCTCCATGACTAAGTCCTGACACTAGGACATCTGCCGTGACAAAACCACGACAGTTGGTGCCCGCCGTGGGGCTATCGCACGATGGTTTCAAGTTCTTGGAGGACCGCTTCGAAGGACTCGAGGGCTATGCTGTGGGACGGATGACTAAGAGTCGTCGCGGCAAGCTCTACATCGACGATGCAGGCTGGGGCCCCGAAGCCGGCTCAGTTGAGTACGGGTACCGGGTCCCCTTTGGTGGCATACATGTTTTCATCGGCAAGATCGGTGAACCGGGCCCTGAGCCGGACATCTGCACCGACCTCGTCGAAACGGCTCAGCGTGCGCGATCTGCCCAGGTTAAACCAGCCGTGAAGCATGCCTTCATGGGAGTCATCCACGGAGGAAGTTATGAGGATGGATCGGAATCTGGTGGCGAGACCATCGTTTACTCTGGCGACGAGTCATCAACCGGAGAAACCGAATCTCTGTATCAACTACACGATGGCCGGACTGGGGGATGTTCCGATGGCGACAGTATTCCGGACCCCTCTGATCTGCCCCACCGGGTTGGAATATTCATGGCCAGTACACAAGCAGTGCTTCATTCTTCGACCGCTGCGGCAATAACCTCCGGTTCAGTAGCGGCGATAGCTGCCGGGGCAGGAGGCTCTGTGCGCCCGCCGGCTCAAGTTTTATCGGATCTGTTTGATGCGTTGGCTGCGCTTCTGGCAGAAGCTAACCCGGCGGATCAGGACATCCACAATGCGGAGATTGCAAAGGTGAGGGAACAGATCACGCAGGCCAAGGCGGACCTGGCAGCTGAAAACACCAGGATGACTGCAGAGCGGGCCGCTTTAGATGCACAAGCCTACAGGCTCATGTTGGACCAGAACGCGTCGCATGAAGTCATGAAGAGGATGTACCGATCCCGTTTGCCTTCGGTGTTCGAGGCCAGAGACCTCTTCAACACCCCAGGAGCGGGAACCAGTAACCCGCCGGGGGTAAACCGGGCGGAAACCCCTGGGACAGGCGCGCCGGTTCAACCCCGTTTGACGGATCTGCCTTGTCATAACACTGTTGTACCCCAGGCTGTTCCAACACCTCCGGGTCACTACTCCAACCCGATGGACAACCTTGTTGCAGCTGCTGCACGACTGGAGGCCATTCCCATTGAAGGTGATTCACCGCAGGCAGTAGAGACACGCCGGGTCAAAGAGCTTCTTAGGACAGCTTTGGTCCAACAGGAAGCATACTCGTACAGCCGCGACCAGATCCACTCTACCCCTCGTCCAAGCCGGAGCTACAACAGACGTATGGATGAACCGGCCGTATCGAGTAATGCACAACGTGGAGCGCCCCGTGGTGACAACCCGGCGGTCGGTGCTGATAATGCTCAGGAAGTGGTGGACCGGGCCCGAGCGCGCAGGGAGGCCGAGTTAGCGGCACAGTATCAGGCTCGTCAGCTCACGCCGGTTCGTCCAACCATATTGGTCGAACCTGGTGTTACTTCTAGTTCTTTGGGGGTACCTTGCCTTGTCCCCGCGTTACGCAATGTGTGCCTGCCCAAGGATTTCAAGGGCCCGCGCAAGGTACCAAATTACACGGCGGATCAACCTCCAGAGACATGGGTAGAAAGTAATGAGATGGCCATGGAGATGCTTGATGTGGACAAGGCGGCATGTGCGAAATATCTCACCATGATGCTCGAAGGAACGGCCCACACTTGGTTAAAAAGCTTACCGGCCAATTCTATCAGTTCATGGGCCCAGTTACGAGCCCGGTTCATCAGTAATTTCAAGGATACATGTAAGTAGCCTATGTCGATAGTGGACTTAGCTGCTTGTGTCTAGGAGGAAGGAGAATCGACGACTCTTTGGGTGTGCCGGGTCTCGCAAGTTTTGCATTCATCGGACCGCATCAACGCCGACACCGCTGTTATCACCCTGGAAGGCAACTGCCGGTTTGGGCCTCTAAAGTTGAAGTTGGGGAGGATGAAGCGTCATTGTACGGATATGGGGACTCTCATGGCTGCATTAGTGAAGTATGCTGATTCTAATAGTACCAAGGATCCCGAGTCTGATGACGATAAGACAAGGAAGGGAAAGAAGAACAGCAACTCCAGAGGACAGCAGCATAATCCGACAGGTAATGGTGGCGGAGGCAAGCGTAAAGCGGATGGCAACATGGACTTCGTGGCTAATACCAATGCATAGGACAAGGGCCAGCGACGCAAGGGTAAACCGCCGAATCGCGGTGGAGCGCCTAATCCTAACCCGGACCGCTTAAATTATCTTTTGAACCAGCCCTGTCCAAAGCATGGGACGAAGGAGGTGCCAGCAAACCACCTTTGGAAGGACTGCTACATTATGCAGGAGTTCAAGAATTCTAACGCTTTCCAGTATGATCACGGCTCCGGTGGTGGCTCAGGATCCGGGCCAGGTTACGTTGGAGGAAGTTCCGGTTCAGGATTTAATGGTAATACGGGCGGACATAACAATCAAAGTAATAGCCAGGGTGGTTACAATCAGCAGCAGCAGTCGGGTTACCAGAGTCACCCGAAGAAGTTGAATAGTGGGCAATATCATGTCTTCACCACCAGTTTGGACAAGCAAGACCGGAAGGTTCAAAGGAGGGCTGTGAATTCTGTTGAACCGGTCATGCCCCAATATCTACGCTGGTCTGAACAGCCAATCGTGTGGAGCAGAGAGGATCACCCTCCCCGGGTTGATAATCCGGGTCAGCTAGCATTGGTGGTGGCACCTCAGGTGGGAGGTTATAAGTTCACCAAGGTACTCATGGATGGAGGGAGCAGTATTAATATCTTGTACTATGAGACCTTCCGTCGTATGGGACTAACAGATAAAAATCTTAAACCGTCCAATACGGTATTCCATGGTGTGGTACCTGGTAAGTCAGCATACCCTATTGGTAGGATAGCCCTGGAAGTGGCCTTTGGAGATGATCATGATTCCAGGTTGGAGACATTGACTTTTGAGGTGGTAAAAATCCAGAGTCCATATCACGCCTTGTTTGGGCGGCCGGCTTACGCCAAGTTCATGGCACGGCCCTGTTATGTGTATTTGCAGCTCAAGATGCCGGGTCGCAAGGGGACAATAACGGTTCATGGAAGCCGCAAGGTTGCCTTAGAGTGTGAAGAAGGTGATGCGGCCTATGCAGAGTCAGTTTGTGCTACAGAGGAGCTGAAATACTATAAGGATAATGTTGATCCGGCAGACATGACTCCGTTGAAGAAGCCAACCACGGAGCACGATCCGGCCCTGAAGTTCAAATCAGCAGCTGAAACTAAGCTTGTTGACTTTGTACCTGGCGATTCGTCCAAGCAGTTCAGCATCAGTGCCAACTTGGATCCGAAATAGGAAGGCGCGCTCATCGAGTTCATCCGTGAGAATCGGGACATTTTTGCATGGAAGCCTTCTGACATGCCAGGTGTACCGAGGCAACTCGCTGAGCACACTCTTAATGTGGATCCTAAGTACAAACCGGTGAAACGGTTCCTCCGCCGGTTTAATGAAGAAAGACGCAAGGCTATTGGAGAGGAGGTGGCCAGGCTCTTGGCAGCAGGCTTTATTATTGAAGTTTTCCACCCTGAGTGGCTTGCTAATCCGGTGTTGGTCCTTAAGAAAAATGGCGCCTGGCGCATGTGTGTGGATTACACAGATCTTAATAAGGCTTGTCCAGCAGATCCTTTTGCCCTCCCTCGTATTGATCAAATTATTGATGCTACGGCGGGTTGTGAGCGTTTGAGTATTTTGGATGCATATTTTGGCTATCATCAGATCAAAATGGCAGTTAAGGACCAGGAGAAGACGGTGTTCATAACTCCCTTTGGAGCCTTCTGCAATGTGTCTATGCCTTTTGGGCTCAAGAGTGCCCAGACAACTTATCAACGGTGTGTACAAAATTGCCTTCACAAGCAGATTGGTCGTAATGTACATGCTTACATGGATGATATCGTGGTTAAGTCAAGGGAGAAGGAGACTCTGGTGGACGATTTGAAGGAAACCTTTGATAACCTGAGGACGTACAAGATGATGCTTAATCCGGCCAAGTGTGTCTTTGCTGTACCGGCAGGCAAGTTATTGGGTTTTCTGGTGTCCAACAGGGGAATTGAGGCCAATCTGGAGAAGATCACAGCCATCACCTCCTTGGCTAAACCAAAGTGTATCAATGATGTTCAACGCCTGGCAGGCCCGATTGCCGCGTTGAGCCGGTTTATCAGTCGCCTTGGTGAGAAGGCAGTCCCTTTGTATCAGATGTTAAAGAAGACGGATCAATTCGTCTAGAGTTCTGCTGCTGATAAGGCATTTGAGGACTTAAAGCGGTAGTTGGCCAATCCGCCGGTACTCGCCGCTCCCATTGACAAGGAGCCATTGCTGCTATATGTTGCTGCTAATGCTCGTGCGGTCAGTGTGGCTATTGTGGTGGAGCGAAAGGAGGCAGGCAAGGAGCATCCGGTTCAGCGTCCGGTCTATTATATCAGCGCGGTACTTATTGAGTCCAAACAAAGGTATCCGCATTGGCAGAAGCTGGTATATGGAGTTTTTATGGCAAGCCGGAAGCTTAAGCAATACTTCCAAGGGCACCCCATTACGATGGTCAGTTCTGCTCCCTTGGGCGATATCATCCAGAACCGGGAAGCGACTGGCCGGATTGCCAAGTGGGCTATAGAGCTTGGGCCGCACGGGTTAAAATACGTGCCTCGGACGGCGGTTAAGTCTCAAGCACTGGTCGATTTCATCAATGATTGGACGGAACTGCAAGCACCTGAAGATAAGCCGGATCACACATATTGGACCATCCATTTTGACGGATCCAGGCAATTGGAGGGCTCGGGGGCTGGAGTCGTATTAACTTCCCCACGAGGTGACAAGTTTTGTTACATTCTCTGCTTAATGTTCCCTTGTACTAACAATGCAGCTGAGTATGAAGCCGTGCTCCACGGTCTCCGGGTGGCTAAGGAGATGAATTTAAGTCGAGTTAAGTGCTTCGGTGACTCGGACCTCGTGGCTCAACAGGTGTCTGGCACTTGGGATTCCAAGGACCCACTCATGGCAGCATATCGTCGTGAGGTGGATACTGTTGCAGGTCACTTTAAAGGCTATCAGGTGGACCACGTGGACCGACGGAAGAATGAAGCGGCGGACGCCTTAAGCCGGCTGGGCTCTCAGCGCAAACCGGTGCCACCCAATGTTTTTCTCGATGTGCTGCACAACCCGTCGGTCAAGCTCCCTGGTGAAGCGGATTTGGCTATTCCTGATCCGGAGGCTCAGTTAGTGGCAACTCTTCATGTCATTCCGCATTGGACGCTTCCTTACCTTGCGTACATGAACCGGGGCGAGTTACCAGAGGATGAGATTCTGGCCCGACAAATAATTCGGCGATCCAAGTCCGTGACTATTGTCAACGGCGAATTGTATCATTGCAGTGTATCGGGGGTGTTTCAACACTGTGTGTCTCCTGAAGAAGGCTGTGAAATTTTGCGTGAGATCCATGAAGGAGATTGTGGTCACCATGCCGGTTCAAAGTCTTTGGTGGCTAAAGCGTTCCGCCATGGCTTCTATTGGCTAACTGCTCATGCTGATGCGGAAGATCTGGTCAGACGATGTGACGGTTGCCAAAAGTTTTCAAGACGTGCTCATGTGTCGGCTCAAGAATTAAGAATGATTCCAATTACTAGGTCGTTTGCGACTTGGGGGCTGGATATGGTTGGGCCTTTCAAAAGGTCCAAGGATAAGAAGACCCACCTTCTGGTGGCGGTTGATAAATTTACAAAGTGGGTGGAGGCAGAGCCCGTTAGCAAGTGTGATGCAGCCACGACGGTTCAGTTCATCAAAAAAGTGATCTTCCAGTTTGGCTTTCCACACAGTATCATCACAGATAATGGTACTAATTTGTCCAAGGGTGCCATGAAGGAGTTCTGTGAACGTGAGCACATCCGGCTTGATGTTTCATCAGTAGCCCACCCACAGTCCAATGGTCAAGCAGAGCGAGCTAATCAAGAGATCTTGAGAGGCATCAAACCCCGGCTTATGGTTCCTTTGCAGAGAACACCGGGTTGTTGGGTAGAAGAGTTACCATCTGTGTTATGGAGCATTAATACTACACCCAACAGATCAACAGGATACACGCCGTTCTTCATGGTTTACGGAGCGGAGGCGGTTCTCCCTAGTGATATCCGTCATGATTCACCTCGTGTGGCGGCTTATGTTGAAGCGGACAACGAGACAGCACGGCAAGATGCTTTGGACCTGTTGGATGAAGAGCGTGACATAGCTGCTGCCCGCTCGGTGATTTACCAACAGGATCTTTGAGGGATTCCTGGATTAGGGGGTGTTCGGATAGCCGGACTATACCTTCGCCGGACTCCAGGACCATGAAGAAACAAGATTGAAGACTTCGTCCCGTGTTTGGAAGGAACTTTCCTTGGCGCGGAAGGCAAGCTAGGCGGTGCGGATACTCAAGATCTCCTACCATTGTAACCGACTCTGTGTAACCCTAACCCTATCCGGTTTCTATATAAACCGGAGGGTTGTAGTCCGTAGGAGAGAACCATCATCATACACAATCATACCATAGGCTAGCTTCTAGGGTTTAGCCTCCTTGATCTCGTGGTAGATCCACTCTTGTACTACCCATATCATCAATATTAATCAAGCAGGAGTAGGGTTTTACCTCCATCGAGAGGGCCCGAACCTGGGTAAACATCGTGTCCCTTGTCTCCTGTTACCATCCGACCTTGACGCACAGTTCGGGACCCCCTACCCGAGATCCGCCGGTTTTGACACCGACATTGGTGCTTTCATTGAGAGTTCCTCTGTGTCGTCGCCTTTAGGCCCGATGGCTCCTCTGATCATCAACAACGATGAGGTCCGGGGTGAGACTTTTCTCCCCGGACAGATCTTCGTCTTCGGCGGCTTCGCTCTGCGGGCCAACTCGCTTGGTCATCTGGAGCAGATCGAAAGCTACGCCCCTGGCCATCAAGTCAGGTTTGGAAGCTTAAACTACACGGCTTATATCCGCGGAGACTTGATCTTCGACGGGTTCGAGCCACAGCCAAGCGCGCCGCACTATCTCGAGGGGCATGATCTAGCTCTGCCTCCGAACAGTGTCCTGGAGGCCGCACATGCACCGGTTACGACCCTAGACTCGGAGCCTGTTACACCAATCGAGGATGAGCGGTTGGACGCCACCTCGGGGGTTGCGATCTCAAAGACAATCGAGCCGAACGACAGCCCCACGACCCGTGACTCCGAGGGTCCGGACTCCTATTTGGACTCCGAACCCCCCGTGCCCCTGCCAATCGAATCCGATTGGGCACCCATAATGGAGTTCACCGCCGCGGACATCTTTCAGCACTCGCCTCTTGGCGACATCTTGAACTTTCTCAAGTCTCTCTCGGTATCAGGAGAGCCCTGGCCGAATTACGGTCAGCGAGGATGGGATACGGACGATGAGGAAATTCAAAGCCCACCCACCACCCACTTTGTAGCCACCGTCGACAGCCTAAGCGACGTGCTCAACTTTGACTCCGCAGACATCGACAGCATGGATGACGATGCAGGAGATACCGATGAACCAACGCTCATAGGGCACTGGAAATCCACCGCATCTCACGATGTATACATGGTGGATACCCCTAAGGGAAACGATAACGAGGAAAAAGGGGATGGAACGGGAGATATACCCCCCGGAAAGAAATCAAAGCGTCGGCACAAACGCCGACCCAAGCCCCGCCTCAATAAAAACCCAGCCATAGAGCAGGACAAGCGGGTAGACGACGAGCAAGCCTTAGAGCAGCCGTCCGAATAGGGCAACACAGATAGAGAAACCGAAATTACCTCCCCCAGCGAAAACGGCATTCCGGACAACCTTACGCCGGATAAATCCATGGAGCAGAAAAGTCTCCACAAGAGGCTCGTTGTAACTGCACGAAGCCTGAAAAAGTAGAAGCGGAAGCTAAAGACAGCGGAGGATGCACTCCGTATTAAATGGAACAAAGTAATCAACACTGCAGACAGGTACGGCGATGATCGCCGTACTAAAAGCTATCCAAAGAGAAAGCTACTGCCCGAATTCGACGAAGAGGCCATAGAGCCCTCGCACTCAAAAAATAAAAAAGCCATACGGTCGGATAGACGACCCAATAAGGCGGCAAGTGGCATCCCACACAAATCGGTATGCGACCCACCTAAGGAGTCGCATCATGGCCCAGCCAGGTCCATTTATGGGCCAAGAAAGCAAGCTCTTGCAAGCAATGCAAAAAAGCCATCATCAGAATCCGGCACACCCAAATACAGGGGCGCTGCACACCCCCTATGCTTCACCGATGAGGTTCTGGACTATGAATTTCCAGAGGGATTCAAACCCGTCAACATAGAGGCGTATGATGGAACAATAGAGCCCAGAGTCTAGATCGAGGATTATATCCTCCACATACATATGGCTAGAGGAGATGATCTTCACGCCATCAAATATTTACCCCTTAAGCTTAAAGGGCCAGCCCGGCACTGGCTTAAATGCCTCCCCGAAAACACAATTGGAAGTTGGGAAGAGCTCAAGGATGCTTTCCGAGCAAATTTTCAAGGGACCTATGTCCGCCTCCCGGACGCAGACGATCTCAGTCACATAACTCAACAGCCCGGAGAATCAGCTCGGCAGTTCTGGAATAGATTCCTTACTAAAAAGAATTAGATAGTGGATTGTCCGGACGACGAAGCCTTAGCAGATTTCAGGCATAATGTCCGAGACGAATGGCTCGCCAGACACCTCGGACAGGAAAAGCCAAGAACAATGGCCGCACTCACAAGCCTCATGGCCCGCTTTTGCGCAGGAGAGGACAGCTGGTTGGCAAGATGCAGCCCCAGCGACCCAAGTACATCCGAAATCAGGGATGGAAACGGAAAACCACGACGCAACAAGGATCGTCGCCGAAGTAAAGAAAAAAAGTCCGAAGAGCACGACATTCAATGCCGGATTCAAAGGCTCGCGACAGAACCATACAAAATCACCCCTCCAGGATAATAGGGATGATCCGTCCAACTTAAACAGAATCCGGGACAGGATATGTCAGATACACAGTACTCCTGGGAAGCCTGCTAACCACACCCATAGAGATTGTTGGGTTTTTAAACAATCCGGAAGACTCAACGCCGAACACAAGGGGCTCGACACACCAAGCGAAGACGAGGACGAACCCCAGAAGCAGAGCACCAGGAAACAAAAGAACTTCCCACAAGAAGTAAAAACTGTGAACTTACTTCACGTAACAAAACGTGTGGCACCCATAAAGGTACGCACAATACGACCTATCCCTAAGGGGTCCCGCCACTGGTTATTAAAACCAATCACTTTCGATCAGCTAGACTATTCTAGAAATATCAAAAACGCAGGCTGGACTGCCCTGATACTCGATCCAATAATCGGCGGATTCCAGTTTACAAATGTCCTTATGGACGGCGGCAGTGGACTAAACCTGATATATCAGGATACAATCCATCACATGGGGATAAACCCAGCAAGAATCCACCGCAGCAAAACCTCCTTTCAAGGGGTAGCACCTGGACCGGACACCCATTGTATGGGTTTTCTCCGGCTCGAAGTTATATTCGGCTCTGCCGATAACTTCCGCCGCGAAAAGCTGACCTTCCATGTCGTCCCGTTTTCAAGTCGCTATCAAGCACTACTGGGACGCGGAGCTTTAGCTCGCTTTAACGCAATACCACACTATGCATCTCTCACGCTTAAGATGCCCGGTCCACGAGGCATCATCTCTTTGAAGGGGACGCACTAGAGTGCGCCTCCCCCAAACGGAGGACTGTGCGGCCGCCTAGACAGCCGCACAATAAAATGGCCTCACCAGCAAAAAGGCTTTTCGACATAGGTCATTAAAGGCCATGGACCCGGAATAGATGAGTTCGGCACAAGTCCATCATCAACGCAGGCTTAGAGGCCATATACCCCCGTACTAGGGGCTATACGCAGAGACAATAAAGCTCAATTTTACATTTTACTTTATACTTCATTTATTTTAAAACCTTCTGTTCGGCACGACCTGTTTTCAGTTTAGTTCCTCTCTTTTACAGATGAACGTCGTGCGGCGCCCGTCCAGGATACGGCACAACGGAGACACGGGCACAGACGTGCAGTAGGGACCCATCCTAAAGGATTCTTTTCAGATTAAGACCCTGCGAAAACCTTTTTTACTATCTCTTGTTGCAATACATCCCCTGGTTCTTTCAGACATAACCAAGGAGGAGGCTGGCGTCTTGGCATGTGGCCACGTCAGAATTGTTTGCACGTACCTGGACACTAGGGGCTTTTTTAGCAAAGAGTGTTGTTTAGCCCGCACTCATAAAGGCCGAACACCTTAGGGAGTGTTCGGCGTCGCGAGTTTTGGCATTTTATGCATCAGCTCCGAATCATGTCTTTGGTCAAATGTTGGGTTGCCCGGCTCCTGAGTTCGGCTACCTTACGTTCCGCTCTATCGGCTAAGATAGCACCAGGAGAACTACTGCGATTGTGCCCCGGTTCGGCCGGGCGAGCACCTCAGTAGAGAAAGCCGAAAACTAACTGTCATGATGTAGCGTGAGACTGGTCAGCCACTCGATGACCTATTGGAATCTATCGGATTCCTCCGCGTTAACGAAGGGCCGCTTCCCGGTCAGGCACATACGCGCCCCAAACTCGGGCGAGCGCAGTCGCCACCAATGAGCTACCTAAATAGTCCCGCTTTCAAGATCCTATGGCTAAGTGAAAGTGTTAAAGCATTATAGTCCGGTTGCCTGGCCCGCTGCGCTATCACCTCCTTTGTAGGACCAAGACGTTGGGTTAAGTGTGAAAATGCGTCTTCTGCGAGCACCCCCGTACTATGTGCGTGGGGGTTGAAGCCAACGACTGCAATCTTTCAGATTTTATACATATATTTTAAACGGCCGCACAGGAGGTGTTCACAATACTTGAAGGCACAAGTATAAAAAGGCCACTATAGTTTATAAAAATATTACTTCAACATTACATATGCTATGATAACATAGCATCCTTCGAGCACTGCGACTCTATTACACGAGCGCCTTCAAGGACTTCCTGAAAATAGTGCTCGGAGGATAATCAGCTTTTCTCCGAATCTCGGGACGCAATAACGGTGGTATCCATCTCTGCCCAGTATGTCTTGACACGGGCAAGATCCATCCTGGCACCCTCTATACACGCCGACCTCTTCATTGCATTAATGTGCGGCACTGCGTCAAGGAATTGCTGCACCAAGCTAAAATAAATCTTCAGCTCCGACCTACCCGGCCACAGATGACCCATGACATACTTCATGGCGAGCCCGGACAACCTATTAAGTTCGGCCCATTGAGCCAAACGATCGTCCACTGCGAGTGGACGCTCTGGATTGTGAAATTGCGACCAGAACAGTTTTTCCACTTCACGATCTTCCAGATCTCGAAAGTGTTCGATCGCATCAGCAACACTCGCTGCCAAATCCAGATAGGTGTCCTCCACACTCCACATCCGGTCCAACGGAGCAAACTTCGGATCGCAAAATTTTCTCCGCAGCATGAAGGGCTTTCCAGCCGCAATCTATTCGGCTTGACGCAGCTCCTCCTTCGCAACTCTCATTGCAGAGCGCGCGTCCTTGGCATCAGCAACGGCCTTTTCTAGGACCGCCTGTCTTGCCTGGTCTTCTTTCTCAAGAAGTCTGCAACGGTCTGCAGTGCTCTTTAACTTTTCGGCCATAGTGGCCATCTCTTCCTTGCTTCGGCAATGAGCAGCCTGTTCGGCTCTCAGCTCTTCAAGGGCATTCTTGGCAGCCGCATCACTTCTCCTAGCTTCATCTTTAGCTCGGGCAAGTTCTGCCCTAAGATTCTCCACGGCGGCCGCACCATCTGCGTCAAGCACACATATCGTATGACGCTGGCATAAAACTCTTCTTACCTAATGCTGCCCGAGGAATCATATACCTTGAGCCTCATCTAGCCGCTTGTTGACAAGCGCGATGTCGGCATCTGCCACGTCCAGTTGCCGCTTTAGTTCGGCAAAACCAGCAGTTCGGCTTGATTCCGGACACCCTGCAGCCTACATTAAAAAGGCGACATTTTAGACCTGGGATTGTGATCCTCCGCGTGCCGTCATTTCTTGACGACATGCAGAGTCTCAGGGGCTACTATCTACATAGGGAGCATCTTATTTACGCGCAACTAACAAAAGTATACATTATCTAATGTACCTCAAAACCCGTCAATAAACTTTCGACGGCCTCACGCAGTCCGCTCTCTGCGGACGAAATCCTTTCAACCACCGTGCCCATTAATGCAAGGTGCTCCTCTGAAATAGAAGCTCGCCCTAGCAGAACCTTTAGCTCCTCCGGCCGAGCACCAGAAGGTGCCGGACTCGTCCCATGACCTCTTTCGAAGGCCGGACGCGGAGAACTACAGGGGGGCCCATCCCTATCTTCCGCCCCTGCCAAACTCGGATAAACCCTCCGTGATGACACCTCAGGGTCGCCCGCCTCGCTAGGCGGCCCAGTAGAAGGAGGCGTCCCGCTCTCCATCATCTCCGGAAGAAGATCCCCCGAAGACGAGCTCTGCTGAGAAGGGCTGAGGTCCGAACTACAAGGTAAAAATTCAGTTAAATTTCTCAGATATAAATCATGGATTTCTCTCATCCCTCGAAAGGAAAATCTTTTTCTACTCACGGCTCGCTGGAGGGCTGATCTCCTTGAGTACGCAGTCCGGCCGAGGCACTCCCCGGCGCCAGACCCTCTGACGAGGATATTTTCCCCCGCTTCGAGACCACGGTCTTCGGATCGTCAGGGGCGGCTCTCTTCTTTTCCCTAGGAAAGGAATCGTCGGTTCCTCCCTTCGAAACAGCCTCCTTCGAGGAGGCTGTAGTTTCCTTGTCCTCCCCCTTGCTTCCCTCCAAAGTCACTACCTCCAGCATCCTGACTAGCACGGCATCCGGCCTGGTTTCGGGAAGGGGAGCCGGACACCTGATCAGCTTCGCCTTCGCTATCCACTCCTGTTTAAAAGGAGAGCTGTGTTAAGGGCAGGTTAATTATGCGGATAGAAGGTCCGGGCACAAGGTTACTTACTTCAGTATCCGGGCGATTGCGGCTTAGGCCTGCATCCTCGGTCAAATCCGGACACACTTCTTGTGATCCGAAGAACAGTTTATACATCTCCGCGGGCGTCGCGCTCATAAAATCCCGGAGAGGTCGCGGTCCCTCTGGATTGAACTCCCACAGGCGAAGGGGGCGATGTTTGCCGGGCAGTGTCCGGCGAATCAGCATGACCTGTGTCACCTTGACCAGGTTGAGGTCTCGTTCCAAGAGATCCTTAATGCGGCCCTGCAGCAAGGGTACATCTTTGGGTAAGCCCCAATCTAACCCTATGTTGATCCACGACGCTAGCCGTGGTGGGGGACCCGAGCGAAAGGCAGGAGGCGCCACCCATGTGGTGCCCTGGGGAGCGGTGATATAAAACCACTCCCGTTGCCACAAGCCAAGCTCCTCTTGAAAAGAGCCCTCGGGCCATGGAGCATCGGCATTTCTTCTTATGACAACACCTCCGCACTCTGCGTGTCGCCCCTCGATCATCTTCGGCTCCACTTTGAAGGTCTTGAGCCTTAATCCGAAGTGAGGGGTAACATGGAGGAACGCTTCACACACGACGATAAAAGAGGAGATATGGAGGATGGACTCCGAAGCTAAGTCATGAAAATCCAGCCCGTAATAAAACAACATTCCCCTCACAAAGGGATCCATGGGGAAGCCTAACCCTCGAAGGAAGTGAGACATGAACACCACGCTCTTGTCGGGCTGGGGACTGGGAATAACCTGTCCTTGAGCAGGCAACCTATGTGAAATCTCGCCGGTCAGGAACTTAGCCTCCCTCAACCTTGATATGTCCTCCTCCGTGATGGAGGAAGGCGTCCATCGGCCTTGAAGGTCAGAACCGGACATTATCGAAGGTCCGGAGCGCCTGGAATCTGAAGCTGGGGGTGTTGGAACTCGAGGCTACAGGCGAACTCGTTTGAGATTAAGAAAAGGAGCGAGGCCTTGGTCTCTTTATAAGAGACTGAATACCAAGAGCCCTCCCCGTAACCGATTTGGACTCGCCTTTAATCAAGGGAACGTGCTAACGGGCACGGTTGGGTTACCCATGTCCGTATTGATGAGAATCCCATAAAAGGGGCACACGATCTCTGCTTTGACAAGACGTGCCAAGGAAACCGCCTCGCTAAACGTGCTGAGGTGGAAAAGTAAAAACAATTTGTATAAGGAGCTTGGCCGCAGTATGACGCGCTGCGGAATACGTCAGCAGATTTGATTTGTGTTAGTATTATTCTCTCTATGGCACTACGTGGAAACTTATTTTGCAGAGCCGGACACTATTCCTGGTGTTTAAAATCTTCTATGAAGGACTTGGAGGAGGAACCCGTCTTGCAATGCCGAAGACAATCTGCGCGTCAGACTCGTCGTCATTGAAGCCTGGTTCACGGGCTACTGAGGGAGTCCTAGATTAGGGGGTGTTCGGATAGCCGGACTATACCTTCGCCGGACTCCAGGACCATGAAGAAACAAGATTGAAGACTTCGTCCCGTTTCTGGAAGGAACTTTCCTTGGCGTGCAAGGCAAGCTAGGCGGTGCGGATACTCAAGATCTCCTACCATTATAACCGACTCTGTGTAACCCTAACCCTATCCGGTGTCTATATAAACCGGAGGGTTGTAGTCCGTAGGAGAGAACCATCATCATACAAAATCATACCATAGGCTAGCTTCTAGGGTTTAGCCTCCTTGATCTCGTGGTAGATCCACTCTTGTACTACCCATATCATCAATATTAATCAAGCAGGAGTAGGGTTTTACCTCCATCGAGAGGGCCCGAACCTGGGTAAACATCGTGTCCCTTGTCTCCTGTTACCATCCGACCTTGACGCACAGTTCGGGACCCCCTACCCGAGATCCGCCGGTTTTGACACCGACAATCTTCGTCGTTATCACAGTCGCCGAGTCAGAACCAGAACCTTTCAAGAAGGAGATTTGGTGCTTCGGCTCATCCAAGATCAGACTGATATGCATATATTATCCCCACCTTGGGAGGGACCTTTCGTGGTCAGCAAGAATCTGCACAATGGGTCATACTATCTGATTGATATTCGAGAGCATAAAGACTCACGTACATCAGAAGAGGAGACCAACAGGCCATGGAACATAGCTCATCTTCGGCCTTACTATACCTGAGCCATCGGCTCTACTTATGTACATATTATGACAATGTATATATTATGATTAATATAATAAACCGGAACCTCAGCTAAAGCGGGGTATCTGTTCTTTTACATCATGCGTGGTTACACGGAGTGGTTCTGTCTTAAAGAGGCCTCCGGTTTACCCCTTGAAATTGCTCTTTAAAAGCTGTATAACATCACTTGGGGGCTTGGTCGTATCCGAACCAATGCAACACCTTTTGATAGGCGAAAGCCACCAGATCACTTGGGGACATGGTCAAGTCTGAACCAGTCACGCCTCTTGATCGGCCTAAGGCCACAAAATCACTTGGGGGCTTGGTCGAACCCGAACCATTGCCACGCCTCTTGATCGGCGTAAATGCCACGGTTTCATTTGGGGACCTGGCTGAGTTGAACCGTAGCTACACCTATCGGGAGCTTGGTCGTGTCCGACCATGGTAACGCCATCTGATCGGCTCAAATAAGCCTCTTTTTGCAAACGGTTTTATCATTGCCTCTGCTTCAATATTTTTTTTGATACATATTTCTTTATGATTGTTGCATTTTTAAACCGACAAAGTTTTAAACCGGTTCAAGCTGTCAATGGACAGAACACGGTCCATTTTTAGTCCGGAGACTAATTGCTCAGTTTGATTTTCTGTTCTCATCCCATTATGGAATAACACGGTGTTTATCATAACCCGGCACGGTTTACGTGGTAAACCGGCATTACATACACAGGAGCTACTTTCTCCTTTGACGGTATAGGTTTTAATACCTCTGTTTCACGATTGGCAAAGCCAACTTCATGCCCAACAATGGCAGGTATTTTTGTATCACAAGATTTGATCATATACCTAAATTTCATTGCATATATATACAAAGATCATAATCCAGTGAGCGGAACAACCGCCTTGGCAGTTAAAGATTTTGTGATTGCTGGACAAATAGATTGAAGATTTTGATCATTCAAAAGAAGTGTAAGTACCAGTACCTATGCACGAAGGCATCTCAAAAGCAAAAGTATTGGTTATCCTATTACAAGGCAACATGGTGCCCAAATAAGATCATTGTTTTTCGGCGGAATATAAAAGACCAGCAATTTAAACCGGCCTCCGGTTCAAGCTTCATCGTCAGCCTGGTCTGATGGTTGCGGGTCATCTTGCGCCGCTTCATCTTCTGCTTCCCTACCAAGTGGCTGGAAATCAACAGTTGTCCAGTCGATTCCCATTAATGCTTGAAAGACAGCTTCATCATGGATCAACAACGACGGTTCAATATCAGGAGCGTAAGTATGCTTACGGATTGGAGGGATCAAATTCTCCGCTTCAGGAATTGGTGCGGCCACTCGTTTGTTCCCGTTATCATATTGGGCTTGATAATGAGATAAGTCTGCCTCTTCCACCAGTTGACAAGCTAGAGGGCGCACCTCCCGGTTTATCGCTCTCAGGTCCTCCTCATTGAACTCTGAGCCATCTTCCTTCAAGTGGGGGTAGCCTTGAGCCGCTTCAACAGGATCGAAATCTGGCACCCACGCTTTTGCCCGGATTAAGACATTAATGGCACCGGTTCGAGCAGCAGATTTTTTCAGCTCTTCAACCCGGGCAGGAAGCATAGACAGTCTTTTCAGGGTGTCTTGGATCAAGGTGGGCGCCGGGTTGTTGTGGGATGCAGTTGAGATGATCCGCTGCGCGCCAGTATACAGTTGCTCAATCAAAGTATAGGCAGCTTTCAACTTCTTCCACACATCTGACCCCAAGTGGCCAATGCGTGTTTGAGGGAGTCCTGGATTAGGGGGTGTTCGGATAGCCGGACTATACCTTCAGCCGGACTCCTAGACTATGAAGATACGAGATTGAAGACTTCGTCCCGTGTCCGGATGGGACTTTCCTTGGCATGGAAGGCAAGCTTGGCGATGCGGATATTGAGATCTCCTACCATTGTAACCGACTTTGTGTAACCCTAACCCTATCTGGTGTCTATATAAACCGGAGGGTTCTAGTCCGTAGGACAACTTCATCATACAACAATCATACCATAGGCTAGCTTCTAGGGTTTAGCCTCCTTGATCTCGTGGTAGATCTACTCTTGTACTACCCATATCATCAATATTAATCAAGCAGGAGTAGGGTTTTACCTCCATCGAGAGGGACCGAACCTGGGTAAACTTCGTGTCCCTTGTCTCCTGTTACCATCTGGCCTAGACGCATAGTTCGGGACCCCCTACCCGAGATCCGCCGGTTTTGACACCGACATTGGTGCTTTCATTGAGAGTTCCTCTGTGTCGTCACTTTTAGGAACGATGGCTCCTTTGATCATCAACGACGAGGCGGTCCAGGGTGAGACTTTTCTCCCCGGACAGATCTTCGTCTTCGGCGGCTTCACACTGCGAGCCAATTCGCTTGGCCACCTGGAGCAGATCGAAAGCTACGCCCCTGGCTATCAGGTCAGGTTCGGAAGCTTAAACTACACGGCAGATATCCGCGGGGATTTGATCTTCGACGGATTCGAGCCACAGCCAAGCGCGCCGCACTGTCTCGAGGGGCATGATCTAGCTCTGCCGCCGAACAGTGCCCTGGAGGCCGCACACGCACCGGTTCCGACCCTTAATTCGGAGCCTATTGCGCCAATCGAGGATAAGCGGTTGGACCTCACCTTGGGGGCTGCGATCTCAAAGGCGATCGAGCCGAACGCCAGCCCCGCACTCTGCATGACCCGTGACTTCGAGGATCCGGATTCCTCTCCGGACTCCGAACCTCCCGCGCCCCTGTCGATCGAATCCGATTGGGCGTCGATCATGGAGTTCACCGCTGCGGACATCTTTCAGCACTCGCCCTTCGGCGACATCCTGAACTTGCTAAAGTCACTCTCTTTATCAGGAGAGCCCTGGACAGACTATGGTCAGCAAGGATGGGATACGGACGATGAAGAAATTCAAAGCCCACCCACCACCCACTTCATAGCCACTGTCGACGAATTAACCGACATGCTCGACTTCGACTCCGAAGACATCGACGGTATGGACGACGATGTAGGAGATGAACATGAACCAGCACCTGTAGGGCGCTGGAAGGCCACCTCGTCGTATGACATATATATGGTGGACGCTCCAAAAGATAAAGATGGTGATGGAAAAGCGGGAGATGATACGTCTAAGAAACATCCCAAACGTCGACGTCAGCGGCGCCGCTCTAAATCCCGCCAAAGCAAAAATGGTGATTCCGGCACCGGAGATAATACTACTCCGGATAGCGCCGAAGAACACCCCCTCCAACAAGATTCGGCACAGGAAGATGGAGAAGCCAGCCCCCATGAGAGGGCGGCAGACCGAGAGGTTGAGGACGATAACTATATACCTCCCTCCGAAGACGAGGCAAGTCTCAACGACGACGAATTCGTCGTACCATCAGACCCCGCCGAACAAGAGCGTTTCAAACGCAGGCTCTTAGCCACGGTAAGCAGCGTCAAGAAAAAGCAACAATAGCTTAGAGCTGATCAAGATTTGCTAGCTGACAGATGGACTGAAGTCCTTGCGGCCGAAGAGTATGAACTCGAACGCCCCTCCAAGCGTTACCCAAAGCGCAGGCTGCTACCCCGATTAGAGGAGGAAGCACCTACATCACCAGCGCATGACATGGCCGACCGGCCACCTCGTGGCCGCGACAGAGAGGCCTCTAAACCCTCCACTCAAGCCATGCCCCGACGCCGCTCAAAACATGCTAAGGCACGGGAAAACGCGCCAGACCTGCGAGATATACTGGAGGACAAGGCAAGGCAAACAAGATCGATCTACGGATCGCGCGGGCGCACCACGGCACATGACGGCGATCGTCACTCCGGATACGATAAATCCGGCCGGGCCGAACACAATAGACAAAGCTCTTCCGAGCTGCGCCGTGATATAGCCCAGTATAGAGGCGCCGCACACCCACTATGCTTCACAGATGAAGTAATGGATCATAAAACCCCTGAGGGCTTCAAACCCGTAAACATCGAATCATACGATGGCACAACAGATCCTGCGGTATGGATCGAGGATTACCTCCTTCATATCCACATGGCCCGTGGTGATGGTCTACATGCCATCAAATACCTCCCACTCAAAATTAAGGGACCGGCCCGGCATTGGCTCAACAGCTTGCCAGCAGACTCAATCGGTTCTTGGGAGGACCTGGAAGCCGCATTCCTCGACAACTTCCAGGGCACTTATGTACGACCACCGGATGCCGATGACCTAAGCCACATAATTCAACAGCCAGAGGAATCCGCCAGGCAATTCTGGACACGGTTCCTAACAAAGAAAAATCAAATAGTCGACTGTCCGGACGCTGAGGCCCTAGCAGCCTTCAAGCATAATATCCGCGATGAGTGGCTTGCCCGGCACCTGGGACAGGAAAAGCCGAAATCTATGGCAGCCCTCACGACAGTCATGACCCGCTTTTGTGCGGGAGAAGATAGCTGGCTTGCTCGCAGCAACAACTTAACCAAGAACCTTGGCAATTCGTATACCAAGGACAAAAGCGGCAGGTCGCGCCGGAATAAGCAAAAGCTCCGCGTTAACAGCGACAGCAACGAGGACACGGCAGTAAATGCCGGATTCAGAGGCTATAAATCCGGTCAGCGGAAAAAGCCATTCAAAAAGAATACTCAGGGTCCGTCTAGTTTGGACCGAATACTCGACCGCTTGTGCCAGATACATGGCACCCCTGAAAGGCCAGCAAATCACACCAACAGGGATTGTTGGGTGTTCAAGCAGGCAGGCAAGTTAAGAGCCGAAAACAGAGACAAGGGGCTGCATAGCGATGACGAGGAGGAGCCCAAGCCGCCGAACAGCAGTGGACAGAAGGGTTTTCCCCCACAAGTGCGGACGGTGAACATGATATACGCAACCCACATCCCCAGGAGGGAGCGGAAGCGTGCGCTACGAGACGTATACGCGTTGGATCCAGTTGCTCCAAAGTTCAACCCATGGTCCTCCTGCCCGATCACCTTTGATCGAAGGGACCATCCCACTAGCATCCGTCATGGCGGGTTTGCCGCATTGGTTCTTGACCCAATCATCGACGAATTTCATCTCACAAGAGTCCTCATGGACGGCGGCAGCAGCCTGAACCGGCTTTACCAGGATACAGTGCGAAAAATGGGCATCGATCCCTCGAGGATCAAGCCCACAAAAACGACCTTTAAAGGCGTTATACCAGGTGTAGAGGCAAGCTGCACAGGCTCAGTAACACTTGAAGTGGTCTTCGGATCTCTGGACAATTTCCGAAGCGAAGAGCTAATCTTCGATATACTCCCGTTTCGCAGTGACTATCATGCCCTGCTCGGGCGAACCGCATTTGCAAAGTTCAATGCGGTGCCGCACTACGCATATCTCAAGCTCAAGATGCCAGGCCCTCGAGGAGTAATTACGGTCAATGGAAACACCAAGCGCTCCCTCCAAACGGAGGAGCACACGGCGGCCCTCGCAGCAGAAGTGCAAAGCAGCCTTCTTAGGCAATTCTCCAGTCCGGCTGTTAAAAAGCCAGACACTGCCAAGCGCGCCCGGAGTAACCTACAACAAGACCGCCTAGCACGATCTGAGCAGGCGTAGCAGTGCGGCCCCAACCCCAGCCCTCGCGACATAGCGAAACCAGTGCTTCACGTACATAACTACGCTCTTGAAATACCATGGGCGCAGGGGAAGGGGCACAATAATGGCAAGCCCAAAATACGGCCTAAAACGTACTAGAGGCTGCCGAATTCTTTTTTTCTTACTTTCAGGACTCCATACCTCGGACGACCTATTCGGCAATTCAACTGCCACATAAACGATGCAAGACCCAGGGAAGCAGACAAGCCATGCCGCACTATGGAACTCCCATGTGGTCTCTGTTACGAGCAGTATACCAGTTTTGAATATAATTCCGCGGCCTGCCCCTGGCAAGGACATGTTAAATAGTCCAATATCTTTCGCTTATCGCACTATTTGTATCGTTCTGCTTTGATAGCAGCCTCTTTATAAACAATGCATAGCTTTTTTGTCTATTTTTTGCATTACCCTCTTTTTATATATATGTTCATTAATGACATGTGGCATCCGTACACTGAGGTACGGCAAATACACCAGGGGCTTCAGTACCCCTTAAACATGGTGTAAGAAGTCCAAACACTTCATAAGTGCGGCACCCCGAACTTATAGCACTATATGCATCGGCTCCGAATCATGATTTGGGTCAATAGTTGGGTTTGCCCGGCTCCTATGTTTTGGTACCTTACGTTCCGCTATATCGGCTAAGGTAGCACTAGGAGAACCACTGCAATTATGCCCCAGTTGAGCTGGGTTGAGCACCTTAGTGGAGAAAGATAAAACTGACTGTCATGATGAGGCGAGAGACCGGTCGCTGTTCGAGAGGTTCTTCGAGTCCCTAAAGACTTATGCCGCTTCGAGCGAGGAGCCGGCTTTTGTCCGGCCAAGGCGTGGATAGCGCCCCGAACTCGGTCTTCCGAACTAGGCGCTTCGCCGAAGTTTAAAATTATAAAGTTCTATGGCTAAGTGAGAGTGTTCAAGCATTATAGTCCGATTGCCTGGTTCGTTATGCTGAGCGCCTCCCTCGAAGGACCCAAACATGGGAAAAAGAGCGCTCAGGTTTATCCCGAACACCCCAGCACTAGTGGCATGGGGGCGGAAGCCGACGACTGGCCATCTCTCAATTTTTTGATAAACGGCCGCACAGAAAATAATATTTTAAATTCAACAAGCATTGCTTAAGCGCATATGAACAAGTTTTCAGCGCACAGGATAAACACGAGCGAGTTCATTCAAATATTACATCCTTGGTACATTCATCCGCCACAAGGCGGGCACCAGCAAAAACTTCCTTGTAATAGTTCTCGGGCTTGCGATGCTCCTTCCCCGGCGGCGGCCCGTCCCTCACAAGCTTCTCACCGTCCAGCTTACCCCAGCGCACCTTTGCACGGGCAAGGGCCCTACGGGCACCTTCGATGCAGACAGAGCGCTTGATGACCTCGAGCCTTGGAAAGGCCTCCACCAGCCGCCGCACCAGTCCGAAGTAGCTCCCAGGTAGGGCCTCTCCAGGCCACAGCCGAACTATGAAGCCCTTCATGGCCTGTTCGGCCGCCTTGTGGAGCTCGACCAGCTACTTCAGCTGGTCGCTCAAGGGCACAGGGTGTCCGGCCTCAGCATACTGAGACCAGAACACCTTCTCCGTCGAGCTGCCCTCTTCGGATCGGTAGAATGCGGTGGCATCGGATATGCTGCGGGGAAGATCTGTGAATGCCCCTGGAGAGCTCCGGATTCGGGTAAGTAACAAGTAGTTTACTTTTATATTTCTGCTTTGCATAAAGAATGCCTTACTCGCTGCTATCTTTTTCATCGCCTCCAACCCTTGGAGGGCCTTCTGGGCTTCGGCCTTGGCAGACTCGGCAGTCTTGACGGCCGCGGCGAGCTCGGACGCTCGCATTTTAGAGTCAAGCTCCAAACTCTCATGTTTTTTCATGAGAGCCTGAAGCTCTTGCTGCGCCTCGCCGACCTGCGCCTCAAATTTCTCTCGCTCGGTGCACTCCATGGCCGCTCTCTTCTCGGCCTCGGATAGCGCCTGCTTGAGGGTCGCCACCTCAGTCGTGGCCCCTACAATAAGCATTACAATCCTGTCATTTTTTGCAATTGCGTCTTTTTATAGACACTTTTTCTGTAAGGTATCTCTTACCTTCTTTCTCCTCGAGCTGCCGCTTGGCAAGGCCGAGCTCTTGCTCGGTCCGCTCGAGGCCCTGTTTCAGGGCACCCACCTCCGCAGTCAGTGTGGCGGTGGCTAGCAGCGAAGCCTGCATACGCATATTGACTTTTTTTTATTAGACTCCTGCGAATTTTGATAGATCCTCTATTCGACTTTTCTTTTCCGAATGCCAAACAGAGCATCAGGGGCTACTGTCTATGTGGTAATATTTTTTACATATTTTTACTTACCTCGAAGCCTGTTAGAAGGCTAGCACAAGCTTCAGTTAGTCCACTCTTGGCGGACTGAACCTTCTGGATCACCGTACTCATAATAGTACGGTGCTCCTCGTCGATGGAGGCGCAGTCAAGCACCTCCAGCAGATTGGCCGGCACCTCCGGTTGGACGGAGGCCGCCGGCTCAGAAGGCTTGCTCCTCTTGGAAGGAGTTCACCTACCGCGGTCCGGAACTGTTGAAGATTCCGGTGTGGTGTCCGGCTCAAAGCCGGACTTGGAGCCCTGGGGGGTCTTGTCCCCTTTACTCCTGGGTTCCGGGAGGTCGCCTTGCGGCTCCTCCGGGACCACCTCCTCCTGCCCTGGAGCTTGTTGCGACGCCACTTTGGCGTCGTCTGCAGTGCGGGGGGAGACAGCGGGTGGAACTGAGTTCATGTTCGATGAATCCAGGGAGCCGCTCGACGACTCGTCGAGTCCGGCCCGGGGCGGGCTGCATAATTAGGTTCGACATTAGGGAAAGTTGTGTAACAAAGGAACGTCATGAGTTACTCTGATATCCGAATACTTACGATTTCGCCGGACGCTTGGCCCTGTCTAGTCACTCCTCTTCGTCCTCTTCGGCGTCGGGGGAGTAGTTCGGCGGAGGGGTCTTCCTCTTCTTGGACCCTTCGGCCTCCCCCGTTGGGGCGGCCTTCCTTTTCTTTCCTCCCCCCGCTGGAGGGGGAGAGGTCTCTTCTTCCTCCTCCTCGTTCTCACGGGAGGAGAGCATCTCGGACTCGTCGGATGACAAGTCTGACACTACCACGTTACGGGCACTCTTTCGAGTCCCCGTGGCCTTCTTCTTCTTGGCCTTCTTCTCCGGCACCACATAAGGTGCCGGAGCCAGCAACTTCACTAGGAGAGCAGGGGCTGGGTCTTCGGGCAAGGGAGCCGGACAGTTGATCGGTCCGGATATCGTCTGCCAAGCCTGTCAAAGGTAAGGGAGCTAGTTTAGATCCCGCATAGAGTCAAACTATGAAAAAACTTAAACATCCTGTAAAAGGTGAAAATAGCTTACCTCGCTAGCGTGACGCTGCAAGCTGTATCCGCGATCCTCGGAAGCGGATGCGGGAGCCTCAGCTCCTTTGGTTAGCACCTTCCAGACGTCTTCATACGTCGTGTCGAAGAGCCTGTTAACGGTTTGGTGCTGCGCCGGGTCGAACTCCCACAGAGTAAAGTCCCGTTGTTGACACGGGAGGATCCGGCGGACGAGCATAACCTGGACTACATTGACAAGCTTGATGGGCTTGTTCACCAGGTACTGGATGCATGTTTGCAGTACGGTCACCTCTTTTTCGTCACCCCACGACAGGCCCGTCTCTTTCCAGGACATAAGCCGCGTGGGGGGTCGGGATCGGAACTCAGGGGCTGTGATCCACTTCGGATCGCGTGGCTCGGTGATGTAAAACCACCCGGATTGCCACCCCTTTAGGGTCTCCACGAAGGAGACCTCGAGCCATAGGACGTAGGCCATCTTGCTCGCCATGGCGCCTCCGCACTCCGCCTGGCTGCCGTGCACCACCTTGGGCTTGACGTTGAAGGTCTTGAGCCAGAGGCCGAAATGTGGGCGGACGCGGAGGAAAGCCTCGCACACGACGATAAACGCCGAGATGTTGAGGACGAAGTTCGGGGCCAGATCATGGAAATCCAGGCCGTAGTAGAACATGAGCCCCCCGACAAATGGGTGGAGTGGAAAACCCAGTCCGCGGAGGAAGTGGGGAAGGAAAACTACCCTCTCATGGGGCCTTGGGGTGGGAAGAAGCTTCCCCTCCTCGGGAAGCCGGTGCGCGATGTCTTTGGACAAGTATCTGGCCTTCCTAAGCTTTTTGACATGGCCCTCCGTGACAGAGGAGACCATCCACTTGCCTCCAGCTCCGGACATTGCTGGAGAAGGTTGAGGTGGGAAGTGCGGGCTTGGGCGCTGGAGCTCGGGTGCGCAGAAGATGGATAGGCAAAGGAGGAAGAAGGCGTACATAAAAAGGTGGATCCTTATCCCCTTATATGGGCGGATGCGGCTATGCGTCCCCACCAGCCTAGTAAAACTCGCTTGCCTCCCAAGCGCCGTGATAAATGGCGCGTTTGGGTTACCCACGTCCGTATTGATGAGAATCCCGTAAATGGGGGACACGATCTCTGCTTTGACAAGACGTGCCAAGGAAACCGCCTCGCAAAACACGCTGAGGTGGAAAAGTGAAAACGATTCGAATAAGGGCTTGGCCGTAGTGTGATGGCACGCTGCGGAATACGTCAGCAGATTAGATTTGTGTTCATATTATTCTCTCTATGGCAAAATGTGGAAACTTATTTTGCAGAGCCGAACACTATCCTTGGTGTTTAAAATATTCTTGAAGAACTTGGAGGAGGAACTCGCCTTGCAATGCCGAAGACAATCTGCGCGTCGGACTCGTCGTCATTGAAGCCTGGTTCAGGGGCTACTGAGGGAGTCCTGGATTAGGGGGTGTTCGGATAGCCGAACTATACCTTCAGCCGGACTCCTGGACTATGAAGATACGAGATTGAAGACTTCGTCCCGTGTCCGGATGGGACTTTCCTTGGCGTGGAAGGCAAGATTGGCGATGCGGATATTGAGATCTCCTACCATTGTAACCGACTTTGTGTAACCCTAACCCTATCCAGTGTCTATATAAACCGGAGGGTTCTAGTCCGTAGGACAACTTCATCATACAACAATCATACCATAGGCTAGCTTCTAGGGTTTAGCCTCCTTGATCTCGTGGTAGATCTACTCTTGTACTACCCATATCATCAATATTAATCAAGCAGGAGTAGGGTTTTACCTCCATCGAGAGGGCCCGAACCTGGGTAAACTTCGTGTCCCTTGTCTCCTATTACCATCTGGCCTAGACGCACAGTTCAGGACCCCCTACCCGAGATCCACCGGTTTTGACACCGACGGTGTCCCTGCAAAATTACAAAGGATTCAAAAACCGGACACATTATACGAAGGTCGAGTTACTACAGAAGTCAAGAAAGTTTACCAAATATGGCGGCAGTCATGGCATGTACTTGACGCTTTACGCTGGTCAGTTCATCTACCACCGGTTTAAGTGCGGCTTCGGCATTTTCAACTCGCTTAGTCAAAGCGGCCTTCTCAGTGGCCCAGTCCACCCGCTCTTTCCTGAAGTCTTCCTTAAGCTGTTCCATGACGCTCAAAGCGCTGGTCAACTCCTCTTTTGCTTTAGAGGTTTCAGCTTGTTGGGACTTCAGATTTTCTTGGAGATCGGCGACTTGGTTTTCTTTTGTCTTCAGCTCAGCCTGCATACAAATAGTTATATTCAGAAAGCTGTGCAAGAATTGAAGTACCAACCACATAACAAGTTATGCACTTGGCACTTGGGGGCTAATGCATATTTGATCTTCATCTTTCAATTGGTTATAAAGTCCCAAGATCAATACAAGTATTCAACTTGGCACTTGGGGGCTAATGGCTATTTGCTCGAATAAGTTCTGATGCTGCAATGCCAATTACTTAAAGTCCCGGTTTAACTACACTAAGTTGAACCGGTCCTTGGGGGCTACATCAGCGAATTCCGAGGGATGGACATTTATATTAGCAAGTCCCGGTTTGAATGAAGATTCTAAACCGGCCCTTGGGGGCTAGGAGAATTAACAAAGATTGAAATATCCAAGCAGGAAAAAGCACATGGAAGTTACCTCAAATTTTTCTTTCATCATATTCACCAGACCAGCTTCATAATCACGGCTGGTATACAGCCAGTTCAGGTAGCCGGAATGAAGATCTTGGGCATTTAGAGCAGCATAAGTCGCCAGATCAACATTCCACTTGCCTTTGCCCATGGCGGTAAATTCTTCTTTGGCAGTATGCTTGGATAAGACAATAGGATTGCTTGGCTCTGTACGACCAATGCCAGTAATCACAACATCATCATCCTTAGCATCGCCGATTTGCACTGGGGCAGTCGGTTTGTGAGCAGGCTGGGATGGACTGGTGGATCTCGCAATCCGGATGGGGCTTCTAGGCTGGTCGACAGGGCCTGAGGTATCAATAGGCCTTTCTTCAGCAATAATGTCATCATCTTGCAGTGGTGGGTCGTTGGGTATATCTTCGCGAATAGCCGCTTCAAGATCTGGTGTTTTATCCGGTTCAGGGGCGGCGTCCTCCTCGGCCACTTTATCCAGGCGGGCTTTCTTGCTTAGCCTAGGCTTGGCCCTGAAAGGAGTAATAAAAGTCAAAAAGCAACATATGTTGCAAAGTAATGCGCCAGAAAAGTTATGATAAGTATAGCTTACCCAAGCACCATTTTGAGCGGTGGCAGCTGAGTAGCCGATGACTCGCCAGAGGATGAATGGGAAGTAACCTGATAATCGGAGTCAGATGGATTAAGAGGTTGACGAAAATAGCCCGCTTTAGGACAAGCACTGACAAGCAAATTAGAGACCTCTGAACGGCGTTTCCGAACCGGACTGTTCGGTAAACCGGCTTAGGTAACTACCTGGCCGCTGTGCCGGGTTGTGCGGCGAGCTTCGTGTTGTTGGGAATTCATAAGAAATTTGGGATCCAAGTAAGCAAGAGGATGAGAAAATTTAACCTTCTGGTTTGCCTGACGGATTTTTAGTGAAGGCAAAGGGTTTGAATCGGAAGAGAGAATAATTACCTCTGCAACATCAGCATGGCTGGCTTCGGCATCATCCTGACAAATATCATCATCAATATGGCGTGTGAAAAATAAGCCAAGTGAGTCAAGCTCTACCTCAAGGTCCGGATTACCCACATCATCATCAGCGGCCGGATCAGAAGATGCAGTGGCTTTCTTCTTGTGAGCAGACTTCTTCATGACTTTAGTCTTTGGCCGGATTGGTCTTTCCGGTTTGTCTGGTTTCTCTGTTTCTCTTGTGGAAGCTTCTTGCTCCAAAACGGATCATCGCCCTGTTTAAACAGATGTTGATATTAAAGAACGGACAGATATAGCAATGACAGGTTCAGTAAAAAGTAAAATCAAAATCTTACAGCTGGCGGTTTGTTGGTGGCACAGAAGGGAAGCAGGCCGGTTCGGGCACAGATGTGTTCCGGTTCGTTCAACATTTTCTTCACAGCTTCTGTGACTTCTTCATCGGTGAGCTAGATGTTAACATGTCGCAGTGGGTCATCTACACTGCCAGTATACTCGCACATCAAACCGTAGCGCTGACTAAGGGGCAGTATGCACCACAATATCCAACAGTGAGCGAGATCAACTCCTGTTAAACCGTTGGCCATGAAGGCTCTGAGCTTGGACAGTTGAGGAGCGTATTTACTTCTCTCCTTGGCAGTCAACCTTTGTGGAAAAGGGTGTGTATTGCTAAGCCGTTCCGGACGAAAGCCAGGCAAAGGATTTTCATCAGCAGGGGAAGTGTCTTTGCAATAGAACCATGTTTGATTCCACTCTTTGGGGTGGCTGTGTAGTTTAGCGTGAGGGTAAGTGACCTCTTTTCTTTTCTGAATCGCCACACCACCCAATTCCGTATTAGAACCGTCAGTAAACTCCGTGTGGCGGTTTAGGTGGAAGCAGTCTCTAAACAGCTCAACTGTGGGTTCCTCTTGAAAGAACACCTCACGGAGCACTTGGAAGTGACATATGTTGGTAACAGAGTTGGGACCAGTGTCTTGCGGGCGGAGTTGAAAATTGGCTAAGACATCCCAGTAAAATTTAGAACCAGGCGGATTAAAGCCCTGGGCTAAGTGATCTGCGAAAACGACGACCTCTCCCTCTTGAGGTGTGGGAGGACATTCTTTACCAGGGACCCTCCACTGGATAGTGTTTTTGCTGCTTAAAGCGCCGGTCAGGACTAAATTATTCAGTTGAGTTTCTGTGACGCGAGAAGGAACCCAATTGCACTCGTATACTTGCTTGGCCATGATGAAATCTAAAAAATAGGTGATTCCGGTTCAAGAATGAGTTGGTTAAATGTATACTGGTATATACAACGTGTCGTGGGTTTGTCACGGCAGATGTCCTAGCGAAAGGACTTAGTCGTGGAGCCATCGCAACGGGTTAACTCGAAGGGGTTAAAGCGGACAAGGGACACAGGGAGTTTATACTAGTTCGGCCCCTTCGATGAAGGTAAAAGCCTACGTCTAGTTTGTGATGGAATTGATGGGGTTTCGATGACTAGGGAGCAAACAAGCTTCGCCTAGGCCTCGAGTTATGGTTGTCTGTCCCTGAACCGCTATCGGGTTGTCCCCTTATATACACGGGTGACACCCGTCGGTTCATAGAGTCCCAATCTCCGGTTTATATTCGTATCCGGGTTGGTCTCTCCCTATTCCTAACTTATAATACAAGTTTATATACACGCCGGTTTACGGCTACAGATACTGAACCGACTATGGCCTTGGGCCTTTGTCTAGCCTCGGGGCTTTAACCCCTTTGGACTACTGATGAAGTCAACCCGGCCCAGGTAGGCCGGTTTACGCCCAGTAGTAATATCCCCAACATTAGGCCCCAGATTGATTTGAACGGGTTCATGTCAGTCCTTAGCCAAACTCTTTGTCTTCATCATCTTCCTGTATCTGTTGAACCGTTGTGTCGTCATCTTCTTTGGTTGCTGTAAACCGACATGACGTCATCATGAAGCTAGCTTTTATGATGCCTTCTTTATTTAACAGATCCGCAACAATCGAGGCGACAGCTCCGAAATTTGTGGTTCCTGGATTCACGCGCCTGACACATGTCCTTTGCCTCATAAATAGGGCCGAGGGGTCATTTATTTTTTTCCCCTTCATCCTCTTTCTCTTAGTCTTCTTCGCGCCGCCAGCCTCGGAGCTCCGCTGCCGCTGCTGACCTCTGCATCATCTTGGGCCGCTGCATCAACCTGACCATACCAGAAAATCACGGCGTCCTTCCGCGTCTCCCCCAGCTCCGGTAAGATCTCTGTTTTTACCCACCTAGATCTGTACTAGGGTTTCATGTTCTTGTCGTGTTCTTGCTCACTGTTCGTACTCCTGCTCATACCTCTGGATAGATCCAAGAAAACCCTACTGTGATTACCAATGGGCTTTTAGCATTCGTCTTGTAGATTCATACTTAAGTTCATAGATCCCAACAACCTTTCTGCTCTTTGGATCAATATTATTCCGCCTTAAGCCTTTAAATATTTTCCTTTTTCTGAACTGGCTTTAGATCCGTCGTTGTGGAGAAGTCTTGTGAAATCTGTTTTTGTATTTGTACACCCTCAATTGCTTTCAATGCTTACATCCGGCGGTTTAACTTTGGCGTAGAAAATGTAAAAGACCAGTATATATCATTAGTCCCCTTGTTTGAACCGCCAGACGTTGCCACCTTGCATAACTCCGGTTTAGATAGAACTGCCTTCGGTTTAAGTAGATATGCATCCGGTTTAATTAACATATATTTGAACCAGAATTACTTGTCTTGTAGATTTCCTCATGGCCAAGCAAATATACGAATGCAACTGGGTTCCTTCCCGTGTTACGGAAACACAGCTGAACAACTTAGTTCTAACCGGCGCTTTAAGCAGTAAAAGTACCATCCACTGGAGAGTTCCAGGCACAGAATGTCCTCCCACCCCTGAAGAAGGAGAGGTTGTTGTTTTTGCAGATCACCTGGCCCGGGGCTTTAGTCCGCCCGGTTCAAAGTTTTATCGGGATGTCTTAGCCAATTTTCAACTGCGCCCACAAGATATCGATCCCAACTCTGTTACTAATATATGCCACTTCCAAGTGCTTTGCAAAGTGTACTTCCAAGAGGAACCCACAGTTGAGTTGTTCCGAGACTGCTTTCACTTGAACCGTCGCACAGAGTTTACTGATGGCCCCAATATGGAACTGGGTGGTATGGCGATTCAAAAAAGGAAAGAAGTCACTTATCCTCATGCGAAACTGCACAGTCATCCCCAGGAGTGGAATAATTCCTGGTTCTATTGCAAAGATACCTCCCCTGCTGAAGAGAATCCATTGTTTGGTCTCCGTCCAGAACGGCTTAGCAACACTCACCCCTTTCCTCAAAGGTTAACTGGCAAAGAGAGGAGTAAGTACGCTCCCCAATTGTCCAAGCTCAGAGCTTTCATGGCCAACGGTTTAACTGGAGTTGATCTTGCCCGTTGTTGGATATCCTGGAGTATACTGCCCCTCAGCCGACGCTCCGGTTTGATGTGTGAATATACGGGCAGTATTGACGATCCGCTGCGGCATGTAAACATCCAGCTTACTGATGAAGAAGTCACAGAAGCTGTGAAGAAAATTTTGAACGAACCGGAGCACGTCTGCGTTCGTACTGGCCTGCTTCCTTTTTGCGCCACCAACAAACCGTCAGCCGTGAGTCTACATTTTTCCTTTGTACTAGCTTTGATGCTATTGAACTCGTCTATTGCTGATGCCAACCTCTGTTTGATGCAGGGTAATGATCCGTTTTGGAGCAAGAAAATCCCACAAGAGAAAGCCGACAAACCGGACAGACCAACCCGGCCTAAGACCAAGGTCGTTAAGAAGTCTGCTCATAAAAGGAGAACCACCGCTTCCTCTGATCCGCCCGCTGATGACGATGTGGGTAATCCAGACCTTGAGGCAGAACTTGATTCCCTCGGTTTACTTTTTATACACCTTATTGATGATGATATTTGTCAGGATGATGCCGAAGCTAGCCATGCTGACGATGTAGAGGTAATTGTTCTTTCCTCTGACTCAAGCCTTCCACCTTCACATAAAATCCGTCAGGCAAACCACAAAGTTAAATTTTCTCATCCTCTTGCTTATTTGGATCCCAACTTTCTTATGAAGACCCAACAGCATGAGGTGCGCCGCACAACTCGACACGGCGGTCAGGTAGTTACCTCCGCCGGTTTACCGAACAATCCGGTTTGGAGACGTCGTTCAGAGGTCTCTAATTTGCTTGTCAAATTTTGTCCTAAAGCGGGCTGTTTTTGTCAACCACTTAATCCGTCTGACTCCGATTATCAGGTCACCTCGCACTCATCTTCTGGCGAGTCAACTGGCACCCAGCTGCCTCCACTTAAAACCGTGCTTGGGTAAGCTTGTACTTATCATAACATTGTTGATTTTTGTAGCTTTCAATATGTACTGTTTTTTATTTTGCTGCTTCTTTTTAGGGCCAAACCGAGGCCAAGTAAGAAAGCTCGCCTGGATAAGGCAGCTGAGGAAGACGCTGCTCCTGAACCGGATGCTACCCCAAACATTGAAGCGGTCATCCATGAAGATGTGGTTAATGACCCACTAGTACGGGATGAAGTTGTTACTGCTGAAGAAGGTTTTGTTAACACCTCCGGTCCTGCTGACCAGCCAGCCAGTCCCATCCGGATTGAGAAAACCACCAGTCCCTCCAAACCTGCCGATAAACCGACTGCGCCAGTTCAAACCGGTGAGTCTAAGGATGATGAAGTCATAATCACTGGCATTGGTCGTTCTGAACCGGGGAATCCCGTCGCTTTAGCCAAGCATACTGCCAAAGAAGAATTTTCTGCCATGAGCAAAGGCAAATGGGATGTTGATCTGGCAACATACACTGCTCTCAGCGCCCAAGATATTCATTCTGGTTATTTAAACCGGCTATATACTAGCCGTGATTATGAAGCCAATCTGGTAAAGATGATGAAGGAAAAATTTGAGGTAATCTCCATGTACTTGTTCTTGTTTATCACCACTGTAGCCCCCAAGGGCCGGTCCAACTTTAGTATAACTGAATCGGGTCTTGTCATAAAACTCAATGTTCCAAAGTTCACTGATATAGCCCCCAAGGGTCGGTTCAACTTAATATAATTGAAACCGAAACTTTAATCTTCATACAGTAGCATCTGAAATATCATCAGAGCAAATGGCCATTAGCCCCCAAGTGCCAAGTTGAATACTTGTTTTGAGCTTGGGACTTTGATAATTAATTGATAGTTGTAAATCAAATAGGCATTAGCCCCCAAGTACAAAGCGCATAACTTGTTATGTGGTTGGTACTTCATTGGTTAAACCGTATATCTGTCGGATTGCAGGCTGAACTGAAGGTCAAAGAGAACCAAGCCGCCGACCTTCAAGAGAACTTGAAGTCCCGGCAAGCTGAAACCTCCAAGGCCAAGGAGGAGTTAACCAGCGCTTTAGGCACCACGGAGCAGCTGAAGGAGGGCTTCAAGAAGGAACGGGCTGACTGGGCCATAGAAAAGGCCGCTTTAACTAAGAAGATTGAAGATGCGGAGGCTGCCCTTAAACCGGTAACTGATGAATTAACCAGCGTAAAGCGACAAGTGCACGCAATGACTGCCGCCATCTTTGGTAAGCTTCTTGTGACTTGTATAATAATCGTGATCCTCTTATAAACAGCCTGGTTTGTAAACTGCTGATCATGTTACAGGCACTCGCATTAACCACTTGGGGTCGGATGTGCGGATGAAACTGAAAGCCGCCTACACCTTAATCGAGCAGTTGTACACTGGAGCGCAGCGGATTATCTCAACTGCGTCACACAATAATCCGGCACCCACTTTGATCCAAGATACGCTGAAGAGACTGTCAATGCTCCCTGCTCGGATTGATGAGCTAAAAAAGTCTGCTGCTCGAACCGGAGCCATCAAAGCCTTAATCCGGGCCAAAGCATGGGTGCCCGATTTTGATCCTGTTGAAGCGGCTCAAGGCTATCCCAGCTTGAAGGAGGATGGCTCAGAATTCAGCGAAGAGGATTTAAGAGAGATAAACCATGCGGTGCGCCCTCTGGCCTGCCAATTGGTAGAGGAAGCAAATTTGTCGCATTATCAAGCTCAGTATAATGACCAGAACAAAAGAGTTGCTGCACCAATCCCTGAAGCGGAAAACTTGATTCCTCCAATTCGTAAGCATACTTACGCCCCTGATATTGAACCGTCTTCACTGATCCATGAAGAGGCTGTCTTTCAAGCATTAATTGGAATCGACTGGACCACTGTTGACTTCCATCCGCTGGGTAGAGATGAGGAAGTTGAAGCGGCGCAGGATGATCCAGAACAATCAAACCGGGGTGGCCAGCAGGTGTGAACCGAAGGCAGCTTTAACTAGCTTCCTTGTTATCTCTTGTCAAGAAAACAATGATCTCATTTGGGCACCAAACTGCCTTGTAATAGAATAGACAATACTTTTTGCTTCTTGAGATGCCTTCGTGCATCTGTGCTGATACCTTTATTTGGAAGGTCAATATTGCCAACTTATATCTCCTACAATCATAAAATCTTAAACTACCAGGGCGGTTGTACCGCCATCCGGTTTATGAATCTTTATGTAGATACGCAAGGAGACTTGCAAATATGATCAAATTTTGTGATACGAAATACCTGCCATTTATTGGGCACGAAGTAGGCGTGTAGCCAATCTTGAAACGGGGGTTTGATAACCCTAAACCGTCATGGGAGAAAACAGCTCCTGTATATATAACGCTGGCTTACTGTGTAAACCGTGCTTTGATCATAATAGCCTTTTGTTACTCCAAAAAAGGATGTGAACAGAAAAAAATCAAACCGGGTAAATAATCTTCGGTTTAAAAATGGACCGTGTTCCGCCAACTTGGCTGTTTGAACCGGTACAAAGCACTGTCGGTTCAAAAAACGCAACTAAGATAAAATAGCAACTTCTTAAGAAAGGCTATTTAAAGCAAAAACAATGATAAAACTTTTTGCAAAAAGAGAGGCTTTACTGAGCCGATCAGATGGTGTTACCATGGTCAGACGCAACCAAGCTCCCCAAAGGTGTAGCTATGGTGCCAGTCGGCCAGGTCCCCAAATGACTCGTGGCATTACGTCGGCCAAGTGGCATGGCAGTGGTTTGGGTTCGACCAAGCCCCCAAGTGACTCTAAGGCCTGTAGGCCGACCAAGAGGCGTGACCGGTTCAGACTTGACCGTGTCCCCAAGTGATCTGGTGGCTTTCGCCGATCAAGAGGTGTTGCATCGGTTCGGACACGACCGAGCCCCCAAATGATCTGGTGGCTTTCGCCTATCAAAAGGTGTTGCATCGGTTCAGACATGACCGAGCCCCCAAGTGATATTGATAATTTTTGCAAGGGGTAAATCGGAGGCCGTCTTAAAACAGAACAACTCCATGTAACCACACATGATATAAAAGAACAGATACCCCGCTTTAGCTGAGGATTCGGTTTATTATAATATATACATTGTCATAATATGTACATAAGCAGAGCCAATGGCTCAAGTATAGTAAGGCCGAAGATGAGCTATGTTCCACGGCCTGCTGGTCTCCTCTTCTGACTTACGTGAGTCCTTATGCTCTCGAATATCAATCAGATAGTATGACCCGTTATGCAAATTTTTGCTGACGACAAGAGGTCCCTCCCAAGGTGGGGATAATTTATGCATATCAGTTTGATCTTGAATGAGTCGAAGCACCAAATCTCCTTCTTGAAAGGTTCTGGTCCTGACCCGACGACTGTGATAGCGACGAAGATCCTGTTGGTAAATCGCCGAGCGGGCAGCCGCAATGTATCGCTCTTCATCCAACCGGTCCAAAGCGTCCTGTCGAGCCGTCTCGTTGTCCGCTTCAACATAAGCTGCAACACGGGGTGAATCATGACGGATATCACTAGGGAGAACCGCCTCTGCCCCATAAACCATGAAGAACGGCATGTATCCAGTTGATCTATTGGGCGTGGTATTGATGCTCCATAACACAGAGGGCAATTCTTCGACCCAACAACCCGGCGTCCTCTGCAAGGGAACCATAAGCCGGGGTTTGATGCCTCTCAAGATCTCCTGATTAGCTCTTTCTGCTTGACCATTGGACTGCGGGTGTGCCACTGATGAAACGTCAAGGCGGATGTGCTCTCGTTCGCAGAACTCTCTCATGGCACCCTTAGATAAATTGGTACCATTATCTGTGATGATACTGTGTGGAAAGCCAAACCGGAAAATCACCTTTTTGATGAACTGAACCGCAGTGGCTGCATCACACTTGCTAACGGGCTCTGCCTCCACCCATTTTGTAAATTTATCAACCGCCACCAGGAGGTGGGTCTTCTTGTCTTTGGACCTTTTGAAAGGCCCAACCATATCCATCCCCCAGGTTGCAAACGGCCAAGTAATTGGAATCATCCTCAATTCTTGAGCCGGAACATGAGCGCGTCTTGAGAATTTTTGGCAACCATCACATCGCCTGACCAGATCCTCCGCATCAACATGGGCAGTCAGCCAACAGAAACCATGGCGAAACGCCTTAGCCACCAAAGACTTTGAACCAGCGTGGTGACCACAATCCCCTTCATGGATCTCACGCAAAATTTCACAGCCTTCCTCAGGAGACACACAACGTTGAAATGCTCCTGATACACTGCAATGATGCAACTCGCCATTGATGATTGTCATGGACTTGGACCGCCGTATTATTTGTCTGGCCAGAGTCTCATCCTCTGGTAACTCGCCCCGGTTCATGTACGCCAGGTAGGGAAGTGTCCAATCCGGAATGACGTGGAGTGTCGCCACCAACTGAGCCTCCGGATCAGGAACAACCAAATCTGCTTCTCCAGGTAGCTGAACCGATGGGTTGTGTAGTATGTCGAGAAAGACATTGGGCGGGACCGGTTTACGCTGTGAGCCTAGCCGGCTCAAAGCGTCCGCTGCTTCATTCTTCCGACGGTCCACGTGGTCCACCTGATAACCCTTGAAATGACCAGCAACAGCATCAACCTCACGATGATATGCAGCCATGAGTGGGTCTTTAGAATCCCAAGTACCAGACACCTGTTGAGCTACCAGGTCCGAGTCACCGAAGCACTTAACCCGGCTTAAGTTCATCTCTTTAGCCATCAGGAGACCATGGAGCAAGGCTTCGTACTCAGCTGCATTGTTAGTACAAGGGAACATTAAGCGGAGAACATAACAAAACTTGTCACCTCGTGGGGAAGTTAATACGACTCCAGCCCCCGAGCCCTCCAATTGTCGTGATCCGTCGAAATGGATGGTCCAATATGTGTGATCCGGCTTCTCTTCAGGGGCCTGCAGCTCTGTCCAGTCATTGATGAAATCGACAAGTGCTTGGGACTTCACCGCCGTCCGAGGCACGTATTTCAAACCGTGTGGCCCAAGCTCTATAGCCCACTTGGCAATCCGACCTGTTGCTTCCCGGTTCTGGATGATATCACCCAAAGGGGCAGAGCTGACCACTGTGATGGGATGCCCTTGGAAATACTGCTTCAGCTTCCGGCTTGCCATGAAAACTCCGTATACCAGCTTCTGCCAATGCGGATATCTTTGTTTGGACTCAATAAGCACTTCGCTGATATAATAAACCGGACGCTGAACCGGGTACTCTTTGCCCGCCTCCTTCCGCTCCACCACTATAGCTACACTGACCGCACGAGCATTAGCAGCGACATACAGCAATAATGGTTCTTTGTCAACGGGGGCGGTGAGTACAGGCGGATTGGCCAGTTGCCGCTTTAAATCCTCCAAAGCCTGATCAGCGGCAGAACTCCAGACGAACTGATCCGTTTTCTTCAACATCTGATACAACGGGATCGCTTTCTCACCAAGGCGGCTGATTAACCGGCTCAACGCGGCAATCCGGCCAGCCAAACGTTGAACATCATTAATACATTTCGGTTTGGCCAGAGAAGTGATAGTCGTGATCTTCTCCGGATTAGCCTCAATTCCCCTGTTGGACACCAGAAAACCCAATAACTTGCCTGCTGGTACACCAAAGACACATTTGGCCGGATTGAGCATCATCTTGTACGTCCTCAGGTTATCAAAGGTTTCCTTCAAGTCATCGACCAAAGTCTCCTTCTTCCTCGATTTAACAACGATATCATCCACATAAGCATGCACATTACGGCCAATCTGTTTGTGGAGACAATTTTGCACACACCATTGATAGGTTTCCTGGGCACTTTTGAGCCCAAAAGGCATAGACACATAGCAGAAGGCTCCAAAAGGAGTTATGAACGCCGTCTTCTCCTGGTCCTTAACTGCCATTTTGATCTGATGATAGCCGAAATACGCATCCAGGGAACATAAACGCTCGCAACCCGCCGTAGCATCAATAATCTGATCAATACGGGGGAGGGCAAAAGGATCTGTGGGACAGGCTTTATTAAGATCAGTATAATCCACACACATGCGCCAGGTGCCGTTTTTCTTAAGGACAAGCACCGGATTAGCAAGCCACTCAGGGTGGAAAACTTCAACAATGAAACCAGCTGCTAAGAGCCTGGCCACCTCTTCTCCAATAGCTTTTCGCCTCTCCTCGTTGAACCGACGGAGGAACTGTTTCACCGGTTTGTATTTAGGATCCACGTTAAGAGTGTGCTTAGCGAGTCGCCTCGGTACACCAGGCATGTCAGAAGGCTTCCACGCAAAGATGTCCCGATTCTCACGGATGAACTCAATGAGCGCGCTTTCCTATTTCGGATCCAGATTGGCACTGATACTGAACTGCTTGGACGAATCGCCAGGTACAAAGTCAACAAGCTTAGTCTCAGTGGCTGATGTAAACTTCAGGGCCGGATCATGCTCCGTAGTAGGCTTCTTTAAAGGAGTCATATCCGTCGGATCAACATTGTCTTTGTAATACTTGAGTTCCTCGGTACTACAAACCGATTCTGCGTAAGCCACATCTCCTTCTTCGCATTCCAAAGCGACCTTGCGGCTTCCGTGAACCGTGATGGTCCCCATATGACCTGGCATCTTGAGTTGCAAGTATACATAACAGGGCCGTGCCATGAATTTCGCATAGGCTGGCCTACCGAACAGGGCGTGATACGGGCTTTGGATTTTTACCACCTCAAACGTCAGTGTCTCGGACCGGGAATCGTGATCATCTCCGAAGGCCACTTCCAATGCTATCTTCCCAACGGGGTATGCTGACTTGCCAGGTACCACACCATGAAACACCGTATTCGAAGGCCGGAGTTCCTTATCTGTCAGGCCCATTCGACGGAAAGTCTCATAGTACAGGATGTTAATGCTGCTACCTCCATCCATGAGTACCTTGGTGAACTTATAACCTCCCACCTGAGGTGCCACCACTAAAGCCAGCTGACCCGGATTGTCAACCCGGGGAGGGTGATCCTCTCTACTCCATATGATTGGTTGCTCTGACCAGCGCAGATACCGGGGCACGGCCGGTTCAACAGAATTAACTGCCCGCTTCTGGACCTTCCGGTCCCGCTTGTCCAAGCTAGTGGTGAATACATGATACTGCCCACTATTTAGCTGCTTTGGATTGCTCTGGTAACCCGATTGTTGCTGTTGCTGATTGTTACCACCCTGGTTATTCTGATTGTGCTGATTGTTATGCCCGCCCGGGTTACCATTAAATCCTGAACCGGAATTTCCTCCACCGTGACTCGGTCCAGATCCAGAACCACCACCAGAGCCGGGGTCATACCGGAAGGCATTGGAGCTCTTGAATTCTTGCATAATATAGCAATCTTTCCAAAGGTGGTTTGCTGGTTCCTCCCTTGTCCCATGCTTTGGACAGGGATGGTTCAACAGATAGTTCAGGCGTTCCGGATTAGGACTAGGCGCTCCACTGCGGTTTTTGCCCTTACGTCGCTGGCCTCCGCTCTGCATGTTAGTATTGGCCACAAAATCCATGTTGCCATCCACTTTACGCTTGCCTCCACCACCGTTTCCTGCTGAGTGATGCTGCTGACCTCTGAAGTTGCCGTTCTTCTTTCCCTTCCCTGTCTTTTCATCATCAGACTCGGGATCCTTGGTACTATCAGAATCAGCGTACTTCACCAAAGCGCCCATGAGGGTTCCCATGTCAGTACAATGGCGTTTCATTCGTCCTAACTTCAGCTTCAAAGGTCCAAACCGGCAATTGCCTTCCAAGGTTATAACTGCGGTGTCCGCATTGATGCGGTCTGAAGAGTGCAGAACTCGTGAGACCCTGCGCACCCAATGAGTCGTTGATTCTCCTTCCTCCTGGACACAGGCAGCTAAATCCACTATTGACATGGGCTGCTTACACGTGTCTTTGAAATTATTGATGAACCGGTCTCGCAGCTAGGCCCATGAACTGATAGAATTGGGCGGCAGGCTTTTTAACCAAGTGCGGGCTGTCCCTTCAAGCATCATGGTAAAATATTTTGCACACGCCGCCTCATCAACTTCAAGCATCTCCATGGCCATCTCATAACTCTCCACCCACGTCTCTGGGGGTTGATCCGCCGTGTAGTTCGGCACCTTGCGCGGGCCTTTAAAATCCTTGGGCAGGCGCACATTGCGTAAAGCGGGGACAAGACAAGGCACTCCCAAAGTGCTAGAAGTGAGCCCCGGTTCAGCCGAAGTGGTGGGACGAACCGGCGTGAACTGATGAGTCTGATACTGCGCTGCTAACTCAACTTCCCTGCGCGCTCAGGCCCGGTCTACCACCTCCTGGGCATCGGGAGCCGGATTCTTGCCACGGGGTGCTTCACGCCGCGTGTTGCTTGATACAGCTAGCTCCTCCATACGCCTGCTATAACTCTGGGCCAGACGTGGGGTAGAATGAATCCGGTCACGGCTGTATGAGTATGCTTCCTGTTGGATCAAGGCCGTCCTAAGGAGCTCCTTAACCCGGCGCGTTTCGATCGCCTGTAATGAATCACCTTCAACCGGAATAGCCTCCAGCCATGCCGCAGCTGCAACGAGGTTATCCATCGGATTGGAGTAGTGACCCGGAGGTTTAGGCACGGCTTGCGGTACACCTGCATTATGACGAGGCAGATCTATTAAACGGGGCTGAACCGGCGCTCCTGTCGCAGGTGCCTCCGCCCGGTTTACTACCGGCGGATTATTGATTCCCGCTTCAGGGGTGTTGAAAAGGTTCCTTCCTTCAAAAACTGAGGGCAAACGAGATCGGTATTTTCTCCTCATGACTTCCTGTGAGGCGTTCTGGTCCAGCATGATTTTATAAGCTTGGGCGTCCAAAGCGGCCCGCTCCGCAGTCATCCTGACCTCTTCGGCTGCCAGATTCGCTTTGGCCCGGGTAATCTGCTCTCTCACCTTTGAGATCTCTGTGTTATGAGCATCCTGATCCACCGGATTAGCCTCCGCCATGAGTGCAGCCAATGTGTCAAATAGATCGGATAACACTTAAGCCGGCGGGCGCACCGAGCCTCCTGCTCCGGCAGCCGTTGCTGCCGCTGAACCGGAAATCATTGCCGCGGCAGTCGATGAGTGAGGTGCTGCTTGGGTACCGGCCATGAATATTCCGGAGGGGTCCGAAATACTGTCGCCATCGGAACAGCCCCCAATCCGGCCATCTTGTAGCTGATACAACGACTCAGTTTCTCCGGTCGATGACTCGTCGCCAGAGTAAACGACGGTTTCACCACCAGATCCTGTTCCGTCCTCATAGCTTCCTCCATGGATGACTCCCACGAAGGCACGTTTCACGGCCGGTTTAACCCGGGCAGGTCGTGCACGCTGAGCTGTCTCGACGAGGTCGGTGCAGGTGTCCAGCTCAGGGCCCGGTTCACCGATCTTGCCGATGAAGACATGTATTCCACCAAAGGGGACCCGGTACCCGTACTCAATAGAGCCGGCCTCGGGGCCCCAGCCTACGTCGTCGATGTAGATCTTGCCGCGACGACTCTTGGTCATCCGGCCCACGGCGTATCCCTCGAGTCCTTCAAAGCGGCCCTCCAAGAACTTGAAACCATCGTGCGATAGCCCCATGGTGGGCGCCAACTGTCGTGGGTTTGTCACGGCAGATGTCCTAGCGAAAGGACTTAGTCGTGGAGCCATCGCAACGGGTTAACTCGAAGGGGTTAAAGCGGACAAGGGACACAGGGAGTTTATACTAGTTCGGCCCCTTCGATGAAGGTAAAAGCCTACGTCTAGTTTGTGATGGAATTGATGGGGTTTCGATGACTAGGGAGCAAACAAGCTTCGCCTAGGTCTCGAGTTATGGTTGTCTGTCCCTGAACTGCTATCGGGTTGTCCCCTTATATACACGGGTGACACCCGTCGGTTCATAGAGTCCCAATCTCCGGTTTATATTCGTATCCGGGTTGGTCCCTCCCTATTCCTAACTTATAATACAATTTTATATACACGCCAGTTTACGGCTACAGATACTGAACCGACTATGGCCTTGGGCCTTTGTCTAGCCTCTGGGCTTTAACACCTTTGGACTACTGATGAAGTCAACCCGGCCCAGGTAGGCCGGTTTACGCCCAGTAGTAATATCCCCAACACAACGTTAAACCGGAGACAGCTATATCTAAATCGGAGTTCTACGAAGCATTTGGCTAAAGAAGTTCCGGCGGTTCAACAAGGGGACTAATGGTATATGCAGGTTTATTAATTTTTTCTACACCAAGTTAAACCGCCCGATCTAAAGCATTGAAACAGTTGAGGTTGCGGATGGATAAATATACAGAAACAGGTTTCACAAGATTTCTCTACAGCATTGGGTCTGAAGCAAGTTCAGAAAAGAAGGAAAATATTCAAAAAGCTCAAAGCAGAACGGTATTGAATCAATGGGCAGAAATATATGTGAGATCTATGATTTCAGGCATGAAACTAAAGGCGGATAATAGAAGTTGCCGCTACACAAAGCAGGGGTTCATAGATGCATCCAGGAGCTGGTATATGAATATGAACAGGTGATGAACACTGCAAGAACACGAAACCCTAAAACAGATCTATGTTGAGAAGAGTAGAAGACCTACCAGAGCTGAGGAATACGCGGAAGGTCGCCGCAGTTTTCTGGTGCGCTCAGGTTGATGCAGCGGCCAAAGTCAATGCAGAAGACGACGACGGCGGCGGAGCTCTGAGACTGGCGACACGAGGAAGACGAAGAGGAAGGGCACGAAGGGGAGAAAAGAAATGACCCTTCGGTCCTATTTATAAGGCAAAAAGACATGTGTTAGGCGCGTGAATCAAGGAACCGTGAATTTCGGAAGCGGAGCTGTCGCCTCGGTTGTTGTGGGTCTATTAAACAAGGAGATATCAGGGATGTTTTCTTTATGACAAATGACGTCACTCCGGTTTACAGCAATTGGAGAAGATGACATCACGGCGGTTCAACAACTACAAGAAGATGTTGAAAATGGAGATTTTTGCTAAGGATTGACATGAACCCGTTCAAATCAATCTGGGGCCTAATGTTGGGGATATTACTACCAGGCGTAAACCGGCCTATTTGGGCCAGGTTAACTTCATCAGTAGTCCAAGAGTGTTAAATCCCAAGAAGATAGATGAGGGCCCAAGGCCCGTAGTCAGTTTAAGATTTATAGCCGTAAACCGGCCTTTGTATGTATACTTGTGCTATAAGTTAGGAATAAGGAGAGACCAACCCGGATACGAATATGAATAGGTGTTGGGACTCTGTGAAACCGACGGGCGTCACCCGTGTATATAAGGGGACGACCCGGCGGCGGTTCAGGACAACAGACAACAACTCGAGACTTAGGCGAAGCTTGTTTGCTCCCTAAGCCCTCGAAACCCCATCAATTCCATCACAACTAGACGTAGGCTTTTACCTTCATCGAAGGGGCCGAACTAGTATAAATTCTCTTGCGTCCCTGTGTCCGCTTTAACCCCTTCAAGCTAACCCGTCACGATGGCTCCACGACTAAGTCCTGACACTAGGACATCTGCCGTGACAAAACCACGACAGGCTCCATGTGCAATAGCACCTCATTGAACATATGCCTAAGCCTTTGACAATATCGTACTTTCTCAGGCTTAGCTTTGAGACCATAGATCCTATTTGGGTTTAAGAATAGTGCAGCTCCATACAACTTCACCCCCATTTGAGATTCCCACTTGTCCTCTACTATTTTTATCACCTTCTTAACCAACGTTGGTTTGTCATCTATCACAGCCTTGATTCTCTCCTTTGCATAATCCATTGCTGCCATAACCTCGGGCATCGCCGGCTTCTCATCGCCATCAAAATCCTTAGCACCCTTAGAAGAGGTAGAGAAACTTTCATGCAAGTCTCTACCGAGTTCCAAAAACTAATGGACAACACATCTTCTTGAACCTTTTGTCCCACCGGTGAGGTTGATAACTTCTTATTGCTATGCCAAACATCACCCACAAACAATTCTTTGAGATCTTGCCTATGTTTGTGCAAGCTTTGCAAGTTGAGAAAATTTGTGGCAAAGCGAGTAGCTCCAGCCCTCACAAGATCACGGTTGCCGATCTTCACTCTCATTTCATCTAAAACCTTGCCATGCCTGTAGATGAATGTAGACACCCTTTTTCCATTTGTAATACACTCACTAAATTGCTTGATTTTGCAAATGGACTCCAACATAAGGTTCAAACAATGGGCTGCACAAGGGGTCCACCATAAAGTAGGGATCCTCTCCGTTAAGAGTCTACCCGCTGCCTTGTAGTTAGCACCATTATCCATGCAAATCTGAACCACATAGCCTCTTCCAATGTCGTTGATCCTTTTCTCCATCAAATCTACCAACAATTCTTTGTTGGCTACTAGGGCTGATATGTCAACGCTATCAATGAAGAAAGTCTCGGCTGGACTATTGACAAGGGAGTTGACCAAGTGCCTAGTCCTCCCATCGGTCCACCCATCGGACATTAGTGTGCAGCCATACTCTTGCCAAGCCAGCTCATGTTGCTCCCTCAATGCATGTGTCTTCTTCTTTGCTTTCACAAGAAGTGGAAGCCTAAGAGCATGAATAGTTGGGGGGATGTAGTCTGGACCATATTGCCCGGTGGACTCCAATGCAATATCAAAGGCTCTTGATCGGGTAACATTGAAGGGAATGGCATTAGCATAGAAAAATGCTGCCCAATGATCTTCAACTCTATCCTTATCCTCGGTGGTCCTTTTGAAGTAACCTGTGTTCAATGCGGCTTGAGAAGGATTCTTCGAGTGCCTTAGCTCAATGACTTCTTCCGGAGTCTTCCTAATCATCGCGGCAATTGTTCTTGAAGCCCTTTTGTGTCGGTAATTCAGTTTGGACAGTCTCGGCCTTCCTTTTTGCTGTTGTCCTACTACTAGTTTGAGTTGTTGTTGCATCCTCTTCTTCATCAACAGTTGATGTATCTTCTTTATCATACTCCCCTGGCATATTATGCTTCTTTGCGTAGGCCTTCATGAAATCCAGCATCTCCTTTGAAACAGCCTCTGGCACCTTCTTGCATTTTATAGAATTCTTCTTCCCTTTAGTACTAACCCCAGCTAGGTGACGCTTGAACCTTGCTATTGCAGCATGCACATCAGTCCCGCAAAAAGTGCATCGTATCCTATCCCTTCTGTTCATATCATGCCAATACACATACTTCCACCCAGGGTCTCCCGACTTTGCCTTTCGCTTAGGATCCTTGGATGGATCATACTGCTCAGGCTCAGGCCCATTGCCGCCGGGTGCACTATTGACAGTTTGGTCAGTCATCCTCTAGCTGCAGCCAAGGTGCCTGCAGAAAAAACAGAGCAGCACAAGTAGTAATTAGTAATTACTCATTAGAGCAGCAGAGCACATCAGTACATAGAGCAGCAGAGCACATCGCTACATCAGTACATAGAGCAGCAGAGCACATAGATCTACAGCAGAGCACATAAAGAGCCCAGCCCACACTATCTTTCCTTCGGTCCTTCTACTTCCCCAGTCCCCACAGCAGCAGAGCACGCAGCAGCAGATGCAGTGCACACAGCAGTAGAAGCAGAGCAAAGAGAGGCAGAGGGGGCGACGAGCCATACCTGCAGTCTTTGCTGGCACAGGTGCAAGAGAAGATGGAGGCGGAGGCGGAGGAGGCTAGTGGGGCAGGTCATCGGCGGAGGAAGCTCTTGGGGGCGCGCGTCACCGGCGGATCTGGAGGGGCACGTCGCCGGCGGCCGCCGATCTGGAGTCCTAGGTCAGGAGACCCGCACGGTTTCCCTCCGTTTCCCTCTCTTCCTCTGTAGTTCCCGCGTGGATCTCTATTTATCCTTCCCCCCCCAAAATATCTCTGGCTGGTGGGCCGATCTGGAGCAAGCCACGCGACTGGCGGCTACTAGCCGCCGACTAATCGCGTCAAGTCGCGGGCGAGCCAGCGAGTCGCGCGACTTGCTTCGTGAGTCAAGTCGCCTGCGCGAGCCAGCCACACTGCAATGACTCGGCGATTAGTCGGCGACTCAAAAACGTTGGCTGCTACGGGCTGAGCAAGAACCGTTCTTACCTACGCATCAAAACCACAACGATAGTTTGTCAAATTAGTGATGTTTTAACCTTCTCAAGGACCGGGCATAGCCACACCGGTTTCAACTAAAGTTGGAGAAACTGACATCCGCCAGCCACCTGTGTGCAAAGCACGTCGGTAGAACCAGTCTCGCGTAAGCGTACGCGTAATATCGGTCCGGGCTGCTTCATCCAACAATATCGCCGAACCAAAGTATGACATGCCGGTAAGCAGTATGACTTATATCGCCCACAACTCACTTATGTTCTACTCGTGCATATAACATCTACGCATAAAACCTGGCTCTGATACCACTGTTGGGGAACGTAGTAATTTCAAAAAAAATCCTACGCACACGCAAGATCATGTTGATGCATAGCAACGAGATGGGAGAGTGTGTCCACGTACCCTCATAGACCGAAAGCGTAAGCCTTATCACAATGCAGTTGATGTACTCGTACGTCTTCACGATCCGACCAATCAAGAACCGAACGTACGGCACCTCCGAGTTCAGCACACGTTCAGCTCGATGACGTCCCTTGAACTCTGATCCAGCCGAGCTTTGAGGGAGAGTTCCATCAGCACGACAGTGTGGTGACGATGATGATGTTCTACCGACGCAGGGCTTCGCCTAAGCACCGCTACGGTATTATCGAGGTGGACTATGGTGGAGGGGGGCACCGCACACGGCTAAGAGATCAATGATCAATTATTGTGTGTATGGGGTGCCCCCTGCCCCTGTATATAAATGAGCAAGGGGGGAGAGGCGGCCGGCCAGGAGGAGTCCTACTCCCACCGGGAGTAGGACTCCCTCCTTTCCTAGTTGGAGTAGGAGAAGGGGGAAGGAGGAGGGAGATAGGAAGGAAAGGCCCCCCCCCCTCATTGTCCATTTCGGACTAGAGGGGGAGGGGGCGCGTGGCCTGCCCTGGCTGCCCCACCTCGTCTCCACTAAGGCCCATGTAGGCCCATTAAACCCCCGGGGGGGTCCGGTAACCCCCGGTACTTCGATAAAATCCCGATTTCACCGGGAACACTTCGATATCCAAATATAGGCTTCCAATATATCAATCTTTATGTCTCGACCATTTTGAGACTCCTCGTCATGTCCATGATCACATCCGGGACTCTGAACTATCTTCGGTACATCAAAACACATAAACTCATAATATAACCGTCATCAAACTTTAAGCGTGCGGACCCTACGGGTTTGAGAACTGTGTAGACATGACCGAGACACGTCTCCGGTCAGTAACCAATAGCGGAACCTGGATGCTCATATTGGCTCCCACATATTCTACGAAGATTTTCATCGGTCAAACCGCATAACAACATACGTTGTTCCCTTTGTCATCGGTATGTTACTTGCCCGAGATTCGATCGTCGGTATCTCAATACCTAGTTCAATCTCGTTACCGGCAAGTCTCTTTACTCGTTCCGTAATACATCATCCCGCAACTAACACATTAGTTACAATGCTTGCAAGGCTTATAGTGATGTGTATTACCAAGTGGCCCTGAGATACCTCTCCGACAATCGGAGTGACAAATCCTAATCTCGAAATACGCCAACTCAACAAGTACCTTCGGAGACACTTGTAGAGCACCTTTATAATCACCCAGTTACGTTGTGACGTTTGGTAGCACACAAAGTGTTCCTCCGGTAAACGGGAGTTGCATAATCTCATAGTCATAGGAATATGTATAAGTCATGAAGAAAGCAATAGCAACATACTAAACGATCAAGTGCTAAGCTAACGGAATGGGTCAAGTCAATCACATCATTCTCCTAATGATGTGATCCCGTTAATCAAATGACAACTCATGTCTATGGTTAGGAAACTTAACCATCTTTGATTAACGAGCTAGTCAAGTAGAGGCATACTAGTGACACTATGTTTGTCTATGTATTCGCACATGTATTATGTTTCTGGTTAATACAATTCTAGCATGAATAATAAACATTTATCATGAAATAAGGAAATAAATAATAACTTTATTATTGCCTCTAGGGCATATTTCCTTTAGTATCTTCACGGCCCATCAGTCCGGCCTGTAGCTAACAGGCCGAACGCCCGAGGACCCCTTAGTCCAGGACTCCCTCAGTAGCCCCTGAACCTGGCTTCAATGACGAGGAGTCCGGCGTGCAGATTCGTCTTCGGCATTGCAAGGCGGGTTCCCACCTTTCCGAACTCCAAGATAGGCTCCGGACGCGATGACGGTGTCCGGACCTGTCACACACCATATACAACCGCAGAGATAATATATAATACTCCACGAGTCCAGTCCGCTGACAACTTTTTACAGCGTGACATCACGTCCGCCCGGTCATAATTTCGAACTGTTTTATGTCTGTCGTTCCACGTTTGGAGATGCGGTTGCCATTGGCACGTCTTGTCAAAGCAGAGATCGTGTCCCCTTATTGCGGGATTCTCATCAATACAGGCGTGGGTAACCCAACCGTACCATTTACACAGTCCTTGGGAATAGGCGAGTTTTGAGGCGAGTGGGGAGGCTTGCAATATTTACTGCCTTTATAAGGGAACAAGGATTCCCCCTTCTTCTCCCACGCCTTCTTTCTTCCTCTACCCTTCCACTCTTGAGCTCCAGCGCCCAAGCCCCCATCTTCTTCCCACTCTAGCTAGCACTCAACCATGTCCAGATCCGGAGGTCGAGGCAAGTGGACGGTCTCCTCCATCAAGGAGAAGGACATTACCGAGCTTCGAGCGGCACGGTACTTGGCGAAGGAAATCGTCCACCGTCTGTCGGCCCAGGGACAAGTCGTTCCTATGCCAAAGCCCAATGAGAGGGTGGTGTTCATCCCTCATTTTGTCCACAGGCTAGGGTTTCCAATCCACCCTTTCGTCCGCGGGCTAATGTATTATTACATGATAGACTTCCATGATCTATCCCCGAACTCCTTCCTCAACATCTCGGCGTTCATCGTCGTATGTGAGGCCTTCCTCCGCATCCAACCCTACTTCGGGTTGTGGCTCAAGGTCTTTAACGTGAAGCCGAAGGTGGTGGATGACCAGCACGTGGAGTGCGGAGGAGCAATGGTGAGTAAGTTGTCCAATGTCTCCTGGCCGAAAGGCACTTTCGTGGAGACTGTCAAGGAATGCAGAAACAATCGTTTTATATTATGGAACCCCGCGGCACCAACTGGGCCACGACTGCCGAATTCAACCCCGGTGCTCCAATGCGGCTCACATCCTGGGTCAAGAAGAGCCCGAACAGGTGTTCGCCAGACGAGCTGATAGCGCTGCACACGCGCGTTCAGAGCATGGTGGACAAGAATGTTAAACTTGTCAATGTAATCCAGGTGATGCTAGTTCGCCGAATTCTCCCATGCCAAAGCCGAAGCCGCTCTCTATGGGAGTTCAACCCGAAGAAGCACCATACCCTGAAGAGGCTCTTCGAAACCACTCACGAAGGAACCTGGAAGTTGCTTTTTAAGGGCAACGAGAAACCGCCGGCCACGGATTCGGACCGCGGGCACGACATTAACCACCCCGCCAGCGAGGTATGTTATTTTTAACGCATACCCTACTTGCTTGCTTCAAGGGTGATGTATAAGCTTTTATCATCATTCCTTCTCCAGGACTGAATGGAGAGGGCGAAGCGGATCCAGTGTCTGGCTCCGCTGCCTGAAGAACCAGTCATCCCGCGATTGGCGAAGATGCTGGTGCCGACGCCCTATAAGGCGCCGGAGAAGAAGGCCAAGGGGGCCAAAGGTGGCCCCCGTCGTAAGGGTACTTCGGACGTAACGTCCGAAGACGAAGAGACTCGTTCCTCCGTCCCTGAGGACGAGGAGGAGGAGGAGGAGATCCCACCCCGTGATGAGGGGAGGGAGAAAAGGGCGGCTTCCACGAATCTGGAGGTGGGGGCGCCTAAGAAAAGGAAGGGCTCCTTTGCGGATAACTCCGTATGGGATGTCGACAGTAGTCCGGAGCGCCGCTCCCGAGCTAAGCCTCAGGCCGCATCGTAAGTACTATGATTCACGGATATCCATATATCCAACCTTTTCTCCTCATTGTATTAACATGGTTAGTTGTGTTATTTCAGTCGGGCCCATGACAGCTTCCAGTGATCCTCGTCAGGAGGTTCGCTGGACTCCAAGGAGATGGCCAACCTGTCGCCGCTGACCGCTCACTCTCCCAGGGCCATGGACGACGCCGAGGTGTTGTCCCGAATGACCACTCCAGGCTGAGGAGAGGCTCCAGACGCTGTCAAGGGGGCGCCAGAGGGCGAAACCTCCACCGTCGGACACACGGGGGAGCAAATCCCCACAGAGACTGGCGAGGAGGGTCGTATTCAGTTCGGCCCTTAGCCAAATATGATTATGGAGACCCGTACAGCTCCAGAATCCGGCGAGCGACCTCCTTTGAAAGAGGGGGGTGCGCCCATTCCACCGGTGGCCCCAGTCCAACCTGGGGCACCGGATAATCTGATGGAGGCGCTCTGAGGCGCCTCAATTGTGGACGAGCACCGTTTCCTTATGGGTACGGTGATCGAGAGGGTCCAGTCCGCTAAGAGCGGGCTGACCGAAGGCTGTAGCAGCCTGCTGACAGGTTTTGAGATAAGCGACGCAAAAAATCCTGATATAGTTAGTAGCCCCTGAGGCACTGTCCGGTGTTCCGAAAGAAAAGTCGGACAGGGGGTCAATCCTTGCTTGTAGGAAACTAACTAAATTTGTCGGGAATGATCATGCAGGCGTCGCTGCTGTCCGCGACCTCACATGCTGCCGAAGCCTCCGAACTTAAGCGGAGACTGGCGAAGGCCGAGGAGGAGCTCGGCCAGGTAAAGAGGCAGCTCTAGGAGAATCAAGGTATGTAATAACCCAAGAAGTATTCAGAAAGAGCGGGACATTATATATTGATCGAAGTGTCTTGATATAAATATGAGCGACGACCGAGGTCGAGGCCCTGAAAAAGGCCATGTGTGAGGCCGAGTGGAAGGCCGTCAGGGAGCAGGCTGCCCGTAAGAAGCTCAAGGCCCGGGTCAACGAGGTCCAACAAGAGCTCCATGACGCGGTGAAGAAGTGCAAGACCTTGGAGCATGACGCGTCGGCTAAAGAGGCCGAACTTTCCCAGGCCGTCAGAGAGCGGAGACAGCCCGAAATGAGGCCCAGGGCACCCTCTAGGAGATCCAAGAGGCGAGGAAGATCTCAGCGGGTAAGGCATTTAGTATGCAAAGCAAATATGCGAGGAGGAAGTATCTTTTACTAACCCGAGTTCGGAGTTCTCCAGGGGCTTTTGCTGATTTGCCGCGAAGTGTGGCCAACGCCGCGGAGTTCTTCCGAGCCGAAGAAGGGAGCTCTACGGAGAAGCTATTCTGGTCGCAATATCTTGCGCCAGAGCATCCCGTGCCCTTCACCGATCAGCTGAAATAGCTGGTGGAGCTGCATAGGGTGGCCGAACTAGCCATGAAGGATTTGATAATCCAGCTATGGCCAGCCGAAGCTATCTCGACAGCTACTTCGAACTCGTGAGGCGGCTGGTGGATGCCTATCCTCGGCTGGATATCGTCAAGCGATCGGCCTGTATTGAGGGTGCTCGTATGGCCTTCGCCCGCTGCAAGATGTGGTGGCGAAGATGAACGCCGTCGACCTGGCCCGGGGCCACCAGAGGGCAAGGAGCACCGCACACCCGAGGGCTATTTCGCGGATGTCCTGGAGGGGTCTCGCATTGTAGCAGCGCAGTGCGGGCAGGACATCATTTTTGAATGAATACATTCGTGTTGTCTTTGCCTTGTATAATGAAACAGAGTCGGTTTGTAATATAATGACTGTTATGCATTTAATTTTACCTCCTGTGTGGCCGTGTTTATATGAAATCTGAGGGTTGGCCAGTCATCGGCTTCTGCCCCCACGTAGGTAGTACGGAGGTGTTTGGGGTGGAATCTAAACTATCTTGATCTAATTATATGGTCCTTGAAGGAGTTGTTTAGCGCAACAAACCAGGCAACCAGACTATTCGGCTTTAATGCCCTCACTTAGCCATAGGAGTTCGACAATAAAAACATTGGTGCAGCCCCTAGTTTACAAACTAGGGTGCTATAAGCATCTAATCGGGAAGTGCTGATCCCTCGCGTGATGCGGAAGAAATCTCCAACGATTTGCAACCTCCAAACAGCTGACCGGCTCTTGCTGCATCATGACAGTCAGTTTTCGGCTTTCTCTACTGAGGTGCTCCTTTGGATGAACCAGGGCACAATCATAGTAGTTTTGCCTTTACTATCTTAGCCGATATAGCGAAACGTAAGGTAGCAAGCACAGGAGCCGGGCAACCCAACTATTGACCAAAGACATGATTCGGTGCCAATGCATATAATGCTAAATTCGGGGTGCCGAACTATACTAAAGAGTGTTCGGACTTTGTTTCTGTATTGTAGGGCGTCTGGGAGCCCCTGGAAAATACGAAACATACCAAAGTGTATGGGTGCTAGAAGATAAGTTATTAAAGGAGAACAGAAATAAAGCAGAGGTGGTATCTTGGGCCTTTAAATTTGAGCCATGAACTTTTTCCATTATAATTGGGTTAATGCGTCAAAGCGCATTAATACAAATAGTGCGATAAGCAATCCGGCTATTTAACATGCCATGACCTAGGGCGAGCTGCGTGTAGGTCCTGACAACAGGTAGAGTGACCTCTAGAGCTTCCCCTATACGTCTGTGCTTCTTGCCATCCTGGTATTTTTATCCTTTTACAGGACTGATAATTAGGCCGTCCAAGGAGGCCTATGCAAAGGAAACCTGGAAAAGGAAAAAGGAAATAGTAAAAGTGGATGTGTGTCCGGGATCGGTCGAGCCGAACTGTGGATCACAAGCTTTCCGTGCCTCCGTCGATGCCCATGGAAGTTTGAGTGCGTCATTATGTACGCGCGATGCGAATGCCGCTGCCTGATCGGGACTGGGATGGAGGCCAAATTGCTAGTCGATCTCTTGACGAGCTGAGCTGTTCTGTTGCAGCGTAGTCCGGACCCTCTTAACGATGTCCCGGGGCTCGACAACCTGATTACGGTTCTGCTTGAGGAGGCCGTTCTGTACTTCCGCTGCTAGGGCAGTAGTGTGCTCCTCTGTACGGAGGGAGCGTTCCGTATTTCCGTTGACCGTGATGACGCCGCATGGGCCGGGCATCTTGAGCTTGATATAGGCATAGTGTGGCACTGCGTTGAATCGAGCGAACGCCGTTCGTCCGAGCAGTGCGTGATAGCCGCTGCGAAAGGGGACGATGTCGAAGATTAATTCCTCGCTTCGAAAATTGTCCGGAGACCCGAAGACAACTTCGAGCGTGATTGCGCTCGTGCAGCGGGCCTCGTCACCTAGTATGACTCCTTTAAAGGTAGTCTTTGTGGGCTTGATACGTGATGGATTGATGCCCATTTTTCGCACTGTATCCTGATAAAGCAGGTTGAGGCTGCTACCTCCGTCCATAATATAAGGACTCGCGTTAGGTGAAATCCATCGATGATTGGGTCGAGGACAAGTGCGGCTGAGCCGCCGTGATGGATACTAGTCGGGTGGTCCCGACGATCAAAGGTGATCAGAAATGACGACCATGGATTGAATTTTGGGGCGACTGGCTCTATCGCGTAGACGTCCCTTAGTGCGTGTTTGCGCTCCCTTTTGTGGATGTGTGTAACATATATCATGTTTACTGTTTTCACTTGAGGGGGAAACTTCTTCTGTCCCCCTGTGTTTGGTTGTTGGGGCTCCTCCTCGTCGTCCTCGCTTTGTGATCCTTTTTCCCTGTTTTTGGCGTTTAATTTGCCGGTCTATTTAAAAACCCAACAGTCTTTGTTGGTGTGATTGGCTGGTTTTTCTGGGGTGCCATGTATCTGGCACGGTCGATCGAGTATGCGGTCCAGGCTGGATGGTCCCTCATTGTTTCTCTTGTATGGTTTCTTCCGCTAGTTGGACTTGGAGCCACTGAATCCGGCGTTGACTATAGTGTCGTCGGTATTATCACCATTGCTTCGGCGTTTGTGCCTGTTACGTCGGAGCTTGCCGTTATTGTTCTTAACCTCGGAGGGGCTTGCCTTGCTGGTTGTGTTTTTGCTGCGAGCCAACCAACTGTCCTCACCCACGCAAAAGCGGGTCATGAGTGTCGTGAGGGCTGCCATAGATTTTGGATTTTCTTGGCCGAGGTGGCGGGCGAGCCATTCATCGCGGATGCCATGTTTAAAGGCTGCTAAGGCTTCGACATCCGAACAGTCGACGATCTGGTTTCTTTTAGTTAGGAACCTGGTCCAGAACTTCCTGGCTGACTCCCCGGGCTGTTGAACTATGTGCCTTAAGTCATCGGCGTCTGGCGGCCGAACATATGTACCTTGGAAGTTGTCGAGGAAAGCTTCTTCCAGGTCCTCCCAGCTACCAATAGAATTTTCAGGCAGACTATTTAGCCAGTGCCGAGCTGGCCCTTTGAGTTTTAGTGGGAGGTATTTGATGGCATGAAGATCATCCCCACGGGCCATGTGGATGTGGAGTATAAAATCCTCGATCCATACTGCGGGATCGGTTGTTCCATCGTATTATTCGATGTTTACGGGTTTGAACCCTTCTAGGAATTCATGGTCCAGTACTTCGTCAGTGAAGCAAAGAGGGTGCACGGCGCCTCTGTATCGGGCCACATCGCGACGTAGCTCTGATGGGGTCCGTCTGCGGCATTCGGCCCGGGCGTGGTTAGGTTTATCACGTCCACATGGGTAGCCGTCATCGTGTGTCAAGGCACGTCCTCGCGATCCGTAGATCGATCTTGTATGTCTTGCTCTACTGTCCAGGTCTTGACAAAGGTCATATGTATAGCCCCGAGCTGTCTTATCCCTGCCTTTACCGCGAGGTGGGACAGTTTGGTTTTCTGCTCGGGTTGCAGTTTTATCCCGACCGCGCGGTGGCTGATCAGCCGCATTGCGTGATGCTGGTGCGGGATCTAGCGCCTCATCATCGAACTGAGGTAGTAGTCTGTGCTTCGGGTAACTTTTGGCTGGGCGTTTAAGGCCGTATTCCTCGGGTGCCAGGACATCGGTCCATCTGTCATTAAGCAGGTCTTGGTCAGATTGAAGTTGTTGCTGCTTCTTTTTTAGGCTCCTCGCAGTGGCTATTAGCTTAAGCTTAAAGCACTCCTGCTCCAGGGGCTCCTCAGGCACGATGAAGTCTTTGTTGCCGAGGCTCACCTCCTCCTCAGAGGGTGGACGGTAACTACAGTCCTCCGAGTCATCGTCTATGGCCTGTTCGTCAGGGCTGGCATGCCCTCATTCCCGATTGTCTCATTCGGCAGTTTGTTCATCAGGTTCTTCTGTGTCTTCGGCACCATCCAGAGTGCTGTCGTCTCCTGTGTCGGTGTTGCTGTCCCTGCTGCGGCGGGATTTAGAGCGGCGCCACTGACGCCGGCGCTTTAGCTGTGTTTTAGGGGGGTCCTCCTTTGCTGGGTTTTCCTTGTCATCGCCGCTATTATTTTACGGCGTATCTACCATGTAGACGTCATATGAGGAAGTGGTCGTCCATCGTCCAGTGAACGGTGGATTTTGGGCCTCCTCGTCTCCGGCATCGTCGTCCATACCGTCGATGTCTTCGGAGTCATAGTCGAGCGCGTCAGTTAAGTCTTCGACAGTGGCTATGAAGTGGGTGGTGGGTGGGAAGCGAAATTCTCCTTCATCATCGGCCTCCAGCTCGAACCGAACATAGTTTAGTTGTGAGTCCCCCGTCAAGGACAAGTTTCTTAACGAGTTTAGCACATCGCCCAAGGGTGAATGCTGGAAAATGTCTGCGGCGCTAAACTCGAAGATCGATAAGCGATCCAGTTCGGCGTCCGCAGATGCACGTGGCTCGGAATTTATAACCAGAGACAAGTCCGGAGTTCCGGTGACAAAGACGCCGTGTGACTTTAGGTCTATGTTCGGCTCCGACGTCGTGGAATTTGCGGCCTCCGCGGTGGGGTTGAGCCTCCCTTCCTCGGTTGGCACAGTATGCTCCGGATCTACGGCCAGAGCAGTCACAGGAGCAATCTCCTGGATGCGGCCCGATGACAGATTTAGGTCATGTTCCTCGGGGTGCCTATGAGCGGTCGCCGCGGTCCCAAATCCGGCGAAGATCAAATCTCCACGGATGTCCGTGACTTAATTCAAGCTCCCAAATCTGACCTGACGGCCAGGGGCGTAGCTGTCGATCTACTCCAGGTGGCCAAGCGAGTTGACCCGCAGTACGAAGCCGCCGAACACGAAGATTTGTCCGGGGAGGAAGATTTCCCCTTGGACAACATTATTGTCGATGATTGAAGGGGCCATCAAACCTTTTGGGGGCAGCAAAGTGGAACTCTCAATGAAAACACCAATGTTGGTGTCAAAACCGACAGATCTCGGGTAGGGTGTCCCGAACTGTGCGTCTAAGGCCGATGGTAACAGCAGACAGGGGACACGATATTTACCCAGGTTCGGGCCCTCTCTATGGAGGTAATACCCTACTTCCTGCTTGATTGATCTTGGTGAATATGAGTATTACAAGATTTGATCTACCACGAGATCGTAATGGCTAAACCCTAGAAGTCTAGCCGGTATGACTATGGTAATGAATATCTCCCTGCCGGACTAAGTCCTCCGGTTTATATAGACACTGGGAGGATCTAGGGTTACCCAAAGTCGGTTACAAATAAAGGAATCTACATATCCGGTCACCAAGCTTACCTTCCACGCCAAGGAGAGTCCCATCCGGACACGGGTGCAGTCTTCGGTCTTCGTATCTTCACGGCCCATCAGTCCGGCCCGTAGCTAACAGGTCGGACGCCCGAGGACCCTTAGTCCAGGACTCCCTCAGTCCCTTCTTGGAGGCGCTGCCATGGCCGTTGTATATGCCCCTCTTCGAGCATTAGGGAAAACCCTAGGTTCGGTTATCCAGATCGGACGACGACGACGTCTTTGGTGTTGTTCTCCTCCCTGAAGGCGTTGTCTTATTTGCTTGCGGCATTCTCTGTGCTGGATTTGGAGATGTTGGTCTTGTAGTTATTGATTAGACTGTTCTCTGGTCGGTGAGTTTATCAGTGTTTTTTTTTTGGGTTGAGTATCTCATGTCTCTCTGCTTCAGACACCATGTTCACGCCTCTTACGTGAGTGACATGTGTTGTACCGGTTTTTTGTACTTGTTCTAGCTTCTTCTACCGATAAAATGATACGTAAACTTTGTGTACTCATAAAAAATTATATTAAATTAGAATATATCGGACGGCGCACAGACTGGCCGATTCTAGATAGAATCAGCCAGCCGACGCATAGCATATGCGTATCTTTCCCACCCGGTGCTGATGCATATCTTTTTTTGCGATCGGATTTTGCAATTGGCGCGCGCTGACGCATCTAGAATACGTGCTTTGACTTTTTTTGAACATCAGTACAGACACAAGCGCTCATATACACGCACATACACTCACTCCTATGAACGCACATACGCACACCTACCCCTATGAGCACCTTCAAAAGACTGAACCGGTATATCATTTTGAGATTTATGAAGTCACCGTAGGCGCCTCGTCGTCGACGGGAACGTCTCCTCTCACTAAATGCGCATCGCCGAAAATCCTAAAATAATATAGAAATAAATGCGAGCATCAGGATTTGAATCCTGATGAACTGAGGATACCACAATCCCTCTAACCATTCAACCACGGGTTGGTTCTCACGTGCTTTGACTTTTGACGTGACACGTTGTACATAATTTTTCTGAGCCGTGCACGTTGTACAGTTGAACACGGCCGCACGTCTCGTGGCCTGCGGCACACGCGCACCACGAGCGACGCGCGCCATATTTTCAAAGAAGAGCTTATCTATCCGCCAGATCTGCATGCAGTTCCGATTCAAATAACACGTCAGATAACACGTGGTATTGTGTACCCGACTGACACCGCAATCTTTCACCGCAGAAAGTCCTTTATAGTCTATAGCCGCAAAATTGCATGGCCGAGATCTGAAGCGCAGCGATCGAGCCAGCTATTCACCCAAAGAGCGCGCGTGCGTTGCGTGTCACAGTCACCGCCGGCATCTCTCAGCCGGTGCCACGCGCCGCCCACGGACGGCCTTCGAAGCGATTTTGCTCCCATGAGAAAGTATCATGTGCAACGAGAGAATCTGTGCACCTGATGCACCAAGGACTCATGAGCCGTTGCACAAAATTTTGGAACCATGAATCTGAAAAAAAAATGCCACGCCACCCACGATCCACGAGACGGCACGCCGGTTTCTCCTTTTCCGGTCCCGTAGTCCCCGGAGCCGCCAGCCTTTTCGCCGCAAACGCGTGCAAAAACCTGAACGCTTCCCCGCGCGGCGCCGGCGATCCAGGAAGCAACCGCCCCACAGACCCAAACCCACCAGTCAACGCGCGCGCGGGCACACGCATGCGGCTACCGCCACCAGACGACGCCAGGAGGGCGAGCGCGCGCTCTGGCTGATACGGATGCCGACGCACGGATCGGCGGATGGCGATCGGCAGCACAGGAGCAGACGCGCGGCCGCGCCGCAGCCTCGCTTCGATCCCGGACACAATATTATTGTTTTTTCTTCAAATGGCCTCAGGATGAATGGATGCGGTGAACGGCAGTCGCGCGTGGGAGTATATGGACAAGAAGCGGTCCCGCCGCCCGTGTATCATACTGCATACATACATACACCTCCCGTCGGGATCAAATCAAAATCTGTGACCGGTCGATCGATGTGGGACATGGTTGCTTCATTTGGTTTGGCAAATTTTGGTTTATAGTTTAGTAATACCCCGACGCTTCATGGACATGTACGGACGCAGACACCATGGCGTGTACCTGGAGCTAACAGTCGAGCAGAAGGACACACATGTACGTACTACTTTGAACCCTTTTTCTTTTAAAACCCAAGCACTTTGAACTTGGAAGGAAGAGGGGTAATCAGGGCTGGTGGTTGCGTGCGTGTTGCACGTATGATTTACTAGGAGCTTCATTTGCGAGCACACACGTGGATCGGCTCTAGCTCTGCAAAGGCTAGCTATAGAAAGCAACGAAGCACCATGATATCGGCCCCCCCCTGGGCAATCATGCCTTTGAATCTAGCGTTGGGCTCGGACATCAACACGCCTGCTGATTGAGAGCATGACACCAACGCATGAGCTCTCGCAATTGAAATCTGGTCGCGACACACATAGCTGTTTCCCCTTTATTTTATCCCTCTTCTGAAGGAGACGCATAAAAATGGTTGCATATTCTCTCGCGTGCTTTGGAGAAGATAAACGGCCGTCGAGAAGCGAAAAGACGTTCCATTTGGTGGATGATACGATACAGCTTTTCTACGTAATAATTTGACAAAGTGTCGAGAAACAAAACACCCAAAGACACGATCAACAGTCGAGCAGAAGGACCAAACTCCGACTTTTCTCATCCAGCTTCAAATTATGCAACAAATTAATACTACGAATGATCCGCGAATCAACATGTGGATAAGACACGCACGCAACGCACACTCTTTAGCGTGCGGCCAAGCCTGATTCCCTCTGATTCCTCGAGGCAAATTAAAAATAAAAATAAATAAGAACTTTTCTTCTGAAACTGAGAAAAAAATAAGGCCTTGATGAAGTCAAATTGGGGTTAAATTGGGATTCAAAGAAGTCAAATTGGGGTTGAGTCTGGGTCGGGTCATCAGAAACCATTCCTCCTCCGTCCCCCATAACTCCCTGGAGCACCCGAGGCGCCAAGGCCAGGCTCCGATAAAAGCCCGCGCTCTCCCTGCCCCCCACCTAACGTTCTCTCAGCCTCCAGCCCACCCCACCACGCACGCGCGCGCGCGCGCGCTCTAGCTCGCTCTCGCTCCCGCGTCTTCTTGACCTTTCCCGCCGCCGAGAGGTGCCGGCAGGTCGGCGAACCCGCGCCCGCGCGCGCTCTACCTCTCGCTCTCGAGTCCTAGCCTTCTTGACCTTTGCCCCCGCCGAGAGGGAGGTGCCGGCAGGCCGGCGAACCCACGCCCGCACGCGCTCTAGCTCTCGCTCTCGGGTCCTAGCCTTCTTGACCTTTGCCCCCGCCGAGAGGGAGGTGCCGGCAGGCCGGCGAACCCGCGCCCGCGCCGGCATGGCGGCGTCGGAGGGGGCAATGCGGATGGGCAAGTACGAGATGGGGCGGACGCTGGGGGAGGGGCACTTCGGCAAGGTGAGGCTGGCGCGGCACGCCGACACCGGCCGCGCCTTCGCCATCAAGATCCTCGACCGCCAGCGCATCCTCGCCATGAAGATCGACGAGCAGGTGCGCGCCCCCTCCGCCCAATCGATCGATCGACCGATTCTTTCCCGGATTCTTTCGTCTTGCTTGCTTATTCGTGGCTATGGCGGCGCAGATAAAGACGGAGATCGCGACGCTGAAGCTGCTCAAGCACCCCAACGTCGTCCGCCTCTACGAGGTAAATCCCACCTCCACCATCCCTCGCCCAACCCCGAGAGTTCGGATGATTTGATCCTCTTTTTTTTCCTGGCTTCTTCTCCCTGGCGCTGAAATGTTCTTGGAGCCGGGTGGTTGGGTAGGAGTAAATGAGCGCCAATCGCGTGATCGGCACACCGATCCGCAGCCACACCGTGCGCCATTGAAGTTGCCGTCTGAACCTCCAGAGCTGCGGCGGGTTCCAATTATTTTATCCCAACTTATTTTTGGCCGCGGAGACGATAGGCAGAAGAAGACTCACCGAGCAACCCAGCAGCAGTCCGCTTTGAATAACCGCCCACATGCGCGGTTAAAAATGGGTTCTTTCTTCCCTTTTTTCTCGACTGCGACATCGGTGTAAAAAAAAGGAACGCTCGAGGTGACTAGCCAGCCAGACAGACAATGAATTTTCTACCCAGACGGAGCAGGAAAGGGCAAGAGCCCTGTCGCTCTCGTGTTACACGCCACCATTAATTAATTTTTCTGCCTTGCACTATTTCCTCAGCATTATTATATACCAGGGCGAGCATTTTTTTCCCTCCCTGTGTGTGTTATACTAGTGCGAGCATTCAGGTTGGCCAAGATCCAGCGTAAGTAGTTACGTGCAGCAAAGAAACAAAACACGGGCTGTCAACATCTGATGACGTCCATGGTCCGTCCATTGGGCATTATGATACTATAGACAAGATCATGCTAACCTGACCGGACGTCCGCGCGCCATCTCAGCCGTGGGATCCGGGGATCCGGCGGCGGTCCACCGCGGCGAGCGACGGCGATCGGACCAGGACGGCCCTGTGTTAGCAATAACTTAAGCAACCCGGAAGCCACCAAGCGGTTGCTCCCAAAGCGGGACACAATCATTGAGGCAGGGAGCCGTCTAGTTTATCGTTTATGCGTTTCAGGCAGCTCCTTGGCCCTGCAAGGCATTGCACGTTAGCATCACATCACAGTACTGCAAAATGCAATGCAGAGAGGATAAGAACCAAACAAATAGGCTACACGATAGGATTGCAATGGAGGGATAAGTGCCACACGGGCTAGACAACAATGGTAATTTTAAGGATGACTTGGAAAAGGGAGGCTTGCGTTGGTGGATAAACTCCAGCTCCATCCATGTTATGTTAGGCTTGCTCCTTGGCTTCCTGCGATCGGAAAGAAAGGTCAGGAAAGCGATGCCTGCACGCCGAAGCAAGCATTAGAAATTTGGTCCCCTGAAACGTAGAATTGCACCCAACAGACAAGAAAGTATTCATTCATTCATTCATTAACGACAAAGTCGCAATCTCCAAATATACAGTCTCTGAATTATTATTCATTAACGACGAAACTGCAATCTATCGGAGATGCAGTACCAGCCAAGAAAGCTGAGGCCACCATCCTCCATTGAAAATGTGATTCCCTGAAACATACAATTGCACGGAGAAACAGAGATGATACCAATTTTATTTTAAAGAGGTTAAGCAATCAGGGATATCTGTAAAAATTATCCACGTCTACTTTATCCTTGGCCAGCCTAAGTGTGTTACAATTTCACCCCCTCTTCTGCAGGTTGCCGCGAGCAAGACCAAGATATACATGGTCCTCGAGTACGTAAACGGAGGAGAGCTATTTGAGAAAATCGTAAGGATTCTTCTCATATGCTCCCACTGTGCTAAGCATGCTTCACATGCATCTATCTCTAACACTCCCTAATGCATGCCAGGCACTAAAGGGCAAGCTCTCAGAGAAGGAAGGGAGGAAACTGTTCCAGCAGCTAATGGATGCTATAAGCTATTGCCACGAGAGGGGTGTTTATCATAGGGACCTTAAGGTAAGTAACTACTGAGAGTTTCCACCTTTTGATTCCGAACTACGAATGGATGCGTGATTAAGACCTGACATTCTTCCGCACCTCCTGTAGCCCGAGAATGTCCTGGTTGATGCGAAAGGGAACATAAAGGTCTCTGATTTTGGACTAAGTGCCCTTCCACAGCATCAACGGGTATGGTATTTTTCCTTTTAGGTAGCTGAATCATTCCCTTGGTGTCTAAAACAAAGCCCCATTTTCAGAAAGATGGATTACTGCATACCACGTGTGGCAGCCCTAACTACATAGCCCCTGAGGTAAGGACTAAGCATTACTTCATCTGGCTCTGAACCTGATATTTGTTCATTGTTTCTTCTTCTTACTCCATAAGAAGGATGGAATTTCTGATAGTGGTATATGTATGTAGGTCCTTCTCAACAAAGGTTATGATGGCACCATGTCAGACGTATGGTCCTGTGGTGTTATCCTCTATGTGATGCTTACAGGGAATCTTCCGTTCGATGACGAAAATATGGTTGTCCTTTATCAGAAGGTATGAAGCAAAGAATCGAGGCCCACGCTAGCAAAATGTGCTCTCTTTTTTGCTGCGGCCATATCTCACAGTGTGATATTATTCTCAGATTCTGAAAGGGGATTATCGTATTCCTAAATGGCTTTCGCCAGGAGCCCAAGATATACTGCGAAAACTCCTGGATCCGAACCCCATAACCCGCCTTGGCATGGATGGAATAAGGGAGCACGATTGGTTCAATCAAAGTTATACTCCAGCAGTGCCTTTTGATGATGATGACGATAATTATGTTGGTGATGACAACTCCAACATGACCAAGGTAGCCTATGTGATGTGCACTGATATTTTCTGTATAATCACATGGTTTTAAATTTTAACCGAGTGACAAAGACTGAACATCATCTGGTTTTTTTGAAGCACGATGGCATTCAAGACAACCCCGCAATCAACCAGATGAATGCTTTTCAACTCATCGGAATGTCCTCGTGCCTTGATTTATCTGGGTTTTTTGAGAAAGAAGTGAGTCCAATATTTGTTTCTTCATCTCATTTGTTAGTGTATGCTCATGCATTTTACTTCCTCAAAATTACTACCAGAGGGTCTATCTAAGCTAGATACAATCCAAACCCATACATCTAACAGGATCTAACTTCGAAGGGCCACACCTGAGATAATAAGCACGGCAAACAACAAAAATGTCAGGCAATGTAAGAAAATAATAGCAGACAGGAACCAGTTATTGACAAAGCCACTGATTGTTGTCATAATTATGTACATGTCCTCACTGCGCATCTGCTATGCCAATATTATGGGGTTATAAATGTCCTTATTGTAGTAGTGACCCTCCACTAAACTCAGATGTGTGGCTTCATTGCAGGACGTCTCAGAAAGAAAAACCAGATTTGCATCGAACTACCCCCCTACTTATCTATTTGAGAAGATAGAGAGCAATGTCATAAATATGGGCTTCCAAGTACAGAAGAACAATGGCAAGGTTAGTGACCTCAGACGTGTCTATGGACTAAGAACTGCATCATGTTAAAACTCATTGTTTCAATGGATTGTGTACAAACTTTGTTTTCTCCAGTCAGTGATGTTGACAGCTATATTATCATGTTCTACAGCTAAAAGTGATCCAAGAGCGCAAGGGAGCAACAAATCCAAGAGGGCATGGATCATTATTAATTTCTGCTGAGGTACTTCAATGATATTGTCACAGTTAAAAATACAGATTAATGGAAAAAAGAAGAAGTAACTATCCAATACAGCTTCCATTTCATCGTGCAATGTGTTCCTGTTAGACATTGCTGCATCTTAACATAGTTGCGCTGTGATTCCAGGTGTTTGAGATCAATGAATCTCTTTATGTTGTTGAGCTCAAAAGGTCATGTGGAGACTGCTCCCTATACAGACAGGTAGGGTTTACTTCCCTTGCTGATGTTTTAACTAATTTGTTTATTTCTTGATCATTTCGGTCACAGCACAACATCCAAATCACAATTTATAACCTATGACATTCTTGCTGCAGCTGTGTGCAACGCTCTCAGACGACTTGGGAATATGCAAAAGCCAGCAACTTCTGAAGAATGACTCTATAAGACAAGAGCTTTATCGATTTAATAGTAGCTTTTGATAAAAGGGCCCCCTACCCTTTTTCTAGCAAGAGAGCCTACTAGGTAAAAGGATCCTCCGTTTTAAACAAGATGACCCACCAGGCCACCACTAGGTACCATGTATGACACATTTTTGTAAAACCAAGTTGTAGATATACAAGTTACACCATTCAAATACCAAATATTGACCATCCGAGGAAAAAAAGATTTCTCTTGGATGGTTCATGATAGTTTTATTTTTATTACTTTGGGCAGATTTGCTACTGACTGTATGAAATATTATGTAAACAGTTGAAGTGTGCATATAAGAATTACCTGTTCTTTGTTTCCCCTCTTAAGTTTGATGTATACTGGAAGGCAGATCTTCTGTCCAAATCCTTCAGCTTCTGAATGACTTCCATGATTTTCGGAAGAATATAATATATGACAGAAAATTGTTCTTCTAGTGCAGTTCTTTCAGATGCATGCTCAAGTATAAGAATATCTAGCAACCTTAAACTTCAGATTACTAGCAAGGTACGGACAAACAATTGCTACACCAGAACTTTTCTGGTACAAAAGGTTCTAAGTTTACCAGTAATCCTTACATGAGCACTGCCCTTCACTAAAATGGTGGAAACGATTCCGGTCTCTAACAATCAACTTGCGACCATATACCAAGGATATAAGCTTAATCGCTGAATGGCAGTCTTCACAAGCTCTGAGGTTCTTTGTTATTCGAAGAGTTGACCCTGGAGGGGTGGTCAGCAGCCCAAAAGCAATGGCCAGTTTCTCGCTATGTTCATCCAGTGCCCGCTTTTTAGATTGCTCATCAATATCTTGCAATACCAAGCTTGTCATTGGCCTATATCCTGCTTGTATTAACCGGCCAATCATCTCTTCCAACATTTTGTAGATCTCCTCAATCCTCGGATGCGATCTATCACCGGAGACAAACTCGTGAACTGTGTTCTCCCATTGGATCGAGCTTCTTCCAGGAACCCTCTGAATGTTCTCCCTCTTGATCGTCTTTCTCATTTCTGCAACACCTTCCCACGAGTTTGCTTGTGCATATATGTTTGACAGCAACACATAGTGCCCATCCGCAAGAGGATCCAACACTCTCAGTTTAGCCATAGCTTCCTCTGCAATCTCCACATTCTTATGGATGCGACAGGCGCCAAGAAGTGTTCTCCAAATAATTGCATCTGGCTCAAAAGGCATGCTCCTGATAAGCTGCATTGCCTCCTCAACATGGCCTGCACGCCCCAAAAGATCGACCATGCATCCGTAGTGCTCGACCCTTGGCACCACACCGTGAACGTCAGTCATTGAGCTGAAATACTTCTTGCCATCACTCACTAGACCAACATGAGTGCACGCCATAAGAACTCCAACGAAGGTGATCTCATTTGGTTGCAGTCCTTGTGATATCATCTCCGAGAACAAACTTAGAGCGTCATGGCCAAGTCCGTGATTGGCCAGTCCGATGATCATGGAACTCCAAGTAAGCACGTCCATCACAGGCATAGCGCGGAACACCTTCAGAGAATTCTCAATGTCGCCGCACTTGGCATACATGTCGACCAGAGCAGTACCCAGCTTCATGTCTACCTCAACCCTGTGGCTCTCGACAAACCGGTGTACCTCTGCGCCAATGGTCAGCGCCCCCATGTCGCTGCACGCCGAGAGCACGCTCACCATGGTGATGCAGTCTGGAGCGACGCGCGCCGCTCGCATCACCTTCCACAGCTCCAGCGCCTCCTTGGACTGACGGCCCTTGGCGTACGCGGAGATCATCGAGCTCCACGAGAAGGCGTCCCTGTCGCTGGTCGCGTCGAATATCTCCCTCGCCATGCCGACGTCCCCTCTCACGGCGTACCCGTGGATCATGGTGTTCCAGGACACCAGGTCCCTGTCCCGCATTCCGTCGAACACCTTCCTCGCCTCCGCGACCTCGCCGCGCGCGACGTAGGCCGCGAGCATGACGTTGCAGAGGAACACGTCCCGGCGGGGCGCCTCGTCGAACGCGGCGCGCGCGAGCTCCGCGCGGCCCGACTTGGCGTACATCTCGACGAGCGCGGTGCGCACGAAGAGGTCGGCGGCGGCGAAGCCGGACCTGACCGCGCGCGCGTGGAGCGAGGCGCCGAGCGGCCGGGTCGCGGCCGACGAGGCGAGCGCGGCGGAGGCGGCGCAGGCCTGGAGGGCGAGCGAGAGGGAGAAGGAGTTGGCGAGGAGGCGGGGCGCGCGCGGGAGGAGCCCGCGGAGGACCAGCAGCGCCTGCAGCGGGAGCGAGGCGCGGAGGTAGGCGCGCATGACGGTGCTGACGACGAACGGGTCCGCGTCCGCCGACTTGACGAGCCGCGCGTGCGCCGCCAGGTGCTCCGGCCGCGGCGCGGCCGCCGCGCCCCCTCGCGCGCGCATCGCCGAGAGCTTGCTTGCTTGAAGCGTTCGAGCTCGGCTCCGGCGGGTGCACGAGCAGCACGCTGTGACGGCTCGGCGAGCGCGTCTCGGCCGTGCGATCGGCGGAGGCTAGATCTGACGGCCAGGAAGCTGCCAGCGAGGCCCGCCGCGCGTCGCAAATATGTGGAGCGACCGTGGCTGCTCCTGCTGAGTGCTTCGTTCGAGCGCTGCGCCTACCGCGACCAACCTGACCGGCGGGGCGCGCGCCGTCGTCGCCGCCGCCCACCGCCGCAGCTTGTCCGGCGCGATCGCACGAGGAAGCAGGGGGAGAGATGAGGAGCAGCGAGGCCATGGAGCTCCTGGGCTTGGCTCCCTACTCCCGCCCGTCCCCTTCCGAGGTATCCATCTCCCCAATTCCGCCCCCTCCTCCCTGCCTCGCGAATATCCAACCGCGGCTCATCTCAGGATGGTAGTCCAGCTTTGTCCGGCTAGTTCTTGCTCCGACGAGCTAATTCGTTACCTATTTCTGGTGGATTTTGGCGAAACGTGGGTGCCAATCTCCGGAATTTGAGTTTACATATGCTCTGAATCTTCTGTTGCAGGTTAAGGCTGCGTATAGGAGAATGGTGATGGAGTCCCATCCCGATCGTGTACCGACACATCAGAAGCCTCAAGCAGAGTCAAAATTCAAGCAGGTCAGGTACAAAACAGTCGTGGTGAAGGACTTCAGGCACCATGATGCTTGTTATTTGCATTTTCCTTGTTCATGGTGTTGTTCAGGCATGAAAGGCAGTTAGACGAGTATTTTAGCTTGATCATGCTAATGTTTGAAGCAACGTTTACCATGCTAATTGCTCTTCCATAATTGAATTGTTGATGTCAGAATGAGCATAAATCTGATCTTAATGTACTTGCTGTTGCTGAGCTTTAGAATGCTTGTACAGCTTTTGGAGTTACCATGCTAATTGCTCTTCCACAATTAAACCGTTGATATCAAAATGAGCATAGGTTTGATCTTAATGTAGTTCCTGAGCTTTAGGTGACCTGTTCAGCTTATGGACATATATTTGGCGTTCCCGAGCATGGAAGAGACTCTGTGCAAATTTGAATGTGCAAACACTCATACTTTTTACAGTTGAGAGGATATTAAATTTGAATGTGGTTTTCCGTACGAGGATCGCAATCAATTTTCTGAATTTGATTTCTTTCTCACAATTGCAATCTATAAAGCTTAATTGTGTTTGTGTTTTGCAGGTAGTAGAAGCATATTCTTGTTTGAAGGATGGTATGCTACTCACTTTGATAATCGGCCTTTTCTTTCCCTTTATCGGTCGGTGTTTCTATCAGGTTGACTGATGGGAATTATGGTATCTTTGGCGTGGTTTGCAGGTCGAAGATTTGGGAACAGAATGGAAGGTAAATTTGGTTTCAGAATGCAGATTTGTTGTTTCCTCCATCTTTGTAGCTGATGAGATGATCATGCATGAAATGCAGTACATGTAATGAGGTCTGGTGTTCCAACGGGATACGGAAGATCAAACAAGATATTGGTTAAAGCCCCCTTTCTGCTCATAATTTGTGCCGCAGTTTCCTTTGGTTCCTACAGCGCTTCGAGGTAACCATGCTTACACTTTTCCAAGAGAAAACATTAAGGTCTACATTCTTATGCTGATTGAGAAATCCATTTTGGTTTCATGAAGGGCATACCAGCGGCAAAAGGAAGTTTGTTCCTCTCAGAACCCTTTTCTTCCATAGTGGAAACCCATTGTACTGTCGATATCCATATAAGCTAATAGAAGAGAGGATCTGTGTGTTGCAATTTGAGATGCAAAAAATCTCGGCACTGAATAAAAGCACCAATGACTGCTTGTGAATTCAAGAAAAGACTTCTGTAGATATCCAATTCGGCTCTAGGGAGCATATGCTCCTACGCACGAAAAATACATTTACAAATGTGAAAAAAAAAGCAAAACAATTCAGTCATGTAAATGGTATGTCCAAATGTCATTTGCAAATTTTTATGGTGAAAGCCCAAGCATTGCAGCAGCAGCAGCAGCAGCAACAACAACAACAACAAAGCCTTTAGTCCTAAACAAGTTGGGGTGGGCTAGAGCTGAAACCCAAGCACTGCAACCTGTACAAAAAAGAATAATGAGGGCGCCAATTTTTTGGCATTTCTAGAGCACTGAACTTCTGTCTTTTTTCCTGACGAAACGCAACTGTTCTTTGTGTGAAAATTGTCAAGAACACATCAAACACTAACATTGAACATGTACAAAAAAAATAATTTGTTTCCTATTTGTTTTAAGTTATTGTTCGCGCCAGGAGCATATGCTTCTGCTGGGAGCCGAAACACCGCTCCCGTTTTGTTTGCAGGTATATTCTAGGAGCAAGTGTTTGTGATTTCAGAGATCCATTCGTTACATATGGACAATCTTGCAAGAACACGGGGTTAGAAATTGTCAAAACGTTTGTCGTGTTGAAACCATTTTGGTATCTTTTTACATGCATGATGAAACCATTTTGGTATCTTTTTACATGCATGATGAATGTAGAAATTGTCAAAACGTTTGTCGTGTTGAAACCATTTTGGTATCTTTTTACATGCATGATGAACGTAGAAGTTGGCTGAGTATCAGCTACCAACAGCTCGCTATAAAAGGCATGAACAAATGCCAATCATCACAGGCAATGCAATTCACAACATCAACATGATACCCAGCATCACTAGCAGAACCAAAAACTAAAGATAATTTACATTGACCACAGAAGGTAATTGTCATCATGGTTATTACAAGACACCCCAGCATCCCAATGTATGGGACGACTCCCAACCTTTCCTCAGCAGGGAAAGGCAACAAAAGGATGCCTTGGAGTTAACTATGCTTAAGGCATTTCAAATGACAAGTTTGGCAAGCACCGGGACAGTATCTACACACAGCATGACAAGTTTGGCAAGGCAAACTATGCTGAAGGCATATTTCAAATGCAATCTTCAGACTATTGCCATGTGCCAGGAGCCATAGCAATGGTAGCTTTTGATTAAGTTCCCAGTACAAGATTTTTAATCGACCCATACACATGATCTAACAATCCATGCATTTTAAGACTTACAAGTGCTTGCTGGTGCTTCGTTGAACACCTTGAATAGCAACAGCTTCAGGAGCCAGCACGGCAGGCTAGCTCGAAATCAACTCCTGATGTGCCTTGTGCCCACTTGGGGAAGAACAGATCATAACCTCTAAAATCAGGCCTTGTTGCACTACCTGAACAAAAGATCATGAACCTTCTGTATCCCTCCGTGTCTCCGATTGCAAAAACCAACTAACTGACAGAAGTGCCATTCTAATAATAATAGTGAAACCTGAGCTCATACACCAAGTTTAAACTACCCGTGGTATCATAGACTGGGCCACCATATTAGTTCTAACCTCACCAGACCGCAGCCTCTCGAGAGTTTGTACCAACTACCACATCTCAAATTGTCCATCCGATATGATTAGAGAAATGCAGCCAGGCTAGGATTTTCCACTAGCATCTGGAGCAGTATCAGCCACTGTCACGTTCCATGCGAGAGGCTGCCAGCCTGAAGAGTGAGGAACAAACCACTTCATTTTATCAGTTGCGATATACAAAACTTGAAGAACTTCACCAAGGGAAAGACGTTTCAAGCATGTTTTCTTCAAGAGAGTTGCAGCGTGATACCTAGAAACAAATAAAAATTAAAATACTAACCACAAAGTCAAGAAAAATACAGAAATAATCAACACATTACTGGGTGTGGGATCTCACCTTGATTGGGAGTTCTTTATCGCAGAGCATCCAGGGGCGGTAGATATGTACCTATGAACAGTATATAGAGTCTCTTTTGAGTGCCTAGCATTGGTATCCATTATATTCACGCATTTCCAGAGATTTTCATCTTTTCCCAGAAAGAATGACACAAGTCCTAACTTTTTCGTTACGATGGCTTGATGCTGAATGGCAACTTCAAGAGCCTTCTTAACATCAAATTGTGGTAGATTAGCACCTCCATAACGCACGCAATCTGATATATGCTGTTCGGTTGGTGCAAGCTTCTCAGTCTTCAGTACTTCCAAAGCACTTAAGATATTTCTTATAAGAATTTGAGAGTCAGAAGATGGCTGCGAACATCCAGTGTTTGCACCCCATTGTCCAGCATTTTGCATGTTGCTGGATATATTGGGCGGAGTTGGATGTCTGTAACTATAATTATTGTAAGGAGGCTGAACAGTACCAGAATAGTTTGGATGGTAGCTCATGTTTGAACCTTGGTTGTCATGAGCCCCTATGGGGTATCCAGAAATATTCAGCCGACTCATATCAGGATAATTAACTGGCGGCACATGATAGGGGGGAGGAGGAGCACTTGGCCAGGACTGCAATGGTGCAGTGGGAACACCAGTATGCCCACCTTGTGGAGCTTGTGGTGGACATGAACTACTTCTATGTAAATTTGATGTGTGAAAATTACCAGGTCCATTGTGAGGACGAGGAGTCGCTGGATTATGTGGTTTTGGCAGTTGAGAGGATTGGTTCTGGTGTTTTGGATGATTATGGCCACTACCATTGCCAGAATCAGGAGCACCATTTTTCGGCGCAGATTCAGTTGACACACCAGACTTCTTACTACCAAAATAGTCATGAGGAACACTCTTTTGATGGGAATTAGTGGGTTTTGCAGGCTTTTTAGGCAGGAAAAGGGGTGGGTTTTTAGGTATACTTGTCTGGTTCACCTTTGCCCTACTCTGGGGTTCAGGACTTGATGAAGAACTTGATGATGGTGTAGAAGGCTGACTTGGTTGGCTAGCAGTGCTTCCTTTGGAATTATCAGCGACCCCATCAACTGAGTTTTCCCTTTTGCCTGCTGGTTTAGATGCATTATCTGTCTGATTTTTCCGAGGTTGCTTCACTTTGAATTGCTTATCTACCTTACCATTACCACCATTTTGATAATCACGCTGAGAAGAATTCTGCACTTGAGGGTTAGTATCTTGAGCTGCGGCTGAAGAATTTGGAACAGTGTTCCTTGACGTATCCAAATCATCCTTATTGCCACTTGATGCGCTGCTTATATATGGTGACACTGCTAATGGTGGTTCTCCAGCCACAAGGCTTCTCCAGAGCCAAACACTCTTTGCTGCAGCAGTGAGCGTTTGAGACACATTTGGAGGTTGTGCTAAAAGAATATTGTACCGCCTCATCTTAAGCTTATGAAGGGCATTAGAGAAATCCCGATCACCAGAGATTAGCAGATAATTCGCTGGCGGAGGGTTGTCAATAGCCCAGAACAGCATGTCAACCAAGATCTTCTTATCACTTGCATCTTTAATGCCTGCAATGGTTGGAAAACAATGAAAAGAAATAAGGATCTGAGAGATGAGAATGGTAACTAATCATCACAACTCACTCATTCAATGAAGAACTCAGCTTTCTCTCGCTACTTCTTAGTATAAGAGTAAACAGTCTCAATGCTAGTAATAAACCTTTATGACCTTAATTATTTGGATGTCGAGATAAATCCCAAGATAAAATAAAAATAAAATCTAGTTTCCGAGTCACATAAAAGCCGAATCCACTTTTCAGGTATACACTAGTCACTTGGAAATGTATTCCATTGAGCGAAAACCAATGCTGGTCTCTGATTTTCTAATGCCCTGTCTAAGTAATTTACCAATGCTGGTTTCGGAGTTTCTAATGCCCAATCCAAGTAATTTACTAATATACCAAGGCCAGGTTATTACAAAAGTTTAGCCTGCACACACATAACAACGAAATATACATTGTTCCGAGCAATAACCAGTTGCATATATTCTCTAATAAAATCGGGAATTCGGGATGGAGTTTTCTAGCAAGTATCCCATGAGACAGATATGGATTTTGAGGCGTGGACTATCATAACTCCAGAAAAAGCCTGCAATAGAAGATTCACCATTGATGCCCACAATAGCACAGCAAGAATTCAAGGGTCGACAGAATAAGACAGACATGTCTCTCCATGTTCAAGAAAGCGGAAAGCGTAAGCGAAGCGGAAGGCCACAGCTTAGAGCAATGAGCGCTTAAGCGCAGCTTAATCGCACTTAAGCGTTTTTTGAAATTGGCTAGAATTTGACAGATTTTGAATGATATACGCATGAAAATAGGAAGCATGGCACATGGGTAATTGAAGTAGCATCTGAAATACAGTTCACACAATAGCAAATACATATCAGGTTTGCATAGCAAGCAAAATAACAACTAAAATGCAGTTCAGTTCAAATAGACATAACCTAACAGATATCATGTGGACAGAATTTTGCCAAAATATGAAGGAAATAGTTCTTGAACATAGCCTAGTAATAAGATAAATAGCATATTGCCATTATTGCACAAGCAGACCAGCAGAAGTAGTACAAAAATTGCCAAATTTTGGTCAAATTTAAATAAAGAACGCTTAATCTACCGCTTAGGGCAAAAGCGAAGCGCTTTGCCATCGCTCAGCGCTTAATCGCGCTTAAGCGTCGCTTAAAAACGCTTTCTTGAACACTGCTTTTTTTAGACCACTGCGCCTTGGGTAGAAACAACTTAGTTTATTTATACTAATAGAAGAAATCGAAAGAAAGCACACACGACTACAAGAACTTCCCGTATCATATCCCGATCCAAACCCTATGATTCCACCATCATCCTGGAGTATCTGCGACAGATCCATCGAGTATACCAACCATCGAAGCGGCGCAACCCACATGCATTGGCGAGAGGTGAACGGACCACCACGGCAAGAGCGATTAGATAAGAAGAGCAGAGCGGGGTGGTTGGGGATTTGGGAGAAAGAGGGGCGAGGGGACGGAGGGGGGGACCGTACCGGCGGGGACGTGGTGGAGGGAGACGCCGGTGCTGGAGAGGGCGTGCTGGACGTTGTGGGCGATGCCGCTGGTGTCGCCGTAGGCGGAGACGGAGATGGGGCCGACGTAGCCGGCGGTGGCGAGGGCGGAGCTCATGTTCTGGACGATGAGGTGGGGGTCGCAGTTGCGGGGGACGGCGCAGTTCTCGATGTCCCACCACACCGCCGTCTTGGCCGCCGCGTACTCCCCCATCGCCGCCCCCGACAACCCCCTGCTGAACCCTGCGTCTCGCCGTCGGAGACCGGAGGGAGGTGGTGTTTGGGGACTTGGGGTGGGCAGTGGAGGGTGTTTTTTATGGTTTGCGACGGCGGCGGCGTCGAGGTGGACTCGGAAACTGCCGTCCCACTTGGCAACGAGATTTTAGGCAAGGATCGGTACCCAGATTTATATCGGATTTTAACAAATGATGATAACGTCCGTGCATTGCGAAGGAGCAATAAATTTAGGCATGCTCCTTCCTAGTACTTCCTTCGTTCCTTTATAAAGGTGCATTTGTTCTAATTTCCCTAATCTCGTTCTTAGCCCTCTAGAAAAAAAGAAAGTATATTTCTCCTGATTGTATGTATCTCTCTCGACTGCGTTTATCTCTTTCTTTTTCTGTCTAACTGATTTACTTGCCACTAACCAACGATATGCCAAGGGTAATTGTTCAAAATTTTCTATAATTTTATGTCTTGATCACCGTGTCGAAAATAATACACCTTACATAAAGTTATAAGGGACGGATGGAGTAATAAAGAAAAAGAAACCAAAGGCATTTCTAGCCGGTCCCTTAAAAATAGAGGAGTAAATCATCGAGTAAAATTAGTGGAGTAAAATTTTGCTTCACTAACGGTGGCCGGACCTAACCGATTTTTAAAGTTAGTGGTAAAAAAAATCCTTCGAGTGATGTTGGTATCTTCATCCTCTTCGTCATCGTCTTCAACGAGTATGCTCAATCTTAATTTTTTTGGAGTGGTCTCAGCAAGTCTCCGAGTCCACTTCTCATTTGTCACAAGCACTTTGTAGCTGATACTTCTTGAGATTGCGTTGATTTTTTCTTTGAAGAGAAAAGGGTGATGCAGCAAAGTAGAGATAAGTATTTTCCTCAGTTAAGAACCAAGATATCAATCCAGTAGGAGGCACAAGCAAGTATCCAATCTATGCACCTGCACAAACTAACAAACACTTGCACTCAATGCGACAAAGGGTTTGTCAATCCCTTCACGGTCTCGAACAAGAGTGAGATCTAAAAGAGATAGGTATAAAAGATAAATAAAAGAGCAAACTAAAGTAAACCTAAATAAATTGTTGTATTTTTTGGTTTTTGGGTTTATATATCTGAAAATATATGATGAAAAATAGATCCGGGGGCCATATGTTTCACTATAGGCTTCTCTCTTGAAAGAAAACATATGGTGGGTGAACAAATTACTGTCGAGCAATTGATACAAAAGCACAAAGTTATGATGATATCCAAAGCAATGATTATGAATATAGTCATCACATCCGTGTCAAGTAGACTGTCTCCTGCCTGCATCTACTACTATTACTTCACACATCGACCGCTATCCAACATGCATCTAGAGTATTAAGTTCATAAGAACAGAGTAACGTCTTAAGTAAGATGACATGATGTAGAGGGATAAACTCAAGCAATATGATGAAAACCCCATCTTTTCACCCTTGATGGCAACAATACAATACGTGTCTCGCTACCCCTACTTTGTCACTGGGTGAGAACACCGCTGACAGGATCGATATAGTTGACTAGAGGGGGGTGAATAGGCAACTAACAATTTTTAGCTTTTCTTTACCAATTTAAACTTTGCATCAAAATAGGTTGTCTAGATATGCAACTAGGTGAGCAACCTATATGATGCAACAACAATAAGCACGCATGTAAGCAAGAGATATAACACAAATAAGCTTGCACAAGTAAAGGCGCGAGATAACCAAGAGTGGAGCCGGTGAAGACAAGGATGTGTTACCGAAGTTCCTTCCCTTTGAGGGGAAGTACGTCTCCGTTGGAGTGGTGTGGAGGCACAATACTCCCCAAGAAGCCACTAGGGCCACCGTATTCTCCTCACGCCCTCACACAATGCGAGGTGCCATGATTCCACTATTGGTGCCCTTGGAGGCGGCGACCGAACCTTTACAAACAAGGTTGGGGCAATCTCCACAACTTAATTGGAGGCTCCCAACGACACCACGAAGCTTCACCACAATGGACTATGGCTCCGCGGTGACCTCAACCATCTAGGGTGCTCAAACACCCAAGAGTAACAAGATCCGCAAGGGATTAGTGGGGGAATCAAATTTCTCTTAGTGGAAGTGTAGATCGGGGCCTTCTCAACCACTCCCGAGCAAATCAACAAGTTTGATTGGCTAGGGAGTGAGATCGGGCGAAAATGAAGCTTAGAGCAACAATGGAGCTTAGAGGTGGAAGAGGTGGTCAACTAGAGGAAGAAGACACCCCTTTTATAGCTGTGGAAAGAATCCAACCGTTATCCACCTAACCAGCCCGCGACTTGCGATACTACCGCCCCTGACAAGCGGTACTACCGCAAGGCCATGCGGTACTACCGTGAGGGACCGCGGTACTACCGCGGCAACGACAGAAACTAGAACAAGCCCGAAGCATGGAGGCTGAGAACGGTACTTCCGCAAGCGCGGTACTACCCCTCCCCTTGCGGTACTACCGCAAGGCAGGAAAGTCCTAGCCTGGGAAGGGCGCGGATGAATAAAAATACATCCGTGCCTACTTCCGCTGAAAAACAAATGATGCAAAAATCCGTCACGGTACTACGGCTGGAGGAGCGGTACTACCGCATGGCAGCTGAGCCAGGCCGCGCACGGTACTACCGCGCACGAGGTGCGGTACTACCACGGAGGCGCGAATGTAAAAAATTACATCCGCCCCTACTACCGCGATGCAGCGGCACTTGGCCTGGGGGCCACGGTACTACGACTCCAGAGGAGCGGTACTACCATGGGCTCCTGCGGTACTACCGCGCCGAAGTACGGTACTACCGCAGGTGCCTGCGGTACTACCGCACGTGCCTGCGGTACTACCGCTCCAGGGAGCAGTACTACCGCACGTCCAATATCAGCAGCCAGGACAATTGCATAGAGCATAAACGGAGGATGCTCCAAAGTGCAGGGGAAAGGTGGAGACAAGGAAGAAAACATGTACGTGATGATTCCACCCGAACCTTTCCGACGCGGACCCCCTCTTAATAGTACGACTTTCCTACGACTCAAATCCACCAAAAAGAAACGTAGAAAAACGTCGTCTTCAATAGTCTTCGAGGGGCACCAAACTGTCTTGTGCCTAGCGATGAAACGTCTCAGAAACTCAAGGCACACGATTAGTCCGCAAAAGCATTGTCATCAATCACCAAAACACTTTAGGAATAAATATGCCCTTACAATCTCCCCCCTTTTGGTGGATTGATGACAATACTGGATTTGCACAAAGGGAAATAATATTGAGCAAACGCAAACTCCTCCTCTCTAAAATATAAACGGGCTCCCCCTATATGTGTGCAATCTAGATGGATGCTTTGGACTGCACAGCACACCAACTAGGATCAACACTCCCCCTACATTTTAGAGACAAGGCATAGCTTGCAATAGTAAGGCTAACAATAAACAAGAGCATAACATAAGTAGCACAATATGTCATAAGCTCACTAAGATAGGATAGAGTGCATATGTCTTACACCATATGAAGGATAAGTCTCAAGGGCGCAAACCAAACCAAAGCAAACGAGGTTCAAACGAGCAAGCAAACACACCGAACACGACACACGACTCGCAAGCACGCAAATCTCTACACTCTCTCCCCCTTTGGCATCGAGACGCCAAAAAGGCAGAGAGGACACCTACACACAAGGGGTGGCTCAGGCAGAGAAATCATCCCAACGCTCCTTGTCAGACTCGGCGCCGGGAACGGTCTCCTCGATGTCCTCCTCATAATCAGTCCACTTGTAGCCTTGCTTCGCCATCCATTCGGCTTCCGGAGTGATGTGCCTCTCTGACCCGCTAGATTCTGCCTCACCAAAGACCTTCATGATCCTCTTGTCATGGCGGCGAGCCTCCTTGGAGGCAACGTGAGTCCTACACTACCCCTTTGCCTGCATGCAGAACAAAGTCTTCATCTTGTCCTTCAGCTTCTTGGCCCACGAGGGCTCAGAGGAACGATGGGCATGCCCAGCACCACGGTCCTCAGCAACATCCTCTGCTCCAGCCTCCTCCTCATCAACATCCCTCCTAGCAACAGACGCCTTAGCACGAGTAGTAGTGTCGGCCCACTTGGGCTTGACACGGAGACTGATGGACTCATGTCGAATCCAGTCTGGAGCAAGGAACTCATCACCAGGGAACAACTTCTCCCAAGTCTTGGAGATCAACAAAAACAGGTATGGTCCATAGATAGGTACCTTGCGGTTGAACACCGCGAACCGAAGCTCACACCACATGATGTGTGAGACATCAAGTGGTTGAGTCTGAGACACACAGGCCTCCTCACACAGGAGCATCATATCCACCAGATAGGCATGAACCTTGTCCTTGTCGCCAATGCGAGGAAACAGAGAGTTGTGGAAGATTCGATACATGATATCCAGAAAGGGGTTCAGCACCCACGTCGACTTGCCACTGGGAAGCACCTTCTCAACATAGTACTGCTGGATCTTGTTCTTGCTAGCGGACTCAGGATTGGCATGGGGGCGAACACCAACGGGTGTGGTGAGCCCGTCATCAGGAACATGTAGCAGATCCATGAACTCCTTCCAGGTAGCAGTCAACTGACGGCCATTGGACATCCAAGTCATCCTCCGCTCCTCCCCAGGGTGAAAGTGAACAGAGGCAAAGAACTGACAGATAAGCTCAGGGTCATAGTCCAGGTGGAAAGAGATCACATGTTCAATACCAAACTGCTCCACCAAATCCAGAGCCTCACCAAAGTACTCACGAAACTTGTCCTTCCTCATGTGATTCATGTCAATCCACTTGACATCCACGTAGGTGTTTTGCTTGGCCTTGATCACATCCAGATAAATGAGAGCCTGCTGCTTGGTCCAAAACAAGTCATTTCCTCTGAAGGTAGCACGAGCATTCACATATGGGTTGATTTGCCTGCGAGGGATAAACTCAGCGAGGGGAATCTCGTCCATGCCCTTAGCGGGTTCCTTGTACTTGCTAGCTGAGGCCTTGACATATCGCTTGGGGGCACTGGAGCCCTCTGGTGCTTCATCTTGATTACGCAGTCGCTTGGAGCCAGTGTCACGACTGGGATTGGAACGGTGAGAGCCACCACCTAAGATACAAGAGAAGCACACACAAAGAGCGAGAAGAATCAATGCAAAGTCCTTAGCAAGACAAGAGAAACAAGTAGAAATCATATGTGGTAATTGCCACGAGAAAGATTGGACAACAACGGTAGTACTGCCAGGTCGTGCGGTACTAAAATTTTAGTACCGCTCCTAGTCGCGGTAGTACCGTGTGAGGGCACGGTAGTACCGGGGCTTGGAGCGGTAGTAGGATTTTAGTGCCACAGCTTGTGCGGTAGTACCACACCTGATAGGCGGTAGTATCGGACCTGCGGTAGTACCGCGTACTAGATGCGGTAGTACCGCACGACGACAGATCCAAATCACTTTGAATCTGAGAAAAGCCGCGAAAACATGGCGGTACTACGGTTGATCAAATCTACCACGGGACAACATATCAAGCATAATTTCTACGCAGAACTACTCTCCTACATCCTACTCTTGCATAGATTTGGCCTAAAATCTCAAGAACACATGCATATCCCCAAAAACCTAGAAGCAAAAGAACAACCAAAAGAGAGAGGGATTTGGGGAGAAACCTTGTTCCATGGCACGAGGAGGTGATGGGGAACGATCCCACCGGTCGGAATCCGAGGAGAGTGGCCGGAGACGGAGATCCGGCGAGGACCTCCGGCGCCGTTCTTGAGCGAGAGAGAGAGAGAGGCGGCGGGTAGAGAAAGAAGTGAATGGGTATGGGGAGTTGGAACTCCCCTACCCGAGTCATAACCCCCACGCGCACTTGTCAGCGCGGTAGTACCGCGCTTCATCGCGGTACTACCGTTCGGGCGGAAGTACCGCACCAAAGCGGTAGTACCGCTCTCCCAAGCGGTAGTAAAAAATTACTGCCGCGCTGGGGCGGTAGTACCGCACTCTCCACACACGGTAGTACCGTGGCAGCCCGCGGTAGTACCGTGAGCTCAAGAAAATGCATGTTTCAAACACAAGAAAAGAGAGGTCTTCGCATGGAAACTTCAAGCAAAGAAGACACCACAAAAACACACTCAACACAAAGAGAAAAAGGGGCAAAACGACAACAGGAGACAACCACGAGACACCACCTCTCCAAAGAGAGGGCGGTGGCCAGAGCCACCTATGTTTGAGTCAATTGGTATGGCACCGCAAAGAATTATCCTTGGGCCCATGACCAAAACTCGTCTTTGAAGCACGTACCATAAAAAATGGCTAATGTGAAAGAGTTGATCAATTTATGCATAATGGGGGGAGGGAGAGTTCATTGAGAGAACAACACTCCCCCTATGTCCATGCCTACACCTACACAAGATAACAAGTTGAGTATGGTGGGGTGTGCAAGGGTTCAAGCAAAACGTTGCTCGAATCAATGATATTTAGCTCATGCCTTAACTCGCGAAATCTTGCTTCATCCAAAGGCTTCGTGAAGATATCTGCAAGGTTATCATGAGTGTTGACGTAGTTGAGCTCGATATCCCCTCGCCTAATGTGATCCCGGATGAAGTGATACCGAATCTCAATATGCTTCGTCTTGAAGTGTTGCACCGGGTTGAGAGAAATCTTGATGGCACTTTCATTGTCACACCAAAGAGGCACTTTGTCACAAATGACACCATAATCCTTTAAAGTTTGCCTCCTCCATAGGAGTTGTGCACAACAACTACCGGCCGCCACATATTCCGCTTCGGTGGACGAGAGAGACACACAAATTTGCTTTTTATAAGACCAACTTACCAAAGAGCAACCAAGGAATTGGCACCCTTCGGAAGTGGACTTCCTATTGATACGTCTCCGTCGTCTCTACTTTTCCAAACACTTTTGCCCTTGTTTTGGACTCTAACTTGTATGATTTGAATGGAACTAACCCGGACTGACGCTGTTTTCAGCAGCCATGATGTTGTTTTATGTGCAGAAAACAAAAGTTCTCGGAATGACCTGAAACTCCACGGAAGATCTTATAAAAAATCCTCGCCAAAGATGAAGACCAGGGGGCCCCCACCCTGTCCATGAGGGTGGGGGCACGCCCCCTACCTTGTGGGCCCCCTGGAGACCTTCCGACGCCAACTCCAACTCTATATATTTGCTTTTGGGGAGAAAAAAATAGAGGAGAAGAAATCATCGCGTTTTACGATACGGAGCCGCTGCCAAGCCCTAAAACCTCTCGGGAGGGCTGATCTGGAGTCCGTTCGGGGCTCCGAAGAGGGGGATCATCGCCGTCGTCATCATCAACCATCCTCCATCACTAATTTCATGATGCTCACCGCCGTGCGTGAGTAATTCCATCGTAGGCTTGCTGGACGGTGGTGGGTTGGATGAGATCTATCATGTAATCAAGTTAGTTTTGTTAGGGTTTGATCCCTAGTATCCATTATGTTATGAGATTGATGTTGCTATGACTTTGTTATGCTTAATGCTTGTCACTAGGGCCCGAGTGCCATGATTTCAGATCTGAACCTATTATGTTTTCATGAATATATGTGTGTTCTTGATCCTATATTGCAAGTCTATAGTCACCTACTATGTGTTATGATCCGGCAACCCCGAAGTGACAAGAATCGGGACCACTCTCGGTGATGACCATAGTTTGAGGAGTTCATGTATTCACTATGTGCTAATGCTTTGTTCCGGTTCTTGATACGTCTCCGTCGTATCTACTTTTCCAAACACTTTTGCCCTTGTTTTGGACTCTAACTTGTATGATTTGAATGGAACTAACCCGGACTGACGCTGTTTTCAGCAGAATTGCCATGATGTTGTTTTATGTGTAGAAAACAAAAGTTCTCGGAATGACCTGAAACTCCACGGGATGTCTTATAAAAAATAATAAAAAATCCTCGCCAAAGATGAAGACTAGGGGGCCCACACCCTGTCCACGAGGGTGGGGGCGCCCCCCCTAGGGCGCGCCCCTACCTCGTGGGCCCCCTGGAAACCCTCCGACGCCAACTCCAACTCTATATATTGGCTTTCGGGGAGAAAAAAATAAGAGAGAATAAATCATCGCGTTTTACGATACGGAGCCGCCACCAAGCCCTAAAACCTCTCGGGAGGACTGATCTGGAGTCTGTTCGGGGCTCCGGAGAGGGGGATTCGTCGCCGTCGTCATCATCAACCATCCTCCATCACCAATTTCATGATGCTCACCGCCGTGCGTGAGTAATTCCATCGTAGGCTTGCTGGACGGTGGTGGGTTGGATGAGATCTATCATGTAATCGAGTTAGTTTTGTTAGGGTTTGATCCCTAGTATCCACTATGTTCTGAGATTGATGTTGCTATGACTTTGCTATGCTTAATGCTTGTCACTAGGGCCCGAGTGCCATGATTTCAGATCTGAACCTATTATGTTTTCATGAATATATGTGTGTTCTTGATCCTATATTGCAAGTCTATAGTCACCTACTATGTGTTATGATCCGGCAACCCCGAAGTGACAATAATCGGGACCACTCCCGGTGATGACCATAGTTTGAGGAGTTCATGTATCCACTATGTGCTAATGCTTTGTTCTGGTTCTTGATACGTCTCCGTCGTATCTACTTTTCCAAACACTTTTGCCCTTGTTTTGGACTCTAACTTGTATGATTTGAATGGAACTAACCCGGACTGACGCTGTTTTCAGCAGAATTGCCATGATGTTGTTTTATGTGTAGAAAACAAAAGTTCTCAGAATGACCTGAAACTCCACGGAATGTCTTATAAAAAATAATAAAAAATCCTTGCCAAAGATGAAGACTAGGGGGCCCACACCCTGTCCACGAGGGTGGGGGACGCCCCCCCCCCAGGGCGCACCCCCTACCTCGTGGGCCCCCTGGAAACCCTCCGACGCCAACTCCAACTCTATATATTGGCTTTCGGGGAGAAAAAAATAAGAGAGAAGAAATCATCGCGTTTTACGATACGGAGCCGCCACCAAGCCCTAAAACCTCTTGGGAGGACTGGTCTGGAGTCCGTTCGGGGCTCCGGAGAGGGGGATTCGTCGCCGTCATCATCATCAACCATCCTCCATCACCAATTTCATGATGCTCACTGCCGTGCGTGAGTAATTCCATCGTAGGCTTGCTGGACGGTGATGGGTTGGATGAGATTTATCATGTAATCGAGTTAGTTTTGTTAGGGTTTGATCCCTAGTATCCACTATGTTCTGAGATTGATGTTGCTATGACTTTGCTATGCTTAATGCTTGTCACTAGGGTGTGACGCCCCCGATTCAATCGTACACTAATCATGCACGCAAATGTGTACGATCAAGATCAGGGACTCACGGGAAGATATCACAACACAACTCTACAAATAAAAAAAGTCATACAAGCATCATAATACAAGCCAGGGGCCTCGAGGGCTCGAATACAAGTGCTCGATCATAGACGAGTCAGCGGAAGCAACAATATCTGAGTACAGACATAAGTTAAACAAGTTGCCATAAGATGGCTAGCACAACGGGGATACAGATCGAACGAGGCGCAGGCCTCCTGCCTGGGATCCTCCTAACTACTCCTGGTCGTCGTCAGCGGGCTGCACGTAGTAGTAGGCACCTCCAGTGTAGTAGAAGTCATCGTCGACGGTGGCGTCTGGATCCTGGGCTCCAACATCTGGTTGCGACAACCAGGTAGAAGGGAAAGGGGAGAAAGGGAGAGAAAAGCAACCGTGAGTACTCATCCAAAGTACTCGCAAGCAAGGAGCTACACTACATATGCATGGGTATATGTGTGAAGGGGGCCATATCGGTGGACTGAACTGCAGAATGCCAGAATAAGGGGGGGATAGCTAACCCTGTCGAAGACTACGCTTCTGGCAGCCTCCGTCTTGCAGCATATAGAAGAGAGTAGACTGAAGTCCTCCAAGTAGCATCGCATAGCATAACCCTACCCGGCAATCCCCTCCTCGATGCCCTGTTAGAGAGCGACCACCGGTTTGTATCTGGCACTTGGAAGGGTGTGTTTTATTAAGTATCCGGTTCTAGTTGTCATAAGGTCAAGGTACAACTCCGGGTCGTCCTTTTACCGAGGGACACGGCTATTCGAATAGATTAACTTCCCTGCACGGGTGCACCACATAACCCAACACGCTTGATCCCATTTGGCCGGACACAGTTTCCTGGGTCATGCCCGGCCTCGGAAGATCAACACGTCGCAGCCCCACCTAGGCACAACAGAGAGGTCCGCACGTCGGTCTAAACCTAAGCGCGCAGGGGTCTGGGCCCATCGCCCTGAGCACACCTGCACGTTGCGTACGCGGCCGGAAGCAGACCTAGCCTAGTGGCGTTCCAGTCCAATCCGGCGCGCGCCACTCAGTCGCTGACGTCACGAAGGCTTCGGCTGATACCACGACGTCGAGTGCCCATAACTGTCCCCGCGTAGTTGGTTAGTGCGTATAGGCCAGTAGCCAGACTCAGATCAAATACCCAGATCTCGTTAAGCGTGTTAAGTATCCGCGAACGCCGACCAGGGCAGGCCACCTCTCTCCTAGGTGGTCTCAACCTGCCCTGTCGCTCCGCCACAAAGTAACAGTCGGGGGTCGTCGGGAACCCAGGCCCACCACTACCTGGGTGGAACCACCTGCCCCTTCAGCCCCCATCTCCGAACAGTATCACAGGTAATGTAACAGTGTAAAGTATATAGTATATGCCCGTGATCACCTCCCGAAGTGATCACGGCCCAGTAGTATAGCATGGCAGACGAACAAGAGTGTAGGGCCACTGATGGAACACTAGCATCCTATACTAAGCAGTAGGATAGCAGGTAAAGGTAACAACAGTAGTAGCAAGGACAGGCTATGCAGCAGTATAGGATTAACTGAAAGCAGTAACATGTTACGCTACTCTAATGCAAGCAGTAGAGAAGAATAGGCGATATCTGGTGATCAGGGGGGGGGGGGCTTGCTTGATTGCTCTGGCAAGAGAGAGCGGTCGTCAACTCCGTAGTCGTACTGGGTAGCAGCGGCGTCGGTCTCGGTGTCTAGCGAGAGAAGAGGGGGGAGAAACAATAAATATTTAAGCAAACAGATGCATAGCGATGCATGACATGACAAATATCGGTGTTAGAGGTGCCCTAACACGGTATGAGGTGATACCGGTGAAGGGGGAAAACATTCGGGAAAGTATCCCCGGTGTTTCGAGTTTTCGGGCAGAGGAGCCGTAGGGGGAAAGTTGTGAGTTTGATATGTTAGGGGTGTGTGGCGGACGAACGGGCTGCGTATCCGGATTCGTCTCGCCGTTCTGGGCAACTTTCATGTTGAAAATATTTTAATCCGAGTTACGGATTAAAAGATATGATTTTCTAAAGATTTTATTAATTTCTGGAATTTAATTAATTATTTAATTAATTCGAAAATGAATTAATGACATCAGCATGATGTCATGCTGATGTCAGCAGTCAACAGGGTTGACTGGTCAACCTGACCAGTGGGCCCCACTGGTCAGTGACACATTTTAATCAAATAGATTAATTAAATTAATCAAGATTAATTAGTGGGTGGGCCCCACTGTCATACTAATTAATTAGCTAATTAACAATAGTTAATTAGGTTAACTAATCATTAGGTTAATTAATCTTGTTTGGTTAATTTAATCAGAATTAATTAAGTTAATTAATTATTTTCATTATTTATTTATTATTATTTTTTAATTCTTTTTTTACAAAAACGTTCTGGGCGTGGGGCCCATCTGTCATAGGCCCCAGGGGCCATAGCGGGTGTGGGGGTTCACGGGCGACAGGCGCCGGGTGCGGGCGCACCGACCGGGCACTCGCCCGCAAAGGGGGACGAGGCCGTCAGGGCACTGACGGTGGGGCAGGCCGGCGAGGGGAGGTGGTGGTGCGGCAAGGCGTGCCGAAACGTGGCCACGGCGGTCGGGCGAGGAGGTCGGGCGGGGGCCGCAGTGAGGCGGGTACGCGAGCGAGCGCCGGTGGGGCACAGCAACAGCAACAGCTGGCCGTGCGTGGCGGTGGCTGTGCGTGCGGTGCAGGGGTACGGCGAGCGACGCGATGAACGCGGGGAAAGAGGATGGAAACAGGGCGGCTCACAGCGTTGCTGAGAAGGGGGGTCGGCGTGGCTTGTGGACGTCGTTGTGGAGGAGGACGAGGACGCGAGATCCAGCGACGCGGTGACGGGGAGGCAGTCCGGCGGGGAGGACTCGAGGGCGACGGGGCGGTGGCCGATCCGGCGAAGACGGTGAAGGGCTCCGGCGGCGCGGTCCAGTGGTGTCGAAGGTGGTGGTGGTGAGCGCCGACGACGGGAGGTAGGAGGCAGATGGGGCGATGTGCTGCCCTGCTTGAGCATGACTGTGTCTTGTGTGTGCGGGAGGGAGGCGGCGAGAGGGGGCGGTGAGGCACCAGCAGGGAAGTGCTCCGGCGCGTAGTGGTGGCGAAGACGGGCGGAGCGGGAGCGAACGGAGGGAGGAGAGGCGTGCGAGGGGGTGCCGGGCACGAGGCGATTCGCCTCTGGGCGTGCGGCGGCACGAGGGATGGCGAGGGGAGTGAGCGGGTCGAGTAGGAGGAGTGGGGAGGTCGCTAGGGTTAGGTCTCAGGGGGGGTGGGGGCCATATAGGCCAAGGCTGGGCCGGCGCGCGTATTGGCTTGCTGGGCCAAACGGCCCGGGGAGAGGGGGGCCTTTTCATTTTTTTTCATTCCTTTTGTATTTTTCTACTTCTGTTTTAATTCTAGTTTCTTTTATGTTTAGTATTATAAACTATAAAAATAGTCTCTAAGTTAGCATTACTAAATATAATCCTGCCACTACAATTTGGGTACCCCAACAGAAAAATAGTTTAACACTTTATAAATTATAAGAGGCTTTTAATAATAGTTTTACTGCTGTTTTATTTATTTTAAAGCATTTAAGCATTTTATAACAATGTGGGTTTTCTTCACCTGATTTACTTATGAATTATTTGGCTCGCACCGAACATTTTAGTTTTATCATTCGAAAACTTTTATTGTTTGTTTGATTTAGAATTTGAATTTGAATCGGTTTCGAACTAATGCGAGATTAGCCACAGTAATCGAGGTGACATGGCATCATTAGCAGAGGGTTACTGTAGGCTAATTCTCCGGGCGTCACATAGGGCCCGAGTGCCATGATTTCAGATCTGAACCTATTATGTTTTCATGAATATATGTGAGTTCTTGATCCTATCTTTCAAGTCTATAGTCACCTACTATGTGTTATGATCCGGCAACCCCGAAGTGACAATAATCGGGACCACTCCCGGTGATGACCATAGTTTGAGGAGTTCATGTATTCACTATGTGCTAATGCTTTGTTCCGGTTCTCTATTAAAAGGAGGCCTTAATATCCCTTAGTTTCCAATAGGACCCCGCTGCCACGGGAGGGTAGGACAAAAGATGTCATGCAAGTTCTTTTCCATAAGCACGTATGACTATATACGGAATACATGCCTACATTACATTGATGAATTGGAGCTAGTTCTGTGTCACCCTATGTTATGACTGTTACATGAAGAACCACATCCAGCATAATTATCTATTACTGATCCGATGCCTACGAGCTTTCCATATACTGGTTTACGCTCATTTATTTTTCCGTTGCTATTGTTACAATCACTACTACCAAAAATATTACTTTGCTTTCTTTACTTTTTTGTTACCGCTACCACCACTATCATATTACTTTGCTACTAAACACTTTGCTGCAGATACTAAGTTTCCAGGTGTGGTTGAATTGACAACTCAGCTGCTAATACGTGAGAATATTCTTTGGCTCCCCTTGTGTCGAATCAATAAATTTAGGTTGAATACTCTACCCTCGAAAACTGTTGCGATCCCCTATACTTGTGGGTTATCAGTTCTCTATTAAAAGGAGGCCTTAATATCCCTTAGTTTCCAATAGGACCCCACTGCCACGGGAGGGTAGGACAAAAGATGTCATGCAAGTTCTTTTGCATAAGCACGTATGACCATATACGGAATACATGCCTACATTACATTGATGAATTGGAGCTAGTTCTGTGTCACCCTATGTTATGACTGTTACATGATGAACCACATCCGGCATAATTTTCCATCATCGGTCCAATGCCTATGAGCTTTCCATATACTGGTTTACGCTTATTTACTTTCCTGTTGCTACTGTTACAATCACTACAAAATACCAAAAATATTACTATTTCTTTCTTTACTTTTGTTACCGTTACCACCACTATCATATTACTTTGCTACTAAACACTTTGCTGCAGATACTAAGTTTCCAGGTGTGGTTGAATTAACAACTCAGCTGCTAATACTTGAGAATATTCTTTGGCTCCCCTTGTGTCGAATCAATAAATTTGGGTTGAATACTCTACCCTCGAAAGTTGTTGCGATCCCCTATACTTGTGGGTTATCACCTATCCACTTTGTCTCCCGCCCAATCAGAGTCCGAATACCCTACAAGCTTGAAGTTCGCTCCTCTTGGGTACCATAAGCCAAAGTTTGGGGTATGAGCCAAATATCAAAAGATTCGCTTGACCGCCACAAAGTGACTTTCCTTAGGAGCGGCTTGAAACCGTGCACAAATTCCCACACTCAACATGATATCCGGTCTAGATGCACAAAGGTAAAGCAAGGATCCAATCATGGTGCGATATACCTTTTGATCCACTGCTTTACCATTGGGATCGATGTCAAGTTGGCACTTGGTGGGCATTGGAGTGGAAGCCAGCTTGACATCACTTAGCTTGAACCTCTTGAGCATGTCTTGAGTGTATTTGGCTTGGTTGATGAAGGTTCCTTCTCTTCTTTGCTTCACTTCGAACCCGAGAAAGAACTTCAACTCTCCCATGGAAGACATCTTGAACTTTGAGGTCATGAGAGCGGCAAATTCCTCATTGAAAGCTTTGTTAGGGGAACCAAAGATAATGTCATCAACATATAGTTGACACACAAACAACTCCCCTTTGACCTTCTTAGTAAAAAGAGTGGGGTCGATGAGCCCAACTTCAAACCCACGATCTTGTAACAACTCGGTAAGGTGGTCATACCACGCACGTGGGGCTTGTTTAAGGCCATAGTGCGCCTTATCGAGTTGATACACATGATCGGGAAAGTAGGGATCCTCGAACCCGGGGGGTTGCTTGACATATACCAACTCATTAATGGGACCATTAAGAAAAACACTCTTCACATCCATTTGTTGCAACTTAAAGTTGTGATGAGAAGAATAAGCAATCAACAAACGAATGGATTCAAGGCGAGCAACGGGAGCAAAGCTTTCACCATAGTCGATACCCTCGACTTGGGAGTAGCCTTGTGCCACCAATCTTGCCTTGTTGCGAATGATAGTCCCATGAGCATCTTGCTTGTTCTTGAATATCCACTTGGTTCCAATGACATTGTGGTTCCCCATTGGACTTGGCACCAATCTCCACACCTTGTTGTACTCGAAGTTGTTGAGTTCTTCATGCATGGCATTAAGCCAATCTGGATCTTCGAGTGCTTCATATACCTTTTGGGGTTCAACACAAGAGACAAACGCGTGGTGTTCACAATAGTTTGCTAATTATCTACGAGTGCTTACCCCCTTTTGAATGCTTCCAAGTACGTTCTTCATGAGATGACCCTTGGTGGAGAGCTTGGAAGCAATCTTGGCGGCACGACGCTCCAATTCCTCCTCAGTGGTGCGTTGAGGAGCGGTCACTTGATCATCTTGAGCGCCGTCTTGAGCTTGTTCTCGATCTTGAACTTGCTTGGAGGAGAGAACTTGACCTTGGGCATCACTTGGTGTGTCAACACCTTCTTGAGCATGATCTTGCCCTTGGTCTTGTTCATGAGGTTGAGGGCCTTCACTTTGTTCTTCGGAAGCGTGTGGGCCTTGGGTTGGTGATGGCTCCACTTGAGTGGAGCATTGTCCTTCTCCTTCGGCCACAAGGGGTTCCTCAATGGGTAGGATAAAACCAACACCCATTCTTCGTATGGCTTGAGGAGGAATTTCATCACCTACATCACAAGTGCCACTTTGCTCCACTTGGGAGCCGTTATTCTCATCAAACTCCACGTTACACGTCTCCTCAATAAGTCCCGTGGATTTATTGAGGACACGGTAAGCATGAGAGTTTGTAGCATAACCAAAAAATATGCCCTCATAATCTCTGGCCTCAAATTTAGACAACCGAACACCTTTCTTGAGAATGAAACACTTACACCCAAACACCCGAAAGTACTTGAGGTTGGGCTTGTTACCGGTGAGTATCTCATATGGAGTCTCGTTCAAGCCCTTGCGAAGGTAGAGCCGATTGGATGCATGACATGCGGTGTTGATGGCTTCGGCCCAAAAGTTGTATGGATACTTGAACTCCGCCATCATGGTTCTTGCCGCATCCATCAACGTCCGGTTCTTCCTCTCCGCAACACCATTTTGTTGAGGGGTGTAAGGTGCGGAATATTGATGCTTGATCCCCTCATCACTAAGGAACTCATCCAAGGTGTAGTTCTTGAACTCGGTGCCGTTGTCACTTCTTATTGTCAAGATCTTTGCATTGTGTTGACGTTGAGCTTCATTTGCAAAGTCAATGACAGTTTGTTGGGTCTCGCTCTTCCTCTTGAAGAAATACGCCCAAGTGTATCTTGAATAGTCATCCGCAATCACCAAGCAATACTTCCTACCCCCAAGACTATCAAAGGATGGAGGCCCAAAGAGATCCAAATTAAGGAGCTCCAAAGGCCTCTTCGAGTAAATGATAGTCGTGGGAGGGTGAGCCTTCTCATGTAGCTTTCCTTCGATACAGGCACTGCAAGCACGATCTTTAGCAAAACTAACATTCATTAGTCCACGGACATGGTCCCCCTTGAGAAGACTTTGCAAAGATCTCATATTGACATGGGCTAAACGGCTATGCCAAAGCCATCCCACGTCAACTTTAGCCATTAGGCATGTCACGGTCTTAGTGGGTCGCTCCGAAAAGTTAATCACATATAGACCGTTCTCGACATGCCCAACAAATGCTACTTTAAGAGTCTTGCTCCACAAGAGGGCCACTGTATCAATATCAAAGAAATTGGTAAAGCCCATGATTGCAAGTTGACGAACGGAAAGTAAATTGTATGCAAGGGACTCAACAAGCATGACCTTCTCGATCGTGAGATCATGAGAAATGACAACCTTGCCGAGTCCCAATACCTTAGAAGATGAGGCATCACCCCACTCGACATTGGTTGGCATAGATGGAATCTTGTGCACGTCCACCACCAAGTCCTTGCTTCCGGTCATATGATTTGTAGCTCCACTATCGAGCAACCATGATCCCCCACCGGAAGCAAACACCTACAAGAGATCAATGCTTGGTTTTAGGTACCCATTTTGTAATGGGTCCTTTGATGTTAGTAACAAGGGTCTTAGGAACCCAAATAGACCATTCAATATATTCATGGGGAGAACCAACAAATTTGGCATAAACATACCCATCACTAGCACGACATAACACATAAGAAAGATTAAAGTCGCCGGCTTTGTTGGGAGGGGTGGCATTTCCCTTCTTGGCATCGCCACCCTTCGCATTGTTCTTCTTATCCTTGGAAGCACCCTCTCCCTCCTTTACAAAAGTTTGCTTGAGAGGAGGAGGTCGTTTGGTCTTGTCATTCTTCTTCTCGTTCTTGGGCTTGGGTGCGAACCTAATCCCCTCCTTGGCCACAACTTCCTTTTGATTGCTCAAAAGGTCGTTGAGGTTCTTCTCACCTTGTATGCATGACACAAGGCCTTTCTCAAGTTGCTCCTTCAACTTAGCATTTTCCTCAATAAGATGCACATGCTCACAACACGGGTTAGTAGCATTTGCATTATCAATTAAAACCATATGAGGAAAAGTGGCTTTCTCCTTAGTTAGCTTCACTTGGAGTTGATCATGAGACTCCTTGAGACTAACATGAATACCTTTCAAGGTCTTATGAGCCTTGTCAAGTATATCAAACTCCTCCTTGAGTCTAGCAAGATCAAACCCAAGTTTGGCCTTCTCGGAATTTAGCACACAAGAAACAACAAGAGCATGATCAAGATCTTTCTTTAATTTAGCATGGTCATCGTTGTGTGACTCCTCAAGAGCCAAACAAAGACCACGCTCTTCCTCAAGAGCATTGGAAAGATCCGAAATCTCATCGGCATAGTCTCGAATATGCCCCTCCATCTTAGAGATGGTATCTTCATGAGCCTCGATCATGTCATTGGCTTCACCAAGTTGTTCCAAGAGAGCAACGAAGTGCTTCTTGGCTTTACCCTTGAGTTTACCCATAAAGGCCTCAAACTCATTCTCCTCCACATTAGTTCCCTCATGTTCATCAATGCTATCCGTCGAAGAAGGATGATTAATGATGGTAGTTTTGATGTTGGGGGTTACCTTGTTGGTGGCTTTAGCCATGAGGCACTTGGCGGTGATGCTCTCATTGGGTGAGTCGAAGAGAGACACTCGTGGAGTCATCGCAATGGCAACGGAGGCCATGGAAACCGACTCACCATCTTCATCATCGTCATCATCCTCATTGTACTCTTCTTGTACCACCAACACCTTGTGAGGAGTCTTCTTGGTGAAGTTGCTCTTGTTGGGGAAAGACTTGGCCTTGTCCTTTCGGATGAGCTTGCCACCATTGTCTTCCCTCTTCTCATAACGGCACTCCGCAACAAAGTGGCTCACATTGCCACAACTGAAGCAAGTCCTCACTCGTTGCTTGCCCTTTGCGCCACTTGAATTATTCTTGTTGAAGTTGGGCCTTGAGTTCTTCTTGTTCCAAAATTACCTTGAAGCAAGGGCCATGTGTTCATGATAGGCATACTTCGTATCTTCGAGCTTGCTCTCCTCTTCTTCCTCTTCATCCTCTTCCTCCATACTAACCTTGGCCTTTAGAGCAAGCTTGAGTTTCTTTACTCTTTGAGAGCGAAGTACCGCATTGTCGGCGGTCTTGTCCAAGATGCTCATAACAACGAACTCATCCAACACATCACTTGAGGACAAGGTGTGGAAGTCCGTCCTTTGACGAATGATGGAGGACATGGCTTTGTGGTAGGGCATCATTGCCTTGAGGAATTTGCGCTTGATCCAATTGTCATCCGTGTCCTTACTTCCATGATCTCGGAGAGAGACCGCGAGTTTGGTTACTCTCCGATAAAGCTCACGAGGTTCTTCATCTTCTTTCATTGCAAACTCATCGGCTTCATCTTGCACCACTTCATAGTTGGAACGTTGAATGCTTGCGCTTCCCCGATAGAGGGAAACCACTTGGCGCCAAGCATCTTTGGCCAAGGAGTGGAGTCGGAGATGAGGAAGGTCTTCGGGTGGGATTGCTTCTTGGATGATGAAGAGAGCATTCTCATTGAATTGATCATCCACGGGTTCTCTAGGGGTGAAGTTGCTTCGGTCATGCGGATAAAAACCTTCTTCAATGATTCTCCAAAGGTTAGTGTTCACATGATTCAAATGACGCTTAAAACGATAGACCCAAGAATCAAAATCTACACTCTTCTCAATCTTAGGGGTCGGGCTGGCATGATTCAAATGAGTGGAAGGAATCGGTCCACCATAGACAAGTGGAGGTTCCACATGGGCAAAGATGCCGGTGCCATTTTTACCACTAGAAGAAGGACATTTCTCATTAGTAGCTTCCCCCTTGTCGGAGGTAGCATCCGTCACCTTGTTAGCGGGATCACCCACTTTCAAAGGTGCGATGGAAAGTTTAAGCCCTTCTAGAAATTTATTAAACATGCTCTCGACCTCGGTCATCATGGAGGTTTTCAATGTGTCCAACGCCACATTGAATTCCTCACCTGAGATCGAGGTACCCCCATCTCCCGTAGACGATATCGGATTCGCACTGGAGTGCTCCTCCACATCGTCTACAACGTCAACCATACTCTTCGGATGGTAAAGTCCTTAATAAAGAGATGAGGCTCTGATACCAATTGAAAGGATCGATATAGTTGACTAGAGGGGGGGGGGTGAATAGGCAACTAACAATTTTTAGCTTTTCTTTACCAATTTAAACTTTTCATCAAAGTAGGTTGTCTAGATATGCAACTAGGTGAGCAACCTATATGATGCAACAACAATAAGCACGCACGCAAGCAAGAGATAGAACACAAATAAGCTTGCACAAGTAAAGGCGCGAGATAACCAAGAGTGGAGCCGGTGAAGACGAGGATGTGTTACCGAAGTTCCTTCCCTTTGAGGGGAAGTACGTCTCCATTGGAGCAGTGTGGAGGCACAATGCTCCCCAAGAAGCCACTAGGGCCACCGTATTCTCCTCACGCCCTCACACAATGCGAGATGTCGTGATTCCACTATTGGTGCCCTTGGAGGCGGCGACCGAACCTTTACAAACAAGGTTGGGGCAATCTCCACAACTTAATTGGAGGCTCCCAACGACACCACGAAGCTTCACCACAATGGACTATGGCTCCGCGGTGACCTCAACCGTCTAGGGTGCTCAAACACCCAAGAGTAACAAGATCCGCAAGGGATTAGTGGGGGAATCAAATTTCTCTTGGTGGAAGTGTTGATCGGGGCCTTCTCAACCACTCCCGAGCAAATCAACAAGTTTGATTGGCTAGGGAGTGAGATCGGGCGAAAATGGAGCTTAGAGCAACAATGGAGCTTAGAGGTGGAAGAGGTGGTCAACTAGAGGAAGAAGACACCCCTTTTATAGTTGTGGACAGAATCCAACCGTTATCCACCTAACCAGCCCGCGACTTGCGGTACTACCGCCCCTGACAAGCGGTACTACCGCAAGGCCATGCGGTACTACCGTGAGGGACCGCGGTACTACCGCGGCAACGACAGAAACTTGAACAAGCCCGAAGCACGGAGGCTGAGAACGGTACTTCTGCAAGCGCGGTACTACCCCTCTCCCTTGCGGTACTACCGCAAGGTAGGAAAGTCCTAGCCTGGGAAGGGCGCGGATGAATAAAAATACATCCGTGCCTACTTCCGCTGAAAAACAAACGATGCAAAAATCCGTCACAATACTACGACTGGAGGAGCGGTACTACCGCATGGCAGCTGAGCCAGGCCGCGCACGGTACTAACGCGCACGAGGTGCGGTACTACCGCAGAGGCGCGGATGTAAAAAATTACATCCGCCCCTACTACCGCGATGCAGCGGCACTTGGCCTGGGGGCCACGGTACTACGGCTCCAGAGGAGCGGTACTACCGTGGGCTCCTGCAGTACTACCGCGCCGAAGTACGGTACTACCGCAGGTGCCTGCGGTACTACCGCTCCAGGGAGCAGTACTACCGCACGTCCAATATCAGCAGCCATGACAATTGCATAGAGGATAAACGGAGGATGCTCCAAAGTGCAGGGGAAAGGTGGAGACCAGGAAGAAAACGTGTACGTGATGATTCCACGCGAACCTTTCCGACGGGGACCCCCTCTTAATAGTACGGCTTTCCGACGACTCAAATCCACCAAAAAGAAACGTAGAAAAACGTCGTCTTCAATAGTCTTCGAGGGGCACCAAACCGTCTTGTGCCTAGCGATGAAACGTCTGAGAAACTCAAGGCACACGGTTAGTCCGCAAAAGCATTGTCATCAATCACCAAAACACTTTAGGGATAAATATGCCCTTACAACCGCAAGATTGAACCCAAAACTAAGCACCTCTCCCATTGCAAGAAGAACCAATCTAGTTGGCCAAACCAAACCGATAATTCGAAGAGAAATACAAAGATATTTAATCATGCATAAAAGAGTTTTGAAAAGACTCAAATAATATTCATAGATAATTTGATCATACATCCATAATTCATCGGATCTCGACAAACACACCGCAAAAGGTAGAACTCCAAGAACATCGAGGAGAACATTGTATTGAAGATCAAAGGGAGAGAAGAAGCCATCTAGCTACTATCTATGGACTCCGTAGGTCTGTGGTAAACTACTCAGGCTTCATCGGAAGGGCATCGAGGTTAATGTAGAGGCCCTCCGTGATCGAGTCCCCCTCCGACAGGGAGCCGGAAAAGGCCCCAAGATGTGATCTCACGGGAACAGAGGCTTGTGGTGGCGGAAAAGTATTTTGGTGGACGCTTCTGTTGGTTTGGGAATATTTTGGAATTTATAGAGCAAGAATTAGGGTTGGGGGACTCCAGAGGTTCCCACAAGCCAGGGAGGCGCCCCCCTAGGGCGCGGCCAGAGGGCTTGTGGGCCCCTCGGGACTCTTCTAGCCCCCTCTCCAAGCTCTGTGGATGTCTTCTGGTCCAAGAAAAATCATTGTAAAATTTTATTCCGTTTGGACTCCATTTGATATTCCTTTTCTGTAAATTCAAAAACAAGGAAAAAACGGAAACTGGCACTAGGCTCTAGGTTAATAGGTTAGTCCCAAAAATAATATAAAATAGCATATTAATGCATATAAAACATCCAAAACAGATAATATAATAACATGAAACAATAAAAAATTATAGATACGTTGGAGACGTATCAGTAGCAATGATAGAATGTGAATGACTTGTGGCCGAACTTTTTGTTTCTCTTAAATGATAGAGCCAAACTCTGTGACCGGCACATCGCTTGGAGGTGCATGATGCACCTGATCTTGGATGGTGCTCCAACGATGCCAAGAGAGGCTTGGGTGTGGCTTGATGTGACATCCATGAAGTCGTTGTAGTACTCCGCACTTCTCCCCAAAAATGATCCTTGGATTAATCCGTTCCAACCGTTGCATCCATGGATTTGTTCATCCAAGTATCGCACAAAGCTAGATCTCCCACTTGGTTATAGTTGTGAGTCCTTCCCCTTGGTTGCTTCGTGCTCGATTGGGTTTCGATCCCCATTGGATCATCACCCTGTTCTACTTCAGCCATCTCCTCAAGGTCTTCCTCTTCAGCCACCTACTCTTCGGTCAACTCCTCTTCAGCCACCTCCTCTTGGGTCTCGACTTGATGATCGAACACCGAATCATAATTGAGATCCTCGAAGCAAAGCGTATGAGACGACCCCAAAGATGTCAAGAATCCGGATGTGTTCATCTCCGCACTATGACAACAACAATAAAGTCCATCATCCATCGGCCGCCAACAATCACCGCAAAATGCAAAGGCCGAAATGGGAAACGATTTTATTACCTAGTAGGCATTTCATCAAGAACTTGGCGGTCGTGGCCCTTGTTGCCGGCTGCGGCGGCCAGAGGCGCCGAAGTAGTGGTCGTAGGGGTGGCGGGAGACGGTGCATGATCCGTCGGACGGGGGCGAGGAGCAGGAGTGGGTTTTTCTTCTTCATCATCGTTGTGCCTCCGCGAGGGCCGACGAGGCCATCATCGGCTTCCGAGTTCATTTTGGCACTAGCGGGAGCAACGGGAGGCGGTCGACCGTCGCCGGAGAGTCAATAGCCACCCCATTGACCTTTCTACCAGCGGTGGCAGCCGGTGTGGTGGATCGGACCAGATTTTTTATGCTCGACATTCTTCGGTGTAGGCAGCAACAGGGGAGGGGGGTTGACACGTCTCCAACGTATCTATAATTTTTTTATTGTTTCATGCTATTATATTATCAATCTTAGATGCTTTATATGCATTTATATGCTACTTTATATTATTTTTTGGAACTAACCTATTAATCCAGTGCCCAGTGTGAGTTTTTTTTTTTGCTTGTTTTTGGCTTTCGGAAAATCAATACCAAACAAAGTCCAAACATGATGAAATTTTACGGTGATTTTTTGTGAACGAGAAGGGACCCTAAAAGGTTCGGGGAGAGGCCAGAAGACCTAGGGGAAAGCCACGAGCTCACAAAGCGCGCCCCCCCAAGCTCGTGGGTCCCGCGCAGCTTCGTTTGACCTAATTCCACCTCTATAAAATCACAAATAGCTCAATTCACAATTTTTTTTTACAAATGTCAAGACTCTTTCCCAGATAAAAAACTAAAGATCTCAGCCCAAACATTTTCACCACCTTTGATGCTCGCCATATTACAGTACTCTCATCAATCATCAAGTCGTGACATCATGGATTCAGTTCGACCTTGACATCTCAAAAAAAATTGTGATGCCTCATCTTTTCACCAAATACGTTGCTGCTCAACGTGTTACACCCACCCCTGAAGAAGACACTGACATATTCAGTGGCAATGGACAGCCGCCGGTTTGCTATTATATCATTAAAACGCAGCCAAAAAAACACGCCAACAATTCTATGTGGCATCATCTAGTCGTCTAGAAAAAAAATAGGAACTGCATGGCGATTAATCTTCTGTCCAGAGTTGTTCCTCTAAAATTTCTCCAAAATTTGGATTATTATTTGAAAGCTTCCCAAAAAATCCTGAAAGACACAATGTTTTCAATCAAAATATAACCCGCCAACAACATACTTCGATTTTGTATGAACACCCCTAACATGGCCGCCAATAAACCCACGTAGCTCAGTACTTCTGTCCAGGAGCTAGTATATCTGTATACTTCTCACATTACAGTATCTAGGGTGCATAAATCACGACTGGTACAAATCATATATTAAGAAAGTAACTTCTTGTCAAAAAGCCTTGTCCTAAGAAACCTGATAATTCCTAGGTCATCTGTCCCATGTCCTAACTGTCATTTGTTAGATCTAGCTTGCATGTGACTCTTTGTTTTCAGTACAATCCAATGACATGCGCAGATACGTACGCCGCATGATTCGGAATTTCTACTCCCTCAAACTGCAAAAACGTCTTATATTAGTGCGCACAGAGGTAGTATCTTCTAAGCACTTGTAATTTGCTTCAAGATTCATGCACCTGTCCCGTTATCTCTCCCCTCCTCCCATGCCGTGACCCCCCTTCTCTTAAATTTATCCCCGCTGCCGCCGCCAGTGCTTCCATGCCCTTTCAACAAAATTGCCAGTTCCGTACCATCGCCTTGCTTCTGCCATCAGAGCAGGTTAGGTGTTGGGACTAGGTGCCTGCATAACAAAAAAAGCGAGAACAATCAGATGAGATGATGCACTTCTCTAGGTCTAGTAGTAATCCACTCTGTGATAGTTCAAACAGAAAGATGCACTTAAAACTTCAGGAAAAAAATGGATAAATTGTTCAAGATTCGCATTGACTGAATATCAGCAAAGGAAGTGAAACATCTTCCTCTGGAACACGCACTTGTGTGCGTGTAATTTTGTACTGTACTAAAAAATGGCATCAAAATAATGCAGGCCTTTCAACCAAAAACGACTGGTAAAGAAGTCTGAAAAGCTAAGCTAAAAGAAACCAAAACCAAAACCAAGACACAAACACAAACCAAATATTCAAAAAGAAAAGGAACAGCCATCCTGCTATGCATATGAAGTGAAACATGAGCACACCACATGTTTTGAGCGGAAATGAGTACACCATATCCTTCAACGGAAATGATTTGCAAGGCACCACCAAAATATCGAGCAAAAAGGGCGAATGGCAACAAGACATTAACCATATCCTGCTAGTTACGCCTTCACTAGGGCCATCAATATCAAGTGGATTCTTTGAAAACTGAAGAATTATACGGAGGCAGTTGGCATTCCACTACCTTCATCCCTGACCTCCATTAGCAAAGCATTGAAGGTCAAATAATTAAATCACAGGTTCACCACCTGGGATGTATTTAATGAGAACATGTTGGCTCTCCGCATCAAGTGATGCACATAGTCCACAAAATCTAGCACTCTGCTGGCATTAGAAAGCATGTACTCCGCTAGCCAAAACTCGAGGACCAAGGATATTATTCATAACCACCCATGATTTTCGAGCATAGCAGCAGCCAATCAGATTAACTCGCAGTTATTTCGGAGCATCGCAGCAGCCAGCTTCGCTTTTGCATGCAGCTAACCATCGCACACGTCCAGCGCTAACAAGATTAACCGTCGTTATTGCATGCAGCAATTCACCCGAAACGGCAGCCAATCCTGCATGCGTTCAACAGAGGGGATCATCGAGGGGAAGCAAACGCCATGTCCAGCGGGGCCTTAAAACACAGACACAGCTGGCTTGCTAAGTGGCCGATAAACCTGGACAGAGGAAGTATCACATAGAAGGACTGATATCAAGAACTTTGATTCTGCATCTACTTTTCGTAACAGCGAGTGAATGTTGTTGAGGAAGAGGATGTAGCAAGAAATTAAACTGACAGAGAACTCATAAATTGGATTCCCTCACAGCCGTGGAGATCGATGTGAGTGAAGAGGCCCAGCAACAATATATGGACAAGCCGAAATGCTACCACACACTAAAGATCAAAACAACAATATTCCACTGAGAAATTTTGGCAAATCTCCCATAAACATGGTAATATGGACACACAAGCAAGACGATTGAAATATATGCAGATCATAAACACAATATGAGTGCAAGACTTCCATATAAACAATTCAATGTTAAATGTAAAATCCATACAGAACTCAAGCATGTGATCACCCCCCCCCCCCCCCCCCGCGCGGTCCCAGTGACACATGGGGTTCCACGTAAACTGATAAGAACATAATCCGAGCAGGTTCCTAGCGTGAGCTGCCATGGGGCTTCACCTAAACATTCAAGATTCATAAAGAAACCTTCAATGACCTACTCCGTCTGTTCACAAATACAAGATGTTCTAACTTTCAGAATCGGAAATAATTTGTTACCCATGGTGGTAGTTACGCACGGCTCCAATTTTTATCTCTAATTATTTTGGACTATGAAAAATAACTCCATAACGAAAATATCGTGACTTTGGACCAGTCAGGCAAGCAAATAAGCAATTATGCCAAAAAAGCAAGCAAAAAGACAGAAGTGAGAAAAGGCCCTTTATACACAACGAAAAGGCACTTTTGCCAAAAAGGAAATAAAAAAGACAAAGAGAAGTGAGAAAAAGTCGTTTCTATACAACAAAAATGCACTTGTGCCAATGCCATAAGAAACCCGACACCTCATATATCAAAAATGGCACTTATGCCAATGCATGCGTAGCTACCACCATGCATAGGAAATCGCCTCTCAGAATATGTAGACACGTCTTAGTGTCTGTTCACTCATTTCAGTCCATATGTAGTCCATATTGAAATATCCAAAACATCTTATATTTGTGAACATTGGGAGTACCTACTAAATATAGCATGGTAACAAGACTTCAACTAATCACATCACTAAATGTACTCCAGCACGTGTGCATATCCAGATTATGTGCTATCCCCCTACAGCAAGTCGCTTAAACAATCACCTAGCCATCAATGGAAACATGGCAATATGTGGTACAACCAAATGAAAAGACACCATATGAAAGCACAAGATTATCTCATAGCATTAGTCCATTTGCAATTGACTACTGGAGTACAATGTTTTCCAAATTTCAACAACTATAATGATCACGTGCATGCATGTCAAAACATAAATCTCATACCACACACAAGTTATGGTAAGTTATCACAAAAAAATAAAAAAACCATAAATCTCATCAATAGCTTATGTTGAACACAACTAAAATGACACCATCCGGTGTCCACCCACATCCACACCATCACATGAGGGCATGTGGGATCTCCAAACTGGTGGAGTAACCTCCAGCTCATGGAGGTTCATAACCAAGGTCTGCAACCTTTAAATGCATATGCAACAATATGCATTTATTTTCTCATAAGTGTGAATCATAACCCCATATATTCCATAAACACGAGCAAGAATTCCAAGCATAATAAGAATGATTCAGTAGCCATATTCGACAAAAAAAACCCTTCTCAAGAGTCATGAGCAACATATACAATGAAGAACAAGGAGCGAAAAATACACAAACATCCAATGGTATCAACGGTGACATGCATCCATTGACTACCAATATGCATGTACCTGCCTCAACCAGAGTGCAAGGTGCAGCTGTGGCAGCTCCATCATATTCCATAAACACGAGCAAGAATTTCAAGCATAATAAGAATGATTCAGTAGCTATATTCGATTAAAAAAAACCTTCTCAAGAGTCATGAGCAACATATACAATGAAGAACAAGGAGCGCAACATACGCAAATATCCAATGGTATCAATGATGATGTGCATCCATTGACTACCAATATGCATGTACCTGCCTCAACCAGAGTGCAAGGTGCAGCTGTAGCAGCTCCAACATATTCCATAAACACGAGCAAGAATTTCGAGCATAATAAGAATGATTCAGTAGCCATATTCGACAAAAAAAAACTTCTCAAGAGTCATGAGCAACATATACGATAAGGACAAGGAGCGCAACATACACAAACATCCAATGGTATCAATGGTGACGTGCATCCATTGACTACCAATATGCATGTACCTGCCTCAACCAGAGTGCAAGGTGCAGCTGTAGCAGCTCCAACCCAACTTGCCTCTAACGCTCCTGTCCAACCATTGCCAACAATCCACCTCAGCCCCTCCAACGTAGAATTCAACTAAGAGCATTGAAATTCTAGAAAACATGTCATGAGGTGGGTGACCAAGTGACCATAATATCATGGAGACCGTGCTTTGGAACCCTGAGTTAAACCTCAAACAACTATTTGGCTGATCATAATGATTAGCCAACTTTACTAACCGTCTAACCCATAGAAATTTCAGCACAAGTTGAAATATAGCACATGATGGCACTTTAAGCATCTCAGAAAAATACTCTAAACTTTCATGTTGGATCCAGATTTTAAATCTAAATTGTATAATCTATTATGTTGGTGCTCAAGTGACAATTTAATATGTTCATAACCAAGGTCTCCAACCTTGAATGCATATGCAACAATATGCATTTACCATGGAGTCATGCTTTGAAACCCCAAGTTATGCCTCAAGCAACTATTTTGGTTGATCATAATGATTAGCCAACTTTGGTAACCCATTGAAATTTCAGCACGAGTTGAAACATAGTAAATGATGGCACTTTAAGCATCTATGGAAAATACTCTAGAACTTTCATGTTGGGTCCAGACTTTAAATCTAAATTGCACAATTGATTATGTTGGTGCTCAAGTGACAATTTAATAACTTAAACATAATCAAAGAAATCCTCTGGAGGCCGACATTTTCAAACAGTAACTTGAGTTAGGTAAAGAAATACCTACTAGAAAAGCTAGTGAAAACCTCCTCCACCTCTTCATCATAGCCCTCCTTCCTCTCTTCCTCCTCTCGGGCGGTTGAAGAGAAGGGCATACAAAGAATCCAATAGGAGTATACCTGTCACTTTGTCAGCATGGCCTGCCAAAGGGGAAGGGCATGGGGTAGACTCTGGAGTGAGCTGGTGCAGGACAAGCTGCAACGCCAGGGCGGCACGGAAGTCACGAGCGGCGCTGCTGCAGGAGAAGCTGCATTGCCTGCCAGAAGTACCCCGGAGGAAATGTCCAAGCTGGATGCAGCTGAGAAGCACCCACTTGATGGTACTGTCCTGCGACTGATTGGTGAGCTAGAACTGCTGTAGGAGGATGAGGGGCTGAAGATGCCAGATGCAGCTGAGAAGCACCCACTTGATGATACTGTCCTGCGACTGGTTGGTGAGCTAGAACTGCCGTAGGAGGACGAGGGGCTGAAGATGCCGGTTGCAGCTGAGAAGCACCCACTTGATGATACTGTCCTGTGACTGATCGGTGAGCTGCTAGAACTGCCGTAGGAGGATGAAGGGCTGAAGATGCCCGTTGCGTCATCACGTCTGGTTTACCCAATGACACAGCTGTTGACATGGCGTAGACTCCAGACTGAGCTGGGGCAGAAAATTTTCCATCACCCGTATGTGGCGGCACAGGAGCCGGAGGTGGACTTAGCACAGCAGGAGTCGCCTGCAAGAAGCACCATGGTGGTGGTGTCCAAGCTGGAAACGGCCGAGAAGCACCCACTTGATGATACTGTCCTGGTCCTGCCATTGGCCGGTGAGCTAGAACCGCCGCAGGAGGCTGAGGGGCTGAAGATGTCGGTTGCGTCACCACGTCTGGTTTACCCAATGACACAGCTGTCGGCATGGCAGGAGTCTCCTGCAAGCCCTCCGATGGTGGTGTCGAAGTTGGGACAGAAGGAGTTTCAGCAGTTGTCTGTGGCGGCGCAGCCGCGACGGGGGAAGCTGGAGGTGGAGAAGGCACATGAGGGGTCGCCTGCCGGGAGACAGACCCTGGTGAGGGCGTGACTAAGTCTTGTGCATGTGCCGGCTGCCACTTGACGACGCTGTTAGGATTCGCTTTGCACACTCGATCCTTGTGGCCCTGTCGGCCACAACCGTGGCAGTCACCACTAAAGGTGCACTCTGCAGCACGGTGCCCATCACCACACTTATAGCAGATCAAGCCCTGCCCCTTGACTGCTTTTAGTTGCCCTTGTGTTGGTTTCTTGAAAGCAGTTTGCTTGGTGCTGGTATTTGCCAGCCCAATCATCTTCTTCAGCTGCTTTTTGCTTGCTGGTTTGGACACATTGTCTGTCTCCATTTCTCGAGGTCGCTTAACTTCACATTTCTTATCTGCCATGCCATTAGAACCGCTTTGACGATCACACAAAATATTCTGCACTTCAGGGATGGCATCTTGAGTCACATCCAAAGAACTAGAAACTATGTTCCTTGATGTAGCCAAATCATCCTTATTGCCACAAGATGTGCTGCTTATGTATGGTGACTGTTCTAATGGTGGTTCTCCAGCCACAAGGCTTTTCCAGAGCCAAACACTCTTTGCTGCAGCAGTAAGTGCTTGAGACACGTTTGGAGGTTGTGCCAATAAAATATTGTATCGCCTCATTTTAAGCTTATGAATGGCATGAGAGAAGTCCCGGTCACCAGAGATAAGCAGATAATTTGCTGGTGGAGGATTGTCAATAGCCCAGAACAGCATGTCAACCAAGATCTTCTTATCACTTGCATCTTTAATGCCTGCATTCGCTAGGAAATAATAGTAAATGAAAAGATGTGCTTAAATATACAGTATGATATACATGTAACTCAAAATGTAATGCAATCAGTGCATAGCTTTGCCATGTTCATTGGCCAGCTCCAAAAAGAATATTTGGGATAAAAACCTATAGTGGTACTTCAAGGTCATTCTTCTAATTGGAAGACATTTTATACAAGTATGGATTTGACAAATGGGAATGATAATCTCACAAGCTATAGTTAAAGAAATCAGTTACTCATAGGAGTATTGTGTAGTACACGCTCACTTATTTGGATCACTGGATAAATCATAAGGAAAGTACAAAGACAAACAATATTAAGAATCATAGAGAAACAAGCTTGTCCAACATCGATTGAAGAGATATACGGGATAGAGTTGGGGTAGCACCGATTGAAGAGAAGCTTGTCCAACATCGTTTGAGATGGTTTGGGCATATTTAACGCAGGCCTCCAGAAGCTCCAGTGCATAGCGGACGGCTAAAGAGTGCTGATAATGTCAAGAGAGGTCGGGGTAGACCAAAGATGACATGGGAGGAGTCCATAAAGAGAGATCTGAAGGACTGGAATATCACCAAAGAACTAGCCATGAACAGGGGTGCGTGGCAGTTAGCTATCCACGCTTTGGTGTTGGTGACCAAGTTCCCAGGGGTGCTTGAGTCAAGACTGTGGCCGTGCCGTGAAATGGGTTTACGTCTCTGCAGTGGACCGTTCATCGAGCTGGTGTCATATGAAGGAGGCGAAGGCATTACTGTTTACTCTTCAAGAGCTGAATGCGGGTTACCTCCCATCAGTGGCGGAGCTGCGTTAAAGACTGCAGGGGCCATGTCCCCCCCCCCCCCCCCCAGCCATGGTCAAATGCGTGAAAGAAATTTTTTTGGGGGGGGGGAGAGGAAGATTAGGAAAAACAGAATCTTTTGGCCTGCTAAACATCCATATTTATGTCCCCCCCCCCCCCCAAGGATCCTACGTAGCTCATCCACTGCCTCCCATGGGTGAGCAACCAGGCCGCGCATTGTTTAGCACACTTATAGATAAGTGTGAGCCGAGTTGTGGTGTGTTCATGAGTGTCAGAGGATTATTTCGTAGTCAAATAAAGCTGACCTGTTACTAAAAAGAGAAATCACGAGACTGAAATCAATTAGAGGAAGCACGCCCCAAATCAGGGACCCTAAGATTACACTGTTATTGTCCAAAATTACGCCACGTCCATCAACCATACCCGCTCAGAAGCATCTGTCTCAATCGAATGTCCCCAGCAACCAGGTCACCGGAGAGACGGACCATTGACCAAAGTGATAAAGCAGGGCTACTGGCCGTACGTAAGGAGGAGAGGAGAAGGGGTTCCGTACCGGCGGGGACGTGGTGGAGAGAGACGCCGGTGCTGGAGAGGGCGTGCTGGACGTTGTGGGCGATCTGGTGGGTGTCCCCGTAGGCGGAGACGGAGATGGGGCCGCGGTAGCCGGCGGTGGCGAGGGCGGAGCTCATGTTCTGGACGATGAGCTGGGGGTCGCAGCTGCGCGGGACGGCGCAGTTCTCGATGTCCCACCACACCGACGTCTTGGCCGCCGCGTACTCCCCCATCGCCGGCCGCCGCTAGGGTTTCGCCGGCGCAGATGTGCGGGGGCCTTGGGGGCTTCTGCGATTTGCGGCGGATTAATGCGAGGACTTTTTTTTTCGAATTATTAATGAACGTGGGAGATTACCTCCAGAAAGAAATCGGACGGGTTCTGTAGAGCCCTAACGTATATCGTCCCTGCGAGTCCAGGCCGCCGCCGCCGCGTCAGGACTGGTGTTGTAGAGTTTTTTTTTTTTTGGAACTGGTTTTTTTTTTACATCAATTTTCGAACTGGTTACTTTTTTTTAGGGTTTCGAACTGGTTACTTATGCGCAAACCTGGCCACTGGGCCCCTAAAAAACCGGCCATCTGGGCCCGAAGACACCTTATAAGGCCGGCACGGCCCGGCACACCATTTTCGGCCTACTGAGTTTTAAATTTTTTTTTAAAAAATCTATAGGCTACTCACCCTTTCGTCAACCCTTTCATCTCTGAGCTAGCTACACTACAGGCTCTCGCGAGAAATCGTGTTCTGCGTCTGTGCGAGCTATTGCCAGGAAGACCGGAAGAGAGGTATGTGTGGAAGGCTCCTAGCCCGGGAGCTACGACGATACACATGTACTCCCTCCGTTCCAAATTACTTGTCTTAGATTTGTGTAGATAAATGTAGATGTGGGGCTATCGAGGGATGTCGGTAGTACAGAGAATCTGAATTCCTACCACGGCCTCGTCTGGTGTTCGCTTCAGCTCAGCAAAGCCATTTGGCCTGCACCGCCACATTCATCCACCTCATATCGAGCACGCCCAGGCCACCTGCCCATTTGGGACGGCCCATGCCACTGCGCACGGGAGTGAGCTTTCTTATTAGAAATGATTGGAAGCAGACTTTTTTCAGGAAAGGGAACTGATTCTAGATAAAATCAAACTGCATGGGAAAAGTAGGAAACAGGAAATGAAAAGACTTGCAGCCTTTTAAAAAACCTAATCTTATACTCCCTCCATAAACTAATATAAGAGCGTTTAGAATACTAAAACAGTGATCTAAACGCTCTTATATTAGTTTATGAAGGGAGTAGCATCTACGAAATGCTAGGAGACACATAATGACATGAACAGCCGCGTGCAGGGCATACAAGATGCAACTTCCAGCCCCAAAATTGCTACTGCCTCCGTCCCATAATATAACATGTTATTTCAACCAATGCATGAGTACATTGGTTGTCATAACATCTTATATTATAGGACGAAGGCAGTAGTCACAATAAGCAGATTTTAGCTTCTATCACCTGACGAGTCTGAAACTATGTACCGGCTACCGGGGATGATTGTCTTTACTAACAGCAATGCCAAATTATGCAACACAGGTAGAAAAGCAGAAACAATGAGAACATTATAGCTAGAAGATACAGGTTTAACAGCTATATATGGCTGGCCCTTGAAACAATATTTGCAAACCAGAACAAGGATTACAATATAAATAACAAGAGCAACCTAATTACAGAAACTGTATCAGGACAGGAGGGGTCACTAAGGCAGTGGCTCCTCCGAGTCTCCCAGCCGTGACAAGTGGAGGTAAGCGTCGGTGCCTACGTAACACAGAAGGCAAGAATGATCAGCCGAATATATATCATGATGACAGAAGTAGAAAGACATACATGAAAATTCAGGTAACCATTGACAAATTATCCAAGATTCACGCTGAGAGATTAGCAGAAACAAAGCAAAATATGACCGTACCGTATCCCTCCATGGATATGATTTGTAGGTCACCACCGAAATATCGCGCATAAAGGCGACTAACTGGAAGTCCAAAACCATACCCAGCCATAGTTACCCCTTCACTAGGGCCCTCCATATCAGGTAGATTCTTTGCAGTGCTGTAAAGATATGTGAAAATTCTAGGGAGCCCACTTCTCCGTATTCCACCACCTTCATCACTGACCTGCATTATCCAAACAATGAACTCAAACGACCCTCGGGAATGGCTCCTTATGATGAATATTTGACAGGAATGGGTCTCATATGTTCCACAAATCTTAGCGGGTTATGGCTTCTAGCATAAGAAGGCAACTATCACATACAAGAATTGATATCTAGCACTTTGACAATGGATCCAGGTTTAGTGACAGTAATGACATGTCAGCAGACATGCGCCATAAAACAATAGAGTAGTGTCTGCAGCTTCATCGAAAATATCAGCATAGAGTAACAATAAATGTCCTAGTTAGGCACTAAAGTCGCAAAGAATTGCACCTGCCAAAAATGACTGGCGTTGAACAATGGACATGCCCTAGAATGGCTTTGGACATGCATACAAATTGGTGTTTGGGTTTAGATTTGCACTCAGCAGTCCATATTAATCCATATCTTTCTTAGTCAGGTTATAATCCCAATATTAAAATACAAATCGAGTAATTCACAATTGCATTCATGCACAGCCTAGTAACGCGAGATGCTAAATTCATGCAAAGATAGGTATCGGTGGAAGTTTTTTTTTCTCGAGAAAATGCAAAAACACTTGTGTTTCATTTCATTGGAAAGGTAGAGAGGTTCATATACATGGAGAAAGGTTCAGAAGCCTCGATGAGGCCTGACACATTGCCCGGAAGAAAACAAACCAAACAAGGGAATTTTATCAGTCATTGCACATATTTGCAAACTGCAATATTTTAGTAACTGCTTGTGTACTCTTTAGCCTAGAATGTACCAAATAGATGCTAGGTGGTATCAGGGAAATCATACCTTAATAGTAACATCCTCTGTTCCATCAGCAACTATAATTCTGACAGGGGGAACATCTTTATCAGAATTCATATATCTTTCCTGTACTGCACGAAGGGAATTTTTCACCAGTTCAAACAGCATGAGATGAAGATGCGATGTGACATATCTGCACATAGTTAATTGCAAGTAGTTAGTTAGCAAGACAACAACAAATGAGGCCACTCAATCAACATGATAACAAAAACTATAAGCCAATGAACATGTAACCTGACAAGTGACAACAAAGAGGTGCTGTTGCTAACGCATGATTTAATCCACGAAAAAAACAAAGGTGATTGGTGGAGTTTATATCTGAAACTTACGGAAATGTTAAATTTTGATCTCCATAAATGTTGATGTCAGGAGCTGATCCGTATTCCCTCATACAAATGGAACGGGCATCCTCACTAGCAATTTGAGCTACCTGTATGGGGGACAATTTTGTATTGATGAGGCCTATGACGCCAGGCTCTGGTTCAGGATCATGCAGAGCCACATGCTGCCCTGAAATTAAGCAAGTTGGTCTAATTCAGAACAAGTTTCTAACAATTAGCACTCAACTTAAGTATAAATGATTTGATACAGAATTTACACAGTAAGCAAACATTTTTACCATTTTTCAGTTTTTAAGCCATATAACAGTATAGTTAGCTCAAGTAGCATAGCATGAAGTTTGAACATAAAAAATATCAAGTAAGCAACCAAAATAGAACTGTCTATCAATACAAGTCAAATTTGCAAATCAGCCAAAAGATAAGGATTCTGCTTGACAGCTTAACATTGAACTTCAGTATATGACTATATGTTACTACTGCATCAGCTGTTAGAAAAGGCACATGATCCATCATTTGTTCCGAACCGCAAGCAAGATTTAGGATAGAATGACAAGAGCTTAGACAACGTTTATAAATACAGCTCCAGAGAGAAGAGTAGTACCAAGCTCACAAACCTATGAGCATGCGAATACCAATCCTTGACATGTAAAATCGATCGAGGAACCCGTGGATCTCATCGAATCCTGGGGGAAGCTTCCTTGAGCTGAACTGTTCATTTTTCAGCTGTTGCACTCCCAAAGCCATAGTCGGTACCACGTTATTGTGCCGCACTTTGATCATCTTAATCATCTGCGTGAAAGCAAGCTCGTCGTCCCGATTCCTCACTTCTGGGAAATACCGGATGTCACGGAACGAGTCCAAGTACCAGTCCCTCACCTTCACAATCGTCAACAGACAAACCATCAGTCCCACACAAGGATGCTCAGTTTGGCAGGAATCAGTAAATCCAGCTGCGAGGTTTTTTTTCTCGGTAAATATTTACTAATTCAATGAATTCAGATTCTCTAGTATTGACGTGATAAGGTCAGGAAGACAAGACAGCACGACAAAAGCTTCAAGCATATACTCATACAAAAAGCATGTGAGCCCACTACCCAACTCCTATTAGAAGAAAAAAAAATAAACAAGTTGGCAAGCAAGAGTCTTCAAAAGTTCCTCCTTAATCCCTATCCTACGATAACTGAAATAAACTAAACAGAACATCAGTTGGTCACTCAAGAGTTCAACTATATCATTCTGAATCAACATAGAACTGTTTAGGTACTGACACAGTGGTAGTACAGTATCTTCTTCGCATTCGAAATCCCCTGACAAAGGCTGACACCGAATCGAATCCTAACAGTAAACACGGAGATATACCAAAAACATCGGCTGAACTTTTAAAAATGATCCCGAGAAAACATCCTAGTAAAGATATAATTGGGATAAAAACAGCAAAACCATCATCTCCCCAAGCAAGCAGAGCGAAAAATTGGGCGCTCGCCAAAAACATGTCAAATCATCGACGGGACAGACTGATAGAAACAAGCCATCAAGGACAACGGCCAACGGGAATTCCAACCTAGTCTAGCCTAGCGTCAAATCGAAATCAACCACCAAAATCAGCGCAGGGGCGGGCGGGGCGGAGACCTTGAGGATGGCGGGCTTGGCGGAGAGGCCGAAGGGGAGGGACTCGAGCTCGAGCGCGCGGCGGGCGATGCGGATGGGGAGCTCCTTTTGCAGGAACTGGGCCGAGAGCAGCAGGTTGCGGTCCGTGGGGACGGACCCGAACTCCATCATGTACCGCAGGCTCACCCCGGTCTGCTTCATGCTGCCCCACCGCCCCACCTCCTCCGCCACGGCCCGCGCCACCGGCTCCGACGCCATCATCCCTCCGCCCCCCGCCGCCGCCACCGCTCGCCGACGAGGAGCCGGGTAGCCGCCGTGCAAACAGGAGGATTAGGGGGGCCGGGCGGCTAATTAAGGCGGCATCAGGGGGGGAGAGAAGCCTTGTGGCCAAGGGAAGCCGGGTTTTGTGCCGGCGATTTATAGAGGAGTGCAGGGGATCTTCGCTGGGCTCGGGTGTCAGTGAGTGGCCTCGAACGGTATCTGCCAGTGGGCCCGGGATTCAGTGGGCGGGGTCGCCCGTGTGGATGGTATCCGAGCCGGGGGAATCGGTTCTGTGTGCGGGGGCTTTAGCGCAGCTGGTCCAGATCGCGGATGAGCTTATCCATGGGGATTTGGGGAATAATCCGGGAAGAATTCGAGTAGGACCAGGTTTACTCAACTGAAATGTTCTAATAATGTCCCCCCCACCCCACCCCACCCAAAAAATTTATTCTAATTATGTCATATTAATCTCTTTGCAAATATATTTACTGTATATAAATGTTCAGTGAATGCACATTCTTGAAAAGAAAAAAACGTCTAGGTGAGCTTAGGTTCCATGAACTTGGTCACCCTTCGCGTGAATCTGTTTTACAATAACGTCCGCATCTGTTAGAATTTCGCCCATAATTCAAGATGCATTCTATGAACTTGATCACCTTTCACGCGAATCTGTTTTACAATAAGGCCCGTATCAATGAGGATTTTACCACTATTTCAAGGTGCATTCTACGATCTTGATCACCTTGCATGTAAATCTGTTTTACGATAACGTCCATATCAATCGGAATTTCGCCAATACTTCAAACTGCGTTCTATGAACTTGGTCACCCTTCAAGCAAAATTGTTTTACAATAGGGCCGTGCTAGGGGTCTGTCGACCGGCCTAAATTTTTTGGTTGGTTCCAGTAAAAACAGAAGATGGTCGCAGTGAAATTGATACAGTGGTTACATCAAACAAAACATGGTAGCAAAAAGTTTGGTTCGATTCTAGGAAAAATTGAAGACGGTGGTAGAAAATTAGTACATTGGTTCCAGCAAACACAACGTGGTAGCGAAAAATTGACTGATTCCAGCGAAAAAACAAGACGATGATAGCAAATTTAGGGTTGCTTCCAGCAAAAAAATCGCCAGATCTCCAGCACTTGTCGTCGTGGTTCCAAACGCCTTGAACGCCGGCCGTCGTGGCTCTCCAACACTTGTCGCCAACGTCTCCAGCATCGGTGGCTCCTGGTTGCAGCACCTGCCGCCGCCGTCTTCAGTATTGTAGCTGTCGTCCCATCATCGCATAGTATCGGACCCAGCACCAGGCGGCCCCGGGCCTAGCTCTGGCACCGGCGCTCGGTTGCCCCTGGGAGGCATGGGAGGAAGGAATGGGGGTGGGAGAGAGGAGTTTGCAGCAGTGTGCGGTGCCAATGGCGGCCAGATCGATCTATCGCGAGGGAAGGTTGGGTGTGAGGAGAGGATAAGAGCGATGAGTGGGGAACAGACGAGGCGAACTCCTCAGGGTGACGTGTGTTTGGCCCACTGGCATGTGTCTAGCACGGGGTGTTAGGAGACACGCGATCTAAGTCAAATCCGACGCACGGTGCACGACCGACTAAACGCTCGGGCGGTTAGTCGTGTACAATCGTATCCCTTTACAATAACGCCCAATACTTCTAAGTTGTATTCTATGAACTTGGTCGGTCTTCACATGAATCTATTGCTCACTCACTTTGTATGGACGTGCACACGTCCATACAAAGTGAGTGAGCAATAGATTCATGTAAAGTATGGATGTGTAAAGATTGTACAGATTGATGAAGTCACTATAGGGGCCTCATACTCGGCAGCGTTGCTGGAAAACCTAAGATAAATCCGAAAAAACATGAGCGCCTGTGCTAGGTCTCGGCGCGGATTCTAAGAATGGAAGGCCAAGATCGTCATTGTTTCGAGCACTGTTCATAGCAAAAAACAGTTGGGTCATACTGTAGCAGGTACTTCCTCCATTCCACAATTATTGTTGTTGTTTTACTTCAAAGAATTATGAAATGAAAGTAGTACTGTTTACTGCTCCTGTACCATCCAATCTGGGTCGTTGGTCTACAATCATGCGGATGAAACTGAGCAAAGGCAGAGGTTGTTGTACACCTCTGACTTTGCCACAAAAGGTCAGACAATCCACGACATCCAAGTCTATGAGTTAAATCTGGATGGGCTGGTTCTAGCAGAAAGAACCTAATAATTTGGGCTATTGCATGTTGCTTCTGTGTTTATAAATTTGTAACCACACATGGGTCAGTCTTGCCTTCTTTACACCGTGTGACCCGTCAAGGTCTGTTTGAGATGCGGCAATTCTGGAGGAATTTAAAGAAACAATTGAATTCGTGTTGGACCAATATAGAATCCTTCGGCGCCATTTTGATTAGAGTTGTGCAAACATGCTGAGCGAAAATAATACACTTAAGTTAACATCCATGGCGAACAAGACCAGCCTAGAGGACGCCGTCATTTTCATTTTCCTCGACGACGATGACGCCCGGACGAATTTTCGGCAAAGGGGCACTACCAAAGGAGTAAAGGGGATTCTGAATAATCCATGCTCATAAACAAGTGGACACCATCCATGGCTAGATTCACACCACAAAGCGATTCCCCACTAGCACCAAGCCAGAAAACGACCCAAAGGCAAGCTTCCATGTCAAGGCCTCACTTTGAAGATGCTAAACGATTCTACACAGTGCGTGAGGTGTGAGGTGTGACCGCTACTTGGAGAGGATTCTGAGCCTAGCTTCTCCAATAATTCAACTGTAATGTCTGGGAGGAAAGGGTAACATTGGCGAGAATCTTGGAGATAGAAAGAGAGTTCCGGCCATAGAGCGCGTGAGGAAGGCCACACGTTTTCACCCATGGTAGCGTGTACAGCTCCAACGGTGGAGGGGCAATGGATCAACCACATGGCCGGTGATGGAAACATGCTAACCTAGCTTGGTCGCTTAATTAATTCCACTTGGGTGTTGATGAGTTGGACAGGCATGTTGCATCACACAAGCCTTACTCCCAAGTCCTTGGTTGATTAACCCATCATTAATAAAGAACGATAATGTCACGTCTGTTGAACAAGGCCGGGCTAAAAATATGGCCAGGTTGAAGCTTGACCAAATGAAGTCACTATATGACATAGCATGTTGTGCAAGAAAATTTGTCATAGCATGTGTGAGTGCGACAAATATCTATCAGAAAAATAAATAGGAAGGGCCATGGTGCTACGAAATTTCCTTTTTTTTGGTTTTTATTATCAAAGGTTGTTCGAATACGTCGATGCTTGTCGTGCATTGTACTCCCTCCTCTCTAGTTTGTTAGACCAATAGAAGAAAACTTAGGGATTTCTGATTTTTAAGGCACATTGCTTTGAAAACAGGCAAATTTACTTTCCTACAATAAATATGTCTAATTTGGGTTCTCAAATCTCAATGCATCAGAAGCATGCATGCAGCATCAATATGTTGTCTAACGCTTAATCAGGTCCTCCTTGATTATTACCATTTGTAAAATGAGAATAATTGAAAAAGAGGAAGTAGCCCTCAATCTTTTTAACATGAGGGAATAACCCTCACAACGTGTTTGGTTCGGGGTAATTAGAGCCAGGGAATGAAAATTGAAGGGATACGAGACTTCAAATCTATTGTTTGGTTGGAGGTATTGGGAATTTACAAGGGAATAGGAATGAGACTTGAGACTCCAACTCCTACCGTTTTATTAACAGGGGAGGGGGTTGAAATAGAATTGTTTTAGTGAGTTAATCTTAACCCTTCATCCTAACTTTCCTTGTCGTCTAGTCCCATGTTAATTCCCACGAACCAAATAAGAGAGTACAATTTTTTCTCAAATTCTCACACGTAATTCCTATCATGCACCAAACAGAGGATTAGGAATAAAACGACTCATCCCATGTCTAATCTCAACACAGATCCCTACTCTAAGCTCCCCTTCCCCTTCCCAATTATGGCCAAACAAGTTATGAGGTTTAGCATGAGGGAGTAGCCCTCAATTTGTAAGACGAGACTAATAAATTGAAAATAAAGAAGTAGCTCTATGTATGTGCGTATATGAGCGCAAAGATGTGTCTCCGCTTTAAGAAGGTCAGTCAAGCTTTCTAGCCCTTACAAGGCTATCCTTAAAAGTAAATAGTAGAAAATAGCATCCTTTGGTATATCAACGGCTACTTCCTCGGGCACTCTCTGAGCAAAGCTCGACGTCGCCTTTGGATCTCTGGAACACCTAGGAATATGTAACATTGTTGAGGCAATGCCCAAGAAGTAGGCTGTCAGAGCCAGATGATGCCGGCAACAATGGATCGAGGAGCAAACAACCATCCTGAAGACCAAGGCGACGAAGAAAGTTGGACAACCATCCCAAATTTGGCAGGACAGATTTGGGGAGGCCTCATCGAACGAAGGAAAATGCCAACAGACTAAAACACGAACCGTCGCCATCCACACCAAGAACACTACATGAAACGAAGACAATTTTAGGATCACAGATCTAAAGCTCCCCACATCCTCCATCAATGCCAAAGAATGCCACTGCAACCAGGACATGACAGGTAGACCCTATTCTACACCGCAAATGGTGCCATCTCCTTGCCACCATAGATCAGACACCTAGACCGAGCCTAGCCAAAACTGGGGTGGCACAAACAACATTGTCAACCTCAAACCAGGGATTCCCACCTCATCGACGCCGGAAAGCACCCAGAGGCGAGGCGAACCAACATTGGCGACAACACGTATGCGAGAAACCGTAGACAGGTTTCCTATCTCGCGATTATCTGTTTTCAAAGCATGTCCTTAATGCGCGCAAAATTTGAAATTATACACTTGCATCTGCATGTATATGAGTTGCTTGATACCCCCTCCATGTTTATTTACTCTTCGTATTAGATTTGGTCAAAGTCAAACATTGTAAACTTGATAAAGTTTATAGAGAAAAATATTAACATATACTATAACAAATCAATACCATTCGATTCATCATTGAATGTACTTTTACATCAATAGATTTGTTATTGTAAATGTTCATACCGTTCTCTATAAACTTGATCAAATTTTATGAAGTTTGACTTCAGTCAAATCTAATATGCAAAATAAATAGAAACGAAGGGAGTACTTCCTTACTTTCTGTGGAAGTACGATGTAATGATCATCCGACGTAGTAGTATTGTACCCATAGCGAAAGAACACACTGCAATAATTTATCATGAATTAGAAGGGCAACAAAGGGTGAAAAAAGGGCCCGGTCAGGTTAACCCGGAGGGCCGATTATTCTCTCCCACGACGTTCCTGGTGGCAGCGCTGCATGCCCTTCCCATCTCCTCCCCTCACCTCTACTGCCACCGGCAGCTATATCGGAGTCGGGGAACCCCCGTTGATGGATTCAAATCCAACATATCTCGGGTAGGGTGTCCCAAGCTGGTAGCCTTGGCGCGGTGCTAATAAGGACACCGGATTTTACCCAGGTTCGGGCTCTCTCTAAGAATAACACCCTACGACCCACTTTGATTGTATTGATTATGGGGGTATAGAGTACACGTGATCTACCACAAGATCGTGTGTGTATGAGTTATCTCATCTCCAGGATGTGTTGAGATTCTAATGATCTATCGGCTAGCCTAGCCTCGGTTTATGTAATGTACCGGAGGCCAAGGATAACAGGAGTTCTAGTCGGCTATGTCGGTGGAGATGAGTCCTCCATGCATCATGAGTCCTTGTCTTGTCTTGTCTTGTACGTTAAGGCTCCTCATAGATTGTCATGAGCCGCTCCAAGTGGCCCATTAATGAACCGCCATGGGGGTCCTCGACACGGCCCTCCTGGCCGAGAGACGACATGGTGAGTACAGCTAGTCTAGTACACCATCAGTAGCCCATGAATTGGTCTTCAAGTCGGGGACGCTCTTCGGTTCTTATGATCTTCTCTTTGTCTCCAGTCATTGGTCTTGAAAGATGGTTCAACAAATCTTCCCATCTTCGACCTCAAGGATCGCTGAAGTACATCTGACGAGTATACATGCCGGGCATCCGAGGAGACCTTTTAATTCTCGACCTTTATCAAATGCCTTGGTATTTTTCACGCCACCCCTCGGGTTGAAGTTTTTCCCGCACGACAGTGTCTTCTTGCAATCGAGCTCTAATTCCTGCTCGTCCTCAAGTAGGTAAATGATAAAAATAGAATTTTTGATGCGGAGTGCTACTTGGCATAATTTCAATGTAATTCTGTTGGGGATCGTAGCAGAAATTAAAATTTTCCTACGCATCACCAAGATCTATCCATGGAGTATTCTAGCAACGAGGGGATAGGAGAGCATCTACATACCACTTGTAGATCGCAACGGAAGCGTTCAAGAAGAACGTGGATGATGGAGTCGTACTCGTCGTGATCCAAATCACCGATGACCAGCGCCGAACGGACGGCACCTCCGCGTTCAACACACGTACGGTTGGGATGACGTCTCCTCCTTCTTGATCCAGCAAGGGGGAAGGAGAGGTTGATGAAGATCCAGCAGCACGACGGCGTGGTGGTGGATGCGGCAGAATTCCAGCAGGGCTTCGCCAAGCGTCTACGGAGAGAGGAAGAGGTGTAACAGGGGAGAGGGAGGCGCCAAGGCTGCAGGGTCCGGCTGCCCTCCCTCCCCCCTTTATATAGGCCCCCTAGGGGGGGCGCCGGCCCTGGAGATCCATCTCCAAGGGGGGGCGGCGGCCAGGGGGGAGCCTTGCCCCCCAGGGCAAGTGGGACGCCCCCTGCCCTAGGGTTTCCAACCCTAGGCGCAGGGGGGAGGCCCATGGGGGGGCGCACCAGCCCACTATGGGCTGGTTCCCTCCCCACTTCAGCCCACGGGGCCCTCCGGGATGGGTGGCCCCACCCGGTGGACCCCCGGGACCTATCTGGTGGTCCCGGTACAATACCGGTGACCCCCAGATCACTCCCGATGGCCGAAACGACACTTTCTATATATAATTCTTTACCTCCGGACCATTTCGGAACCTCTCGTTACGTCTGGATCTCATCCGGGACTCCGAACAACCTTCGGTTTGCTGCATACTAATATCTTTACAACCCTAGCGTCACCGAACCTTAAGTGTGTAGACCCTACGGGTTCGGGAGACATGCAGACATGACCGAGATGATCTCCGACCAATAACCAACAGCGGGATCTGGATACCCATGTTGGCTCCCACATGCTCCTCGATGATCTCATCGGATGAACCATGATGTCGAGGACTTAATCAATCCCGTACTCAATTCCCTTCGTCTATCGGTATGATACTTGCCCGAGATTCGATCGTCGGTATACCGATACCTTGTTCAATCTCGTTACCGGCAAGTCTCTTTACTCATTCCCGTAACACATCATCCCGTGAACAACACCTTGATCACATTGAGCTCATTATGATGATGTCTTACCGAGTGGGCCCAGAGATACCTCTCCGTCACACGGAGTGACAAATCCCAGTCTCGATTCATGCCAACCCAACAAACACTTTCGGAGATACCTGTAGTGCACCTTTATAGTCACCCAGTTACGTTGTGACGTTTGATACACCCAAAGCACTCCTACGGCATCGGGGAGTTGCATAATCTCATGGTCTAAGGAATGATACTTGACATTCAGAAAAGCTCTAGCAAACGAACTATACGATCTTTTGTGCTATGCTTAGGTTTGGGTCTTGTCCATCACATCATTCTCCTAATGATGTGATCCCGTTATCAATGACATCCCCATGTCCATAGTCAGGAAACCATGACTATCTATTGACCAACGAGCTAGTCAACTAGAGGCTTACTAGGGACACATTGTGGTCTATGTATTCACACATGTATTATGATTTCCGGACAATACAATTATAGCATGAACAATAGACGATTATCATGAACAAGGAAATATAATAATCCTTTTATTATTGCCTCTAGGGCATATTTCCAACAGTCTACCACTTGCACTCGAGACAATAGTCTAGTTACATTGTGATGAATCGCACACCCATGGAATTTTGGTGTTGATCATGTTTTGCTCTAGGGAGAGGTTTAGTCAACGGATCTGCCACATTCAGGTACGTATGTACTTTACAAATCTCTATGTCTCCATTTTGAACACTTTCACGAATGGAGTTGAAGCGACGCTTGATATGCCTGGTCTTCCTGTGAAACCTGGGCTCCTTCGCAAGGGCAATTGCTCCAGTGTTGTCACAGAAGAGAGTCATCGGGTCCGACGCATTGGGTATGACTCCTAGGTCGGTAATGAACTCCTTCATCCAGACTGCTTCTTGTGCTGCCTCCGAGGCTGCCATATACTCTGCTTCACATGTAGATCCCGCCACGACGCTTTGCTTGCAACTGCACCAGCTTACTGCCCCTCCATTCAAAATATACACGTATCCGGTTTGTGACTTGGAGTCATCTAGATCTGTGTCGAAGCTGGCGTTGACGTAACCCTTTACGACGAGCTCTTCGGCACCTCCATAAACGAGAAACATATCCTTAGTCCTTTTCAGGTACTTCAGGATGTTTTTGACCGCTGTCCAGTGTTCCTTGCCGGGATTACTTTGGTACCTACCTACCAAACTTACGGCAAGGTTTACATCGGGTCTGGTACACAGCATGGCATACATAATAGACCCTATGGCTGAGGCATAGGGGATGACACTCATCTCTTCTATATCTTTTGCCGTGGTCGGGCATTGAGCCGTGCTCAATCGCACACCTTGCAATACAGGCAAAAACCCCTTCTTGGACTGATCCATTTTGAACTTCTTCAAAATCTTGTCAAGGTACGTACTTTGTGAAAGACCAATGAGGCGTCTCGATCTATCTCTATAGATCTTGATGCCTAATATATAAGCAGCTTCTCCAAGGTCCTTCATTGAAAAACACTTGTTCAAATAGGCCTTTATGCTCTCCAAGAATTCTATATCATTTCCCATCAATAGTATGTCATCCACATATAATATGAGAAATGCTACGGAGCTCCCACTCACTTTCTTGTAAACGCAGGCTTCTCCATAAGTCTGCATAAACCCAAACGCTTTGATCATCTCATCAAAGCGAATGTTCCAACTCCGAGATGCTTGCACCAACCCATAGATAGAGCGCTGGAGCTTGCATACTTTGTTAGCATTCTTAGGATCGACAAAACCTTCCGGCTGCATCATATACAATTCTTCCTTAAGAAAGCCGTTAAGGAATGCCGTTTTGACGTCCATTTGCCATATCTCATAATCATAGTATGCGGCAATTGCTAACATGATTCGGACGGACTTCAGCTTCGCTACGGGAGAGAAAGTCTCATCGTAGTCAACCCCTTGAACTTGCCGACAACCCTTAGCGACAAGTCGAGCTTTATAGATGGTCACATTACCATCCGCGTCTGTCTTCTTCTTAAAGATCCATTTATTTTCTATGGCTCGCCGATCATCGGGCAAGTCATTCAAAGTCCATACTTTGTTTTCATACATGGATTCTATCTCGGATTTCATGGCTTCTAGCCATTTGTCGGAATCTGGGCCCGCCATCGCTTCTTCATAGTTCGAAGGTTCACCATTGTCCAACAACATGATTTCCAGGACAGGGTTGCCGTACCACTCTGGTGCGGAACGTGTCCTTGTGGACCTACGAAGTTCAGTAGGAGCTTGATCAGAAGTATCTTGATCATCATCATTAACCTCCTCTTGAATCGGTGCAGGCACCACAGGAACATTTTCTTGAGCTGTGCTACTCTGATTTTCAAGAGGCAGTACTTCATCAAGCTCTATTTTCCTCCCACTTACTTCTTTCGCAAGAAACTCTTTCTCTAGAAAGGACCCGTTCTTGGCAACAAAGATCTTGCCTTCGGATCTGAGGTAGAAGGTATACCCAACTGTTTCTTTGGGATATCCTATGAAGACACATTTTTCCGATTTGGGTTCGAGCTTTTCAGGTTGAAGTTTCTTGACATAAGCATCGCAACCCCAAACTTTCAGAAACGACAGCTTAGGTTTCTTTCCAAACCATAATTCATATGGTGTCGTCTCAACGGATTTTGACAGAGCCCTATTTAAAGTGAATACGGCAGTCTCTAAAGCATAGCCCCAAAATGAGAGCGGTAGATCGGTAAGAGACATCATAGATCGCACCATATCCAATAGAGTGCGATTATGACGTTCGGATACACCGTTACGCTGAGGTGTTCCAGGCGGCGTGAGTTGTGAAACGATTCCACATTTTCTTAAGTGTGTGCCAAATTCGTGACTTAAATATTCTCCCCCACGATCTGATCGTAAGAACTTTATTTTTCTGTCACTTTGATTCTCAACCTCACTCTGAAACTCCTTGAACTTTTCAAAGGTCTCAGACTTGTGTTTCATTAAGTAGACATACCCATATCTACTCAAATCATCAGTGAGAGTGAGAACATAACGATAGCCTCCGTGAGCCTCAACGCTCATTGGACCACACACATCTGTATGTATGATTTCCAACAAGTTGGTTGCTCGCTCCATTGTCCCTGAGAATGGAGTCTTGGTCATTTTGCCCATGAGGCATGGTTCGCATGTGTCAAATGATTCATAATCGAGAGACTCCAAAAGTCCATCAACATGGAGCTTCTTCATGCGCTTGACACCAATGTGACCAAGGCGGCAGTGCCACAAGTATGTGGGACTATCGTTATCAACTTTACACCTTTTGGTATTCACACTATGAATATGTGTATTATCACACACGAGATTCATTAAGAATAAACCATTGACCATCAGAGCATGACCATAAAACATATCACTCATATAAATAGAACAACCATTATTCTCGGATTTAAATGAGTAGCCATCTCGCATTAAACGAGATCCAGATACAATGTTCATGCTCAAACTTGGCACTAAATAACAATTATTGAGGTTTAAAACTAATCCCGTAGGTAAATGTAGAGGTAGCGTGCTGAAGGCGATCACATCGACCCTGGAACCATTCCCTACGCGCATCGTCACCTCGTCCTTCGCCAGTCTCCGTTTATTCCGCAGCTCCTGTTTTGAGTTACAAATATGAGCAACGGCACCGGTATCAAATACCCAGGAGCTAATACGAGCACTGGTAAGGTACACATCAATTACATGTATATCACATATACCTTTGGTGTTGCCGGCCTTCTTATCCGCTAAGTACTTGGGGCAATTCCGCTTCCAGTGACCATTTCCCTTGCAATAAAAGCACTCAGTTTCAGGTTTGGGTCCATTCTTTGACTTCTTCCTGGCAACTGATTTACCAGGCGCGGCAACCTCCTTGCCGTCCTTCTTGAAGTTCTTCTTACCCTTGCCTTTCTTGAACTTAGTGGTTTTATTCACCATCAACACTTGATGTTCCTTTTTGATCTCCACCTCCGCAGATTTCAGCATTGAATACAACTCGGGGAATGGTCTTTTCCATCCCCTGCATATTGTAGTTCATCACGAAGCTCTTGTAGCTAGGTGGGAGCGACTGAAGGATTCTGTCAATGACCGCCTCATCCGGGAGATTAACTTCCAGCTGAGTCAAGCGGTTGTGCAACCCAGACATCTTGAGTATGTGTTCACTGACAGAGCTATTTTCCTCTATCTTGCAGCTAAAGAACTTGTCGGAGACATCATATCTCTCGACCCCGGCATGAGCTTGGAAAATCAATTTTAGCTCCTCGAACATCTCATATGCTCCGTGTTGCTCAAAACGCTTTTGGAGCCCCGGTTCTAAGCTGTAAAGCATGCCACACTGAACGAGGGAGTAATCATCAGTACGTGACTGATGGGCGTTCATAACGTCCTGGTTTTCTGGGAATGGTGGTTCACCTAGCGGTGCTTCTAGGACATAATCTTTCTTGGCTGCTATGAGGATGATCCTCAGGTTCCGGACCCAGTCCGAATAGTTGCTGCCATCATCTTTCAACTTGGTTTTCTCTAGGAACGCGTTGAAGTTGAGGGTGACATTAGCTTGGGCCATTTGATCTACAAGACATATTGTAAAGATTCAGACTAAGTTCATGATAATTAAGTTCATCTAATCAAATTAATGAATGAACTCCCACTCAGATTTGACATCCCTCTAGTCATCTAAGTGATACATGATCCGAGTCAACTAGGCCGTGTCCGATCATCACGTGAGACGGACTAGTTATCATCGGTGAACATCTCTATGTTGATCGTATCTTCTATACGACTCATGTTCGACCTTTCGGTCCTCCGTGTTCCGAGGCCATGTTTGTACATGCTAGGCTCGTCAATCCAACCTAAGTGTACTGCGTGTGTAAATCTGGCTTACACCCGTTGTATGCGAACGTAAGAACCTATCACACCCGATCATCACGTGGTGCTTTGGAACGATGAACCTTAGCAACGGTGCACAGTTAGGGAGAACACGTTTTTGATATTTTAATGAGGGATCATCTTATTTATGCTACCGTCGTTCTAAGCAAATAAGATGTAAAAACATGATAAACATCACATGCAATCAAACAGTGACATGATATGGCCAACATCATTTCGCTCCTTTGATCTCCATCTTCGGGGCGCCATGTTCATCGTCGTCACCGGCATGACACCATGATCTCCATCATCATGATCTCCATCATCGTGTCTTCGTGAAGTTGTCACGTCAACTATTACTTCTACTACTATGGCTAACGCTTTAGCAATAAAGTAAAGTAATTACATGACGATTTAAGTTGACACGCAGGTCATAAATAAATAAAGACAACTCCTATGGCTCCTGCCGGTTGTCATACTCATCGACATGCAAGTCGTGATTCCTATTACAATAACAAGATCATCTCATACATCACATACATGATTCATCACAACTTCTGGCCATATCACATCAAAAAGCACTTGCTGCAAAAACAAGTTAGACGTCCTCTAATTGTTGTTGCAAGTTTTTACGTGGCTATTATAGGTTGCTAGCAAGAACGTTTCTTACCTACGTTAAAACCACAACGTGAATGGTCAATCTCTATTTACCCTTCATAAGGACCCTGTTCATCGAATCCGATCCAACTAAAGTGGGAGAGACAGACACCCGCCAGCCACCTTATGCAACTAGTGCATGTCAGTCGGTGGAACCGGTCTCACGTAAGCGTACGTGTAAGGTTGGTCCGGGCCGCTTCATCCCACAATACCGCTGAACCAAGATAGGACTAGTAACGGCAAGAAGAATTGACAATTCGACGCCCACAACTACTTTGTGTTCTACTCGTGCATAGAAACTACGCAAAGACCTAGCTCATGATGCCACTGTTGGGGATCGTAGCAGAAATTAAAATTTTCCTACGCATCACCAAGATCTATCCATGGAGTATTCTAGCAACGAGGGGATAGGAGAGCATCTACATACCACTTGTAGATCGCAACGGAAGCGTTCAAGAAGAACGTGGATGATGGAGTAGTACTCGTCGTGATCCAAATCACCGATGACCAGCGCCGAACGGACGGCACCTCCGCGTTCAACATACGTACGGTCGGGATGACGTCTCCTCCTTCTTGATCCAGCAAGGGGGAAGGAGAGGTTGATGAAGATCCAGCAGCACGACGGCGTGGTGGTGGATGCAGCCGAATTCCAGCAGGGCTTCGCCAAGCGTCTACGGAGAGAGGGAGAGGTGTAACAGGGGAGAGGGAGGCGCCAAGGCTGCAGGGTCCGGCTGCCCTCCCTCCCCCCTTTACATAGGCCCCCTAGGGGGGGGCGGCCCTGGAGATCCATCTCCAAGGGGGGGCGGCGGCCAGGGGGGGAGCCTTGCCCCCCAAGGCAAGTGGGGCGCCCCCTGCCCTAGGGTTTCCAACCCTAGGCGCAGGGGGGAGGCCCATGGGGGGGGGGCGCACCAGCCCACTATGGGCTGGTTCCCTCCCCACTTCAGCCCACGGGGCCCTCCGGGATGGGTGGCCCCACCCGGTGGACCCCCGGACCTATCTGGTGGTCTCGGTACAATACCGGTGACCCCCAGATCACTCCCGATGGCCGAAACGACACTTCCTATATATAATTCTTTACCTCCGGACCATTCCGAAACCTCTCGTGACGTCCGGGATCTCATCCGGGACTCCGAACAACCTTCGGTTTGCTGCATACTAATATCTTTACAACCCTAGCGTCACCGAACCTTAAGTGTGTAGACCCTACGGGTTCGGGAGACATGCAGACATGACCGAGACGATCTCCGGTCAATAACCAATAGCGGGATCTGGATACCTATGTTGGCTCCCACATGCTCCTCGATGATCTCATCGGATGAACCACGATGTCGAGGACTTAATCAATCCCGTACTCAATTCCCTTCGTCTATCGGTACGATACTTGCCCGAGATTCGATCGTCGGTATACCGATACCTTGTTCAATCTCGTTACCGGCAAGTCTGTTTACTCATTCCCATAACACATCATCCCGTGAACAACACCTTGATCACATTGAGCTCATTATGATGATGTCTTACCGAGTGGGCCCAGAGATACCTCTCCGTCACACGGAGTGACAAATCCCAGTCTCGATTCATGCCAACCCAACAAACACTTTCGGAGATACCTGTAGTGCACCTTTATAGTCACCCAGTTATGTTGTGACGTTTGATACACCCAAAGCACTCCTACGGCATCCGGGAGTTGCATAATCTCATGGTCTAAGGAATGATACTTGACATTCATAAAAGCTCTAGCAAACGAACTATACGATCTTTTTTGCTATGCTTAGGTTTGGGTCTTGTCCATCACATCATTCTCCTAATGATGTGATCCCGTTATCAATGACATCCCCATGTCCATAGTCAGGAAACCATGACTATCTATTGATCAACGAGCTAGTCAACTAGAGGCTTACTAGGGACACATTGTGGTCTATGTATTCACACATGTATTATGATTTCCGGACAATACAATTATATCATGAACAATAGACGATTATCATGAACAAGGAAATATAATAATCCTTTTATTATTGCCTCTAGGGCATATTTCCAACAAATTCTTCTTAATTGTGGTATGAATATTCAGATCCGAAAGATTCAAGACAAAAGTTTAATATTGACATAAATGATAATAATACTTCAAGCATACTAACAAAGCAATCATGTCTTCTCAAAATAACATGGCCAAAGAAAGCTATCCCTAGAAAATCATATAGTCTAGCTATGCTCTATCTTCACCACACAAAGTATTTAAATCATGCACAACCCCGATGACAAGCCAAGCAATTGTTTCATACTTTTGAAATTCTCAAACTTTTTCAATCTTCACGCAATACATGAGCGTGAGCCATGGATATAGCACTATATGTGGAATAGAATGGTGGTTGTGGAGAAGACAAAAAGGGAGAAGATAGTCTCACATCAACTAGGCGTATCAAAGGGCTATGGAGATGCCCACCAATAGATATCGATGTGAGTGAGTAGGGATTGCCATGCAACAGATGCACTAGAGCTATAAGTATATGAAAGCTCAACAAAAGAAACTAAGTGGGGGTGCATCCAACTTGCTTGCTCACGAAGACCTAGGGCATTTTGAGGAAGCCCATCATTGGAATATACAAGCCAAGTTCTGTAATGAAAAATTCCCACTAGTATATGAAAGTGACAAAATGAGAGACTCTCTATCATGAAGATCATGGTGCTACTTTGAAGCACAAGTGTGGTAAAAAGGATAGTAACATTGTCCCTTCTCTCTTTCTCTTATTTTTTTTAATTTGGGCCTTTTTTTATGGCCTCTTTTCTCTTTTTTTTATTTAGTCCGGAGTCTCATCCCGACTTGTGGGGGAATCATAGTCTCCATCATCCTTTCCTCACTTGGGACAATGCTCTAATAATGATGATCATCACACTTTTATTTTCTTACAACTCAACAATTACAACTCGATACTTAGAACAAAATTTGACTCTATATGAATGCCTCCGACGGTGTACCGGGATATGCAATGAATCAAGAGTGACATGTATGAAAGAATTATGAACGGTGGCTTTGCCACAAATACAATTTCAACTACATGATCATGCTAAGCAATATGACAATGATGGAGCATGTCATAATAGACGGAACGGTGGAAAGTTGCATGGCAATATATCTCGGAATGACTATGGACATGCCATGATAGGTAGGTATGGTGGCTGTTTTGAGGAAGGTATATGGTGGGTGTATGATACCGGCGAAAAGTGCGCGGTATTAGAGAGGCTAGCAATGGTGGAAGGAGGAAAAGTGCGTATAATCCATGGACTCAACATTAGTCATAAAGAACTCATATACTTATTGCAAAAATCTACAAGTTATCAAAGCAAAGTATTACGCGCATGCTCCTAGAGGGATAGATTGGTAGGAAAAGACCATCGCTCGTCCCCGACCGCCACTGATAAGGAAGACAACTAATAAATAAATCATGCTCTGACTTCATCACATAACGGTTCACCATACGTGCATGCTACGGGAATCACAAACTTTAACACGACTATTTCTCAAATTCACAACTACTCAACTAGCATGACTCTAATATCACCATCTTTATACCTCAAAACAATTATCAAGCATCAAACTTTTCTTAGTATTCAACACACTCATAAGGAAGTTTTTACAAATCTTGAATACCAAGCATATTAGGATTATTTAAGCAATTTACCATACTATTTAAGACTCTCAAAATAATCTAAGTGAAGCATGAGAGATCAAAAGTTTCTATAAAACAAATCCACCACCGTGCTCTAAAAGATATAAGTGAAGCACTAGAGCAAAACTATATAACTCAAAAGGTATAAGTGAAGCACATAGAGTATTATAATAATTTCCAAATCATGTATGGCTCTCTCAAAAGGTGTGTACAGTAAGGATGATTGTGGTAAACTAACAAATAAAGACTCAAATCATACAAGACGCTCCAACCAAAACACATATCATGTGGTGAATAAAAATATAGCTCCAAGTAAAGTTACCGATGGAAGTAGACGAAAGAGGGGATGCCTTCTGGGGCATCCCCAAGCTTTGGCTTTTTGGTGTCCTTAGATTATATTGGGGGTGCCATGGGCATCCCAAAGCTTAAGCTCTTGCCACCCCTTGTTCCATAATCCATCAAAATCTTTTACCCAAAACTTGAAAACTTCACAACACAAAACTCAACAGAAATCTCGTGAGCTCCGTTAGCGAAAGAAAACAAAAGACCACTTCAAGGTACTGTAATGAACTCATTCTTTATTTATATTGGTGTTAAACCTACTGTATTCCAACTTCTCTATGGTTTATAAACTATTTTACTAGCCATATATTCATCAAAATAAGCAAACAACACACGAAAAACAGAATCTGTCAAAAACAGAACGGTCTGTAGTAATCTGTAACTAACGCAAACTTCTGGAACTCCAAAAAATCTACCAAAATAGGAAGACCTAGACAATTTTTTTTATTGATCAGCATCAATTGGAATCAGTATTTTATCACGTTCTAGTGATTTTTAACAATTGTTTTCGTGAACAGAAAGTTTCTGGAAATTACAGCAAGATCAAATAACTATCATCCAAGAAGATCCTATAGGTTTAACTTGGCACAAACACTAATTAAAACATAAAAACACATCTAACCAGAGGCTAGAACAAATATTCATTCCTAAACAGAAGCAAAAATAAAAAAACTAAAAATAAAATTGGGTTGCCTCCCAACAAGCGCTATCATTTAACGCCCCTTGCTAGGCATAATAGCAAGGATAGATCTAGGTAGTGCCATAATAGTGGTATGACAAGTCATGAAAACTTTTCTCATATTCTCTACGTTCAGCAGCAAGTTTTCTTTAAGGCAAGTAAAAGTAATCAAAAGGGCTAAATTTAATGGGACAAAAGTCCCCAAGATCAATCTCGGGAGGTATGGGTTCCTCCCTAGGCCCTTTGTAACGCACAACCAATTCATCATTAAGAGCATTCTTTTGGCAAAAAGTCACAAGCCTTCGTTCAAGAGGAAAACCTAATCCATTATTCTGAATAGCAAAATCATCATTAAGCTCGGAAATTCTATCAACTAGAACATCGGCGGGAACCTTTTTCCTTAGATTTTCGTTATAAGCAATATGATCTAAAGATTGTAAACGCATCATGTCTTCTTGATTAAAAAGGATAGCTTCAATGGGAGGATGACTAGCATCTACCCTATAATGCGTAAAGATTTCTTTGGCCTCTTTTATTATAAATCTAAACTCATGAGCTAAAAACATAGTGGCGACACGCTTAACAGAAGAATGCTCATTATTAGTGAATTCTAGAAAAATTCTTTGTATGCAAGGATGCAAGTGCATAAATTGCCTTTCAAGTTCAACTATAAGCATGATAATAGCGTTAGCAAGACTACTAGTTCTATGGAGAATAGAAACGCCCATAGAAGGCAAAGTACCGACACAAGTAAAGAAATCTTGAATAACTCCTTTTCCAATAATATTACCACTACCAATTCGAAATCTTTTTGCATGCAAGGTAGGGGGTTCTTCAGCAGGAGCATCAGAATTTTCTATGATATTATTATTGTCCATATCGGCAATAATTTCCTCAATTTCAGACATAACGACAGAGAGAGCGAGGGGCAACAAGAGGAAGGTGAACGAAAAAGAGAGGGCAAATAAAACGGCAAGGGTGAAGTGGGGGAGAGGAAAACAAGAGGCAAATGGCAAATAATGTAATGCGGGAGATAAGGATTTGTGATGGGTACTTGGTATGTTGACTTTTGCATAGACTCCCCGGCAATGGCGCCAGAAATTCTTCTTGCTACCTCTTGAGCACTGTGTTGGATTTCCTTGAAGAGGAAAGGATGACGGAGCAAAGTAGCGTAAGTATTTCCCTTAGTTTTTGAGAACCAAGGTATCAATCCAGTAGGAGGCTACGTGCGAGTCCCTCGTACCTGCACAAAACAAATAACCCCTCTCAACCAACGCGATAAGGGGTTGTCAATCCCTTCACGATCACTTACGATAGTGAGATCTGATATATATGATAGGATAATATTTTTGGTATTTTTGTGATAAAGATGCAAAGTAAAATAAAAGCAAAGGAAATAACTAAGTATTGGAAGATTAATATGATGAAGATAGACCCGGGGGCCATAGGTTTCACTAGTGGCTTCTCTCAAGAGCATAAGTATTTTACGGTGGGTGAACGAATTACTGTTGAGCAATTGACAGAATTGAGCATAGTTATGAGAATATCTAGGTATGATCATGTATATAGGCATCATGTCCGAGACAAGTAGACCGACTCCTGCCTGCATCTACTACTATTACTCCACTCATCGACCGCTATCCAGCATGCATCTAGAGTATTAAGTTCAAGAAAACAGAGTAACGCCTTAAGCAAGATGACATGATGCAGAGGGATAGATTCATGCAATATGATAAAAACCCCATCTTGTTATCCTCGATGGCAACAATACAATACGTGCCTTGCTGCCCCTACTGTCACTGGGAAAGGACACGCAAGATTGAACCCAAAGCTAAGCACTTATCCCATTGCAAGAAAGATCAATCTAGTAGGCCAAACCAAACCGATAATTCGAAGAGACTTGCAAAGATAACCAATCATACATAAAAGAATTCAGAGAAGATTCAAATATTGTTCATAGATAATCTTGATCATAAACCCACAATTCATCGGTCTCAACAAACACACCGCAAAAAGAAGATTACATCGAATAGATCTCCACGAGAGAGGGGGAGAACATTGTATTGAGATCCAAAAGGAGAGAAGAAGCCATCTCGCTACTAACTATGGACCCGAAGGTCTGAAGTAAACTACTCACACTTCATCGGAGAGGCTATGGTGTTGATGTAGAAGCCCTCCATGATGGATGCCCCTCCAGCGGAGCTCCGGAACAGGCCCCAAGATGGGATCTCGTGGGCACAGAAGGTTACGGCGGTGGAATTAGGTTTTTGGCTCCGTATCTGATCGTTTGGGGGTACGTAGGTATATAGGAGGAAGGAGTATGTCGGTGGAGCAACAGGGGGCCCACGAGGGTGGAGGGAGCGCCTGGGGGGGGGGGGTAGGCGCGCCCCTACCTTGTGGCCTCCTGCAATGTTTCTTGACGTAGGGTCCAAGTCTCCCGGATCATAATCTTCCTAAAAATCATGTTCCCAAAGGTTTCATTCCGTTTGGACTCCGTTTGATATTCCTTTTCTGCGAAACTCTGAAATCGGCAAAAAATAGCAATTCTTGGCCGGGCCTCCGGTTAATAGGTTAGTCCCAAAAATAATATAAAAGTGGATAATAAAGCCCAGTAATGTCTAAAACAGTAGATAATATAGCATGGAGCAATCAAAAATTATAGATACGTTGGAGCCGTATCAAGCTCCGATGTCGGACTGCATCCGAGGTGTCACAAACCTCGATCTTGAAAAGGTTGAAGGAGTATGACTGAGCTACATGTCAAAAAATTCTCCCGCACAACCAGCTGCTCGCAGCGGCCTCAATGCCAGACTGCTTTCGAAGGGATGTACCACCTGGGTCTTGAGTTGTCGATGCAGATGGCCGGCCTCCGCGGGAAAAAAGTTTTCCGCCAAGCCAGTTTCCGTGCGACATTTCTTCGCAATTTTTTCCACTTGATTCAATTTATTCTCTGCCGAGATGTATAACCATAGCCCTCAAGGTGTGTGTCGGCCTAAAATCTGGAATGCACCTAAAGGATAATATAAAACCGCTGATCCCGGTAGCCCGTGAGACTCATGTCGATTCGCGAAATTGGCCCGAGGATCAAATCCTTGCTCGGTAGCATACTTTAGGAACAAAAACGCGTTGTGTGGTAGCCCCCGAAACTCAGGTCGGGTGTGATCGACCGACCTGAATATCGTAATATCCTCGAAAACCATATTGCACTTTGATTTCTTCCGCATTAAATCGTCGTGCAGTAGCCCCTGAGACTTGGTTTGGGCAACATAGCCGACCCTAGGATCGTATCTCCTTAGGAACTGGTTCAACCTCATTTTGCGTTTTGCCATCACCAAGGGGAAATTCAGCAGGGAAGATGTCGAACTGCTAGTCGGAAAAGATATTTCCCGAGCAGAATTACCATGTAGGACACCTCGACCAAGAGGATGTCCTGCCTCCTTAGAAAAAAACATACAACAGGTTAGGAGTGTCATAAGCTCGGAAAACCCTAAAAAAAAACTTGCTTACATTTTTTACGTCTAAATTAAATCAAGTTTTTTTGTGCCAATCCGAAATTGGTTTTAAAATTAATTTGTGCTTCCATCGTGCTTTAAAATGATACATCCGATCTCTAGACTTCAAGAGGGCCATCCTTCGACTTCAAACTCCTTATCCTGACAGGACGAGTGCTTATCAGACCAATTTAGTTAAACTAAACTCGAGCTGCATATAGAGAAGCCAGGCTATCACACTATTTGATGTGAACTCGAGCCAAAAAAGGAGTAGTAGAAAAAGACTTTGCAACGACTTAGAAAAAAACACTTAAAAACAACACGTGTTCGTTCAAGAAACCCCAGTTAACTTGGTAAAGAAAGTGTTTTAGAACAAAGTTTTTATTCGACACAGATATAATGCTTGACCGAGCTAGACAAAAATTGACAGCTGAATTTTTTTAGCATGAAAGAAACTTAGCTGGTTAATGTGCTCGGTGGTGACGACGCGGTCCGGGCTTGTGGCGGGACAAAGTCACCTATCGGTCTCTGACTGATTTGACATGGCGCGTAGTCCTCGGCCTGGCCAAGGTCCCAGCCCCCAAGCCGGTCCCGATGTGGCGCGACGAGGAGCTCGACTCAATGAAGTGACGATACGACATGGTTGTCGTGGCGAGGCGAAGCCCCCGGTCCAGCTGTTGTGACGAAGCAGTTCGTCGGGGTGACGCGGAAGCCCTCGGGATAGGTAGATGAAGTGATGACGAAGCCCCCGGGCATACTGAGGTGAAAGAGCATGTCGGCGTACTGACTTCGGAGCCCCCACATCCACAGATATGATGGAGCGGGCCGGTGTGGTAGACGTTGGCTTGATGAAGAGACGACATGGCGATGCCAAAGCAGGTTAGAATTCATGACACGATCAACGGCGACTTGAAGAAGTAATAGTGCGATGATGCTAGCGCGCCCGACCCACGCACTTTATGTGGCGGCGGTGTGTCCTTGGCGATGCCGAACTCCTGTGGCAATGCGACGTGGTTGACGTCAGCCCGACGGATCGATGGCGTTGCTTGCATAATTCGGCATCCTTTGAGCAACAAGGTCGCCCAACACCGACGCGACGGTGAAGAGCACCTTGGAAAAGAAAATTGTAGGCACATGTTTAATATCAAAACACAATATCGTAAAAATCCTCCAAAAAGGACATCTGGTAACCTGTTCATAAAAAAAGTGAACTTGGATCGGATTTGTTTTCACGCAGAAAACAACATATTCAAAAATTGACGAACTACTCGTGCTTGTCCCGGAGTTTGAACCATCGGATCGAGTTGAAATTTTGAGGGTTGTCGGCAAAGAAATTCCGCAGTATATGAACGTTGGATCTTCCAAAAGATATCTGAGTTGGCTGCTGGACTCCTCGTCCCAAACTCATGCAGATTCCCGTCCAGATGCAACAGGGTTTTGGTATATCAATGATTGTCGGAGATTCCTCCGTTGGAATGCGATGATATTTTACGGGTTTGTTGTAGACTCAATTTTGAAGGAAATATGCCCTAGAGGCAATAATATAGTTGTTATTTATATTTCCTTATATCATGATAAATGTTTATTATTCATGCTAGAATTGTATTAACCGGAAACTTAGTATATGTGTGAATACATAGGCAAAACAGAGTGTCCCTGGTATGCCTCTACTTGACTAGCTCGTTAATCAAAGATGGTTAAGTTTTCTAACCATAGACATGTGTTGTCATTTGATGAACGGAATCACATCATTAGAGAATGATGTGATGGACAAGACCCATCCGTTAGCTTAGCATAATGATTGTTTAGTTTTATTGCTATTGCTTTCTTCATGACTTATACATGTTCCTCTAACTATGAGATTATGCAACTCCCGAATACCGGAGGAACACCTTGTGTGCTATAAAACGTCACAACGTAACTAGGTGATCATAAAGATGCTCTACAGGTGTCTCCGATGGTGTTTATTGAGTTGGCATAGATCGAGATTAGGATTTGTCACTCCATGTATCGGAGAGGTATCTCTGGGCCCTCTCGGTAATGCACATCACTATAAGCCTTGCAAGCAATGTGACTAATGAGTTAGTTACGGGTGCATTACGAAACGAGTAAAGAGTCTTGCCGGTAACGAGACTGAACTAGGTATAAGGATACCGATGATCGAATCTCGGGCAAGTAACATACCGATGACAAAGGGAACAACGTATGTAGTTATGTGGTTTGACCGATAAAGATCTTCGTAGAATATGTAGGAACCAATATGAGCATCCAGGTTCCGCTATTGGTTATTGACCGGAGATGTGTCTCGGTCATGTCTACATAGTTCTCGAACCCAGGGACGAAACTGGGCCTAGGGCAACTGGGGTTGTAGCCCCAGGCCTGGCCCAACTAGCCCTTATACATATAGCAGCAAATATTTGAGAATTTGGGATACAGAGATGATTAGCCCCAGGCTTCACGTAGATGTGCAAGGCCTCAGCCCGTTAGCCCAACTCAAGTGGATCGATGAGAACAGAAAATCAATCGCGCAGCCAGAAAATCTATCGATCAGAACACGTTGACGCTTCGATCTGTCGCTCGTTTGCCAAGAAAAAAAAACCTCTCCCGATCGGCAATAAAGAAACCCTAGCCTCTCTCAAATGGAGCGCCGCTACGCGACTGTGCCGCCGTCGTCGTCAGTGGTCAAGCTGCGATTTCCCGCCGCGCTGGCTGCCCGATTCGGTGTCCTGACCACCTACCTCTCCTAGTCTCCTTCTTCTGATCTTCTCGAACTATTGCTGAACTACAGTGCACACACAAGTAATAAGTAATCTGTAACACTGTATCATCTAATTATTTTCCCTTGTTTTTTATATAAGACAAACTCAGTGAATAGGTGGTGTTAAATTATATTGCTTAGTCAGTTTTATTTCATTGTCATAAGAAGATTAGAAATCCAAGATGAAGAGGACCCGTACAATTGAAGCATTGATGATACTAAGATTATACAGTGCTATCAAAAAATGAGAAACACAAGGGGCTACTACCTCGTGAACTTCGTGTTAATGGTATAATATTTGTTCTTTTGCAAAATTTCATATAAACAATTGATTTATTCTATGTCCACTGTCTTGATTTTAAATACTTCATTTTATGTTTGCAGATCCAGGTCCTTCTACTATTGTGGATGAAGAAACAATGTCCTTGAATTAAGCAAGTCTTCACTAATTTGGTACCAAACCATTTTTACAATGATGCACTTTGTTGTTTAATGAAATTTCCTCTCGCGATAATATTGAATTTATATTTTGTTTTGAATGTGATTTTGTGGCATACATATAACGTGCATTGATGTGCGTGGTATTTGAAATTATATATAGTCAGTTAGTTTTAGCCCTAGGCTTTGACAAATCCTGGTTCCGCCTCTGCTCGAACCCGTAGGGTCCGCACGCTTAACGTTCGATGATGATTTGTATTATGAGTTATGTAATTTGATGACCAAAGTCTGTACGGAGTCCCGGATTAGATCACGGACATGACGAGGAGTCTTGAAATGGTCGAGAGATAAAGATTGATATATTGGATGGTAGTATTCGGACACCGGAAGGGTTCCGGAGTGTATCGGGTACATACTGGAGTACCGGAGGGGTTACTGGAACCCCCTGGGGAAAGATATGGGCCTTATGGGCCATAGGAGGGAGGCTAACCAGCCCACAAGGGGCTGGTGCGCCCCCCCACAAGGAAGGAGGCCGAATTGGACTTGGGAAGGGGGCGCCACCCCCTTTCCTTCTCCTACTCCCTCTCCTTCCCCTTTTCCCCCTCCGGTAGAAGGAAAAAGGGGTGGGGCCGAATCCTACTAGGACTGGAGTCCTAGTAGGACATCCCACTCCCTAGCACGCCCCTTGTTGGCCAGCCTCCTCCTTACCTCCTTTATATACGAGGCAGGGGGCACCCCAAAGGCACAACAGACAATCTCTTAGCCGTGCGCGGTGCCCCCCTTCACAGTTCAACACCTCGGTCATATCATCGTAGTGCTTAGGCGAAGCCCTGTGCCGGTAACATCTTCATCACCGTTGCCACGCCGTCGTGCTGACGGAACTCTCCCTCATCCTCAACTGGATCAAGAGCTCGAGGGACATCATCGTGCTGAACGTGTGCTGAACACGGAGGTGACGTACGTTCGGTACTTGGATCAGCTGGATCGGGAAGACGTTCGACTACATCAACCGCGTTACTAAACGCTTCCGCTTTCGGTCTATGAGGGTACGTGTACACACTCTCCCCGCTCGTTGCTATGCATATCCTAGATAGATATTTTGTGATTGTAGGTAATTTTTTTGAAATACTGCGTTCCCCAACAGTGGTATCAGAGCCAGGTCTATGTATAGATGTTATATGCACGAGTAGAACATAAAGAGTTGTGGGTGATAATAGTCATACTTCTTACCAGCAACGCCTTACTTTGATTCGATGGTATTGTTGGATGAACGGCCCGGACCGACATTACATGACCACGTTCATGAGACTGGTTCTACCGACGCGCTTTGCACACAGGTGGCTGGCGGGTGTCTGTTTCTCTAACTTTAGTTGAATCGAGTTTGACTACGCCCATTCCTTGTTGAAGGTTAAAACATCACACTTGACGAAAAATCATTGTGGTTTTGATGCATAGGTAAGAACGGTTCTTGCTAGAAACCCGTAGCAGCCACGTAAAACTTGCAACAACAAAGTAGAGGACGTCTAACTTTTTTTTGCAGGGCATGTTGTGATGTGATATGGTCAAGACGTGATGAGATATAAATTGTTGTATGAGATGATCATGTTTTGTTAAAGTTATCGGCAATTGGCAGGAGCCTTATGGTTTTTTATTTATTGCATGAGATGCAAGCGCCATATAATTGCTTTACTTTGTCGCTATGCAATAGTAATAGTTGCAAAAAGCAATAGTTGGCGAGACGACCATGTGACAACACATTGATAAAGATCAAGATGATGGAGATCATGGTGTCATGCCGGTGACGATGGAGATCATGACGGTACTTTGGAGATGGAGATCAAAGGCACAAGATGATGATGGCCATATCATGTCACATATTTTGATTACATGTGATGTTTATCTTTTATACATCTTATTTTGCTTACTGCGACAGTAGCATTATGAGATGATCCCTTACTAAAATTTCAAGGTATAAGAGTTCTCCCTGAGTGTGCACCATTGCGACAATTCTTCGTGCTGAGACACCACGTGATGATCGGGTGTGATAAGCTCTACGTTCACATACAACGGGTGCAAGCCAGTTTTGCACATGCAGAATACTCAGGTTAAACTTGACGAGCCTAGCATATGCAGATATGGCCTCGGAACACTGAGACCGAAAGGTCGAACGTGAATCATATAGTAGATATGATCAACATAGTGATGTTCACCATTGAAAGCTACTCCATCTCACATGATGATCGTACATGGTTTAGTTGATATGGATCACGTGATCATATAGATGACTAGAGGGATGTATATCTAAGTGGGAGTTCTTAAGTAATATGATTAGGTGTACTTAAATTTATCATGAACTTAGTCCTGATAGTATTTGCAAATTATGTTGTAGATCAATAGCTCGCGATGTAGTTCCCCGTTTATTTTTGATATGTTATAGAGAAAAATAAGTTGAAAGATGATAGTAGCAATGATGTGGACTAGGTCCGTGATCTGAGGATTATCCTCATTGTTGCACAGAAGAATTATGTCCTTGATGCACCGCTAGGTGACAGAACTATTGCAGGAGCAAATGCAGACGTTATGAACGTCTGACAAGCTCGGTATGACGACTACTTGGTAGTTTAGTGCAACATGCTTTACGACATAGAACCGGGACTTCAAAAATGTTTTGAAACGCCATGGAGCATATGAGATGTTCCAAGAGTTGAAATTGGTATTTTAGACTCATGCCTGAGTCGAGAGGTATGAGACATCTGACAAGTATTTTTTCCTACAAGATGGAGGAGAATAGCTCAACCAGTGAGCATGTGCTCAGAATGTCTGAGTACTACAATCGCTTGAATCAAGTGGGAGTTAATCTTCCAGATAAGATAGTGATTTACAAAGTTCTGTAGTCGCTGTCACCAAGTTACTGGAACTTCGTGATGAACTATAATATGCAAGGGATGACAAACGATTGCCGAGCTCTTCGCGACGCTAAAATTGGCCAAGGTAGAAATCAAGAAAAGCATCAAGTGTTGATGGTTGACAAGACCACTTGTTTCAAGTAAAAGGGCAAGGGAAAGAAAGGGGACTTCAAGAAAGAATGGCAAGCAAGTTGCCACTCCCATGAAGAAGCCGAAAGCTAGACCCAAGCCTGAAACTGAGTGCTTGTACTGCAAAGGAAATGGTCACTGGAAGCGGAACTACCCCAAATACTTGGTGGATAAGAAGGATGGAAAAGTGAAAAAAAGTATATATGATATACATGTTATTGATGTGTACTTTACTAATATTCATAGTAGCCCCTGGGTATTTGTTACTGGTTCAGTTGCTATGATTATTAACTTGAAACCGGAGCTATAAAATGAACAAAGACTAGTTGAGGGCAAGGTGACGATGTGTGTTGGAAGTGATTCCAAGGTTGATAAGATCACCATCGCACACTCCCTTTACTTTGAGGATTAGTGTTGAACCTAAAGTAAATGTTATTTGGTGTTTGCGTTGAGCATAATATGATTGGATCATGTTTATTGCAATACGGTTATTCATTTAAGTCAAAGAATAATTGTTATTCTGTTTACATGAATAAAACCTTCTGTGGTCAATGGTTTATTAAATCTCGACTGTAGTGATACACATATTCATAATATTGAAGCCAAAAGATGCAAGGTTAATAATGATAGTGCAACTTATTTGTGGCACTGCCGTTTAGGTCATATTGGTTTAAAGCGCATGAAGAAACTCCATGCTGGTGGGCTTTTGGAATCACTTGATTATTAATCACGTGATGCTTGCGAACCATGACTCATGGGCAAGATGACTAAGACTCCGTTCTCCGGAACAATGGAGCGGGCCACTGACTTATTGGAAATAATACATACCGATGTATGCGGTTTGATGAGTGTTGAGGCTCGCGGCGGGTATCATTATTTTCTGACCTTCACAAATGATTTGAGCAGATATGGGTATATCTACTTAATGAAATACAAGTCTGAAACATTCGAAAAGTTCAAAGAATTTCAGAGTGAAGTTGAGAATCATTGTAACAAGAAAATAAAGTTTCTATGATCTGATCGCGGAGGCGAATATTTGAGTTACGAGTTTGGCCTTCATTTGAAACAATGTGGAATAGTTTCGCAATTCACGCCACCTGGAACACCATAGTGTAATGGTGTGTCCGAATGTCGTAACCGTACTTTATTAGATATGGTGCGATCTATGATGTCTCTTACCGATTTACCACAATCGTTTTGGGGTTATGCATTAGAGACAACTGCATTCACGTTAAATAGGGCACCATCTAAAAAACTGTTGAGATGACACTGTATGAACTGTGGTTTAGCAAGAAACCTAAGCTGTCGTTTCTTAAAGTTTGGGGTTGTGATGCTCATGGCCATCTCCAGGAATTCGGGGGCCTGGTGCGAAATGCAAAATAAGGCCCTAAAAATTCTAGAATAGATGTTTTCTTATAAAAAGAAAAAAGAATGAATTCAAACACTCCATAAATTATAGCTGTACTCTGAATTTTAAACTGTACTCTGAATTTTAAACGAGCAACTAGCTTGGAAATTGGTGTGTAACAACTTGGTCAACTAGCATAGTAGTACTATATATCTTGTCTAAACAAATGGATTGATAAATTGAAGAGTATGCACACAATATACTCACTAGTAGGAGTATAATCATTCAACAGGACAAAATACTAAATTAAATAGGGAATCCGGAATCAGTTTGAGCACACCTTGTGGACAGATCGGGGACGTCCTCACCTAGGCCTCGGATACCGGCGACAAAGAAAACTGTGGAATGAATTCTTTGTGCGGGCAGTGCAGCGGGTTGTTTCTCCGGGCAGGAAGCAAAGTGACAACAACGCTCCATCTTCGTGCGCCGCTGCCGCACTTCGTCGGTTCACCTCTGCGAGGGCCCTTTTTTCTCTTCCAAGCAGACCGCGCGGGGCTAGATCGATAGATCGCGATCTGCTGGGCTGTGTCAATCGGGGACTAAGGAAAGGCGTATTTTGCGAGATTGAGGGGCCGGCCCAATTTGAGAGAGACAGGGACTAGCTGGGCAGGCCTAAGTCTGTGCTAGTTGTGATAAAAGGGCCCAACACGAAAAATACACTAGACACTGGCCCAAATCGGGGGCCCCTTGGAATTTGGGGGCCCTGTGCGGTCGCACAGCCTGCACAGGCCCTTGGACGGCCCTGGTGATGCTTATGTGAAAAAGTTTCATCCCGATAAGCTCAAACCCAAAGAAGTGCGTCTTCATAGGATACCCAAAAGAAACTATTGGGTACACCTTCTATCACAGATCCGAAGGCAAGATCTTTTGCTGCTAAGAGTGGATCCTTTCTAGAGAAGGAGTTTCTCTCGAAAGAAGTGAGTGGGAGGAATGTAGAACTTGATGAGGTAATTGAACCTTCTAACGAATTGGAAAGTATTTCATCACAGAAATCAGTTCCAGTGATTCCTACACCAATTAGTGAGGAAGCTAATGTTGATGATCATGAAACTTCAGATCAAGTTACTACCGAACTGTTACTCCCTCGATGCGGCTATATCTCCCACGTGTCGAAGCACAACTTAGAGGCATAACCGCATTGAAAGCAATGTCGCAAGTGAGGTAATCTTCACACAACCCATGTAATACATAAGGGAAAGAGATACATAGTTGGCTTACAATCGCCACTTCACTCAAATACATGAATAAAACATTACATCATACAGTTACAAACAGGGCCCGACTACGGAGTTAAAATAAAGAAGAAACCCCAAAAGCGACAAAGGACCAAGATCGACCCCAACTGGGCTCCACTACTGATCGACTAGAACGAAACAACACAAAGAACAAGATCTTCATCAAGCTCCACCTTGAGCTCGGGTGCGTCACCTGCACGGTCTCATCGGCACCTGCAAACTGGTTTGGGAAGTATCTGGTGAGTCACGAGGACTCAGCAATCTCACACCCGCGAGATCAAGACTATTTAAGCTTAAAGGTAGGGTAAAAGGTATGAGGTGGAGCTGCAGCAAGCGACTAGCATATATGGTGGCTAACATACGCAAATGAGAGCGAGAAGAGAAGGCAAAAGCACGGTCGAACAACTATGATCAAGAAGTGATCCTGAAACTACTTACGTCAGACATAACTCCAACAACCGTGTTCATTTCCCGGACCCCGCCGAGAAGAGACCATCACGGTTACACACGCGGTTGGTGTATTATTAATTAAGATCAACTTCGGGTTTTCTACAACCGGACGTTAACAAATTCCCATCTGCCTCATAACCGCGGGCACGGCTTTCGAAAGTTCAAACCCTGCAGGGGTGTCCCAACTTAGCCCATGATAAGCTCTCGCGATCAACGAAGGATATTCCTTCTCCCCGGGAAGACCCGATCAGTCTCGGGATCCCGGCTACAAGACATCTCGACAGTAATAAAACAAGTCCAGCAAAGCCGCCCGATGCGCCGACATCCTGATAGGAGCTGCACATATCTCGTTCTCAGGGCAACACCGGATGAGTCAAGCTACGAGTAAAACCAAGCCTCAAGTTTCCTTGAGGGGGCCCCGCAGGCTGCTCGGTTCGAACCAGCACTTAGAAGGAAGCACTGGCCCGGGGGGGGGGGGCTAAATAAAGATGACCCTCGGGTTAGCTACTCCCAAGGGAAAAGTATAGGTGGTAGGCAAATGGTAAAACCAATGTTGGGCCTGCTGGAAAAGTTTTATTCAAAGCGAACTGTCAAGGGGGTCCCATAAATCACCCGACCGCGTTAGGGACGCAAAATCCGGGAACTTAACACCGATATGACGGAAACTAGGGCGGCAAGAGTGGAACAAAACACCAGGCATAAGGCCGAGCCTTCCACCCTTTACCAAGTATATAGATGCGTTAATTAAATAAGATATAGTGTGATATCCCAACAAGTAAACATGTTCCAAGCAAGGAACAACATATCCATGTTCCAACAAGGAACAAACTTCATCTTCACCTGCAACTAACAACGCTATAAGAGGGGCTGAGCAAAGCGGTAACATAGCCAAACAACGATTTGCTAGGACAAGGTGGGTTAGAGGCTTGGTTTCACAATATGGGAGGCATGATAAGCAAGTGGTAGGTATCGCAGCATAGGCATAGCAAAAGAGCGAGCAATCTAGCAAGCAAAGATAGAAGTGATTTCGAGGGTATGGTCATCTTGCCTGAGATCCCGCAAGGAAGAAGAACGAGTCCATGAAGAAGACAAACGGGCATAGACGAACGGGTCCTCACAAACGCGATGATAGCGGAATCAACCCAAAGAAGCAACACCGGAAAGAAGCACACAACATAGTAAACAACCAACACATAAACATGGCATGATATGCGAGATGGTATGCAATGCATATGCATGCTCCGGAGGGAAAAGGATTAACAAGGCATAATCTTGGAAAACCAAGTATGCCACTGGATAGATGAGGTGATTTCGGTTGAAATCGATATAAAGAACACCGGAATCGGATGCACGGTTTGCAAATGACAAGCAATACAAGAATGACACGAATCTGCCATAAACAGCATGATGCTACTTAGCAAGCAACAAATAATTAAGCTACTGCACCCAAACATGGCAACAAAGCATATGAAAGTAAACTACTTAAGGCGCTCGATAAAAGATGAACACTGAGCTACGGCTCAATCCTATCGTAACAGGTTCTAACAAGCATGGCAAAAGTGCAAACGATAACAAGTTCTCAGACTTAGTGAAATTAACAACATAGCAGAAACTAACATCAGGATGACATGTTCAGAGCAATGAAACAACATGCTACAGGTTCAGAATATAGCAAATCAAGGCATGGCATTAATCTACTCAAAGCACTTGACAAAAGTCCCTTACTGACCATAAGCCAAAAAGGACTAGAAAATATGATTACACCCATGTCAAATAAGCAAGTTTCGTTACAGGTTTCAGACTTAGCAGAAAACTGGACATGGCAGCAAACAGATAACGACTAGGCATGTTCGTGAGCTCGATGCACTCATTAAAGAGCATTGCATGATAAACTAAGCATACATACATCAATAATACATGGCATAGTAACTATAAATGGCAAGAACAACATCATATCATGCAAGGATCGACTACACCAAGCTTGGCAAAATCGAATAACATGTAAACAATCTGCCAGTAACATTATGAAGCAAAAGTAGAGCTCTATTGACTCAAGCTATGGCACTCCATAATTGCAAACAAAGGCATGGATGGGTAGAGCAAATACTCAAGTACAAAACTCCCTTACTGATCATGCTCAAATTATGCATAGATCTCTCAGAAACAACATGAATACATGGCATGATAATAACAGCAGTCAGGGACTTAGTGAAATCACTAAGTCTCTGAAATCAGCAACATCAAGTGACCTAGTTTGCATGCTTGTGCTAGTCACCACATAGATCACAAAAATACATGGCAAAATACTCTGGATAGATAACATGGCGTATTACCAAACTCATGTAGGACTCAACTTCATAGGAGGTACACATCAATCATGGCGGAAATGACAAAAGTGCATGTTCAGATAAGATCCAGCAACTAACATCAACTAGCCCTCTTCTAACAGCATTTCGGGCATCAAGATTACTTCAAATGAAAATGATGCAATGGAACAAAATGATGTACTCTTCGAGGCGAACAATTCGACATATTATATGCGCGAAACGGGGCTACGGGTGCAAAGATATCGCAGGATGAACAAGGCATGATGATGATGCAACGTGAGGACTTAGCAGAAATCTGGGAGAGGCAAAAGCCAACCTCTCAGCGCGGATTTCGAGGATGGCCGGAAAAGTCGCCGGCGAGGTGGAAGAAGAGGCCGGCGAGGTCGGGGGTCACCGGATCCGGCCCTCCCGCGGCCGGATCTGGCCGGAGACGGGGCTGACGGGGACCGAGGCGGCGCCGGCGAGCTCCGGTCGCGGCGACGCGGTCGGCGGGCGGCGTCGGTGGCGGCGGGCGGCGCCAGGCGGCGGCGGGCGGCGGCAGGCGGCGGGCGGAGACGGCAGCGGGGTCGGCGAAGCCGGGCGGCGGCAGGCGCGGGCGGACGGGGCGGCGGCGACCGGGCCCCGCGGGCCCTGGCGGCGGGGCGCGGCGGAGGCGGCGGCGGGCGCCACGTGGCGCGCTCCCACTGGCCCGGGGCGCGCCGGCGGCGGGCAGGAGAGAGAGAGGCGCGCGGATCGAGGAGAATTAGGGTTTCGGGGTTGTTTCTCTCCCAGATTTGGACGGGGGAGGCGTTTTTATAGCTAGGAGGAGCTAGGAGGCTCCAAACGGAGTGCGGTTTTCGGCCACGCGATCGTGATCGAACGACCGAGAGGATGGAGATGACTTAGATGGGTTTTTGGGCTGTTTTGAAGGGGTTTTGGGCTGCAACACACACGAGGCCTTCACGGTTATCCGATTAACCGTTGGAGTACCAAACGAACTCCGATTGACCCGAAACTTGACAGGCGGTCTACCGGTGCTATACCAAGGCCACATGTCAAACCTCGGTCCATTCCGAGAATGTTTAATACCCGCTCACGAAGAAATGTAAAAGGGGACACCGTGAGACATAGGAGCGCCGGATTGCAAAACGGACAACGGGAAAGATGCTCGGATTTATGAGACGAACACGTATGCGAATGCGATGCACATGTTGACATGATATGAAATGCAGATGATGACATGGCAAAGAGCGACACGCAAGCACATGACATGGCAACGACGGCGAATAACTGGCGGACAACTGGCGCATTAGATCCGGGGCGTTACACGAACCTCGTAGGTCAGCCAGAGTACGATCCGCACCAGAGTGGTACGGTAATCCTATTCTGGAAGTCATGTTACTAGACCATGATGAACCTACGAACTATGAGGAAGCGATGATGAGCCCAGATTCCGACAGATGGCTTGAGGCCATGAAATCTGAGATAGAATCCATGTATGAGAACAAAGTGTGGACTTTGGTGGACTTGCCCGATGATCGGCAAGCCATTGAGATTAAATGGATCTTCAAGAGGAAGACGGACGCTGATAGTAGTGTTACTATATACTAAGATCGAATTGTCGCAAAAGGTTTTCGACAAGTTCAAGGTGTTGACTACGGTGAGAGTTTCTCACTCGTATCTATGCTTAAAGTCTATCCGAATCATGTTAGCAATTGCCGCATTTTATGAAATTTGGCAAATGGATGTCAAAACTGCATTCCTTAAAAGAATAGTTGTATATGATGCAACCAGAAGGTTTTGTCAATCCTAAAGGTGCTAACAAAGTGTGTAAGCTTCAGTGATCCATTTACGGACTGGTGCAAGCATCTCGGAGTTGGAATATACGCTTTGATAGTGTGATCAAAGCATATGGTTTTATACAGACTTTTGGAGAAGTCTGTATTTACAAGAAAGTGAGTGGGAGCTCTGTAGCATCTCTAATATTATATGCGGATGACATATTGTTGATTGGAAATAATACATAATTTCTGGATATCATAAAGGATACTTGAATAAGAATTCTTCAAAGACAGACCTCGATAAAGCTACTTACATATTGGGCATCAAGATCTATAAAATATAGATCAAGAAGCTTGATAAGTCTTTCGATGAGTACATACCTTGATAAGAGTTTGAAGGAGTTCAAAATGGATCAGTCAAAGAAGGAGTTCTTGCCTGAGTTGTAAGGTGTGAAGTTGAGTAAAGAATCAAAACTCGACCACAGCATAAAATAGAAAGAGAATGAAAAGTCATTCCCTATGCCTCAGTCATAGGTTCTATAAAGTATGCTATGCTGTGTACCAGACCTATTGTGTACCTCGCCATGAGTTTGGCAAGAGGGTACAATAGTGATCCAGGAGTGGATCACTGGACAGCGGTCAAAATTATCCTTAGTAGAATAAGGATATGTTTCTCGGTTATGGAGGTGACAAAAAGTTCGTCGTAAAGGGTTACGTCGATGCAAGCTTTGACACTGATCCGGATGACTCTAAGTCTCAATCTGGATACATATTGGATTTGGGAGCAATTAGCTAGAGTAGCTCCATGTAGAGCATTGTAGACATGAAAATTTGCAAAATACATACGGATATGAATGTGGCAGACCCGATGACTAAACTTCTCTCACAAGCAAAATATGGTCACACCTTAGTACTCTTTGGGTGTTAATCACATCGCGATGTGAACTGGATTATTGACTCTAGTAAACCCTTTGGGTGTTGGTCACGTGGCGATGTGAACTATGGGTGTTAATCACATGGTGATGTGAACTATTGGTGTTAGATCACATGGCGATGTGAACTAGATTATTGACTCTAGTGCAAGTGGGAGACTGAAGGAAATATGCCCTAGAGGCAATAATAAAGTTGTTATTTATATTTCCTTATATCATGATAAATGTTTATTATTCATGCTAGAATTGTATTAATCGGAAACTTAGTACATGTGTGAGTACATAGACAAAACAGAGTGTCCCTAGTATGCCTCTACTTGACAAGCTCGTTAATCAAAGATGGTTAAGTTTCCTAACCATAGACATGTGTTGTAATTGGATGAACGGGATCACATCATTAGAGAATGATGTGATGGACAAGACCCATCCGTTAGCTTAGCATAATGATCGTTTAGTTTTATTGCTATTGCTTTCTTCATGACTTATACATGTTCCTCTAACTATGAGATTATGTAACTCCCGAACACCGAACGAACACCTTGTGTGCTATCAAACGTCACAACGTAACTGGGTGATCATAAAGATGCTCTACAGGTGTCTCCGATGGTGTTTGTTGACTTGGCATAGATCGAGATTAGGATTTGTCACTCTGTGTATCGGAGAGGTATCTCTGGGCCCTCTCGGTAATGCACATCACTATAAGCCTTGCAAGCAATTTGACTAATGAGTTAGTTACGGGATGATGCAATACGGAATGAGTAAAGAGTCTTGCCTCTAACAAGATTGAACTAGGTATAAGGATACCGACGATCGAATCCCGGGCAAGTAACATACTGATGACAAAGGGAACAACGTATGTTGTTATGCGGTTTAACCGATAAAGATCTTCATAGAATATGTAGGAACCAATATGAGCATCCAGGTTCCGCTATTGGTTATTGACCAAAGATGTGTCTCAGTCATGTCTACATAGTTCTCGAACCCGCAGGGTCCGCACACTTAACGTTCGATGACGATTTGTATTTTGAGTTATGTGATTTGATGACCGAAGTTTGTTCGGAGTCCCGGATGAGATCATGGACATGACGAGGAGTCTCGAAATGGTCGAGAGATAAAGATTGATATATTGGAAGGTAGTATTCGGACACCGAAAGGGTTCCAGAGTGTATCGGGTACATACCAGAGTACCGGAGGGGTTACTGGAACCCCTCGGGGAAAGATATGGGCCATATGGGCCATAGGAGGGAGGCTAACCAGCCCACAAGGGGCTGGTGTGCCCCCACAAGGGAGGAGGCCGAATTGGACTTGGGATGGGGGCGCCATCCCACTTTCCTTCTCCTACTCCGTCTCCTTCCCCTTTTCCCCCTCCGGTACAAGGAAAAAAGGATGGGGCCAAATCCTACTAGGACTGGAGTCCTAGTAGGACTCCCCTCTCCCTGGCGCGCCCCTTGTTGGCTGGCCTCCTCCTCCCCTCCTTTATATACGGGGGCACCCCAAAGGCACAATAGACAATCTCTTAGCCGTGCGCGGTGCCCTCCTCCACGGTTCAACACCTCGGTCATATCGTCATAGTGCTTAGGCGAAGCCCTGCGCCGTTAACATCATCATCACCGTTGCCACGCCGTCATGCTGACGGAACTCTCCCTCATTCTCAACTGGATCAAGAGCTCGAGGGACGTCATCGTGCTGAATGTGTGCTGAACACGGAGGTGCCGTACGTTCGGTACTTGGATCAGTTGGATCGCGAAGACGTTCGACTACATCTACCGCGTTACTAAACGCTTTCGCTTTCGGTCTACGAGGGTACGTGGACACACTCTCTCCGCTCGCTGCGATGGATCTCCTAGATAGATCTTCTACGATCGTCGGTAATTTTTTTGAAATACTTGGTTCCCCAACAAATTTCGCACAATTCTACTAAATAAATCATCAAAGCAACACTCTAGGAGGTGGGGATGACCAAAACGAATCCTCTATCTAGAAAAATCTGCATGGATGAGAGAGGGCATAGTTGACGTTGAGCCCCCGATCTCAATGGACGGTTTTTTGCCATGATGTCAGTTGAGATCGAAGTTGATGTTGATGAAGATACCTGTTCGATCTTAACGATCTAACATGGGGTGTAGTCCTTGACCTGCCCGAGGTGACCACTTGAGTCGGCCACAAAGATGCTGACGCCAAAGGCGAACATTCGTTCAAGTGCGTAGATCGTGTCAGAACCGTGTGACGCCCCCGATTCAATCGTACACTAATCATACACGCAAACGTGTACGATCAAGATCAGGGACTCATGGGAAGATATCACAACACAACCCTAAAAATAAAATAAGTCATACAAGAATCATAATACAAGCCAAGGGCCTCGAGGGCTCGAATACAAGTGCTCGATCACAGACGAGTCAGCGGAAGCAATAATATCTGAGTACAGACATAAGTTAAACAATGTGCCATAAGATGGCTAGCACAAACTGGGATACAGATCGAAAGAGGCACAGGCCTCCTGCCTGGGGTCCTCCTAAACTACTCCTGGTCGTTGGTGGCGGCCTGGACGTAGTAGTTGGCACCCTCGGTGTAGTAGGGGTCATCATCGACGGTGGCGTCAAGCTCCTGGGCTCAGCATCTGGTTGCGACAACCAGGTAGAATGGAAAGGGAGAAAAGAGGGCGAAAAGAAACCGTGAGTACTCATCCAAAGTACTCGCAAGCAAGGATCTACACTACATATGCATGGGTATCTGTGTAAAGGGGCAATATCGGTGTACTGAACTGCAGTATGCCAGAATAAGAGGGGGATATCTAGTCCTGTCGAAGACTACGCTTCTGGCAGCCTCCATCTTGCAGCATGTAGAAGAGAGTAGATGGTAAGTTCACCAAGTATCATCGCATAGCATAATCCTACCTGGCGATCCTTCCCTCGTTGCCCTGTGTGAGAGCAATCACCGGGTTATATCTGGCACTTGGAAGGGTGTGTTTTATTAAGTAACCGGTTCTAGTTGTCATAAGGTCAAGGTACAACTCCGGGTCGTCCTTTTACCGAGGGACACGGCTATTCAAATAGATAAACTTCCCTGCAGGGGTGCACCACATAACCCAACACGCTCGATCCCATTTGGCTGGACACACTTTCCTGGGTCATGCCCGGCCTCGGAAGATCAACACGTCGTAGCCCCACCTAGGCACACCAGAGAGGTCAGCACGCGCGGTCTAAATCCTATGCGCGCAGGGGTTTGGGCCCATCGCCCATTGCACACCTGCACGTTGCGTACGCGGCCAGTAAGCAGACCTTGCCTCCCTAATACAAGAGCAGGCGTTCCAGTCCAATCCGGCGAGCGCCGCTCAGTCGCTGACGTCAAGAAGGCTTCGGCTGATACCATGACGTCGAGTGCCCATAACTGTTCCCGCGCAGTTGGTTAGTGCGTATATGCCAGTGGCCAGACTCAGATCAAATACCAAGATCTCGTTAAGCATGTTAATTGAAGTATCATAATTAACAGTCGGGGGCCGTCGGGAACCCAGGCCCACCTCTACCGGAATGGAGCCACCTGCCCCTTCAGCCCCCATCTCGGAACAGTATCATAAGTAATGTAACAGTATAAAGTATATAGCATATGCCCGTGATCACCTCCCAAAGTGATCATGACCCAATAGTATAACATGGCAGACGGACAAGAGTGTAGGGCCACTGATGGAATACTAGCATCCTATACTAAGCATTTAGGATTGCAGGTAAGGGTAACAACCGTAGTAGCAAGGACAGGCTATGCATCAGAATAGGATTAACCGAAAGCAGTAGCATGCTACACTACTCTAATTCAAGCAGTAGAGAGAAGGAATGGGCGATATCTGGTGATCAAGGGTGGGCTTGCCTGGAAGCTCTGTTGCACAGGAAGAAGGGTCGCCAATGATGTAGTCGTACTCGGTGGCATCAGCGCTGGTCTCGGGGTCTATCCTAGAAGAAGAGGGGGGGGAAGAAACAGTAAATATGGAGCAAACAAAGCATCACAAAATCTAACAAGGCAATACGCGGTGCTAGGTGTGCCTTAACGCGATAGTAGGTGATACCGGTGAAGGGGGAAAACATGCGGGAAAGTATCCCCGGCGTTTCGCGTTTTCGGACAGATGAACCGGAGGGGGAAAGTTGCGTGTTTGCTATGCTAGGGATGTGTGGCGGACGAACAGGCTGCGTATCCGGATTCGTCTCGTCGTTTTGAACAACTTTCATCTACAAAGTATTTTCATCCGAGCTACAGATTATTTTATATTAATTTTTAAAGTTTTAAATCATTTTCTGGAATTCATTTAATTAATTTAAATCAACATTATCCAGAATAGTATGTGATGACGTCAGCATGACATAGGTGTGACGTCAGCACTCAATAGTGTGGTTGACTGGAGTCAAACCTGACATGTGAGTCCAATGGGACCCACTTGTCATAGACTAACATGTTAATTAGGTTTTAATTAAGCATGATTAATTAAGTTTAATTTAACTAGATTAATTAAGTTAATTATTTAATTAACTAATTAACTAATTAATTATTTATTTTTTAATTCTTTTTTTAAAACATTCTGGGGTGCGGGGCCCGTTCGCCAGTGGCCTAGAGGGGCTATCGGGCACGCGGGCATGCGGGCGCTAGCGGTCAAACGGGCAGAGCCAGGACGGGCGTCAGCTCGCCCGATAAGGCGCCGCGAGGCGAGGCATGGCCAGGCGCGTAGCGAGGCAACGACGGGCAAGGGGGCTGCGGAGCGGAACAGAGCAACGGTGCGGGGAGCTGATACGTCTCCGTCGTATCTACTTTTCCAAACACTTTTGCCCTTGTTTTGGACTCTAACTTGTATGATTTGAATGGAGCTAACCCGGACTGACGCTGTTTTTAGCAGAATTACCATGGTGTTGTTTTATGTGCAGAAGGAAAATATTCTCGGAAAGTCCCGAAACTCCACGGAACACCTTAGAAAAAATAATAAAAAATCCTCGCCAAAGATGAAGACCAGGGGCCCACACCATGTCCACGAGGGTAGGGGCGCTCCCCCCTCTAGGGCACGCCCCCTACCTCGTGGGCCCCCTGGACACCCTCCGACGCCAACTCCAACTCTATATATTGGCTTTCAGGGAGAAAAAAAAATCAAAGAGAAGAAATCATCGCGTTTTACAATACGGAGCCGCCGCCAAGCCCTAATCTCTCTCGGGAGGGCTGATCTGGAGTCCGTTCGGGGCTCCAGAGAGGGGGATTCGTCGCCGTCGTCATCATCAACCATCCTCCATCACCAATTTCATGATGCTCACCGCCGTGCGTGAGTAATTCCATCATAGGCTTGCTGGACGGTGATGGGTTGGATGAGATTTATCATGTAATCGAGTTAGTTTTGTTAGGGTTTGATCCCTAGTATCCACTATGTTCTGAGATTGATGTTGCTATGACTTTGCTATGCTTAATGCTTGTCACTAGGGCCCAAGTGCCATGATTTCAGATCTGAACCTATTATGTTTTCATGAATATATGTGAGTTCTTGATCCTATCTTGCAAGTCTATAGTCACCTACTATGTGTTATGATCCGGCAACCCCGAAGTGACAATAATCAGGACCACTCCCGGTGATGACCTTAGTTTGAGGAGTTCATGTATTCACTATGTGCTAATGCTTTGTTCCGGTTCTCTATTAAAAGGAGGCCTTAATATCCCTTAGTTTCCAATAGGACCCCGCTGCCACGGGAGGGTAGGACAAAAGATGTCATGCAAGTTCTTTTCCATAAGCACGTATGACTATATACGGAATATATGCCTACATTACATTGATGAATTGGAGCTAGTTCTATGTCACCCTATGTTATGACTGTTACATGATGAACCGCATCCGGCATAATTATCCATCACTGATCTGATGCCTACGAGCTTTCCATATACTGGTTTATGCTTATTTACTTTCCCGCTGCTACTATTACAATCACTACAAATACCAAAAACATTACTTTTACTATCTTTACTTTCGTTGTCGTTACCACCACTATCATATTACTTTGCTACTAAACACTTTGCTGTAGATACTAAGTTTCCAGGTGTGGTTGAATAGGCAACTCAACCGCTAATACTTGAGAATATTCTTTGGCTCCCCTTGTGTCGAATCAATAAATTTGGGTTAAATACTCTACCCTCGGAAACTGTTGCGATCCCCTATACTTGTGGGTTATCAAGACCTTTTTCTGGCACCGTTGCCGGGGAGCATAGCTCTATTCTTTGAGTCACTTGGGATTTATATCTGCTGGACACTATGAAGAATTTGAAAGACGCTAAGACAACAATTTATCCCTCAACCATGAGGGGAGGTAAGGAACTGCCTTCTAGCTCTGCACTTGATTCACCTTCTGTTATGAGTAAGCTAGCGACACCTAAACCTGCTTCCGCTATTTGTTCCGATATGTGCATGTTATTGATGATGCCACTTCTGCTATGCATGATACTTATGATGAAAATGCTTCTATGCCTGATACTACTGTGCCCCTTAGTGAATTTCTTGAAGAACAAATTGCTAGGGCGAGAGAAAGAGAAATTGATGAATCTGAATACGATGATGAAAGTGATGATGAAAATATGCCCGTTATTCCTCGAGGTTATCTTTTTGATGAAGATGCTTCTTTAGCTATTTTAGCCTGTAGAGATAGATACGAGCTTAAGAGGTTATTGATTAAATGGAACAAAGAATCACTTAGAGATAAAATGAAACCTGATCCTGCTTTTGCAACTTCACCTATCTGTGTTCCTGATAAGGATTATGAATTCTCTATTGATCCATATATAATTACTTTGGTTGAATCTGATCCTTTCTATGGCTATGAATCTGAAACTGTTGTGGCACATCTTACTAAGTTAAATGATATAGCTGCCCTGTTCACTAATGATGAGAGATCGCGTTACTTCTATATACTCAAAATATTTCCGTTCTCATTAAAGGGTGATGCTAAGATATGGTTTAATTCTCTTGATCCTGGTTGTGTGCGTAGTCCCTAGGATATGATTTATTACTTCTCTGCTAAATATTTCTCTGCTCATAAGAAACAAGCCGCTTTAAGGGAAATATACAACTTTGTGCAAATTAAAGAAGAGAGTCTCCCACAAGCTTGGGGGAGGCTTCTCAAGTTACTTAATGCTTTGCCTGATCATCCTCTTAAGAAACCTGAAATACTTGATATCTTCTATAATGGACTAACCGATGCTTCCAGAGATTACCTGGATAGTTGTGCTGGTTCTCTTTTCAGGGAAAGAACACCAGATGAAGCTGAAATTGTATTGAATAATATGTTGACAAATGAAAATAATTGGGCACCTCCTGAGCCACCTCCTGAGGCAGCTCCCGCTCCAATTACTGTGCCTATTCCTAAACCAACTCCGAAGAAGAGAGGTGTTCTATTTCTCAGTCCCGAAGATATGCAAGAGGCAAAGAAATCTATGAAAGAAAAAGGTATTAAAGCTGAAGATGTTAAGAATCTACCTCCTATTGAAGAAATACATGGTCTTAATCTACCGCCTGTCGAAGAAACATATGAACTTGATCACTTATTTATTGAAGAACCTCCTGATCCCGATATCCCGACGCAGGTAGTAAAGGTAAATTCTCTCTATAGATTTGATGAAGGTGATATCCCTCACTATAAGTCTGCTAGGCAATGCTTCGATGAGTTTGATAATTTTATTGTCAAACAAGAAAATTTCAATGCTTATTTTGGTAGACAATTAAAACAAAATTCCGATATGCTTAAATACTTGGGTGATTATATGGCTAATATTAAAGGTGAACTTAAACTTGTTAGCAAACATGCTTCTATGGTTACCACTCAAGTAGAACAAGTACTTAAAGCTAAAAAAGAAGTGCTTGATGAAATGAATAGTAAGAAAAATGATTATGCTGTTAGAGTGGCTACTAGAACTGGTAGAATGACTCAGGAACCTTTGTATCCTGAAGGCCACCCTAAGAGAATCGAGCAAGATTCTCAGAGAAATAATATTGATGCACCTAGTTCTTCTAAGAAGAAGAAAAAGAAAAATGATAGAACTGTGCAAACTTCTAGTAAACCTATTGCTGAACCACCTAACAATCCAAATGATATCTCTATGTTTGATGCTGAAACACAATCCGGTAATGAAAATGAACCTAATGAAAATATTAATGATGATGTTCATGATATGCTCAACCTAGTAATGATAATGATGTAGAAATTGAACCTGTTGTTGATCTTGATAACCCACAATCAAAGAATCAACGTTATGATAAAAGAGACTTTGTTGCTAGGAAACATGGTAAAGAAAGAGAACCTTGGGTTCAAAAACCCATGCTTTTCCTCCGAAACCATCCAAGAAGAAGGATGATGAGGATTTTGAGTGCTTTGCTGAAATGATTAGGCCTATCTTTTTACATATGCGATTGACTGATGTGCTCAAAACAAATCCTTATGCTAAATATATGAAAGATATCATTACTAATAAAAGAAAGATACCGGAAGCTAAAATTTCCACCATGCTTGCTAACTATACTTTTAAAGGTGGAATACCAAAGAAACTTGGAGATCCCGGAGTACCTACTATACCTTGCTCCATTAAAAGAAGTTATATTAAAACTGCTTCATGTGATCTTGGAGCCGGTGTTAGTGTTATGCCTCCTCTTTATATTGTAGACTTGACTTGAATAAGTTGACACCTACTAAAATATCTTTGCAAATGGCTGAGAAATCAACTGCTATACCTGTCGGTATTTGTGAGGACGTGCCTGTTGTGGTTGCAAACGTTACTATTTTAACGGACTTTGTTATTCTTGATATTCCCAAGGATGATAGTATGTCTATTATTCTTGGAAGACCTTTTCTTAATACTGCAGGGGCTGTTATTGATTGCAAAAAAGGCAATGTCACTTTTCATGTTAATGGTAATGAGCATACGGTACACTTTCCGAGGAAACAACCTCAAGTCCACAGTATCAACTCTATTGGAAAAATTCCATCGATTATATTTGGAGGTTTTGAATTTCCTCTTCCTACCGTCAAAAAGAAATATGATATACTTATTATAGGGGATGTGCATATCCCCGTTGAGGTAACTTTGTGTTATTCGAAATTTCTCTGGTTTCATGATTATCAGAATGGTTTTGTTAACAAGACTTGATCAACCTTGTTAGTGGATTCTTTTTGATGAGCATGAGATGGATGAAACTAGAAGCACAACCTTCTGTATCTTTATATTTTCTGTTAATTAGTAGAAATAAAGTGAAAGTAGTATTTTTCTGTCTGTTTCCTGACTTATCCGTGCAATATAAAAATATCCCGAAAATAAAAGTCCTCAGAATGCCATGCCAATTTAATATGATTTTTTCGAGAATATTTGAGGATTTACTGTGCAAAAATTACCACGGGAGGAGCTGCCACCTGGCCACGAGGGTGGTGGGCCCCCCTATAAGGCGCGCCCCCTTGCCTCATGGGCCCACGGTGGCCCTCCTCCACTTATCCCAGCACCCATCTTCTTCCTCTATCTCACACAAACCCGAAAAACCAACTCAAGCACGAGTTCCAGCCACTTTTGCTGTGATTTTCGATCTCCTTGCTCAAAGCACCTCTCGCAAAACTGCTTGGGGAGATTGTTCCTTGGTATGTGACTCCTCCATTGGTCCAATTAATTTTTGTTTTAGTGCTTTATTCTTTGCAAATTTGTGCTGCATAGGTGACCATGTTCTTGAGCTTGCATGTCAAATTTATATGGTTCCAAGTAGTTCTAATGCTTGATATAGGCTCTAGGCACTTGTAGGAGTAGTTGCTATCAGTTTTATTGAAGTTGGTTCACTTTTGTTTGAAGTTACTAAAAATTTCAGATTTTTTTCATAGAAAAACAATATGCTTAGGAAGATGTGCCAGGGTGGTTCCTCTAAGAAGCAAGGACCTAGAATTGCTATGCGCGATGCTGACGAGGATCCACCAAGAGACGCCCCCGTACGGCCTTGCGAATGGCCGTCGGAAAATTTTATGGACCGTGCGGGAATTAAAGAAGAATTCAAAGCATATTTGCACAATGCCGGTCTTGAGGATTTTGAGGCTGACAAATGCCCCCAATATCATGATCTCACAAGTTCATTTGTGAGGAGGTTTGAGTATTCATCTTCGCGAAATTCTCCTTTAGTCATGTTTGATCTTTATGATAAATCTTATAGAACGGATTTAGAGGATTTCACTCTTGCTTGCAAACTTCCATCATGGGGCAGTATTAGGGATCCCCCTAAATCTGAATTTAGAGACTTTCTTGCCAGTGTAACTGTAGGGGAATCTAGAGATATAACACAGGCTACCATAGGGAGCATTCACTTTCCTGCTATACATTATTTTGCTCTTTTCATCGGTAGATGCATAAATGCTAAGGATGAAGCATGTCACATGTGTGTCCCTGATCTTAGCATTCTCAGGAGTGTTGTGCTAGGAGACCAACCTTATCATATGGGAGCCATTGTAGCTCATAGGTTGCATCATAATAGATATAATGGAGATTTCTTTGGAGGAATTTATGCAACCCGCTTAGCTAATTTTCTTGAGATAGACATCCATGAGGGTGATACGGAGTTGACCACTTCATATTTAGATCACGACTTCATGGCTTCACATCATTTTGTTGAGCGACCCGAATCACCTCTTTTATATCGTTTAATTTTTAACAAACGGCATGTTGTTCGTATTACTCTCCCTGCTCCTGCTCTTTTTGATTCACATACAAAAGGAAGATATACTATTACTAGAGAGGAGGCAGATGAGTATGAGAGGAGAGCGGAGGCAGCCGGACTCCACGCTGCAGCTCAGCAGGCGATAACAGCTGTATCGCAATACGACCCCAGCTACACATACGGGTATCCGCCAGGCTATCCCTGGCAATAGACCAACTTAGGCCAAAAGCCTAAGCTTGGGGGAGTACGTATTTCTCACCGACATTATATTTATGTTCACACACACTCATTGCTAGATGTCGGTGCTCTTTCATTGTAATATCCATGCTAGTTTATTTTCTTTTTCTTGCTTTCTTCCTGTGTGTTTGATAAACCCTTAGAAAAACAAAAAAAATTAGTAGTAGTTTACTTTCCTGCTGTAGTAGTAATTAAAAAGAAAACCCAAAAATATTTCCCGTTCTTCTTTTGCTTGTTGGGAGCTTTCTCGTGTAAATAGTTTTATTTTCTTTTCTTTGGGGGTCAGTAGGAGAAGACCATGATTAAATTGTTGAAGTGGCTCTTATACGCATTACTGCTGATTTAACCCAGAGCCATATTGCCTTGTCTTCTCCTGTTCCTTGAATGCTCGCAGATTCCAGCTTAGTCCTATGCACGTGCACTCTTATTATTATTCACACCATTCGGTCATGCAAGTGAAAGGCAATTATGATGATATATGATGGACTAACTGAGATGAGAAAAGCTGGTATGAACTCGACCTCTTTTGTTTTTGTAAATATGATGAGTCTGTCGTTCTTGATTCAGCTTATTATGAATAAACATGTTTGCAATGACAATTAGAGATCATAGTTGCTTGTGCCATGCTTGATTAGCTATGAGTTATAATGGTTTACCTTGCGCGCCAACATGCTATTGAGATGATTATGATGTGGTATGATGGGGTGGTATCCTCCTTTGAATGATTTGAGTGACTTGGCTTGGCACATGTTCACGCATGTAGTTGAAACAAAATCAACATAGCCTTCATGATATTTATGTTCATGGTGGATTATATCCTACTCATGTTTGCATCCAATGTTTATTAATTTTAATGCATGTACATGGCTGTTGTCGCTCTCTAGTTGGTCGCTTCCCAGTCTTTTGCTAGCCTTCACCTGTACTAAGCGGGAATACTGCTTGTGCATCCAATCCCTTTAAACCCCAAAGTTATTCCAGATGAGTCCACTATACCTTCCTATACGCGGTATCTACCTGCCGTTCCAAGTAAATTTGTATGTGCCAAACTCTAAACCTTCAAATAAACATTCTGTTTTGTATGCTCGAATAGCTCATGTATCAACCAAGGCTGTCCTTATCTTCCGTGTTAGGCGGGTTATTCTCAAGAGGAGTGGACTCCGCTCCTCACTCACGGGAACATGGCTGGTCATCGGGATGCCCAGTCCCATGCTTTATGCAAACTAAATCAAAATTAATTGCAAAAAAAACTCCCCCTGGGACCTGATGTATGTTGGAGACACTCGTTGTTTCGAGCAAGTCATGGATTGATGCTTGTTGGTGGAGGGGGAGTGAAAGTGCTAGTTATCGACTAGAGGGGGGGGGGGTGAATAGGCGATTTTTATGAAAGTCTTCAAAACATGGAAGTTTCGAAGACAAACAGTAGAAATGAACCTATTGATATGCAGCGGAAGATAAACTACACAAGGCAGGCCATAGTCAAGTATGCAATAATGTGAGAGTACGAAGACTAATGGCAGCTAGGTAGTAAGGATCAGGATGGAAGATGGTATGAAGCCAAACAACAATGGTAGTCAAGTAATGAAGTCAAACAGGTATGACAAACAGGCAATGACTTCACGAAGACAAACTATAAGTAAAGGGAAGAGAGGATAGAACCAGTCACTCGTTGAAGACTCAGGATTTGTTTGACCAGTTCCAGTTGTTGTGACAACTGTACATCTGGTTAGGGAGGCTGAGATTCAACTCAGAAGACCGCGTCTTCACCTTATTCCCCTTGAGCTAAGGACACACAGTCCTCGCCCAATCACTATGGTAAGTCTTCAAGGTAGACTTCCAAACCTTCACAGACTTCGTTCACCGGCGATCCACAATGACTCTTGGATGCTCAGAACGCGACGCCTAACCGGCTGGAGGATTCACAGTCCTCAAGTGTAATAAGTCTTCAGGTCACACAGATAGAAAGACTTCAGTGATGCCTAACACTCTTTGGCTCTGGGTGTTTGGGCTTTGTCCTCGCAAGGATTTCTCTCTCTCAAAAGCTTCGAGGTGGGTTGCTCTCAAACGACAAAAGCCGTGCACTAACTCTGAGCAGCCACCAATTTATGGTGTAGGGGGTGGGCTATTTATAGCCACTAGGCAACCCGACCTGATATGTCCGAAATGACCCTGGGTCACTAAGGAACTGACACGTGTACCAACGGTCAGATTTCAAACACACACGGCAACTTTACTTGGGCTACAAGCAAAGCTGACTTATCCAGCTCTGGATAAGATTTGCTCTCATTGTCTTCGCTCGAAGACATAGGATTTGGGTTGAGCATCACTTCAGTCACTCTGACTATGTTCACTTGGACACCACTTAATATTACGGTGGTTCCTATGACTCAACAAAGAAGAAAAGGAAACAACAAAACATCTAAGTCTTCGCGCTCCATAGTCTTCACTGAATGTCTTCTCATGTCATAGTCTTCAATATGAATATCTTCATATACCACATTGTCGTCAATGTCTTCATACATTTTTAGGGGTCGTCTCCGGTAGGTAAACCGAATCAATGAGGGACACTACCTGTGTTATCCTGCAATTCTCACAAACACATTAGTCCCTCAACCAAATTTGTCGTCAATACTCCAAAACCAACTAGGGGTGGCACTAGATGCACTTACAATCTCCCCCTTTTTGGTGATTGATGACAAACTGGTTGAAGTTTTCAACGGGGATAAAGTATGTGAAATTGTAAAGGTTAAAGGATTGTCTTCATAAGTTTTAAGGGCTTCCCCTGAAGATGTGCATATAAGTAATTTGCTTTTGGAATGCAAATGCACATGGCAGGTTGTACTTGTGGAGATCCTCTTCAACTTATGATGACAATTCATCATGCATGATAGGATATAACAAAGATAATGACATGCATAATGAAAAATGGACGTCTGCAGAATGACCTAAGTGCGGAAGTTATCATCGCACATGCGGAATTTATCAGCGCATCACAGAATAGCAAATAAGTAGCAGACGACCATCAAGTTTAAGTGTTACAACTCAAAGAACCAAATGTATCAAAAAGCGAGTTGTAAACACTAGGCAAAATATAAAGCAACCGCCCATATGAACCTGCTTGAAGACTATCAAACTCATATGCTTCTCCCCCTTTTGTCAGTAATGACCAAAAAGGTTTGAAGACATAGAGCATCTACTCGTCCCCATGAGGAGTAGTTGAAGCAGCAGGGTTGGTGTTGTCGTTTGGTGGTGCAGACGAGCTTGGTGCAGTGTCGATTCTTGCAGAAGGTGTCGGTGAAGTAGCATCGTCTTCTTCATCGATCACTTTGGCATTCACAGTTGCAGCAGAAGAGGAGTATTTAGAGTCTTCAAGAGATGGAGTTCGACGAAGGACAGCATTCCATGGAGGAGTGGAGTCAAACTTAAATTTTTCAGTGAAGCCATCATCTTGAAGATCCGCTTCAGCACTGAGCAGTGTCAAACTCTTCCATGATCGCCGACATGTTTCATGCGTGACAAAGGCATTCTTGGTGGCAAGATTGCGAATGCGATTGACTTCCACCAAGAGGCTTTGCATTTGGCGCTTCAGCCAGTCATGATGCTTATCTTGTTTCTGATGAAGGGCAACCAGAAGCTCTCGGTCATTGAGAATGCGGGAGCGCTTCTTAGGCCATCGGGCAATTGTGCTCTCAGTGGCTTCTGTTTGCGCACGATGAGGCATACGAGTAATCCCAGGCAATGGATAGACATGAGCAACAGCTTGAATTCCTTCATCGTTTTGGGTTAAGCTTTGATGGTTAGCATTCTGAAGACTAAGAGGCTCCTTCGCAGTCTCTGGGTATATGGCTTCAACAGACAAATCAACATCTGGCATAAATATGATATGATTGCGTGCAGAGGGTTGATAGTTGAAGGCAGAGTGAAGCTTGATCAGTCGCATGATCCAGGGAGCATAGAACTTCAGACCAAAGATGTCAGATCCTGATGCAGCAAGTTGGCGGATAAAGAAATCTTGTGCATTGAAGCGTTTGCCATGAAGAATATGGAAAACCAGAGTCTTCATTGCGCCTTCCAGCTTGGCAGTAGGAGAGTGTCCTTTGATAGGCCAAAGAGTTAGCCTGACTATGTGATAGATGGTGCAGGGCAGATACTCAAGGTCTTCAACAAAGAACACCTTTGGATATTCAGCATCTGGAGGCAATGGCTTCATCATGCTGAGCATCTGACTCATATTTGGCTCAGGCTTGTGGAAGATGGTCTCCATCGCATCATTGTGAAGCTGACAGCCAGGTTCGTAAAGATCATCTGCAGAGGGCAGGCCAGTAAGCTCGATTACATCAATGGCTTTGGCTTCATGATGAACATTGCCTGTCATCGACTCAAGAACCCATGTCTTTGTATCCTTGTAGTAGCCACGAATATGGAGAGTGGCATAGAATTGGAGCAGTAACTCTTCGTTCTAGTGCTCCTTATCAGTGACAAACTGCAGCAGGCCAGACTCTCTGAAGCAGTCCAGAGCCTCTTCCAGACAGGGCAGACCAGTGATGGCTTCAGTATCAAGACGCATATGTGGAAAAAATGCGATCTTGATCGTACATAATGCATGAGTAATAGCTTCGCTGCTGATAGCTCCAGAACCGATCAGAAGATATTCTTGGTCTTGAGTAAGGGTTCTTGGCTCTGTCAAAGAAGGTATTGTGTGCCTTGAAGCCATTGACATTGAAAGATCCTGGTGCTGATGCAGTAACTGGAAACCTGGGCAACCTTGGCTTTGGCTTCTGAACCTGTGGCCTGTGCTCAACATGATAATCAAACTAAGGACCAGCAGCGGCAGGCGGAGGAGTCAGAACAGGCCATTTGATAGTGATTAGTTGGCCATAGTTGAATGCTTGCTCGATTGTGTGTGGCCTTTGTGGCGGAACAGGAGCAGTGGCGTCAACATTGGCTTCAGGCTGCACAACAGAGGCTTCAGGTGCAGTTGCATCATTGGCTTCTGGCACATTGGTTGGTGCAGGCTCCACATTGTCTTCAGCCATGACCACGTCATTGGCTTCATTGGTGTTGGTGGTGGCAGCCGCAATATTTTCAACCTCCACTTGATGAGCTGGAGGGTCGGGCACTGGCAGGTTCACTTCAGGAACCACTTCTTCAGTAATGGGGGGAGTTGGGACACGATCTTCTTCTTGTCTTTCATCGGCTGATGCAGCCGGAATGTCTTCAGCACCTTTGGCTTCAGACTCAGAGACATTCACGTTGGGAGTGGCATCTGGAAACACTTGACGTGCAACAGATTGTTGGGGCACTTCTCCTTCTGGAACGCTCGAGGTGGTGACTTGAGGCCTTGGTCCTTTGCGAAGCCTGCGTAACGCTGGCGACGCCTTTGGAGATGGAGTTGGCTGGGCCTCAAAGTCATCATCTTCTTTGTGCACAGATGGGGTAGCTTGATGTTGGGGAGTACTTGGGGTGTCTTGTTGTTGTGGGTGATCAGCCCACGATGCATCCTGAGCAATTGGCGTCAGAGGACGACCAATGCTGATGAGTTTGCTGTTCGTGAGAACAGGCGATGATACCAGGTTGTGTTCGATCTGAGGAAGCACTACATCATCTTCAACATTGTCGTGGTGACCAATGTCTTCAGCAGCGGTGGGGTCAACTGCTGGAATGTCTTCAGCTTCATGAGCCTCTGTGGAAGCAGGCTCATGAACTATCATCCTTTGATCTTGATGTTCAGATGTGGGAGGAACCATTGGGATAGGTCCAACAACCAAGGGCTCTGAGGAGCAGTCCTATCCTTCTTGGTTCTGCGCTTCTTCTTGGTGGGAGCAACATCAGAGGCTTCAGGATTTTTCCTTTTCCTAGCTTCAGCCTCGGCAGTTCTCGTCTTCTTCAGCTCAGAAGTGGTTGATCTGACCTTTGGCTTCGAGCCGGTCATGCTGGTTGGGAAGACAATGCGCGGCTCTTCCTGCCTTGTAGGAGCAGTTTGGTCAGTCGATGGCTTCTTCTTCTTTGCAGCCATTCTTGGATCAATGCCAGGACGACCAAGTGCCTTGCACTTCTCAGCCTCATTGTAGGCTTGCATACATTTGTCAGCTAGGCTCTTCATCCTGTCACGGGATCCTTTGGCTTCTTCACGCTTCTTGAGGAAGGCTTCTTTGAGCTCGTGCAGCATAATCTTGAAGTTTTTGACATCTTGCACGCTGAGCTTAGCCACATGCTTCTTGAATTGAGCTTTCTCATGGTCGATCTTATGCTTCAACTCAACGATGCGCTGAGCGAGAGCTAGCTCTGAAGCAATGGCTCCATTGAAGGAGATGCTGAGACCAATGGGAAGTTGCAAATCGTCAAAGCTGAGATTTGGAGAGTCAAACCACTCATCAATGAAGTTGTGAATGATTGCCACATCAAAGAGAGGCAAATCATTGAAGATTTCTGCCTCTTCCTTGCTCTTCATCAGTTGTTCAAGGGCATCATCTGCAAGATCTTCATCACTAGACAGATCAATGTGCTCTTCACGCAGAATGGCAGCAGGGGTCAGTGCCTGATCAGTATGCTTGACAAGTTCCTTCTTCTTCTCCATCTTCTTGGAGATACGTGACAAATCTTCAGACTGCACACTGTCTTTAGGAGGTGCAGTGGCTAGTGGCTTCGCATGTGAAGCTTTTGGAGGCGCAGCTGATCTTGAAGCCTTAGCCTTCTTTGGCTTCTGCGGCTTTGGAGCGGGAGCAGGGGCTTCATCAGAGTCAGCATCGTCATGAGAGTAGTCCACTTTGGCACCTTGAACTGTGATGTGAGCGATGAGGCCATCAAGGTTGTAGAAGGGACCGATGACATTTGGTTCTGCATCACATGAGCCATCAGCACGGGGAGCAGGAGGACCAGGGTTGAAGTCTAACCCCAAAGAATCTTTATTCTTCTTTGCTGAGGCCTTGGAGAACTGGAAGTTGCGCTTGAAGAGATTATCGTCACGACACCAGAGCAATGATGATGGGTCAGCATTTTCAGTCTGAGGTCCACGGACCATGCAAGGGTAGAAGCCTTGCGCAATGGCATCAGCTCTTGATCTGGGCAGAAGACCTCTATATAAAATATCTCCCCAAGGTCGCTTGATGGCATTTTTCTCTGCATATTCCTGGGTGACGAAGTTGTACTTGAACCATTGTTCAGCCCAATATCTTCGAATCCATTGGATTCGTGTCTTGCACTGATTGTAATCCTCCTCAGGATCTGTCTTGTAAAGCTCAGAGAGGTCATCAGGCAAATCTCTTGATGTTCCTCCTCGACGCTGTCTGCCACCCTTTCTGACTAATTTCTCTGCAGCCATGAACTTCAAACGGAAAGGTTTCAATACATTCAAAGGCTTCAAAGGCTTCCGCTTGCTGGACAAACATGAACTGGCTTCGGGAGAATTAATTTGATGCTGTAAAAATTCTGCAAACGAATGCAGACTATGAGAACAAAGGGATTCTCCCACGGACATGTACCTGTGACAGCATTAGAGATGCGAGGGAAGGGGAAGAGGTCATATGCATTCTCAGAAGATTTTGAAGATAAATCAGTTTGAAGAAGACATTAACCTCATGATGCGAAGACATTCACTTATATGTTGAGAGTTGGTTCCAGATTTGTACGAATCTGCGAATAAGTACAAGTGAGGAACCTAACTTGTTATGAAGCTTAAGTGAATATACTAGGCAGTATGAGATGCAGACAGAAAAGATCTAACTTGTATAGGCAGAAACCTATTTTGGTAGACAGGATGAATCTTTGAAGATAAAAAAGATGGTAAAAAGAGAGTTTTATTTACCACACGAAGAAATGCTAGATGGGAAGAGTAGGAGACCGAACAGTTCAATCCACCGTGCCCTAACTTGGCGACGGAGGACACCTACGATGGCTACGGAGAGGATGATGTCCGCGGCCGGTGTGAGGACGGCGTCGGAGAAGTCGTGGCAGCTAAGCGCTTCGTGGCCGGCGTCGTCGATAGCTAGCGGTGGCACTACGGTTTTGACGGGGTGGAGAGGTGGAAGAAGTTTCCTTTACAGCAGGGGACAGGTATTTATAAGGAAGTGGGTGGCACAGCGCAATTACGCAGGTGCCCCTAGCGGTTCACATCTGACGGGCATGTGGCAAGCATGCAACATACTTAGAGTTGTCCCACGTTCCCACACCCGCCAGGTTTGTCGGATAGACGTTCCTGCTTCTCCGGATTTCAGGCAATAAGTGAATGCTGTAGAGGACAGAACACTAGTATATATATATCAAACAGCAATCAAATCAACATAGTGAAGATGAAGATAAATTGAATTTGAAGACAAACCAAATGTGAAGACATTCAAATGCAACGCCATGAGTGAAACACTTCAAACAGAAAAGTTAGGTGGTGGCGTTACCCACCGTACAGGAAGTATTAGACCCAGACACGGCGCACAATTATCGTGGCGCTCCGAAGTCAAATTCCACGTTAATGTATTCACACTCAGAATGTAAGTCTTCATTGATTGAAGATATACTTTACTTCGTGTGTTGCACATCTAAGTCATCAAAATGCATGAGTGTTAGGATGTGTGCCTGATCACATGACATTTGAGGATTCCAAGATATTTAGCTCACACCATAACTTGCAAAACCTTTTCTCGTCCAAGGGCTTTGTGAAGATATCTGCCAATTGCTCTTCAGTGTTGACGTGAATGATATCAATATCTTTCTTCATGACATGATCTCTAAGAAAGTGATGACGAATTTCAATGTGCTTTGTCTTCGAGTGCTGGACTGGGTTATTGGCAATCTTGATGGCGCTTTCGTTTTCACAGAAGAGAGGTACTTGTTTCAGATTGATGCCATAGTCCTTGAGAGTTTGCTTCATCCATAGAAGCTGAGCACAGCAAGATCCAGCAGCAATGTATTCAGATTCAGCAGTTGAGAGTGACACACAGTTCTGCTTCTTTGAAGACCAACAGACAAGTGATCGTCCCAGAAAGTGACATGTGCCTGATGTAGACTTGTGATCCACCTTGTCACTAGCATAATCAGCATCCGAAAATCCAACCAGTTCAAACTCTGAGCCCTTTGGATACCATAATCCTAGTGTTGGGGTGTGAGCCAAATATCGAAGAATTCGCTTCACAGCTAAGTGAAGCGATTCCTTTGGTGCCGCTTGGAGTCGAGCACACATGCAAACACTAAGCATAATATCTGGCCTAGATGCACATATGTAAAGTAAAGAACCAATCATGGAGCGGTATACCTGTTGATCGAACTCTTTACCATTTTCGTCGGGACCCAGATGATGTTTGGCTGGCATTGGCGTCGTGTAACCTTTGCAATCTTGCATCCCAAACTTCTTTAGGCAGTCTTTGAGGTATTTCTCTTGAGATATGAAGATGCCATTCCTTTGCCGACGAATTTGAAGACCAAGGAAGAACTTCAGCTCACCCATCATGGACATCTGATATTGCTCTTGCATCATGTATCCAAACTCATCACTATACTTCTGGTTGGTGCAGCCGAAGATAATGTCATCCACATATATTTGGCACACAAACAGTTCACCATCATATGTCTTCGTGAAGAGTGTGGGATCGAGGGATCCAGGTTTGAAGCCTTTGCTCTTCAGGAAGTCTTTGATCGTATCATACCAAGCGCGAGGAGCTTGTTTGAGGCCATACAGTGCTTTGTTTAGTTTGTACACCATATCCGGATGTTTTGGATCTTCAAAGCCAGGTGGTTGTGCGACGTATACTTCTTCCTCAATCTTGCCGTTGAGAAATGCACTCTTCACATCCATTTGATATAGCAAGATGTTGTTGTGGTTAGCATAGGCTAGCAATATGCGAATAGCTTCAAGCCTAGCCACAGGAGCAAATGTTTCATCGAAGTCAATCCCTTCAATTTGAGTATATCCTTGTGTAACAAGACGTGCTTTGTTTCTGACGACTTGGCCATGCTCATCTTGCTTGTTGCGATATATCCATTTTGTGCCAATAATGTTATGCTTGCGAGGGTCAGGACGCTTGACAAGTTCCCAAACATTGTTCAGCTTGAACTGTTGAAGCTCTTCTTGCATTGCTTGAATCCATTCAGGTTCCATAAAGGCTTCAGCAACTTTCTTGGGTTCTGATATTGACAGAAAAGAAAAATGCCCACAGAAATTTGCTAACTGCGTTGCTCTTGAGCGAGTAAGCGGACCAGGTGCATTGATGCTATCAATTATTTTCTCAATCTGTACTTCATTTGCAACACGAGGATGAACTGGGCGAAGACTTTGTTCTTGCTCATCATTGGAAGGATTGTCTTCAGGCTGAGCATTGCCTTCAGTTTGGTTGGGTGCAGAAATGATAAGTTCCTCTTCAGGCTGTGCTTCAGTAGGCGTGACTTCACCAGTTCCCATTAACTTGATAGACTCGCTAGGTGGAGCTTCTTCAAGAGTATTTGGCAGGAGCTCTCTTTGTGAACCATTGGTTTCATCAAACCGCACATCTACAGTTTCGACGATTTTATAGAGATAGAGGTTGAAGACTCTGTAAGAGTGCGAATCCTTTCCGTAACCGAGCATGAAGCCTTCGTGAGCTTTTGGTGCAAATTTTGACTTGTGATGGGGATCCTTGATCCAGCACCTTGCTCCAAATACTCTGAAGTAGCTGACATTTGGCTTCTTGCCAGTGAGGAGCTCATAGGATGTTTTGTTCAGAAGCTTATGGATGTAAACCCGGTTTATGACGTGGCATGCTGTATCAATAGCTTCAGGCCAGAACTTTCTTGGTGTCTTGTATTCTTCGAGCATCGTCCGAGCCATCTCAATGAGGGTTCTGTTCTTGCGCTCTACGATGCCATTTTGCTGAGGTGTGTAAGGAGCAGAGAATTCATGAGTGATTCCCATTGTATCCAGATAAAGATCAAGTATGGTGTTCTTGAACTCGGTGCCGTTGTCACTTCTGATATGCTTGATATTGATGCCATAATTGTTCATGGCTCGATTGGCAAAGCGTCTGAAAACATCTTGCACTTTGGTCTTGTAGAGAATTATGTGCACCCATGTGTATCTTGAGTAATCATCAACAATGACGAAGCCATAGAGACATGCCGTCGTAGTAAGGTTAGAGTAGTGAGTGGGGCCAAATAAGTCCATGTGTAGCAGCTCGAAGGGTTGAGAAGTGGTCATGATTGTCTTCGAGGGATGCTTGGCCCTAGTCATCTTTCCAGCTTCGCAGGCACCGCAAAGATGATCCTTCTTGAACTTGACGTCCTCGATGCTTATGACATACTTCTTCTTGGCGAGAGTGTGTAAGTTCTGCATGCCAGCATGTCCCAGCCTTCGATGCCATAGCCAGCATTCTGAAGCTTTTGTGAGAAGGCATACGGCAAGCTGTGGTCCTGCTGAGAAATCTACCATGTACAGATCATCTTTCCGATACCCTTCAAAGACTAGAGACTTGTCAGATTCCATTAGTACAAGGCAACGATATTTTCCGAATAGCACAATCATGTTCAAGTCACAAAGCATCGAAACAGACATTACGTTGAAACCAAGGGATTCAACAAGCATCACTTTATCCATGTGCTGATCCCTTGAGATTGCAACTCTACCTAGACCCAATACCTTGCTTTTACCAGTGTCAGCAAACATGATGTGACTTTTATCAGATGGACGTAGAGTTGAGTCCATGAGAAGACTTCGATCACCAGTCATATGATTAGTGCATCCGCTATCCGTAATCCATTCTGAAGCACGAGGTGTCATACTCTACATTACAGTTAGGGGGATAGGCTTCACCAAGAGTATTGTGAAGCATAAACATTTGACGGGCAAGAGGATTATGGAAGCTCAGATCAAGATTAGGACTGATGGGATGAATGGCAAGCGATTCAGGAACAAAATACATAGTGAGACCATTTGGGCATTTGATCTTGCGCCCTACAAGATGTTTTAGGTCCCCAGCAATAGCATCAAACGCCTTTGATTTTTGGCTGGAGACCTTTCCCTGCAAAAGAAAGTTAATTCTTCTTAACCACCCACATCTTCAGGGGTGGCTTAGAAGCAATGAGTCTAAGTGCAGCATCTGAGAACTTCGGCTTTGGATCCCAAGCAAATAGCCTTGCAGGAGATGAATGATACTCGTATGAATAATGTAACACCCTCGATGCGGCTATATCTCCCACGTGTTGAGGCACGACTTAGAGGCATAACCACATTGAAAGCAATGTCGCAAGTGAGGTAATCTTCACACAACCCATGTAATACATAAGGGAAAGAGATACATACTTGGCTTACAGACGCCACTTCACACAATACATAAATAAACATTCATCATCTAGATTACACTCAAGGTCCGACTACGGAACCAAAATGAAAGAAGACTACCCCAAATGCTACACAGATCCCCGATCGTCCCAACTGGGCTCCACTACTGATCATCAGGAAAAGACACATAGTAACGACCACGTTCCTCGTCGAACTCCCACTTGAGCTCGGTTGAATCATCTGCACTGGCATCATCGGCACCTGCAACTGTTTTGGTAGAATCTGTGAGTCACGGGGACTCAGCAATCTCACACCCGCGAGATCAAGACTATTTAAGCTTAAAGGTAGGATAGGGTTGTGAGGTGGAGCTGCAGCAAGCGACTAGCATATATGGTGGCTAACAACGCAAAAGAGAGCGAGAAGAGAAGCAAAGCACGGTCGTGAAGCTAGAAGTGATCAAGAAGTGATCCTAGAACAACCTCCGTCAAACATAACTCCAACACCGTGTTCACTTCCCGGACTCCGCCGAGAAGAGACCATCACGGTTACACACGCGGTTGATGTGTTTTAATTAAGGTCAACTTCGGGTTTTCTACAACCGGACATTAACAAATTCCCATCTGCCTCATAACCGCGGGCACGGCTTTCGAAAGATAATACCCTGCAGGGGTGTCCCAACTTAGCCCATTATAAGCTCTCACGGTCAACGAAGGATATTCCTTCTACCGGGAAGACCCGATCAGTCTCGGAATCCCGGACTACAAGACATTTCGACAGCAATAAAACAAATCCAGCAAAGCCGCCCGATTGTGCCGACAAATCCTGATAGGAGCTGCACATATCTCGGTCTCAGGGCACATCTGGATGAGACATCCTACGAGTAAAGCCAAGCCTCAAGTTTCCCCGAGGTGGCCCCGCAGTCTACTCAATTCGAACCAACACTCGAAGGAGCACTGGCCCGGGGGGGGGGGGGGGGGGCTAAAAATAAAGATGACCCTCGGGCTCGCGAAAACCCGGGGGAAAAAGGCTTAGGTGATAAATGGTAAAACCAAAGTTGGGCCTTGCTGGAGGAGTCTTATTCAAGGCGAACTGTCAAGGGGGTCCCATAAATCACCCAACCGTGTAAGGAACGCAAAATCAAGGAACATAACACCGGTATGACGGAAACTAGGGTGGCAAGAGTGGAACAAAACACCAGGCATAAGGCCGAGCCTTCCACCCTTTACCAAGTATATAGATGCATTAATTAAAATAAGAGATATTGTGATATCCCAAAATAACCATGTTCCAACATGGAACAAACTTCATCTTCACCTGCAACTAACAACGCTATAAGAGGGGCTGGGCAAAGCGGTAACATAGCCAATCAATGGTTTGCTAGGACATGTATGGTTAGGGGCTGACATGGCAATAGGGGTGGCATGATATAGCAAGTGGTAGGTATCGCAGCATAGGCATAGCAAAAGAGCAAGCATCTAGCAAGCAAAGATAGAAGTGATTTCGAGGGTATGGTCATCTTGCCTGCAAGGTTCTCAGAGTTGTCGAAGGCTTGATCCTCGTAAGCGTTCTCAACAGGTTCCTCGTTCACGTACTCGTCTCCCGGCTCTACCCAAAACAAGAACACAAGCAAGGGAACAACCATCAACCACGATGCAATGCTCAAGCAACATGATGCAAAACATGGCATGATATGCGAGATGAAGTATGCAATGCATATGCGTGCTCCGGAAGGAAAAAGGATGAACAAGGCATAATCTTGGCAAACCAAGTATGCCACTGGATAGGTGAGGTGATTTCGGTTGAAATCGATATAAAGATCACCGGAATCGGATGCACGGTTTGCAAATGCCAAGCAAAACAAGAATGACAAGATTCTGCCATTAACAGCAAGATGCTACATAGCAAGCAACAAGAAATTAAGCTACTGCACCCAAACGTACCAACAAAGCATATGGCAGTAATCTACTCAAGATGCTTGACAAAAGATGAACACTGAGCTACGGCTAAATCACACCACAACAGGTTCAAACAAGCATGGCAAAAGTGCAAAAGATAACAGGTTCATAGACTTAGTGAAAATAACAACATGCCAGAAATTAACATGCAAGAAAACAACATGCTACAGGAACAGGACATAGCAAGATAAGGCATGGAATGAATCTACGCAAAACACTTAACAAAAGTCCCTTACTAACCATGAGCCAAAAGGGATCAGAAAATATAATAACACCCATGTCAAATAAGCAAGTTTCGTTACAGGTTTCAGACTTAGCAGAAAACTGGACATGTCAAAAACAGATAACAATAGGCATGTTTACGAGCTTGATGCACTCACTACAGAGCATTACATGATAAACTAAGCATACATCCATCAAGAAGACATGGCATAGAAGCTATACATGGCAAGAACAACATCATAGCATGCAAGGATCAACTACACCAAGCTTGGCAAAATCGAATAACATGTAAACAATCTGCCAGTAACATTTTATAGCAAAAGTAGAGCTCGATTGACTCAAGCTATAGCACTCCATAATTACAAACAAAGGCATAGATGGATAGATCAAATCCATATTCTCAAAACACCCTCACTGATCATGCTCAAAAGAGGCATAAATCTCTCTGAAACAACATGAACACATGGCATAAAAATAACAGCAGAACATGACTTAAGAGAAAATACTGTCTCTGAAATCAGCAACATTATGTACCCTAGTTTGCATGCTTGTGCTAGTCACCACAAAGATCACAAAAATACATGGCATACACCCCTGGAAAGATAGCATGGCATATTACAAAACACATGTAGGACTCAAGTTCATAGGATGCACACATCAATCATGGCAAAATTGACAAAAGTACATGTTCTGAAACAGATCTGAAACTAACATCACATAGCCCTGTTCCAACAGCATTTCGGGCATCAAGATGAGCTCAAATGAAAATGATGCAATGAGATGAAATTATGTAAGCATCGAGACGAACAATTTGACATGCTATACGCCCAAAACAGAGCCACGGGTGCAGAGTTATGACACGATGAACATGCAACAAAAATATGAGCAGAAGAGACACACGGAAATCAACCTAGGGTTTGCCGGCGCGCGAACCGAGGCAGGCGGCGGATCTGGCCGGCGCCTCGCCGGAGAGAGCGTGGGGCGGCCGGAGGGAGGCGGCGCGGGACAGCGCGGGACGCGATGGCGGTGGCGCGGGACGTCCCGCGGGAGGCGGTGGCCGGCGGGCGCGGCGCGACGCCGGCGGACGCCAGGGCGACGGAGCCACGGGCTCGGGCGGCGGGGAGCCGCGGGCTCGGGGGAGGCGCGGGCGCGCGGTGAGATGGGCCCCGCGGGCCCCTCACAGGCTCGCGGGCCGGCGACGGGCGCCACATGGCGTCCCGCGAGTGGCTGCAGGCGGCGGCGGGATTCGTCCGGCGCGCGGAGGGAGCGGGGGCTAGGGTTAGGGTGCGAAATGATCCGGGATTTGGACGGGAGAGGTGTTTTTATAGGTAGAAGGAGCTAGGAAGCTCCAAATGAGGTGCGGTTTTCGGCCACGCGATCGTGATCGAACGTCGATGGACATGGGAGTGTCTTAGATGGGTTATTGGGCTGTTTTGGAGGGGTTTTGGGCTGCAACACACACGAGGCCTTCACGGTTACCCGGTTAACCGTTGGAGTATCAAACGACCTCCGAATGACCCGAAACTTGACAGACGGTCTACCGGTGCTATACCAAGGCCGCTTGACAAACCTCGGCCCATTCCGAGAAGGTTTTATACCCGCTCACGGAAAAAGGTAAAAGGGGACGCCGGGGAACATAGGAGCGCCGGATTGCAAAACGGACAACGGGGAAAATGCTCGGATTCATGAGACGAACACGTATGCAAATGCGATGCACATGAAGACATGACATAAAATGCTGACAAGGACAAAATGCAAAAATGACGGGAAACCCAACCACGGAGGGAATATCATATCACATCGCCGAAAATGGCAAGAGTTGGAGTTACAAATATGGCAAGTTACATCCGGGGTGTTACAACACTCCACCACTACGAGAGGATCTCGTCCCGAGATCTAGGACTGAAAGAACTCCGGATATTCGGAACGGAGGTGGGCCTCGCGCTCCCAGGTGGCTTCTCGGTCTAAATGGTGTGACCATTTCACTTTCAGGAATTTGATTGACTTGTTGCGAGTCTTGCGCTCAGTTTCTTCAAGAATAGCAACGGGATGCTCATGATAAGACAAATCTTCTTGAAGATCAATCTCTTCGAATTTGATGGTGCGCTCAGGCGTCTTGAAGCACTTGCGAAGCTGTGACATGTGGAACACATCGTGCACATTTGCAAAGTTGGAGGGAAGCTCAAGTTGATAGGCGAGGTCGCCTCTTTTGCCGATGATCTTGAAAGGACCGACGTATCTAGGGGCAAGTTTCCCTTTGATACCGATGCGACGAGTGCCTTTCATTGGAGAGACGCGGAGGTAGACATGGTCTCCGATCTCGAATGCCAAATCACGATGTTTGCTATCGTAATAGCTCTTCTGGCGCGATTGCGCGGCTTTGAGATTCTCACGAATGACCTTGCACATTGCCTCAGCCTCTGAGATCAAATCGTTGCCAAGCAGTTGGCGTTCGCCCGTCTCAGACCAATTGAGAGGAGTACGACACTTTCTGCCATAGAGAATCTCGAATGGGGCTTTGCCCGAGCTGGCTTGAAAGCTGTTGTTGTAAGAGAACTCAGCATAAGGAAGACAATCCTCCCACTTCATGCCGAAAGAGATAACACAAGCCCTGAGCATATCTTCAAGAATTTGGTTGACACGCTCGACTTGTCCACTAGTTTGAGGGTGGAAAGCTGTGCTGAAGCGAATATTTGTGCCCATGGCCTTCTGAAAAGAATCCCAAAACTTGGATGTAAAGATGTTGCCACGGTCTGAAGAGATCAATTGTGGAATGCCATGCAAGGAGACAATTCTGGAGGTGTAGAGCTCTGCCAGCTGCGCTGCTGTGATAGACTCTTTGATCGGAAGAAAATGAGCCACTTTAGTGAGCTTGTCGATGACGACGAAGATAGCATCATTTCCACGCTTGGACTTAGGAAAACCAGTCACGAAGTCTATTTCGATATGATCAAACTTCCATTCTGGAATAGCAAGAGGTTGGAGTAGACCAGCTGGTCGTTGGTGTTCTGCTTTCACCCTTCTGCAGACATCACATTCATTCACGAATTGAGCAATTTCTCGCTTCATTCGAGTCCACCAATACGACTGCTTGAGGTCATGGTACATCTTTGTACTCCCAGGATGAATTGACAGAAGAGAATTGTGCGCCTCGTTCATAATGACTTTATGAAGATCACCCTTAGGAACCACAATCCGGTCCTCGAAGAAAAGAGTATCTCTGTCATCAACGCGATAGCACTTGTATTTGGAAATGCCCTTGTCAATACCACGTTTCACCTTCTTCACCATGGTATCCATCAGTTGAGCCTCACGAATTTGATCTTCCAAAGTAGGAGAGACGATGAGGTTGGCAAGAAAACCTTGAGGAACAACTTGGAGATTCAACTTGCGGAAAGCTTCACAAAGATCCGGTTGAAAGGGCTTGAGGATTAAGCTGTTGCAATAAGCCTTCTTGCTCAAAGCGTCTGCAATCACATTTGCCTTGCCTGGAGTATATTCAATACTCGGATTATACTCTTGAATCATTTCGACCCATCGAGTCTGCCTGAGGTTGAGGTTGGGCTGAGTGAAGATGTACTTGAGACTCTTGTGATCGGTGAATATGTCCACTAGTTTGAGGGTGTTGGGGATACAGGGGACACAAAATATATCACCCAAACTAACAATACCTAGATCCAGCTGTATCCATCCTTCAACACATAACCAAGAAACCTTCGAAAATCGTCTACCTCAACCTTCGAAAAGCATCCGTTATACGAGTTATGGCAATACTCCCGCACTCGCCTCAGTACTGGGCTATCAGGGTTATCTCACCAACAACTGCACAAAAGAGATTTTCGATGTCGGCGTACTAAACTCAGGTATTCCAGAACTGCAACGATAAAATTATGACGACAACACCTCGGAGCTCAACTCCCCGGGACACCTCCACTAAACCCCTGCTGACAGGAGGCACCAAGACAATGTTGTCATCATAAAACCATCGGAACGATTCTAAGATACCCGCGTGATCCTAAATTTTTTTTTAGTGAAATTTGAGAAGAGAAGAGTCAAAACTCTATGTCAGGATGCCTTACCAGAGCGATGAGGAGACTGGGAAGTAAAAAGAATTCCTAAACTCTCCGATATATAATTCCTAAATGACTCAAAACATTTTTCTAGACACAACTCGGCCGCTAAAAAACGATCAATCAGTGGGGGCTCCTAAGGTCGGGGAAGGCTTTGATACCAACTTGTAACGCCCTCGATGCGGCTATATCTCCCACGTGTCGAGGCACGACTTAGAGGCATAACCGCATTGAAAGCAATGTCGCAAGTGAGGTAATCTTCACACAACCCATGTAATACATAAGGGAAAGAGATACATACTTGGCTTACAGACGCCACTTCACACAATACATAAATAAACATTCATCATCCAGATTACACTCAAGGTCCGACTACGGAACCAAAATGAAAGAAGACTATCCCAAATGCTACACAGATCCCCGATCGTCCCAACTGGGCTCCACTACTGATCATCAGGAAAAGACACATAGTAACGACCACGTTCCTCGTCGAACTCCCACTTGAGCTCGGTTGAATCATCTGCACTGGCATCGTCGGCACCTGCAATTGTTTTGGTAGAATCTGTGAGTCACGGGGACTCAGCAATCTCACACTCGCGAGATCAAGACTATTTAAGCTTAAAGGTAGGATAGGGTTGTGAGGTGGAGCTGCAGCAAGCGACTAGCATATATGGTGGCTAACAACGCAAAAGAGAGCGAGAAGAGAAGCAAAGCACGGTCGTGAAGCTAGAAGTGATCAAGAAGTGATCCTAGAACAACCTCCGTCAAACATAACTCCAACACCGTGTTCACTTCCCGGACTCCGCCGAGAAGAGACCATCACGGTTACACACGCGGTTGATGTGTTTTAATTAAGGTCAACTTCGGGTTTTCTACAACCGGACATTAACAAATTCCCATCTGCCTCATAACCGCGGGCACGGCTTTCGAAAGATAATACCCTACAGGGGTGTCCCAACTTAGCCCATTATAAGCTCTCACGGTCAACGAAGGATATTCCTTCTACCGGGAAGACCCGATCAGTCTCGGAATCCCGGACTACAAGACATTTCGACAGCAATAAAACAAATCCAGCAAAGCCGCCCGATTGTGCCGACAAATCCTGATAGGAGCTGCACATATCTCGGTCTCAGGGCACATCTGGATGAGACATCCTACGAGTAAAGCCAAGCCTCAAGTTTCCCCGAGGTGGCCCCGCAGTCTACTCGGTTCGAACCAACACTCGAAGGAGCACTGGCCCGGGGGGGGGGGCTAAAAATAAAGATGACCCTCGGGCTCGCGAAAACCCAGGGGAAAAAGGCTTAGGTGATAAATGGTAAAACCAAAGTTGGGCCTTGCTGGAGGAGTCTTATTCAAGGCGAACTGTCAAGGGGGTCCCATAAATCACCCAACCGTGTAAGGAACGCAAAATCAAGGAACATAACACCGGTATGACGGAAACTAGGGTGGCAAGAGTGGAACAAAACACCAGGCATAAGGCCGAGCCTTCCACCCTTTACCAAGTATATAGATGCATTAATTAAAATAAAAGATATTGTGATATCCCAAAATAACCATGTTCCAACATGGAACAAACTTCATCTTCACCTGCAACTAACAACGCTATAAGAGGGGCTGGGCAAAGCGGTAACATAGCCAGTCAACGGTTTGCTAGGACATGTATGGTTAGGGGCTGACATGGCAATAGGGGTGGCATGATATAGCAAGTGGTAGGTATCGCAGCATAGGCATAGCAAAAGAGCAAGCATCTAGCAAGCAAAGATAGAAGTGATTTCGAGGGTATGGTCATCTTGCCTGCAAGGTTCTCAGAGTTGTCGAAGGCTTGATCCTCGTAAGCGTTCTCAACAGGTTCCTCGTTCACGTACTCGTCTCCCGGCTCTACCCAAAACAAGAACACAAGCAAGGGAACAACCATCAACCACGATGCAATGCTCAAGCAACATGATGCAAAACATGGCATGATATGCGAGATGAAGTATGCAATGCATATGCGTGCTCCGGAAGGAAAAAGGATGAACAAGGCATAATCTTGGCAAACCAAGTATGCCACTGGATAGGTGAGGTGATTTCGGTTGAAATCGATATAAAGATCACCGGAATCGGATGCACGGTTTGCAGATGCCAAGCAAAACAAGAATGACAAGATTCTGCCATTAACAGCAAGATGCTACATAGCAAGCAACAAGAAATTAAGCTACTGCACCCAAACGTACCAACAAAGCATATGGCAGTAATCTACTCAAGATGCTTGACAAAAGATGAACACTGAGCTACGGCTAAATCACACCACAACAGGTTCAAACAAGCATGGCAAAAGTGCAAAAGATAACAGGTTCATAGACTTAGTGAAAATAACAACATGCCAGAAATTAACATGCAAGAAAACAACATGCTACAGGAACAGGACATAGCAAGATAAGGCATGGAATGAATCTACGCAAAACACTTAACAAAAGTCCCTTACTAACCATGAGCCAAAAGGGATCAGAAAATATAATAACACCCATGTCAAATAAGCAAGTTTCGTTACAGGTTTCAGACTTAGCAGAAAACTGGACATGTCAAAAACAGATAACAATAGGCATGTTTACGAGCTTGATGCACTCACTACAGAGCATTACATGATAAACTAAGCATACATCCATCAAGAAGACATGGCATAGAAGCTATACATGGCAAGAACAACATCATAGCATGCAAGGATCAACTACACCAAGCTTGGCAAAATCGAATAACATGTAAACAATCTGCCAGTAACATTTTATAGCAAAAGTAGAGCTCGATTGACTCAAGCTATAGCACTCCATAATTACAAACAAAGGCATAGATGGATAGATCAAATCCATATTCTCAAAACACCCTCACTGATCATGCTCAAAAGAGGCATAAATCTCTCTGAAACAACATGAACACATGGCATAAAAATAACAGCAGAACATGACTTAAGAGAAAATACTGTCTCTGAAATCAGCAACATTATGTACCCTAGTTTGCATGCTTGTGCTAGTCACCACAAAGATCACAAAAATACATGGCATACACCCCTGGAAAGATAGCATGGCATATTACAAAACACATGTAGGACTCAAGTTCATAGGATGCACACATCAATCATGGCAAAATTGACAAAAGTACATGTTCTGAAACAGATCTGAAACTAACATCACATAGCCCTGTTCCAACAGCATTTCGGGCATCAAGATGAGCTCAAATGAAAATGATGCAATGAGATGAAATTATGTAAGCATCGAGACGAACAATTTGACATGCTATACGCCCAAAACAGAGCCACGGGTGCAGAGTTATGACACGATGAACATGCAACAAAAATATGAGCAGAAGAGACACACGGAAATCAACCTAGGGTTTGCCGGCGCGCGAACCGAGGCAGGCGGCGGATCTGGCCGGCGCCTCGCCGGAGAGAGCGTGGGGCGGCCGGAGGGAGGCGGCGCGGGACAGCGCGGGACGCGATGGCGGTGGCGCGGGACGTCCCGCGGGAGGCGGTGGCCGGCGGGCGCGGCGCGACGCCGGCGGACGCCAGGGCGACGGAGCCACGGGCTCGGGCGGCGGGGAGCCGCGGGCTCGGGGGAGGCGCGGGCGCGCGGCGAGATGGGCCCTGCGGGCCCCTCACGGGCTCGCGGGCCGGCGACGGCTGGCGGCGACGGGCGCCACATGGCGTCCCGCGAGTGGCTGCAGGCGGCGGCGGGATTCGTCCGGCGCAGCCCGGACGTGTCCGGCGCGCGGAGGGAGCGGGGGCTAGGGTTAGGGTGCGAAATGATCCGGGATTTGGACGGGAGAGGTGTTTTTATAGGTAGAAGGAGCTAGGAAGCTCCAAATGAGGTGCGGTTTTCGGCCACGCGATCGTGATCGAACGACGATGGACATGGGAGTGTCTTAGATGGGTTATTGGGCTGTTTTGGAGGGGTTTTGGGCTGCAACACACACGAGGCCTTCACGGTTACCCGGTTAACCGTTGGAGTATCAAACGACCTCCGAATGACCCGAAACTTGACAGACGGTCTACCGGTGCTATACCAAGGCCGCTTGACAAACCTCGGCCCATTCCGAGAAGGTTTTATACCCGCTCACGGAAAAAGGTAAAAGGGGACGCCGGGGAACATAGGAGCGCCGGATTGCAAAACGGACAACGGCGAAAATGCTCGGATTCATGAGACGGACACGTATGCAAATGCGATGCACATGATGACATGACATAAAATGCTGACAAGGACAAAATGCAAAAATGACGGGAAACCCAACCACGGAGGGAATATCATATCACATCGCCGAAAATGGCAAGAGTTGGAGTTACAAATATGGCAAGTTACATCCGGGGTGTTACAACACTCCACCACTACGAGAGGATCTCGTCCCGAGATCTAGGACTGAAAGAACTCCGGATATTCGGAACGGAGGTGGGCCTCGCGCTCCCAGGTGGCTTCTCGGTCTGAATGGTGTGACCATTTCACTTTCAGGAATTTGATTGACTTGTTGCGAGTCTTGCGCTCAGTTTCTTCAAGAATAGCAACGGGATGCTCATGATAAGACAAATCTTCTTAAAGACCAATCTCTTCGAAGTTGATGGTGCGCTCAGGCGTCTTGAAGCACTTGCGAAGCTGTGACACGTGGAACACATCGTGCACATTTGCAAAGTTGGAGGGAAGCTCAAGTTGATAGGCGAGGTCGCCTCTTTTGCCGATGATCTTGAAAGGACCGACGTATCTAGGGGCAAGTTTCCCTTTGATACCGATGCGACGAGTGCCTTTCATTGGAGAGACGCGGAGGTAGACATGGTCTTCGATCTCGAATGCCAAATCACGATGTTTGCTATCGTAATAGCTCTTCTGGCGCGATTGCGCGGCTTTGAGATTCTCACGAATGACCTTGCACATTGCCTCAGCCTCTGAGATCAAATCGTTGCCAAGCAGTTGGCGTTCGCCCGTCTCAGACCAATTGAGAGGAGTACGACACTTTCTGCCATAGAGAATCTCGAATGGGGCTTTGCCCGAGCTGGCTTGAAAGCTGTTGTTGTAAGAGAACTCAGCATAAGGAAGACAATCCTCCCACTTCATGCCGAAAGAGATAACACAAGCCCTGAGCATATCTTCAAGAATTTGGTTGACACGCTCGACTTGTCCACTAGTTTGAGGGTGGAAAGCTGTGCTGAAGCGAATATTTGTGCCCATGGCCTTCTGAAAAGAATCCCAAAACTTGGATGTAAAGATGTTGCCACGGTCTGAAGAGATCAATTGTGGAATGCCATGCAAGGAGACAATTCTGGAGGTGTAGAGCTCTGCCAGCTGCGCTGCTGTGATAGACTCTTTGATCGGAAGAAAATGAGCCACTTTAGTGAGCTTGTCGATGACGACGAAGATAGCATCATTTCCACGCTTGGACTTAGGAAAACCAGTCACGAAGTCTATTTCGATATGATCAAACTTCCATTCTGGAATAGCAAGAGGTTGGAGTAGACCAGCTGGTCGTTGGTGTTCTGCTTTCACCCTTCTGCAGACATCACATTCATTCACGAATTGAGCAATTTCTCGCTTCATTCGAGTCCACCAATACGACTGCTTGAGGTCATGGTACATCTTTGTACTCCCAGGATGAATTGACAGAAGAGAATTGTGCGCCTCGTTCATAATGACTTTATGAAGATCACCCTTAGGAACCACAATCCGGTCCTCGAAGAAAAGAGTATCTCTGTCATCAACGCGATAGCACTTGTATTTGGAAATGCCCTTGTCAATACCACGTTTCACCTTCTTCACCATGGTATCCATCAGTTGAGCCTCACGAATTTGATCTTCCAAAGTAGGAGAGACGATGAGGTTGGCAAGAAAACCTTGAGGAACAACTTGGAGATTCAACTTGCGGAAAGCTTCACAAAGATCCGGTTGAAAGGGCTTGAGGATTAAGCTGTTGCAATAAGCCTTCCTGCTCAAAGCGTCTGCAATCACATTAGCCTTGCCTGGAGTATATTCAATACTCGGATTATACTCTTGAATCATTTCGACCCATCGAGTCTGCCTGAGGTTGAGGTTGGGCTGAGTGAAGATGTACTTGAGACTCTTGTGATCGGTGAATATGTCCACTAGTTTGAGGGTGTTGGGGATACAGGGGACACAAAATATATCACCCAAACTAACAATACCTAGATCCAGCTGTATCCATCCTTCAACACATAACCAAGAAACCTTCGAAAATCGTCTACCTCAACCTTCGAAAAGCATCCGTTATACGAGTTATGGCAATACTCCCGCACTCGCCTCAGTACTGGGCTATCAGGGTTATCTCACCAACAACTGCACAAAAGAGATTTTCGATGTCGGCGTACTAAACTCAGGTATTCCAGAACTGCAACGATAAAATTATGACGACAACACCTCGGAGCTCAACTCCCCGGGACACCTCCACTAAACCCCTGCTGACAGGAGGCACCAAGACAATGTTGTCATCATAAAACCATCGGAACGATTCTAAGATACCCGCGTGATCCTAAATTTTTTTTTAGTGAAATTTGAGAAGAGAAGAGTCAAAACTCTATGTCAGGATGCCTTACCAGAGCGATGAGGAGACTGGGAAGTAAAAAGAATTCCTAAACTCTCCGATATATAATTCCTAAATGACTCAAAACATTTTTCTAGACACAACTCGGCCGCTAAAAAACGATCAATCAGTGGGGGCTCCTAAGGTCGGGGAAGGCTCTGATACCAACTTGTAACGCCCTCGATGCGGCTATATCTCCCACGTGTCGAGGCACGACTTAGAGGCATAACCGCATTGAAAGCAATGTCGCAAGTGAGGTAATCTTCACACAACCCATGTAATACATAAGGGAAAGAGATACATACTTGGCTTACAGACGCCACTTCACACAATACATAAATAAACATTCATCACCCAGATTACACTCAAGGTCCGACTACGGAACCAAAATGAAAGAAGACTATCCCAAATGCTACACAGATCCCCGATCGTCCCAACTGGGCTCCACTACTGATCATCAGGAAAAGACACATAGTAACGACCACGTTCCTCGTCGAACTCCCACTTGAGCTCGGTTGAATCATCTGCACTGGCATCGTCGGCACCTGCAATTGTTTTGGTAGAATCTGTGAGTCACGGGGACTCAGCAATCTCACACCCGCGAGATCAAGACTATTTAAGCTTAAAGGTAGGATAGGGTTGTGAGGTGGAGCTGCAGCAAGCGACTAGCATATATGGTGGCTAACAACGCAAAAGAGAGTGAGAAGAGAAGCAAAGCACGGTCGTGAAGCTAGAAGTGATCAAGAAGTGATCCTAGAACAACCTCCGTCAAACATAACTCCAACACCGTGTTCACTTCCCGGACTCCGCCGAGAAGAGACCATCACGGTTACACACGCGGTTGATTTGTTTTAATTAAGGTCAACTTCGGGTTTTCTAGAACCGGACATTAACAAATTCCCATCTGCCTCATAACCACGGGCACGACTTTCGAAAGATAATACCCTGCAGGGGTGTCCCAACTTAGCCCATTATAAGCTCTCACGGTCAACGAAGGATATTCCTTCTACCGGGAAGACCCGATCAGTCTCGGAATCCCGGACTACAAGACATTTCGACAACAATAAAACAAATCCAGCAAAGCCGACCGATTGTGCCGACAAATCCTAATAGGAGCTCCACATATCTCGGTCTCAGGGCACATCCGGATGAGACATCCTACGAGTAAAACCAAGCCTCAAGTTGCCCCGAGGTGGCCCCGCAGTCTACTCGGTTCGAACCAACACTCGAAGGAGCACTGGCCCGGGGGGGGGGGGGGCTAAAAATAAAGATGACCCTCGGGCTCGCGAAAACCCGGGGGAAAAAGGCTTAGGTGGCAAATGGTAAAACCAAAGTTGGGCCTTGCTGGAGGAGTCTTATTCAAGGAGAACTGTCAAGGGGGTCCCATAAATCACCCAACCGTGTAAGGAACGCAAAATCAAGGAACATAACACCGGTATGACGGAAACTAGGGTGGCAAGAGTGGAACAAAACACCAGGCATAAGGCCGAGCCTTCCACCCTTTACCAAGTATATAGATGCATTAATTAAAATAAAAGATATTGTGATATCCCAAAATAACCATGTTCCAACATGAAACAAACTTCATCTTCACCTGCAACTAACAACGCTATAAGAGGGGCTGGGCAAAGCGGTAACATAGCCAGTCAACGGTTTGCTAGGACATGTATGGTTAGGGGCTGACATGGCAATAGGGGTGGCATGATATAGCAAGTGGTAGGTATCGCAGCATAGGCATAGCAAAAGAGCAAGCATCTAGCAAGCAAAGATAGAAGTGATTTCGAGGGTATGGTCATCTTGCCTGCAAGGTTCTCAGAGTTGTCGAAGGCTTGATCCTCGTAAGCGTTCTCAACAGGTTCCTCGTTCACGTACTCGTCTCCCGGCTCTACCCAAAACAAGAACACAAGCAAGGGAACAACCATCAACCATGATGCAATGCTCAAGCAACATGATGCAAAACATGGCATGATATGCGAGATGAAGTATGCAATGCATATGCGTGCTCCGGAAGGAAAAAGGATGAACAAGGCATAGTCTTGGCAAACCAAGTATGCCACTGGATAGGTGAGGTGATTTCGGTTGAAATCGATATAAGGATCACAGGAATCGGATGCACGGTTTGCAAATGCCAAGCAAAACAAGAATGACAAGATTCTGCCATTAACAGCAAGATGCTACTTAGCAAGCAATAAGAAATTAAGCTACTGCACCCAAACGTACCAACAAAGCATATGACAGTAATCTACTCAAGATGCTTGACAAAAGATGAACACTGAGCTACGGCTAAATCACACCTCAACAGGTTCAAACAAACATGGAAAAAGTGCAAAAGATAACAGGTTCACAGACTTAGTGAAAATAACAACATGCCAGAAATTAACATCAGGATGACATGTTTAGAGCAAGCAAGCAACATGCTACAGGAACAGGACATAGCAAGATAAGGCATGTAATGAATCTAATCAAAGCACTTAACAAAAGTCCCTTACTGACCATGAGACAAAAGGGATCAGAAAATATAATAACACCCATGTCAAATAAGCAAGTTTCGTTACAGGTTTCAGACTTAGCAGAAAACTGGACATGTCAAAAACAGATAACAATAGGCATGTTTACGAGCTTGATGCACTCACTACAGAGCATTACATGATAAACTAAGCATATATCCATCAAGAAGATATGGCATAGAAGTTAGACATGGCAAGAACAACATCATAGAATGCAAGGATCAACTACACCAAGCTTGGCAAAATCGAATAACATGTAAACAATCTGCCAGTAACATTTTATAGCAAAAGTAGAGCTCGATTGACTCAAGCTATAGCACTCCATAATTACAAACAAAGGCATGGATGGATAGAGCAAATCCATATTCTCAAAACACCCTGACTGATCATGCTCAAAAGAGGCATAGATCTCTCTGAAACAACATGAACACATGGCATAAAAATAACAGCAGAACATGACTTGGAGAAAATACTAAGTCTCTGAAATCAGCAACATTATGTACCCTTTTTTGCATGCTTGTGCTAGTCACCAAAAAGATCACAAAAATACATGGCATACACCCCTGGAAAGATAGCATGGCATATTACAAAACACATGTAGGACTCATGTTAATAGGATGCACACGTCAATCATGGCAAAATTGACAAAAGTACATGTTCTGAAACAGATCTGAAACTAACATCACATAGCCCTCTTCCAACAGCATTTCGGGCATCAAGATGAGCTCAAATGAAAATGATGCAATGAGATGAAATGATGTACGCATCGATATGAACAATTTGACATGCTATACGCTCAAAACGGAGCCACGGGTGCAGAGTTATGACACGATGAACATGCAACAAAAATATGAGCAGAAGAGACTTAGACGGAAATCAACCTAGGGTTTGCCGGCGCGCGAACCGAGGCGGGCGGCGGATCTGGCCGGCGCCTCGCCGGAGAGAGCGCGGGGCGGCCGGAGGGAGGCGGCGCGGGACGTCCCGCGGGAGGCGGCGGCGGCGTCGGCGGAGGAGGCGGTGGCCGGCGGGCGCGGCGCGACGCCGGCGGACGCCGGGGCAGCGGAGCCGCGGGCTCTGGCGGCGGGGAGCCGCGGGCTTAGGGGAGGCGCGGGCACGCGGCGAGATGGGCCCCGCGGGCCCCTCACGGGCTCGCGGGCCGGCGGCGGCGGGCGGCGACGGGCGCCACGTGGCGTCCCGCGAGTGGTTGCAGGCGGCGGCAGGATTCGTCCGGCGCGGCCCGGACGTGTCCGGCGCGCGGAGGGAGCGGGGGCTAGGGTTAGGGTGCGAAATGATCCGGGATTTGGACGGGAGAGGTGTTTTTATAGGTAGAAGGAGCTAGGAAGCTCCAAATGAGGTGCGGTTTTCGGCCACGCGATCGTGATCGAACGGCGATGGACATGGGAGTGTCTTAGATGGGTTATTGGGCTGTTTTGGAGGGGTTTTGGGCTGCAACACACACGAGGCCTTCACGGTTACCCGGTTAACCGTTGGAGTATCAAACGACCTCCGAATGACCCGAAACTTGACAGGCGGTCTACCGGTGCTATACCAAGGTCGCTTGACAAACCTTGGACCATTCCGAGAAGGTTTTATACCCGCTCACGGAAAAAGGTAAAAGGGGACGCCGGGGAACATAGGAGCGCCGGATTGCAAAACGGACAACGGGGAAAATGCTCGGATTCATGAGACGAACACGTATGCAAATGCGATGCACATGATGACATGACATAAAATGCATGACAAGGACAAAATGCAAAAATGATGGGAAACCCAACCATGGAGGGAATATCATATCACATCGCCGAAAATGGCAAGAGTTGGAGTTACAAATATGGCAAGTTACATCCGGGGTGTTACAAATAAGCAGAAAAGTTCTTAGTTCTATGAACATAGCGGTTTGAAGATACACGCTCATATTCATAAGTTTGAGTACGGTTTCCCTGCAAAACATTGGCGTTAGGGTGAGTCAGGTGAGTCCTCTGTCTGTATGAAGCCTTTGGACCATATGAAGCCTTAGGTCTGGGGTTTGTCTTCTTCCCAGGTGGTGTCATGATGACATTAACTGGAAGCTTCTCAAGACAGCTTTCGGGAGCCCAGATCTTCTTCATAGGTGGCCCATTCCTGCAGTTAGGACCAATATATCTGGCAAACACTTCACCATTCTGATTCTTGAACAGTTTATAGTTTGCATCAAAGGATTCATCAATGACAACAGGATTAGCACAGGTAAAGCCAGATAAGGTGGATGGATCCATTGAAGGTCCCTTTGCAGCAACCCATGTGGTTTTGGGATACTGCTCAGGCTTCCAGTAAGAGCCATCAACATTCATTTTCCTTTCGAACCCAACACCCTCTTTCCTATGGTTTCGGTTCAGAATCTGCTTTTTGAGGACATCGCAAAGTGTCTGATGCCCTTTCAGGCTTTTATACATCCCTGTTTCAAGTAATGTCTTCAACCTAGCATTTTCATCACCAATAGTAGTGGTATCCTCCGCAGAGGGGTTAGTTACCACATCAGTAGTTGAAGATATTGCAACAGTAGCAGTAGTGGAACATCCAGCAACAGAGGTAGCGTTATCAAGCTCAAGGCATTTTAGACATGGTGGTTCAAATCCATCCTGAGCGGGACTGATCTGCTGGCCGCGAAGTGACTCATTCTCTTTTTGAAGATCTTCATGAGCCGCTCTCAATTTCTCAAGCTCTTGCTTCCTTTGAAGATAATCGTAGGAGAGCTTTTCATGAGTTGTTGAGAGCGTTTCATGACGACTTTCAAGTTCTTGGTACTTAGTATGAAGATTTTTTATGTCTTAAACTAAGGATTGTGAACGAGTCATTTCCGCGTCCAACAGGTCATCGCTTTGGTCTAACAGTTTTTTAGTATGTTCCATAGCCTTTTGTTGTTCATTTGCAATTTTAGCAAGTGTTTTGTAGCTGGGCTTGGATTCACAATTAGAGTCATCTTCACTGTATGTTTGGAAGTAAGCATCGCGTGATTTTACCTTGGCACCACGTGCCATGAAGCAGTAGGTGGGAGTAGGGTCGTCCTTGTCATCAGCTTCAGTGTTGGTGTGGAAGTCATTGTCTTCAGTGTTGAAGATGGACTTGGCAACATAGGCAGTGGCTAGAGCCAGACTTGCAACACCAGGATCAGACTCCTCCTCAGACTCCACCTCCGCCTCCTCCGAAGCAGACTCCTCCTCTGAATCCATTTCCTTCCCAACAAAAGCACGAGCCTTGCCAGATGAGCTCTTCTTATGAGATGAAGACTTTGATGAGGACTTGGAAGAAGACTTTGGAGATTTCTTCTTCTTCTTGTCATCAGAATCATATTCCTTGCTCTTCTTCTTCTTCTTCTTCTTCTTCTCATTGTCCCATAGTGGACACTCAGAGATGTAGTGTCCAGGTTTCTTGCACTTGTGACATGTTCTTTTCTTGTAGTCATGAATGGAAGCTTCATCATTTCTTGAGCTGGATCGTGACGACTTTCTGAAGCTGTCGGCGTTCTGGGAACGGGGGTCCCCAGACTTGCCTGCCTGCGGCCTGCGGCGTGGCTCAAAGGGGGCCCAGCACGGCCCATCTTCATCAACACAAGACCCAAGACCCTCACGAGGGGCCAAGCCTCGCGGGGCGGACGATACGACGCTTCCTCAGGCGCGGCCTCATCAGGCTGGCTCACGAGGAGGCGGAGAGATCAAGGCGGGTACCTCACGAGGTGTCCATGACGCAAGCCATGACGACCAAGGGCACCAGGCGGGCGTCAGAGGGCAAGTGTGAGAGAGAGAGAAGGGCGGTTGAACTCCTCCTAACAGTTCATCCCCCTCGCCAAGAACAGACCCTCGCGAGGCTGTTCTTCCTTGTATTATTCATCATCATCAGCCCAAGAGGCAATCCACCCACCACAAACTAGAGTAGGGTATTACACCACAATGGTGGCCCGAACTAGTATAAACCCTGTGTCTTTTGTGTTGTTCTTTCTGTAGTTAGATCTTTGCGAGACGGAGAGGTAGAGGGCACAATCTCCGCGCGCACCCCAGAGTTCGAACCTTAAGGGTCTGCCGGAACCCGAAATCCGACATTTGGCGCGCCAGGTAGGGGTGCGCCGGAATTTGTCTTCCACCGCTTCGTTCTCCTCCGACCGTCGCGTCCATGTCCGCCGCCCGTCGAGCCCGCGTTGCCCAGGAGGCCCCCGTCGGTGGGCGTCCTCGTCGTTCCCTGTCGCCCACCACCAACGCCGCCACCGACCCGGCGGGGAACGAGCATCAAGCGTCATCCTAGCATCTGCCTGTGCGAGAGGGTGACCGCACCGCTACATCAACACCCCCGGTCGTCGCGGCCCTCCTGGGCGGCTCGCAGGCGCCGCCCACAAGTCGCCACGTCAAGCCGTTTGTTCACCGGGTCGGCGCCGTTTCCGCACGGCAGGGGGATCCCACGGACCAGGTGGCGCGCGAGGTCGGTCTGGCCTTCAGCTCGGAGGACCACCCCGCCAACTTGGCTGGCTCGGGCGCACTCCCCATGTTGTGCACCCCCACCATCTGCCAGGTAGCTGTCACCAGAACCCTCGTCGACGGCGGCGCCGGCCATAGTGTGCTTTCGGTTGAGACCTTCAATCTCCTTTACATGCCCTGGAGTGGCTGCAACCCAGTCGGTCTTTCTTGGGCGTTGGGGGCGGGTCATCCATCTCCTTGGGACAGATCCGGCTCCGAGTAACCTTCGGCACCTACGACAACTTCCGCACGGAAATGGTCGACTTGGACATCGCCCCCATCGGCCTTCCTTACAACGCCATCCTCGGCTACCCAGCGCTGGCCCAGTTCATGGCCGCCACGCACCCGGCGTATATCCTCATGAAGATGCCCGGGAGCAGCGGTGTCCTCACCGTGCATGGGGACACCGAGGACGCCCTGCGGGTACTCAAGCTCACCTTCAAGACGGCGGCCTCGGCACAGCCCGCCGACGCGGGGACCCCCGAGCCCAAGGGGGCTGCGCCAGCCAAGAAGAAGCGGTTGTTCACCAGGACAAGGCAGAAACCAAGCAGATACCTGTCGACGAAGACGGCTCCTCCAGTGTCACTTTCACCATAGGCGCCAACCTCGAGCCTGAGCAGGAGGAAGCTTTGATCAGGTTCCTGTGCGCAAATAAGAAGGTATTCGCTTGGGAGCCTGATCAGTTGGTAGGGATCCCCGGAGCGTCATCGAGCATCACCTCAACGCGTGCCCGAACGTGCGCCCCGTGAAGCAGAAAGCCAGGCGGCAGTCCGCAGAGAAGCAGGCCTTCATCGTCCAAGAAACCCGCAAGTTAGAGGCCGCTGGGGTCATTCGCGAGGTCCAATACCCGGATTGGTTGGCCAACCCTGTCGTTGTGCCCAAGAAGGGGGGAAAGGAACACATGTGTGTCGACTTCACCAACCTCAACAAGGCATGCCCGCAAGATCCGTTCCCGCTGCCCCGCATCGATCAGATCGTCGATTCCACCACGGAGTGCAACCTGCTCTGCTTCCTGGACGCCTTCTCTGGGTATCACCAGATCAAGATGGCGGTAGAAGACGTCGAGAAGACCGCCTTCTTAACCCCATGCGGGGTGTACTGCTATACATGCATGCCATTTGGGCTGCGTAACGCAGGGGCGACCTTTCAGCGGCTGATGCACATCACCTTGGGCCCGCAGCTCGGGAAGAATGTCGAAGCTTACGTTGATGACATTGTGGTGAAATCTTGGGAGGCCAAGACCCTGATACAAGACCTGGAGGAGACCTTCGCGAGCCTTGACGCAGTGAACCTGCGGCTCAACCCAGAGAAGGGTGTGTTCGGAGTCCCTCAGGCAAGCTCTTGGGCTTTCTCGTGTCCCATCGGGGCATCGAGGCTAACCCGGAGAAGGTCAAGGCGGTCGAGGACATGAGCCCGCCGAAAACCCTCAGAGAAATGCAGAAGCTCACCGGACGCGTGACCGCGCTAGGGCGCTTCATCTCCAAACTGGGGGAGCGAGCACTGCCCTTCTTCCAGCTGATAAAGAAGAAGGGGCCTTTTGAATGGACTGAAGATGCGGATAAGGTGTTTCAAGATCTCAAGAGGTACCTAACCAGTCCCCCAGTCATGGTGGCTCCGCGTCCTCGAGAGCCCCTGCTGCTCTACCTCGCTGCCACTCCCTACTCTGCCAGCGCAGCCCTGGTGGCGGTTAGGGAAGAGCGCCAAATCAGAGCCACATCAGCAGCCCGAGACAAGGCAAGGCAGGAACAAGGAAGGCCCATGGGAGACGTAACTACGGCTCAGGAAGATCAGCCGTCGAAGAGTGCACCGGAAGCAGGAGAGGCCACTCACCTGGACGGACGACCTCCCGAGGCCACATCACCTCGCGAAGCGCCCTTGCCTCCGGAGGGCGCCGCGAACACTGATGCTCTCAGCCTTGTTGAGCACCCAGTCTACTTTGTCAGCACAGTGTTGCGGGACGCGAGGGCACGGTACCCCATGCCTCAGAAGCTCCTCCTCGCACTACTGGTGGCCTCGCGCAAGCTGCGTCACTACTTCCAAGGGCATCCCATCAGGGTCGTCTCGTCATACCCCTTGGAGAGGGTGCTCAGGAGCCCTAACTCAGCCGGACGGGTCGCCGAGTGGAACATAGAACTGCAGGCGTTCCAGCTCGAGTTTAGCACGACCAGGGTCATCAAAGGAGCAGCGTTAGCGAATTTCGTGGCAGAATGGACGGAGGCACCAGGACTCAAGAACAACGAGGATCGGGCCCTCTCCCCACGGAGTGAGGCGCCGGAAGGCTGGGTCGTGTACTTCGATGGGGCGTTCTCCAGGCACGGCGCTGGGGCAGGTGCGGTGCTGATATCGCCCACTCGGGACAAGCTCTACTACGCCGTACAGCTCTGTTTCCAGCAAGGCGAAAAGGTCTCCAACAACATAGCGGAATATGAGGGTCTGATAGCGGGGTTGAAGGCCGCAGCAGCTCTGGGGGTAAGCGCCTCACTGTCAAGGGCGATTCGCAGCTCCTTGTCAACTTCTCCAACAAGGTGTACGAGCCAAGGTATGAGCACATGGAGGCCTATCTAGTGGAGGTCCGTAGGATGGAGAAGCAGTTCTGGGGGTTGGAATTGAGGCATGTGCCCCGTGGCACCAATCAGGAAGCCGATGACATCGCCAGACGCGCGTCCAGGTGGTTGCCTCAGGAGCCTGGCGTCTTTGAAGAACGACTCTTCAAGCCCTCAGCCCAGCCATCATTGTCAAACACTGCTCAGCCTCGGGAGGAACTCCCCCAGCCACCTGCCTCAGGAGCCCCGGCCTGCGGCCCTGCCTCAGGGGCACGCCTGCTCCTGACTATGGAACCTCAGGAGGAATGTTGGATCACGGAACTCTGGAGTTATTTAACACAAGGGGCCCTGCCGGAGCAGGAGGAGGAAGTGAAGCGTGTGGCGCGGCAAGCCACGACATACTGCATCAGGGACGGAGAGCTCTACCGGAAGCGGCCGAACGACGTATCCCTGCGGTGCATTTCCAGGGAGCAAGGGAAGGAACTGTTGGAGGACATACACGACGGGGACTGTGGGCATCACTCGTCATCACAGACCCTCGTCGGCAAAGCATTCCGCAGCGGGTTCTATTGGCCCACCGCACTCAACGACGCTGTCGAGCTGGTGAAGGCTTGTGAGGCCTGCCAATTTCACACCAAACATATCCATCAGCCGACAGGAGGCCTGCAGACTATACCCCTTTCATGGCCATTTGCAGTTTGGGGGCTGGACATTCTGGGCTCGTTCCCTCGGGCGCCAGGGGGCTACCGCTACCTCTACGTCGCCATTGACAAATTCACCAAGTGGGCAGAAGTGGAGGCTGTCCGCACCATCCCCGCGGGTTCCGCGGTCAGGTTCATCAGGGGCATCGTGAGCCGGTTCAGGGTGCCGAACCGCATCATCACAGACAACGGTTCGCAGTTCACCAGTAACCTCTTCAAAACATACTCTGCTAACCTTGGAACGCAGATATGCTACGCTTCGATGGCGCACCCGCGAAGCAACGGCCAGGCCGAACGAGCCAACGCGGAGGTCCTGAGGGGCCTCAAGACAAGGATATTCAAGAAGAAGCTGGAGGCCTGCGGCAGAGCTTGGTACGATGAGCTCCAGTACGTGTTGTGGTCCATCCGCACGACCGCGACCAAGCCAACCAGGGAGACCCCGTTCTTCCTGGTCTACGCAGCCGAAGCAGTCCTCCCTCACGAGGTCAGACATCGCTCCGCGCGGGTCCTAGCGTTCGATGAGGCGCAACAGGACGCCATGCGGGGGATGGACCTCGTGCTGGGGAAGGAACGCCGCCGAGAAGCCGCGCTGCGAGCGGCGAGGTATCAGCAGGCGCTGCGACGATATCACTGCCGCAACATCCGCCCCAGGACCCTCGAGGTAGGAGATCTCGTGCTCAGACGGGTTCTCTCCAGGGAAGGGCTACACAAGCTCTCTCCCATGTGGGAGGGCCCGTTCAAGGTTGTTCATGTTTCTAGGCCAGGCTTCATGCGCTTGGAGACTCAGGAAGGGGAGCCGATCCAGAACACGTGGAACACCCAACACCTCCGGAGGTTCTACCCCTAAAAGGCCCGGAGCCTGTGAAGAAGGCGAACGCCTGTGAAGATTAACCCTTTTTGGAAAAGGCCCGGAGCCTGTGAAGAAGGCGAACGCCTGTGAAGATTAACCCTTTTTGGAAAAGGCCCTGAGCCTGTGAAGAAGGCAAACGCCTGTGAAGATTAGCCCTTTTTGGAAAAAGCCCAGAGCCCGTGAAGAAGGCAAGTGCCTATGAAGCTCACTACCCCCAAGAAGAAAGGCCCAGAGCCTGTGAGGAAGGCAAGTGCCTGTGAAGCTCGTTACCCCAAGAAGAAAGGCCCAGAGCCTGTGAAGAAGGCCAATGCCTGTGAAGCTCGCCGCCCGTGACACTCTCACGTAATAATGAGTGGGGCTGTACACGCCCCAGAGTCTCAGGAGCGCCGGCCTCAGGCCCTGGGGCTCCCTCCCACGCCCAGTGGCAGCACTTAGCTCCGCGCTGGTGAGAAGACGTCGAAGACTAGATTAGGTGCCGGACGTGGCTTTTTCATTTGCTTTCCGCAGTTGGTTCGCTTTGTTTGCAGTTGAAGTTTTATTGAAATTATGACCGTCATTGGTTTATATTTCGTTGATTTTCACTCCCCCGTTTTGATTCCTCTTGCAAAAAGTCTCACGAGGGGGGGGGGCAGCCGAACGCCCTCGCAAGGGTTCCTGTTCTACTCGTTCTAAGGTTTCACGACCCGGGTCCATTACGGGAGCACCCCTCCGGTCCGTGCCCCTCGGGCACCACGGCACACACACAGGGCCTGGGTCGGTCGCCCCCCACGGCTGGGGCCGGGAACTATTTACGTGCAGACACACAGCCGAAAAGCGTGAAAGCTAAATCAAGGTAGTTGTTAACAGCAATAACCTTCAACACGCCCCCACGGGGCTCCATCCAGCTATTCTCTTTTACGCAGGAAACAAAAGGAAAAGAAAGGACGAGCCCGGCACGGCTCGCCTCGCTCCGGCCAGCCGAGGCGACCCGGGATGCCTCCAGGGCTCAGGCGGACTCCCTCTCGTGCTTCACCGGGGCGCGGTGACGGGCGGACGAATCGCCGCCCCCCAAGCAAGCGCGATGGCGTGGGGGCTGGCTGCGGCCACCGCTGGAGGAGTCGCCTGAAGAAGAGGTGGTGAAGCTTGGGGAGCATCGAGCGCCGCCATCCGCGCGGGTGCTGTCTCCTCCATCGTCGTGGGGGCAGGGCCCCTGGCCGCGGTCGTCACCCTCGGGGCAGCATCCAGCGTGGCAACCATCTTCCCCAAACACCCTCACATAGAGGGTGGCGTCGCCTTCGAACTTGAAGTGCAGGGTGCACCGCTGACTCAGGCCGCGCGCGCGGGCAAACGTTTGCCAGCCACGAGTCAGGGCCCCGTTTCCAGAAGGGAGACCTCAAGCGAAACCCAGGAGGCCTTGCTGCAACAACCATCAGCCTGGAGCCAGAAGCCGCACCGGGCGCTGGCCGGCAGCTCGCCGATGAAGAAGCGGGGGAGCTGGAGCCAAGTGCTGGTCGGGTCTGCCGACCACACGACGAACTCCGGCAGCACCTCCGCCGAGCGAAAGCGCGGCCTGGGGGGCCGCGCAGTCACGACCTGCCTCCCCTTGGCAGCCGAGCGCTCACCACCACACGGGGAACCACCCCTGTGGCCGCGGGAAGCCGCAATGGGGACCGCGGGATGCTTGCGGAGACGACCCCGGCCGCGCTTGGCCGGGGAGGAGTCGGGCCCTGGCCGGCAGGCCTTTCCCTTCTCTGCGACTGAGAACCTCTTCGGAGCCATGAGAGCGGCGAGTGGCCAAGGAGAAGAAGAAGAGAAGCAGGAAGGGGCGGACTGGCGGAGCTCATGCGGCCCCGCACTTATAGCCGGAGAAGACCAACCGCCGAGCACCACGATCGTAGGTAATAATGACCCGTATCTATGCATGCAGGGACTAGTCAAGTCACGCAGTTGCCAAGGCGTCGTGGGGAAGCGGAGACTCCCACGTCCAATCAACCACCACGCGGCGCCCAAGGCCACAGGTTGTTAGGGCCCGCGGCGCTTCGCCCTTGCCCTTTCGCTCCTCGGCATGGCCAAGTCCATGCGCACCTTGGGCCCGGGGGCTACTGTCGGTGTTCTGGGAACGGGGGTCCCCAGACTTGCCTGCCTGCGGCCTGCGACGTGGCTCAAAGGGGGCCCAGCACGGCCCATCTTCATCAACATAAGACCCAAGACCCTCTCGAGGGGCCAAGCCTCACAGGGCGGACGATACAACGCTTCCTCAAGCGTGGCCTCATCAGGCTGGCTCACGAGGAGGCGGAGAGATCAAGGCGGGTACCTCACGAGGTGCCCATGACGCAAGCCATGACGACCAAGGGCACCAGGCGGGCGCCAGCCCGCGCGGTGTCCTCCCTTTCCTCTTTGGTGCAAAGGAGGCAAGCGCATGCGAGAGGATCAGGCAAAGGCATCCATTTCGGTGCAACGAGACCAAGACCAGTCCAACGGAGGGAAGGAGGTCATCGTGGAGCCCAAAACGGCGTCACACAGGGCCTTTGGCAGGCGAGGACCAACTTTGGTCAGGATAAGTGTACTGGATGTTCCCCTTCGAATTGGCCAATTGTTGGCGCCCTTCCCGCTCAATATTTGGGAAGAGGCCCAGGGCCTTTGCCTATAAATAGGACTAGCCACCCCCAGGAAAGGGGGTACCTAGAATCCGAGCAAGCAGAGGGCAAGTGAGAGAGAGAGAAGGGCGGCTGAACTCCTCCTAACAGTTCATCCCCCTCGCCAAGAACAGACCCTCGCCAAGTATCATGTACAAAGTATTTTCATCCGAGCTACAGATTGTTTTATATTAATTTTTAAAGTTTTAAATCATTTTTGGAATTCATTTAATTAATTTAAATCAACATTATCCAGAATAGTATGTGATGATGTCAGCATGACATAGGTGTGACATCAGTAGTCAATAGTGTGGTTGACTGGAGTCAAACCAGACATGTGGGTCCAATGGGACCCACCTGTCATAGACTAACATGTTAATTAGGTTTTAATTAAGCCTGATTAATTAAGTTTAATTTAACTAGATTAATTAAGTTAATTATTTAATAGACTAATTAATTATTAACTATTTATTTTTTAATTCCTTTTTAAGACATTCTAGGGTGCGGGGCCCGTTAGCCAGTGGCCCAGAGGGGCTATCGGGCACGCGGGCATGCGGGCGCTAGCGGGCGAACGGGCAGAGCCAGGACGGGCGTCAGCCGCCCGATAAGGCGCTGCGAGGCGACGCATGGCCAGCAGCGACGGCGCGTAGCGAGGCAATGATGGGCAAGGGGGCTGCGGAGCGGAACAGAGCGACGGTGCGGGGAGCCGGGCGGTGTGCGGGCAGCGGAGCAAGGCGACTGCGGGGAGCAGCAGCAGGGCGCAGCGTGGCGCGGGCCGCGCGTGCTCGCGCGGTGATGGGGGAGTCCGACGATGGGGTGTGGCAAGGCATCGCGAGAGAGAGGGGGCGGTTTCATCCCCGATCCAGATCGGATCGGGAGGGGGAGAGGAGAGACGTGGGGAGTGGGAGGGAGTGTGCGGTCGTGGGGGGTTAGGGTTTCGGGGATGGGGGATAGTAGTAGCGGGCGCGGCTGGGCCGGCCTGGCGGCCCTGGAGCCTGCTGGGCCGAGGTCCAGCGGGGGGGGTCCTTTTTCTTTGTTTTGTTTTGTTTTAATTCTGTTTAGTCTTTTCTTTTTCTTTATTTTCTTTTCTGTTTTCTCTTTATCTACCTAACATTTTAGTTTTGTAAAAATGCATAGGTTGTACCTAATTTAGTAAACTTAATTAAGTCACATACCGAACAATTTTGTTTTAATGTTTGAAAGTTTTTGATGTTTGACAAAAATTCAAATATGAATTTGTATCGTTTGAACTAACACGAGATTAGCGACAGTAACGGAGGTGATGTGACATCATTAATAGAGGTTACTGTGGCTTGATTATCCGGGCGTCACAAACTGATCTGAATTCCCATCATACGGCGGCAACTATGCAGCGGGAACTGTATGGGTCACCAATGATGGAGTCAAATCCAACAGATCTCGGGTAGGGGGTCCCGAGTTGGTAGCCTTGACATGATGGTAACGTAGACACATGATTTTATCCAGGTTCAGGCTCTCTCTAAGAGATAACACCCTACATCTTGCTTTGATTGTGTTGATTGAGGGGGTACAGAGAGATTCTAATGATCTATCGATTAGCCTAGCCTCAGTTTATATTATGTACCGGAGGCCTAGGATAACAGGATCCTAGTCGGCTATGTCAGTGGGGAGGAGTCCTCCATAGATTAGGGGTCATTGTCTTGTTTTGTACGCCAATGCTCCTCGTAGATCGTCATGAGCTAGTCCAGGTGGCCCTGTTAGTGAACCGCCACAGGGGTCCTCGGCCCGGCCCTCCTGACCGGGAGGTGACATGGTGAGTACCCCCTAGTCCAGGACACCATTACCCGTGTAGCCACAAACCGGCCACTCCTTGCCTCATGGTAGGCTATACAATCATGGTATCTTGGAAACACGGAGGTCATGTGCAAGTATGGGTGCGACCAACGCATGGTCACGAGCAGGAGCTGCATGGTGCGGCGCAAGGGCCTTTCTTGTTGGGATAGCATTCGCCAGACCAATGTGGCACAACCTAGCTAGGAGCCATTGAGTCGGGTCTAGGATTGAGTGGGCCCGCCAACAGCCAGGGAAACACCCGTCGATGCAATGGCGACGCCTAGGAGGTGGATCTACATGAATTAGTGGTGACTGAATGGTTCTGGCGGGCCGCTTGCATGTGGATCAACCTCGTCGTGCGGCCCTTCCCAGCCCCCTGGTGAAACCCTACCACTGGTCGTGGTCATCACATCAGTGTGGTGGCTTTGCACGTATGAATCCATCTCTCTAGTGTGCGGGATGTGCCAACTAGAACGACCTAGTGCCGCTTGGAAACTACGAGGTTTGGCAGATCAAGAGGATGTGGCATGATGCTCATGCATTGGCCCGGTCTCGCGGGAAGGTTGTGCGAGACCATCCTCTCCCTCACTGCTGCCAATGATGGTTGGCTGGCGCTATTGCAACGCACACGGCAATAGACAGAGAGAGGGTGCCGCATAAGTGATTGAAAAGCGTTCTGATGGCGTCTTCCTTTTCGTTGACTTCTCCTTTGGCCAGCTAGTTCTGTGTGAGCAAGCCGGCAGTGCGCTGGATGGTGACTATGGCGGAAGATGCCGCAAATTTATTCTCTGTAGGTTAAAACCCATGAACTTGCCTTTCAGCTTGGTCATGCAGCATCAACATCCACACGACATTACGTGTTGAAGGCGTTGGTTCGGAAATCTGCTTCTGTGTAATAGTGGTTGGTCTTGCAGCTGGTTGGTCGGCCAACATTGGCATGCGAGCAGCGATACCTTCCCGAAAGTGTTCTTTTGGGGTGTTTCGCCCTTTGTGTGCTAATATGTCCCTCTATGTTGGTAGTAGGTTTTGGGGATACTGCCATGAGGCATTTTCTATGTGGATGGCTTTGAGTTCTTTCTTCATTTTTTTGTAAACTAATACATTTGGCATCGTTAATAAATATAATATATTTGATCGGCATCGCCAAAGCCACTGGGGGCTATATGATCGTATTCGAATCTTAGCTTAACCCCTTTGGAACGGTTTACTGATCGTATCCGAATCAGAAGCCTCAAAAAATCTTATTCTATCTCTGGTAAAGTTTATTGCAGCCACAATTACTTAACTTGAGACCTTTGTGGGATTATATCTCAAACATATATAGGTGTTTTATGCTTAACCCGGCTTGACTTTTGACTATAAGTCGCCATTTTATGACAATCATCATCTATGTGAAAGCATTGGCTTCTAAGGATTGGGTTATCACCCTTACTGCACAGGTCATGTAAGCCGGCAATACAAATTCAATATCACAGTGGTTATATGTGAGATATTATGACCCGCCCTGGTTTTGACGCTAAGTCGCCAGGGCATATGTTGTTTAAACTCTCTACAGGATTTGCAGAAATATGACATATAAATGATTAAGTTCAAGGTCATTACCAAAGTTGATGCTTCAAAATGATTATCCGTTCTGGATTTTTCTCAAAAGGCTATAAGCCGCCGGGTCATAAAAATTCCAGTTTACAATGAAGGCGTATTAAATCGCCATCGGCCAGGAGCTGCCGGGTATTTAAACTCCGGATTTACTTGTCAATAGATAAGGTATTTGAAATCTTTAAATAGCCAAACTTGGCTGGATTCTCGTTATGATATTGAATGATTGAGGTTTTCAAACCGGGTTATTCAAATCTTTAATAACCAACATGGCTGGATTTTCATTATGATATTGAATGATTGAGGTTTTCATACCGGATTATATTATTCAAATCTTGAATAGCCAACATGGATGGATTTCTATTGTGATTATCAATAACCAGTGTTACGATTGAGGTTTTCAAAGTCGCTTTAGCGCAACGGCTATTATTTTTATCAATGGATATGATGTATTCTACAATGGAAGGAATAGTCCCGAGTCGCTGCAGGCTTACGACTCGGCACTTGGGGGCTACATTATTTAGATTGGGGTTATATTAAATATGCAAGTCCCATGTCACTGCCAGCATGCACCATGGCACTTGGGGGCTAATGCAAAGTCATATTTTTCTCAACTTATTGAAGACCCGACTCATCACATTCTAAATGAGCCGGCCCTTGGGGGCTACCAATTGCTCCTGTCGGAAATTCAAGGTACACAAGTCTTAATCCATTATATTGGAAGATCCATTATTCAGTTGGTAGAGTACAAAGCTCTTAACCTTGTGGACGTGGGTTCCAGCCCCATGGTGGAGATTACATCATTTGATGGTATTATCAAGGAATCATATACAAAGTCCCAGCTCAGTAATATCTTATTGAGCCGGCCCTTGGGGGCTACACATTGTTGTTCAAATTTACATGGTTATATCTACAAAGTCCCTGCTCATTATTGCATAATGACCCGGCCCTTGGGGGCTACACTGGTTGAAGTTTTCATGAGCATAAAGCAATTACAAGTCCTAGGTTGCTGCAAGCATGACAACCCGACACTTGGGGGCTACATGTGTGGAATATTCAGTTTATATGATTGAGATGAATAAACCGGATTTCTTCAAAGTTGCAACATTTATTGGATCAAGTCTTAAACCATCACTTTGTTTTGCTCAAGACTTGGGGCTACAGGTAATATGGATATAAGGGAGAAAAATCTTCAAATTATTAGTTTTGAACAAATCAGGAGGATCAATTACATAAACCGGTGTCAACAACAATTATGACCCGGCATCGTCTGTTTTATAATCCGGCAGTTTTTGGTAATGATAAACCGGAAGATGGAAGCCGACTCAAGTGGATTATACTTCACAATATTTTTCCTGTGAGAAACCAACATCAGCAAATTGAGTATGAAGCTGGTTTATTTGACTTGGATTTTCTAGATGAAGGAAATGACAATTGGACTTAAGGATAATCAGGTCCCGGCTTAGGAGAATATTTAACCCGGAGCACAAGGAATTAAGGATGATCAGGTGCCGGCTTACAAGAATTTTTAACCCGGAACACAATCTGTCAAATTTGTTCTTGTATTTGTTTTACAGGATCAGTTTAACATGGATAAATCTAAATTAAACTGGGGGCTAATGTCGGGGATATACCCCGCGATATGACCCGGCCGGAAGTATGACCTGGCCGGACTTGGCGTTTCACTGATGACCCGCCGGTGGACCGGCGACTCACGGGTCTGGCGGCTCACTGGTTAGACGACTCACGGATGACCCCGACGGCGTGTCAGATGGAAGACTAGGCCCAAGGCCCAGAAGGCCGGCTCACGTTTATGATGGGCCGGCTTAAGAGGAAATGGATGGCGAATATTTCCTTTACGAGGAAGCAAAACCCAGACTTGTATTCAACTTGTAAGAAAAGATATACTAGTCCTTGTCCTACTAGGACTCCACATGTAACCCGCCCCTCTAACTTATATAAGGAGGGGCAGGGCTCCCCAAGAAGGAGAGGCAACAAGAAACAATATCTAGGGCTAGACACAAAGGAGGAGCCGGCTTATGCGGCGACTCCCTCATGAGCATAATGAGACCTAGCCACAAACATCATGTAGGGCTATTCCGGATGATGTTTCCCGGGGCCCGAAGCTGTCTAAATCCTCGTCTTGTGTGATGATCCGCCTTGCGTCTCTTGATTCCGACCAACCCCTTCAAGCTACCGCATAGATGCGTTGGCCTCGCGACTAAGTCCTGACACTAAGGACATCTCACGTGACAATTCCACGACAGAACCCGATCAAGCGATTCCTTGGCTACTGCTGCTAACTGAAGCCGATCAATGGGATGAACAGTGAGCGTTGCGGGGGGGGGTGGATGAACAGTGAGCGGTGGCATTGCCTCTGGATGAACAGGACCCCGTGGTGTGGTGGAGGGCTGGATAAACAGTAGACGGTGGAGGGGTGCCCGTGGAGGGGTGGATGAACAGGACCCTGTGGTGTGGAGGGCAGGATGAACAGTAGACGGTGGAGGGGTGCCCGTGGAGGGGTGGTTGAATAGGACCCCGTGGTGTGGAGGGCAGGATGAACAGTAGACGGTGGAGGGGTGGTCGAACAGTAGCCGGTGGAGTAGCGCGCGGTGGAGGCTGGTTGAACAGGAGCCCGTGGAGGCTGGAGGAGGTCGACGGTGGATAAACAGTAGCTCGTGGAGGCTGGAGGGGGTCGACGGTGGATCTGAACAATATCCCGTGGAGTCCCGTTTTGCGGTACACCACACCCCTCCCGATGAACAGGACCCCCGTTTCGACCGTAGCGCTCCAACACAAGTTTGTTTCCTCTGTTTTGCGGTACGCCACACCCCTCCCGATCAACAGGACCCCCGTTTCGACCGTAGGAGGTCTGTTTCCTCCGTTTTGCGGTCCGCCACACCCCTCCCGATCAACAGGACCCCCGTTTCGATCGTAGGAAGTCCGTTTCCTTCGTTGTGCGGTACGCCAGGCCTCGTTTCCATCGCCTCTTCCGTCCAAGCCCTCCCGATGAACACGACCACGCATTCCATTCCGACCCAGCCGCGTTGCCTCCCGATGAACACGATGCAATCCGTTGCCTCCCCATGAACACGATGACGATGCCGTTTCTCCGTTCCGACCCAGCCATGTACATGAGCCCTCACCATACGTATGCGCGAGTAGGCGTTCGAGACCCCACCCGTATGTACACATACGTGGCCGTATTTTCTTTCTTGCACCCTGGCCGCCTCTACTACGACACGTGCGCGCCTCTACATCCACCAGTATATATGTACGTACACGTTCGCGACCAGAATGACAATGCTACGTACGCTTCGACCAGGTGGGTCCCGACTGTCAGGCACTTCCTTGCCTGCGAAGATGTAGCTGGTGGGTTCCAACAGTCAGGGGGGCAAAATACGGTGGCCCGTCTGGTGGGTCCCCGCTGTCAGGTGGAGGAATAATTATTTTGCACGTAATAAGGAGGCACTTCCTTGCTGCGGCTGTGGACCCAGTTGTCAGCCTCTCCACGTACAGTCCACGTCCGATGGAAGCCGTTCCTTGACCACGTTGACCACTCCGCGCCGAGAGCACCAGGGCGGTGGACGACGGCGAGGCCTAGGAAGGGGATGACGCGGAGCCGGGAAAGATGCGGCAGTGGATGCCCACGCGTTGAGGAGTACGAGGGCACTGGTTCGCTGCGGTGTGAGGCTGTTGTCGCCGCAAAGTAACAGGGGAAGTGGGTGAGTAGAGGGATGGTCTGGCCAGCGGTGGGAGAAGTAGGGGGCGGTGAGGCCTCCGCCGCATCGTAGCCGGCCACGGGAGGCAGGAGCACAAGGCACGACCGGCGCTGGTTTGGGCGTATGGAGCAAGAAGACCAGAGGTTGAAGAAGCACTACGGCCGTTGGATGGACATCGTACGGTCGCTGGAGCTAGAATCGTTCATATTGACTAAGTTGACAAAGCCCTTCGTCCCCGTCAACTTAGTAGGCCCACAAGTCAGCCTCCCACCATGGTGGGACCCAGCAGTCAGGGGGAAATGATTTTTTTTCGCAAAATACTGGTGGCCCGTCCGGTGGGTCCCTGCTGTCAGGTGGAGGAATAATTATTTTGCGCGTAATAAGGAGGCACTTCCTTGCTGCAGCCGTGGACCCAGCTGCCAGCCTCTCCACGTACAGTCCACGTCCGATGGAAGCCGTTCCTTGACCACGTTGACCACGCCGCGTCGAGCGCACCAGGGCGATGGACGACGGCGAGGCCTAGGAAGGGGACGACGCAGAGCCGGGGAAGACGCAGAAGTGGATGCCCACGCGTAGAGGAGTACGAGGGCACTGGTTCGCTGCGGTGTGAGGCTGCCGTCGCCGCAGAGTAACAGGGGGTGTGGGTGAGTAGAGGGATCGCCTGGCCAGCAGTGGGAGTAGTAGGGGGCGGTGAGGCCTCCACCGCATCGCAGCCGGCCACGGGAGGTAGGAGCACGAGGCACGACCGGCGCTGTTTTGGGCGGCTGGAGCAAGAAGACCAGAGGTTGAAGAAGCACTACGGCCGTTGGATGGACATCGTACGATCACTGGAGCTAGAATCATGCATTATTGACTAAGGTGACAAAGCCCTCCGTCCCCGTCAACTTAGTAGGCCCACAAGTCAGCCTGCCACTATACTGGGTCCCAGCTAACAGGGGGAGTATTCATTTTTTTGTGCGTAATAAGGAGGCACTTTTTTGTGCGAAGATATAGCTGGTGGGTCTGAGCTGTCAGCTGCGGTAACGTTTTTTTTTACGAAATACAGAGGCCCTTTCGGTGGGTCCCTGATGTCAGGTGGAGGAATCATTATTTTGCGCGTAATAAGGAGGCATTTCCTTGCGTGGGGCCGTGGACCTAGCTGTCGGCCTCTCCACGTACAGTCCACTTCAGATGCATGTCGGTCGTTGACCACGTTGACCAGGACGCGCCGAGAGCACCAGGGCGGTGGACGATGGCGAGGCCTAGGAAGGGAACGACACAGAGGCAGGGAAGACTCGGCAGTTGTTTCCCACGCGGAGGGGAGTACGACTGTACGAGGGTTTACTGGTTCGTCTGCCATCGCCGGAGAATAACAGCAGGTGTGGGTGAGTAGAGGGATGGCTAGGCCAATGATGGGAGTACGGTGGGGCGGTGAGGCCTGCGCGGCAGCAGAGCCGGCCGCGGGGAGGAGGGAGCAGTCAGTCCCGCCAGCGCCTATTTGAGCGGCTGGAGCAGGAAGAGCAGAGATAGAAGAAGCACGACGGCCGTTGGATGGACATCCAACAGTCACTGCTTGTGCGTCAACCTTTTTTTTAGGAAAGCCTCAAATCTGAGGAAAACAGCATACAACCCATCTTCCATTATTTCTAATAATTTTCAGCCCATTTGCTAATTCTTAAGGTTTTTTTTGGAGCCCATATTCTTTTTGTTAGTATTACAGCCCAAATTGTGGCCACGGTTAAAAAATTATACGAAATTTTGCATATTTCGGTGCAGTCCGAACTATTTTTAATCCTGAAATTTTGACTCACATTCAAACTGATTTTAAATATAAATGTATATCAATATAAAATCCAACAAATTCTCCATGCATAAAAATTAATGTAATTTAAAATCTTGAAATGAAAAAAAAGATATTTGAAACTAATTGCCGGTTTGATGTGTTTTAAAAATGTACAACCCATTTCTCATTACTGATGGGCCATTTTCTCGGCCAGCCGAATGAAAGCTCTCCTCGTCTTGAAATATTTGCAGCCCAACAGGCCTGACAAAGTGACTTACTTGGCAAATCACAAAAAAACTGGGCTGTGGCCGTGGACCCAGCTGTCAGCCTCTCCATGTACAGTAATCTTCCGATGGAAGTCGTTCCTTGACCACGTTGACCACGCCGTGCAGAGAGCACCACGGCGGTGGACGATGGCGAGGCCTAGGAAGGGGACGACGCGGAGCCGGGGAAGACGCGGCAATGGAAGCCCGCGCGGAGAGGAGTACGAGGGTTCACTGGTTCGGCTGCGGTGTGAGGCTGCCGTCGCGGCAGGGCCTGGCCAGCGGTGGGAATAGTAGGGGGCGGTGAGGCCTCCGCGGCAGCACAGCCGTCCATGGGAGGCAGGAGCATGCGGCACGACCGGCGCTGCTTTGGGCGGCTGGAGCAAGAAGACCAGAGGTTGAAGAAGCACTACGCCCGTTGGATGGACATCGTACGGTCGTTGGAGCTAGAATCGTTCATATTGACTAAGTTGACAAAGCCCTCCGTCCCCGTCAACTTTGTTGGCCCACAAGTCATCCTCCCACTATGGTGGGTCCCAGCTAGCAGGGGGTATTCACTTTTTTGTGCGTAATAATGAGGCACTTCCTTGCTTGCGAAGATATAGCTGGTGGGTCCGACATGTCAGCGGGGGGAACGTTTTTTTCACGAAATACAGAGGCCCTTCCGGTGGGTCCCAGCTGTCAGGTCCTCACAAAAAAGGGAAAGAAAATCAAAGACTTGGGAAGGCGTACAGAACAAGCTAGTGTACCAGTAAAGAGATGTTGCCGAGTTTTAGAAAAAAGAAAGACGTGCTCTTGCAGCTGGTTTGAATCCAAACCTAGACTATGACTATATATGGTGCTATGCTACTCTGCAAGTAATGAAATTGACATATCCAACGTTCGCTTCTCCTCTTCTCTACTTACTCTGCCTAGCATCAGAAGCTCTGGCCGCAGCAACCATGTCCGCTGGCTGCTCGTCCACCTGCTCTTCAGCAGGCAACAACCAGATATGCGCCAAGTCGCAACCCGTACCATCGCCTGTGGGTCTCATCACACCCTCGCCGGCGCGCGCACCGCAGCCAATTGCTCATCGCAACCCACTGCCGTTAGTGTGGTGCCACTGCTGCAAATCACACAGAGTCATCCATCGCGTCTCAACCACAATCCGCAACCCTGGCCGAGTCTTCTACAAATGCCTGAATCATGGGGTAATAATATGTTTAAGTGTTGTTCTGCTGCTTTCAGTTGCCGATTTTTTTAATAGTTTGGTTGATGATCTACCAATTTGATTCATGCAGAAAAGGGAAGATTCGTGTGATTTGTATTTCTGGGAAGTTGCTAATGTGGGGGAATGCAACTACGCTGATTATTTGGTTAGCCGAGGAATCCCAATACCAGCAGGTTGGGGTGTTGGACAAGTAACTGAAGGAACGACAGAAGAGGAAGATGCAGAGCAGAAGGTTAAAGATGCAGTTCCTCTGATCATGGCCAAGCAACAGCTGCTGAACGGCCTTGACAACAATGAGGAGATGAAAGAGCTTATGAAGATAATGGGCAAAATCGATGTGCTCTGTAGGATGATTGTCTCTTTATTTGCAGTGTATGTAGCACTCGTGATGTATTCAGTGGCTATGACATGAGCACTTTGCTGAAATTAGTAATGAATGAAACCTGTGTAGCAGGCTGGGCATAGTGTTTTGAACATCTAATGATTTCTATTAACGGAAATCAGGGGGTATCCCCTTTTGCTCGTATAAATAAATAAATAGCAGAGGCCCTGTTGGGTCAGCTTTGTTCTCATTTGAAGACGTCGAGCAAATTGCAGTCCAACAGCAAACTATGTCATCAAATTCAAGTTTCACAGCCAAATATTAGTACAACTAAACAACAATGTCATCATGTTTTAGTTGTCATACAATCACCAAACACAAATCAGCATACATAACAAGTGATGTTCTCACAGCAAAATACTAAACAACATGTTCATCAGGTTTCAGTTGTCATAGCAAACACAATTTCACATAGTAGATAAAAAACGTCTTCTGACAGGCAAATACGACAAAACCAATGTAATCATCATCTTCAGCAGCAGCGTCAACATCTTCGCCATGTGTATCAGTCTGAATCGTAATTCCCCACGGTGTCATCTTCTTCTTCGTCCTCAACGTCCTCGAACGTTGGCTTCTTCTTGATCAACTCTTGTATGTCCACAGCACGACATGTAATCTTTTCGCCGGCGTCATTGACGTGATGGTTCTCAAAGATATTAGGAACATATGTTTATCTTGTACAGCAGGAGCAGTGTAAGCATCATCTTGTTGTGTAACTTCATTAAACGAATTCCTCTGCTCAAACCTTTGCAATACTCTCCAGTCATCGCTACATGCAAATGTGTCTTCCAAGAAAAATATCTGTGTTGCTTGATTTGCCAAAATAAAAGGCTCGTTGGTTTGGTACGCCGCCTTGACATTGATGGATTTGAAATAATCATCAGCTCTGGGTTTTGCGATCCTGGAAAATAGGTTATACCAACGACAGCACAACAGAACCACACACCGATGATCCTCGTAACTGGAGATATACTGCAACTGAACAATGTCTGTTATGTTAGCATACATTTCAGTTGTCTCTTTGTCATACGTATTCGTGCTCATGATGGCACTGTTTTGTGTCTTCCTGCCTTCGTCTCGTGCAAGGGTGTTGTAGCGCACATCTCCAACAACGCAAGATTCATAATGTCTTACCCGAGTATCAGGACCCATTGCTAGTGAGTAAAGGGCATCATCAACTGCTTGCCCATCCTCCCGCATCTTCTTAACGTATGGTTAGAAAATAGACAAGCTGATCATCTTATGTACTCATTATATTAAAAAAACTGACAGTGCACTTCAAAAGCTTACATGGTTCTTGAACCATTTCGCAAACCCCGCCATAACCAGTTTGTCAATGTTTCTTGGATTTTGCGGCAGTAACTCCTCTTTGTAGATGCTGCACAACATAGTGATCGCGTCAAACATCTAAATATATAAGAATGTGCTACAAGTTTAGTAGATTACGATGTATAAGCTGCAGTACTGCACTTACTTGATATAAGGTAGTATCTCAGGACAGTTATTCAACACATACCAAACCATTTTGTCCAAATCTTTAGGTTTGTCCTCTTGTCGACTCTTCCCTGTAACTCGAACAGAATAATCGAAAACATTGAGCCCGGGATTGTCTTCACCCACCTCTTTGCTAAGCTGATCAGCTATTTCAATGTATTTTGAGCAAAATGTCAACGCTTCTGTAGCAGTGTAGGCCTCTGCAATGGAACCCTCGGGTCTAGCTCTGTTCCTAACATAGCCCTTGAAAGTGCGTAGCCGCCTTTCAATAGGGTACATCCATCCATACTGTACTGGACCTCTAAGTAGTGCCTCATCAGGTAGATGAACAGCCAAATGCACCATCACATCAAAGAAGGCTGGAGGATATATCTTCTCAAGGTCGCATAGGATAGTTGGTATCTTGTCTCTAAGACACTCCAAAGCATCTATCCTGATATTCCTACTGCAGAGTTCCCTGAAGAATTTTCCCAACTCTGCAACTGCTCTGTATAAGTCAGGGTGGCCCAATCCTCTAAGGATAATAGGTAAAACCCTTTGAAGTAGGACGTGGCAGTCATGAGTTTTCAACCCCTGTACCTTGTTTCCATCTGCACTGACTCTCCTTTCAGGGTTGGAAGCAAATCCATGTGGGAATCTCACACGTGACAGGACCTCGCAGAATTCTTTTCTTTTTACCTTGTCCAAGACGTACACAGCTGGTGCCATATCCCGTGGTTTACCTTCATCTTGCACCTGCAAATCCTATCTGATACCCAGGTGTGTCAAATCAATCCTAGATTTTAAGGTATCTTTCGTCTAGCCTTCAATATTAAGAAGTGTGCCGATAATGCTGTCACATATATTTTTCTCGATGTGCATCACATCAAGATTATGCCGCAGATCCAATTCTTTCCAATACTCAAAGTCCCACAAAGTGGACCTGCGGGTAAACAATAATCTCTCTTCTGCCCTGCATGCTTCCTTTTCCCGCTACCATTATTAGGATGGTTTCCTGGTGTAATATGCCTGACCTTCTCTAATTCCACTTGCAACTCATCGGCGATGAGCCTCTTTGGCACATCACGGTTTTCATGCTTTGCATTGAACACATGTCTTCGGTATTTTCTAGGAAGCGGCTTGTCCTTGGCAAGGAAACGGCGGTGTCCAATGTAACAGATCTTGCTAAGTATTGTGTATGACAGCGGATTCCTGTCACAGCGAACACATGCATTGTAACCATGTGTCATTCGCCCTGACATAGTGCCCAAAGCCAGATAATCATTGATGCACCAAATTATAACAGCACGCAGAAAGTAATCAGCTGGTGGGCTGCTATATAGGTCTCGAGTGAGAACACCCTTCCATAGCTGTTGAAGTTCCTACACAAGAGGCTCCATGAACAAATCAAAATCCTTTCCAGGACTTTTTGGACCTAGGATGAGCAAGGCCATCATGTAGTTTGATTCTTTGGTGCAGACATTTGGAGGCATGTTGTAAGGGATAACAAGCACTAGCCACATGCTATATGTGGCGCTCTGGTGGCCAAATGGGTTAAATCCAGCTGAAGCTAAGCCAAGCCTAATGTTTCTCGGGTCAGCAGCAAACTCTTTGTGTTTATCATTGAAGCTTTTCCACTCACTACGATGAGATGGATGGCTCATTACATTCTGATCTCTGTACTCCTGGTTCCTAGAATGCCACAGTACATCCTCTCTTGTTTCAGCATCATGAAACAACCTCTGCAATCTCGGTGTAATTGGAAAATGTCTCAGAACATTATGAGGAATCCTCTTCACAGCATCACCATCTTGATGATTTGCATTTCGGGCATTCACTTAAGTTGGCATAATCCTTCTGGAACAGAACACAATTATTCTTACAAACATGGATCATATCATATCCAATTCCAACTGCACGAAGGAAAATTTTCATTTTACTGTAGGTGTGTGGCAGCTCATATGCATCTGGGAAAGATTCGCGGAAAGCAGCCAACATCGCATCGAATGATTTGTTGGTCATCCGCTCAGATGTCTTCACCTGAAGAAAGGTGACCATAGCTGAGAATACTGACAGCTTATTTCCTGGGGTGACAGCAACGTTGCATTGTTCCAACATGCGGGCCCACCGTTTTTCTTCTGCAGGTGAAAGGTTCACGGAATGCACGAGCATTTTGTAGCATTGTTTCAATGTTGGTCAAACTCACTGGCTCCGCCACCACCACCTCCTCCTCCTCTTCCACCTGAGCATCAGGTAGATCAAGATGGTGATCTGCTGCTTCCACGTAGTCAATAACATTGATGTTCACAGCTTCACCATGATGAACCCACCTAGTATATGTGACCGACATCCCATACAAGTGTAGATGATTTTGCATAGTTGACTGGGGTCTTGTAACTGAATTCATACAACTGCTACACGGGCAGAGCACATCTGATTTCGGACCACCGTACTCAGCTCTGATAAAGTTCATGAAGTTTTCAACCCCCTCGACATATGCAGCGGAGAATCTTCGAGCAGAAGTTATCCAAGTCCTGTCCATCTGTTAGACATACAAATTAGTTCTTCTACTAGATATTACAGAAAAACATATATGCTTTTTTATGAAGTCCAGAAAAAAAATACCTAGGTCGATGTCTAAAGCTATGGCAAGATATTTGGACGAGCAGATCTAAGTAATGAAATATATGTAAAGCTAATTCAGCAAATAGATTTGAGTGCCAAATTATGGCAGGCTGTTTCAGCAGTCAATGAGGCCGAGCACACAGCCATCAAACTATCGAAGGCCATCGCAGCAACAAAGATCGAGTATAAAACGGTGTAGAGCTATTTCACCTAACAGATTGGCTAGTAGACCATGGCAATCTACGTCACAATAAATATATGGCAGGATATTTTAGCAACTAATCGGCCTTGGCATGCCATCTCAGCTAAGAAGATTGAGTGCAGAACAGGGCAAGGAAGCTTCTTAAGCAGAGCATATTGACAGTAAACTACTTCGGCGAACAGTGAGATTGACAGCGTCTATCAGCTAACATTCAGCGCTACATCGACATGAATGGGGCTTCAGTTTAGAATGCACGTACCGTGGGAGAAGCTGACCGTCGTGCGTCTCCACACGAACGTCGCCAGCGGTGGCGGTGCTGACCGTCGTGCGCCTCCACAAGAACGTAGCCAGAGGTGGCGGCGCAGCTAGAGGACGACAGTCTACGAGAGCGTACTGTGGGAGCGAGAGGATCGCCGAACCGTGGCGCCAACGTATCAGCGCGGCGGGGAGGGCGGCTTTGGCGGAGTGAATGGAGTGGAGGGGGATAGGGGGGAGGGGGTTTGGGGAATATTATTGGCTAGTTGGCCCAAGGGCGGTTGAATCGGATTTGGGGGGAATTTTTGGGTGTGTGTGTGGGGGGAGGATTTTCGCGCGGTGGGCGGGGGGAGTTTGGCGCATGGTCGGTTTCTCCAAGTGCAGTCCCACGTGTCAGTGAAGAGGCAAGTCGAAGCGCGTTCCGTTTGCGTGAGCCGTGTGTAGGACCGAACGTGTGTGGGGTGCAATGCGACCGCGACAGGAGTGCTATGAGTGTACCACATTTTTTCCTTTTAAACTAGGTGCTTTGCCCCCACAAAAAAATCCGCTGCTTCACGCGATCCATCGATACTACTACTAGTAATCCGGTAATCCCGACTAAAACGGCGCGGCCGGGTCTTTTCCCGCGCGGTATGCTGGGAGGTTGTCTTAGTTGGGTTTTTAGGACGAGTAATGCTACACCTCCGTAATCCCAGTTACGTAATTAACGTAATGTGAAACGTGTGAGCTATTGATTGTAGATTGGGGGGAGGGAGGGGCCCACCACCATGAAAATCAGGGGAGGAGAGAGAGAGGCAATTTACGTTAACCCTTTCGTAGATTCCCGTAGATGTAGAAAGATGTGTCCGATCCTGCAATATAGGTCGTCCGATCTATATCTAACGGATATGAAGGAAACTATGACAATTTACCCGCACTCCTCTCCACATTTGCAGATAAGGCTTTCCCTCGTTCATCCTTTTCTCCCACAAGATCTTGATCTTCCGTGCAACGCACGGGCATCTTGCTAGTACTCCTACAATATGTATATTATTGTGAAAGTTCATATACACCGGCCGAGATTAATGCAAACACGGCAGATTTTCATTATATTTCGAACTTTTATAGGACAAAAAAATAAAAGAAACCCGACCCTAAACCTATTCTACGGCGGCGACCAACGTCCTCCATCTGTGATCTCCATGTATGAGGGCGGGGTTCAAGACCTGTGAAGTGAAGGTGTGGTCTCCGGCGAGGAAAAGTAGAACACGGGAGATGGACCGGCCAGTTGGCACACCATGCCCTGCCGCCTCCCATGCCCTACTCATCCTCGGAGGAGTCCCCGACCTCGGCGGTGTCGGACGTTGGACGGCGGCAAGTAGGACGCGTGGCTGACGGTGCTCCCGTCGTCGGCCGCCAGCGTGGCCACCGCTTGTGCGGCGACTTCAGCGAGGGCGGCGACCTCGAGCTCCATCCGCGAAGACAAGCTCTCCCGCAGAGCGTTCGCGCTTGCGGTCATGGCGGATGTGGTTCCAGGTAGGAGGACGATGCGCTATGTTGTAGAGGTTAGTTGGGCATTGCCGCTTTAAGTAGCGCATTCCGGTGAGGCCAAGCGTCCGGGTGCGTCATTAAGTCGCCGGAGTTATTCCTCGGGCACCGAGCCTCTTAATGACAACATACGAACGGACAGCATGAATGCAGGCAGCTGGCGCCGGCTGGGAACGCGCCGCGCGACGGCGCGAGGGACGAGGGTTTTGGTGTGCCAGGGTAGTCAGCTGCGGTCGTGGCAACGTTGGAGATGCCCTTTGCTCACATGCGATCCCCGCATGTCATTGAAAAAGCAAGACGACCCGGCATGGTCTCAGGTCCAGAGGATGCAGTTGGCCGCGCTACACCACTCTGCGGACGCGTAGCGGCGCCCCGTGCATCCTTGACGAGCCGGGTGTTGGGGTGTGTTTGGATTGTGGCCAAAGTGCACCTTGCCACAATTTTGGTCATGACCAAAAGATTGGTCTTTGTTTGGATGGTTGCCATTTTTTGGCATGCCAACGAACTCTAGCCAACTTTAGTTCTTTTTCTTGTCAATGTCGGCCAAATCATGGGCAACCAATACCTCAACCAAAATTTTGGTCATGACCCAAAGATTGGTCTTTGTTTGGATGGTTGCGATTTCTTTGGCATGCCAATGAACTCTAGCCAACTCAAGTTCATTTTTCTTGCCAATGTCGGCCAAATCATGGGCAACCAATACCTCAACCAAAATTTTGGCTACCCAATGCTTTGATGGGGCAACCTTGGGCACAAACCAAACATACCGTTGGTCGTGCCACAGCACTAACGCCACCCTCGGCAAACTGAAACCGACCGTGTCTAGCGACGATATGAGTGTGTCGCTCACCGCGGTCGCTATGTCCAGAGGCGGTTGAGGGAGTCCTGGATTAGGGGGTGTCCGGGTAGCCGGACTATAACCTTTGGCCGGACTCTTGGACCATGAAGATACAAGATTGAATACCTCTTCCCGTGTCCGGATGGGACTTTCCTTGGCGTGGAAGGCAAGCTTGGCGATGCGGATATGTAGATCTGCTTCCATTGTAACCGACTCTGTGTAACCCTAGCCCTCTCCGGTGTCTATATAAACCGGAGGGTTTTAGTCCGTAGGACGAACAACAATCATACCATAGGCTAGCTTCTAGGGTTTAGCATCTCTGATCTCGTGGCAGATCTACTCTTGTACTATCCATATCATCAATATTAATCAAGCAGGAGTAGGGTTTTACCTCCATCGAGAGGGCCCAAACCTGGGTAAAAACATTGTGTCCCTTGTCTCCTATTACCATCCGCCTAGACGCACAGTTCGGGACCCCCTACCCGAGATCCGCCGGTTTTGACACCGACATTGGTGCTTTCATTGAGAGTTCCTCTGTGTCGTCACTATTAGGCCCGATGGCTCCTCTGATCATCAACAGCGATGCGGTCCAGGGTGAGACTTTCCTCCCCGGACAGATCTTTGTATTCGGCGGCTTCGCACTGCGGGCCAACTCATTTGGCCATCTGGAGCAGATCGAAAGCTACGCCCCTGGTCATCAGGTCAGATTTGGAAGTTTGAACTACACGACTGATATCCGCGGGGACTTGATCTTTGACGGATTCGAGCCACAGCCAAGCGCGCCGCACTGTCACGATGGGCATGATCTAGCTCTGCCACCGAACAGTGCCCTGGAGGCCGCACCCATGTCCGCTCCGACCCTTAGCTCGGAGCCGACTGCCAATCGAGGACGGGTGGCTGGACCGCGCCTCGGGGGCTGCAATCTCTACGGCGATCGAGCCGAACACCAGCCTTGTCCTTTGCAAGGCTCGCGACTCCAAGGTGCCGGACTCCTCTCCAAACTCCGAACCCTCCGCGCCCCTGCCAATCAAATCCGATTGGGCGCCGATCATGGAGTTCACCGCCGCGGACATCTTTCAGCACTCGCCATTCGGCGACATTCTGAATTCACTAAAGTCTCTCTGTTTATCAGGAGAGTCCTGGCCGGACTATGGTCAGCAAGGTTGGGATGCGGATGACGAAGAAATTCGATGCCCACCCACCGCCCACTTCGTAGCCACTGTCGACGATTTAACCGACATGCTAGACTTCGACTTTGAAGACATCGACGGTATGGACGACGATGTAGGAGACGAACATGAACCAGCGCCTATAGGGCACTGGAAAGCCACCTCGTCATATGACATATATATGGTGGACACACCCAAAGAAGGCAATGGCGACGGAACAACGGGGGATGACCCCTCCAAGAAGCAACCCAAGCGCCGGCGTCAGCGGCGCCGCTCTAAGTCCCGCCAAAGCAAAAACGGTGATACCGGCATGGGAGATAATAACACCCCGGACAGTGTCGAAGACAACTCCCTATAGCAAGACTCCACATAGGAGGATGGAGAGGCTAGCCCCCCTGAGAGGGCGGCAGACAGAGAGGAAGAGGATGATAACTACATGCCTCCCTCCGAAGACGAGGCAAGCCTCGACGACGACGAATTTGTCGTGCCTGAGGATCCCGTCGAACAAGAGCGCTTTAAGCGCAGGCTTATGGCCACAGCGAATAGCCTTAATAAAAAACAACAACATCTTAGAGCTGATCAAGATTTGCTAGCCGACAGATGGACTGAAATCCTTGCGGCTGAGGAATACGAACTCGAACGCCCCTCCAAGAGCTACCCAAAGCGCAGGTTGCTACCCCGATTGGAGGAGGAAGCACTTAAACCTACATCACCAGCGCATGATACGGCTGATTGGCCACCTCGCGGCCGCGACAGAGAAGCCTCTCAGCCCTCCACTCAAGCCGCACCTCGGCGTCTCTCAAAAAATACCAAGGCACGGGGAAACGCGCCAGACCTGCGTGATATATTGGAGGACAAGGCAAGGCAAATAAGATCGATCTATGGATCGCGTGCGCGCCCCACGACACCATGCCGGATACAGTAAGTCCGGCCGGGCCGAACACAGCAGACAAAGCTCATTTGAGCTACGTCGCGATATAGCCCAATACAGAAGTGCCGCACACCCACTATGCTTCACAGATGAAGTAATGGATCATCAAATCCCGGAGGGTTTCAAACCCGTAAACATCGAATCATACGATGGCACAACAAACCCTGCGGTATGGATCAAGGACTATCTCCTTCACATCCACATGGCCCGCGGTGATGATCTACACGCCATCAAATACCTCCCACTCAAGCTCAAAGGACCAGCTCGGCATTGGCTTAATAGCTTGCCAACAGAATCAATTGGTTGTTGGGAGGACCTGGAAGCCGCATTCCTCGACAATTTCCACGGCACCTATGTGCGACCACCAGACGCCGATGACTTGAGCCACATAATTCAGCAGCCAGGTGAATCTGCCAGACAATTCTGGACACGGTTCTTAACCAAGAAAAACCAAATCGTCGACTGTCCGGACGCAGAGGCTCTAGCAGCCTTCAAGCATAACATCCGTGACGAGTGGCTAGCCCGACACCTCGGACAGGAAAAGCCAAAATCTATGGCAGCCCTCACGACACTCATGACCCACTTTTGCACGGGAGAAGACAGCTGGCTGGCTCATAGCAACAACATGACCAAGAGCCCTGGTAATTCGGATACCAAGGAAAGCAATGGTAGGTCGCGTCGTAATAAGCACAAGTGCCACATTAACAGCGACAATGCAGAGGATACGACAGTCAATGCCGGATTCAGAGGCTCTAAACCCGGTCAGCGGAAAAAGCCATTCAAAAGAAACACTCCGGGCCCGTCCAGTTTGGGCCGAATACTCGATCGCTCGTGCCAGATACATGGCACCCCCGAAAAGCCAGCCAATCACACCAACAGGGATTGTTGGGTGTTCAAGTAGGCCGGTAAGTTAAATACCGAAAAAAGAGACAAGGGGCTGCATAGCGACGAGGACGAAGACCCCCGACCGCCGAACAATTATGGACAGAAGGGCTTCCCCGCACAAGTGCGGACAGTGAACATGATATATGCAACCCACATCCCCAAGCGGGAGCGGAAGCGTGCACTCAGGGACGTATATGCGTTGGAGCCAGTCGCCCCAAAGTTCAACCCATGGTCCTCATGCCCGATCACTTTCAATCGAAGGGACGACCCCACTAGCATCCGTCATGGCGGATTCGCCGCATTGGTTCTAGACCCAATCATTGACGGATTTCACCTCACTAGAGTCCTTATGGACGGCGATAGCAGCCTGAACCTGCTTTATCAGGATACAGTGCGGAAAATGGGAATAGATCCCTCAAGGATTAAACCCACAAAAACGACCTTTAAGGGCGTCATACCAGGTGTAGAGGCCAACTGTACAGGCACAGTCACACTTGAAGTGGTCTTCAGATCCCCGGATAATTTCTGAAGCGAGGAGTTAATCTTCGACATAGTCCCGTTCCGAAGTGGCTATCACGCACTGCTCGGACGAACTGCATTTGCAAAGTTCAATGCGGTGCCGCACTACGCATACCTCAAGCTCAAGATGCCAGGCCCTCGAGGAGTCATCACGGTCAATGGAAACACCGAACGCTCTCTCCGAACGGAGGAGCATACGGCGGCACTGGCAGCGGAAGTACAGAGCAGCCTCTCAAGGCAATTCTCCAGTCCGGCTCTTAAATGTCCGGACACAGTCAAGCGCGCCCGGAGTAACCTACAACAAGACCGCCTGGCACGTTCCGAGCAAGCGTAGCAATACGGCCCCAACCCCAGCCCTCGCGAAACTGCGAAATCAGTACCACGCGTACATAACTACGCTCTGAAAATTCCATGGGCACAGGGGGAGGGGCACGGCCACGGCATGCCCTAAATGCGGCTCAACCGCACCAGGGGCTCCCGATTTCATCATTTTTTCTTACTTTCAGGACTCCATCATCCGGAAGGCCTGTATGGCAATACAATCGCCGAACACACGATGCAACAACCAAGGAGGCAGAAAGCTACGTCGAATTCCCAGGTGGTCTCTATAACGAGCAAAATACCTGTCTTACATATCGTCTCGCAGCTCGCCCCTGAAGGGGGACACGTCAAATAGTCCCATCTCTTGCTTACCCCAACTATTTGTATCGTTCTGCTTTTACAGCAGCATTTTAAAATAAACAATGCTTAGCTTCAGCTAATTACTGCATTCTCTATTCATTTCTTTTTAAATATATATGTTCATTTATGACATTTAGCACCTGTACACTTTGGTATGGTCAATACGCCAGGGGCTCAAGCACCCCATAATACGGCGTGAGAAGCCCGAACACTTCCACAAGTGCGGCCCTCCGAAGTTATAGCATTATATGCATCAGCTCCGAATCATGTCTTTGGTCAATAGTTGGGTTTGCCCGGCTCCCATGTTTTGGTACCTTATGTTCCGCTATATCGGCTAAGGTAGCGCTGGGAGAACTACTGTGATTGTGCCCCAGTTGAGCTGGGCCTAAGCACCTCAGTAGAGAAAGCTAAAACTGACTGTCATGATAGGGCGAGAGCTAGTCGCTGTTCAGTAAGGTTTCGTCCCTAAAGACTTATGCCGCTTCGAGCGAGGAGTCGGCTTTGTCTGGCCCAGGCGTTTATAGCGCCCCGAACTCGGTCTTTCGAACACTAGGGGCTTCGCCGAAATTTAAAATTATAGAATTCTCTGGCTAAGTGAGAGTGATAACGCATTATAGTCCGATTGCCTTGTTCGTTGTGCTGAGCACCTCCCTCGAAGGACCCAAGAATGGGAAAAAGAGTGCTCAGGTTTATCCCGAACACCCCAGCACTCATGGCATGGGGGCAGAAGCCGACGACTCGCCATCTCTCAAATTTAATAAACGGCCGCATAGAAGGTAATATTTTAAATTAAACAAGCGTTGCATAGCGCACATGAACAAGTTTTCAGCGCACAGGATAAAGCGAACAAGTTTCACTCAAATATTACATCTTTCGAACACTCGTCCGCTATAAGGCAGGCGCCCTTCAGGACGCCCTCATAGTACATCTCGGGGTGGCGATGCTCCTTGCCCGGCGGCGGCCCGTCCTTCACAAGCTTCACAGCATCCAACTTGCCCTAGTGCACTTTAGCACGGGCAAGCGCCCTACGGGCACCCTCGATGCAGACGGAGCGATTGATGACTTCAAGCCTCGGACAGGCGTCCACCAGCCTCCTCACCAGCCCGAAGTAGCTCCCAGGCAGGGCCTCTCCAGGCCACAACCGAACTATAAAGCCCTTCATGGCCTGTTCGGTAAACTTGTGGAGCTCGACCAGCTGCTTCAACTGGTCGCTCAAAGGCACCGGGTATCCGGCCTCAGCATACTGAGACCAGAACACCTTCTCTGTCGAGCTGCCCTCCTCGGCTCGGTAGAAAGTGGTGGCGTCTGACACGCTACGGGGCAAATCTGCGAATGCTCTTGGAGAGCTCCGAACTCGGGTAAGTAACAAGTAATTCACTTTCACGTGCTTGCTTTGCATAAAGAATGCCTTACCCGCCGCTATCTACTTCATCGCCTCAACTTCCTAGAGGGCTTTCTGGGCTTCGGCCTTGGCAGATTTGGCGCTTTCAAGGGCCGCCATGAGCTCGGACTCTCGCGTCTTTGAGTCAAGCTCCAAACTCTCGTGTTTTTTCACGAGAGCCTGGAGCTCTTGCTACACCTCGCCAACCCGCGCCTCATGCTTCTCCCGCTCGATGTGCTCCGTGGCCGCCTTCTTTTCGGCCTCGGACAGCACTTGCCTAAGGGTCGCCACCTCAGTCGTGGCCCCTATAACACCAATAGTGATCCTGTCATTTTTTGCAACTGCATCTTTTTATATTATACTCCACAAGGTATTACTTACCTTCCATTTCCCCGAGCTCCTTCTTGGCATGGCCGAGCTCTTGCTCGGACCGCTCGAGGCTCTGCTTCAGCGCATCCACCTCCGCAGTCAGTGCGGTAGAGGCCAGCAGTGAAGCCTGCATACGCATATTGACTTAATTCTGTTAGACTCCTGCGAGTGTTATTAGATCCTCTATTCGGATTTTCTTTCCGAACGCTAAACAGAGCATCAGGGGCTACTGTCTATGCGGTAATATTTTTACATATTTTTTACATACCTCAAAGCTTGTCAACAGGCTGGCACAGGCTTCGGTCAGCCCGCTCTTGGCGGACTGAACCTTCTGAATCACCGCACTCATAATAGTGCGGTGCTCCTCGTTGATGGAGGCGCCGTTAAGCACCTCCAACAAGTTATCCGGTGCCTCCGGTTGGGTGGAGGTCACCGGCGTCGTAGGCTTGCCCTTCTTCTTAGGGGGCCGCCTGCCGGACTCCAGAACCTTTGAAGGTTTCGGTGCGGTGTCCGGCCTGGGGCCGAACTTGGAGCCCTTGGGGGTTTTGTCCCCTTGGCGCCTGGAGTCTGGGAGGTCGCCTTGCGGCGTCTCCAGGACCACCTCCTCCTGGCCTGGAGCCTCCTGGGACAACACCTCGGCATTATCCGTAGGGTGAGGGGAGGAGGCGGTCGGAAGTGAAGTGATGTTCACATCCGACGAATCCAGGGAACCGCTCGACGACACGTCGAGCCGGTCTTTGGGCGGACTGCATAAATATATTTGGCGTCAGGAAAAGCTATGCAATAAAGGAACGCCATGAGTCATTCTGGTATCCGAACACTTACGATTTTGCCAGGGGCTTGGCCCTGTGCGGCCACTCCTCTTCGCCATCGTCGGCGTTGGTGGAGTAGTCCGGAGGGAGGGTCCTTCCTTTCTTGGACCCTCCGGCCTCCCCAGTTGGGGCGGCCTTCCTTTTCTTCTCCCCCCTCCCCCCGCTGGGGGAGAGGCCTCTCTTTCCTCCTCCTCGTCTTCGTGGGAGGAGTTCGCCTCGGAGTCATCGGACGATGAGTCCGATTCCACCGGGCGTCAGGAACTCTTCCGGGTTCCCGTGGCCTTCTTCTTGGCCTTCTTCTCCGGCACCACATAGGGGTCCGGAACCAGCAGCTTTGCCAAACGAGCGTCTGCTGGGTCTTCGGGCAAGGGAGCCGGACAGCTGATCTGCCCGGATGTCTCCTGCCAATCCTGTCAAAGGTAAGGGAGTTTAGATCCCGCATAGAGTCAAACTATGAAAGATAAATATCCTGTAAGAGGTAAAAACAGCTTACCGCGCTAGCTTGACGCTGCGCGCTGAATCCGCGATCCTCGGTAGCGGATACGGGAGCCTCGGCGCCCTTGAATAGCACCTTCCAGGCATCTTCGTACGTTGTGTCGAAGAGCCTGCTCAGAGTTCGGTGCTGGGCTGGATTGAAATCCCACAAGCTAAAAACCCGTTGTTGGCACGGGAGGATCCGGCGGATGAGCATGACATGGACTATGTTGACAAGTTTGAGCTTCTTGCTCACCAGGCTTTGGACGCATGTTTGGAGTCCGGTCAGCTCTCCTTTTTTGCCCCACGGCAGGCCCTTCTCTTTCCAGGAGGTGATCCATGTGGGGATTCTGGATCGAAACTCGGGGGTCGCGACCCATGCAGGGTCGCGCGGCTCGGTGATGTAGAACTAGCCTGATTGCCACCCCTTTATGGTCTCCACAAAGGAGCCCTCGAGCCATAGGACGTTGGGCATCTTGCCCACCATGGCGCCTCCGCACTCCGCCTGGCGGCCGCCCACTACCTTCGGCTTCACATTGAAGGTCTTCATCCATAAGCCGAAGTGGGGCTGGATGCAAAGGAAGGCCTCGCACACGACGATGAACGCCGAGATGTTGAGGATGATGTTCGGGGCCAGATCGTGGAAATCCAGGCCGTAGTAGAACACGAGCCCCCGAATAAATGGGTGGAGAGGGAAACCTAGTCCGCGGAGGAAATGGGTGAGGAACACACCCTCTCATGGGGCCTAGGGGTGGGGATGAGCTGCCCCTCTTCTGGGAGCCGGTGCGTGATGTCGTCAGACAAGTATCCGACCTTCCTCAGCTTTTTGATGTGTCCCTCCGTGATCGAGGAGACCATCCACTTGCCTCCTGCTCCGGACATGGCTGGAGAAGGTTGAGGTGGGGAATGCGGACTTGGGCGCTGGAGCTCGAGTGTGCGAAAATGGATGAGCAAAGGAGGAAGAAGGCATAGGTGAAAAGGTGGATCCTTATCCCCTTATATGGGCAGACGAAACTGCATGCCCCCACCAGCCTGGTAAAACTCGCTTATCTCCCGAGTGCCGTAATCAATGGCGCGTTTGGGTTACCCACGCCCGTATTGATGAGAATCCCGGAATAAGGGGACACGATCTCTTCTTTGACAAGACGTGCCAAGGAAACCGCCTCGCTAAACGCGCTGAGGTGGAGCAGTAAAACGATTCGAATAAATACTTGGCCGTGGTGTGATGTCACACTACGGAATACGTCAGCAAATTAGATTTGTGTAAATATTATTCTCTCTATGGCAATATGTGGAACTTATTTTGCAGAGCCGGACACTATCCTTGTGTTCAAAATCTTCTACGAAGTATTCGGAGGAGGAACCCGCCTTGCAATGCCGAAGACAATTTGGGCGCCGGACTTATTGTCATTGAAGCCTGGTTCAGGGGCTACTGAGGGAGTCCTGGATTAGGGGGTGTCCGGGTAGCCGGACTATAACCTTTGGTCAGACTCTTGGACCATGAAGATACAAGATTGAAGACCTCTTCCCGTGTCCGGATGGGACTTTCCTTGGCGTGGAAGGCAAGTTTGGCGATGCGGATATGTAGATCTCCTTCCGTTGTAACCGACTCTGTGTAACCCTAGCCATCTCCGGTGTCTATATAAACCGGAGGGTTTTAGTCCGTAGGACGAACAACAATCATACCATAGGCTAGCTTCTAGGGTTTAGCCTCTCTGATCTCGTGGTAGATCTACTCTTGTACTACCCATATCATCAATATTAATCAAGCAGGAGTAGGGTTTACCTCCATCGAGAGGGCCCGAACCTGGGTAAAAACATTGTGTCCCTTGTCTCCTGTTACCATCCGCCTAGACGCACAGTTCGGGACCCCCTACCCGAGATCCGCCGGTTTTGACACCGACAGCGGTGCTGGAGCTGCGCCTCGTTGTTGGCCCCAACGACCCACATGAACGATTGTCGGTGGCGAGGAGGTCGTGGGCCAGCTCCTCCATTGGACTAGTCTGCGCTACGTCGTCCCACGTGTCGGTCACCCTTGACAAAAGCACTTCTGTGGCACGCGATTTATAATCATGGAAGTGGACACTTCCGTGATGATAATTTTGGTAATGTCATGGAACACTTCTACGACAGCACAGGTATGACTATCTTGATTCTGTCATAAATTTGTCATCGATGTACATGCATGACAAAAAAAGCGACCTACTATGACAAACACGTATCATCACGTAAGTGTATTTTTTTTGTAGTGCATGGGTCTCATTGGTCCGGCGTGCTCTCAGAGGCCGCCACCGCCAACAGCCACCGCTCCTTCTTCAGAACTGTACTGATGCATCAACCTTGCTCGGTCCAGCTATCGTCGACACCACCACGGCGCCTAACGACACCTCCTCCCTGCGCGCAAACAACTCAGCACGTCGCGGTCGCCACTGATACACCTCAACACCATGCTGCCAAGTACCACCAGCCGACACAGCTTGAAGTCTTTGGAAGATCTGCCGTGCGTAGCACCTGCCGACCAGGCATGACAAAGCATAGCACCTGTCGGCCAGGCATGACTTGACATCTCCACCGAAGCTCCGTGCAAGACGAAGCCGCTCCACCTCCTGCCTCTAACTTCCAGCGCTGCTCCACAAACGATGCTCCTAAGAGAGAAACGACACCGCAGTGCCGCCATCGTCCGATCAGGAACACTAGATCCTAGGGTTTCTCCCGGAATAGCACGAGTGGGTCGACAGTAATTACATGACGATGCCTTCATCAAGGTAACAACATAGAACACCGCCATCACCTGACGTCGGCTCGGTTTTCACCGGCAACCATGTCTCCCCAACTCGCAGCCGGGACTAGATGATGGATCTCGAGATCGAATCACCAAGGCTCTGGCCGGCCACCTCCGACGAAGAATATGACCACCACCACTAGCTACACCGGCCAGAACAGATCTGCCAGGGGTGTCGCCAAGCAGTCCACCAGGCCCTCGACGCTGTCGCCGATCTAAAGCCAGATGACATGCCGCCAGAGACCGCACCGCGCCGCCGCCCGATCTAGGCCAGCCGCCGCCCGTGGCCCGAGGGAGGGCCGACCGCCACCGTCGTCGAAGCCATCGCTGCAGCTCCACGCATGTTGGGGCCCCGCCACCCCTGAGACGCGAGAGGGAGGAAGAGCCCCCGCCACCGCCGTCGGCCTCCGGGCGCAAGCCGGCGGCGCCTCCGGCGGGGGCGGGAGGAAGGGAGGAAGATGGGCTAGGCCCCGGCGGCGGCTAGGGTTGGGGAGCCACCCGTGTCGTCCGAGCGGGTACTAGTAGAAAAGGGGGCTTTCGTTCGGGCCTAGCCAGCCCATTAGTCCCGGTTCTGCCACGAACCGGGACCAATGGAGGCATTTGTCCCGGTTCGTGAGCCTAGGGGGGCGGCCGGTCCTGGTTCATCTGGGCCCATTTGTCCCGGTTCTTGGCACGAACCGCGACCAATGGGCCTCGCTCCTGGCCCACAACCATTGGTCCTGGTTCGTGGCAGGAACCGGGACAGAAGGATGGCCTTTAGGCTCGGTTCCAGCCACGAACTCGGACCAATGAGTTGCCTATATATACCCCATCGCCGGCGAGCAGAGCACTCCACAGTGCTCTATTTTTTGCTGGCTGGTGAGGGGGAGGGCATTGGGTGCTCTACCTCACCTCCTATGCACATGAGGTGTTCGATGAAATGCCCGAGCCACATTAGTTAAGCTTTCTCCTCTCGAAGCTCGACCTCCGAGCTCCATTTCTTCCGAGATTTGTCTAGGTTTAGCGGTCTGTCACGCCCCGTCCTCGTCTTCACCGCCGTCGATCGCCCGCGCCAATCTCGTCGCCGGCACCACCGTGGTGAGCCTCTTGTTCTTATCTTCTTTTTGAAAGAAAAAAATCTTACTTTAGATACATACTTGTCTAATTTTCTTACTTTTGACACACATAATTATATGTAATGCACGCAGATGAACCGGCAATGGATGTACAGTGACAGACACACCTCTGAGTACATTAAGGGCGTGCATAATTTTCTCGAAGTGACTGAGGCAAACAAGAAGAATGGTTTTATGTGTTGTCCATGCCCTAATTGTGGGAATACGAGGTCTTACTCTGACAAGAAAATCCTTCACACCCACCTGCTTTATAAGGGTTTCATGCCACACTATAATGTTTGGACGAAGCACGGAGAAATAGGGGTTATGATGGAAGACAGCGAAGAAGAGGAGGACGATGACAACCATGTGCCCCCCGAATACGGTGATGCTGCAACGGGGGAAGCTGAAGATCAAGAGGAAGCTGAAGATCCAGAGGAACCAGACGATGTGCCCGATGATGATCTCCGCCGGGTCATTGTTGATGCAAGGGAAAAGTACGAAAGTGAAAAGGAGAAGCTGAAGTTCGATCGCATGTTAGAGGATCACAAAAAATGGTTGTACCCCAATTGCGAAGATGGCAACACAAAGCTCGGTACCGTACTGGAATTGCTGCAGTGGAAGGTAGAGAATGTTGTGCCTGACAAAGGATTTGAGAAGCTACTAAAAATATTGAAGAAGAAGCTTCCAAAGGATAACGAATTGCCCGATAGTACGTACGCAGCAAAGAAGGTCGTATGCCCTCTAGGATTGGAGGTGGAGAAGATACATGCATGCCCTAATGATTGCATCCTCTACCGCGGTGCATACAAGGATTTGAACGCATGCCCGGTATGCGATGCATTGCGGTATAAGATCAGATGAGATGACCCTGGTGATGTTGAGGGCGAGCCCCGCAGGAAGAGGATTCCTGCGAAGGTGATGTGGTATGCTCCTATAATACCACCGTTGAAACGACTGTTCAGAAACAAAGAGCATGCCAAGTTGATGCGATGGCATAGTGAGGACCGTAAGAAAGACGAGAAGTTGAGAGCACCCGCTGACGGGTCGCAGTCGAGAAAAATCGAGATGAAGTTCTGGGCTGAGTTTGCAAGTGACCCAAGGAACATATGGTTTGCTTTAAGCGCGGATGGCATTAATCCTTTTGGGGAGCAGAGCAGCAATCACAGCACCTGGCCCGTGACTCTATGTATGTATAACCTTCCTCCTTGGATGTGCATGCAGCGGAAGTTCATTATGATGCCAATTCTCACCCAAGGCCCTAAGCAACCCGGCAACGACATTGATGAGTACCTAAGGCCATTAGTTGAAGAACTCTTACAGCTGTGGAATGGAACAGGTGTACGTCCGTGGGATGAGCACATGGAGGAAGAATTTGACCTAAAGGCGTTGCTGTTCATGACCATCAATGATTGGCCCGCTCTCAGTAACCTTTCAGGACAGACAAACAAGGGATACAACGCATGCACGCACTGTTTAGCTGACACCGAAAGTATATACCTGGAAAGATGCAGGAAGAATGTGTACCTGGGCCATCGTCGATTTCTCCCGACCAACCATCAATGTCGAAAGAAAGGCAAGCATTTCAAAGGCGAGGCAGATCACCGGAAGAAGCCCGCAATGCGTACCGGTGATCACGTACTTGCTATGGTCTCTCATTTACACGTAATATTTGGAAAGGATCCCGACGAACTAGATGTTCCGAATGACGCTGAGGGACACGCACCCATGTGGAAGAAGAAATCTATATTTTGGGACCTACCCTACTGGAAAGAGCTAGAGGTACGCTCTTCAATCAACGTGATGCACGTGACGAAGAACCTTTGCGTGAACCTGTTAGGCTTCTTGGGCGTGTATGGGAAGACAAAAGATACACCTGAGGCACGGGAGGACCTGCAACGTTTGCACGAAAAATTCGGCATGCCTCCAAAGCAGTATGAAGGTCCTGCCAGATACGCTCTTACCAAAGAAGAAAAGGAAATCTTTTTTGAATGCCTGCTCAGTATGAAGGTCCTGACTGGCTTCTCCTCAAATATAAAGGGAATAATAAATATTCTAGAGAAAAATTTCCAGAACCTAAAGTCTCATGACTGCCACGTGATTATGATGCAATTGCTTCCGGTTGCATTGAGGATGCATCTACCGGAAAACGTATGATGAGCCATTGTGAAGCTATGTGCATTCCTCAATGCAATCTCTCAGAAGGATATCGATCCAGAAATCATACCAAGGCCGAGACCGAGAAAAAGAAAAGATAAGGAAGTGAATACATCATACGATGAGCCAAAGCGCCACATAGTTCTTTCAGGAAAAAGGGACATTGTGGGAGTGGAGGGCAAGACAGACATGTCTGAAGATTGTGAAAAGTTTCATGAAATTCCTCCCCTCAAAGTCAAGGCTGACCCAAGCATCCTGATAAACGATGAAGATTATCCATGGTTACAGCGCAATAAGCAAAGCACACAAGCGAAAAAAAAGTGAAGACTTTCTCTCCATAACTATTATGATGATACCATGCCAACTTTCAACCTTTTCGTAGTTCATTTGAACTGCATGTTGTAACAGACGAGTTTCCGTATTAAAATCCTGATACTTCGAAACAGATTGTCCGTTTTGTACACGAAGTGCATCCAGTTTTTGTCGTAACCCTTTCTACTTTCTTGCACATGCTATGTGGGTGAAATGATGATACCATGCCAACTTTCAACCTTTTCAGAGTTCATTTCTACTGCTTTTCAATTTCAGGGTCTTATAGCTCAAAATAATCAGTAAATGCATGGAAAATAACAAATATCATAAAAAATAAATAAGTAATTAGAAACAGAATAAAATAAACGTTAATAAAATATATAAGTAGAAACAAAATAAAATAAAATTTAATAACATAAATAAAATTTATTAAACTAAAATTATCAACGTATTTTCTGTTCAAAATCATTAAAAGCAAAAAGAATTTTCATAAAGAACTTTTTTTGTTAGAAACTTTAATAGCAAAAAGAATTATCATAAAATAAAATAAATAAGTAATTAGAAACAAAATAAAATAAAATAAATAAGTATTTTTTGTAAGTATAAACAAAATAAAATAAATAAAGCAAAAAAGAAAAGAAATAAACTAGGAAAAAAATAAAAAAACGCCACCTACTGGGGAACCACGGCTTGAATACGACTAGAAACCCACCCATGGGCCAGGATTTAGGCCCGTAGAAGGCCCAATAGGCCCACAGGCAGATACAGTGTGTTTAGGCCCGAAAGCCTGCATTCGAGAGGAGCTCGAGAGGGCAGCGGGAGTGGGGCTTATAAACCACTCTCGAGCTCCCTCAGCTAGCGAGGTGGGGCTAAACTTTCGTGCCGCGATGCGGGCAGCACAAGGCCTTTAGCCTCGGTTGGTGCCACCAACCGGTACTAAAGGCATGCATTGGTACCGGTTCGTGGCACCAACCGGTACCAATGCCCCCCTTTAGTCCCGGTTTGTGCCACCAACCGCGGGAACAAAGGCCTCTGCTTCCCGCCCTTTGGGCTGCTGAAAAGAGGCCTTTGGTCCCGGTTGGTGGCACCAACCGGGACTGAAGGTTGGCTTTGGTACCGGTTCGTGCCAAGAACCGAGACTAAAGCCTTTCCTATATAAGCCAGCCCTTAGCATTTTTTCAGATTTCATCGCCAGTTGCCGCCCGACGACGCCGACCTCCTCGACGCCGACAGGCTGCCCCGCCACCGTCGTCGTCGCCCATGCCCCCGAGCCCACGCCGTCCGCCGCCCTCGAGCCCATGCCGTAGCCGGCCGCGCCCCTGCGCCACGCCCCGTCGCCGTCCCACCCCGCCCCGACGCCATCGCCGCCCTGCGCCGCCCCTGCCCCGACGCTGCCTCCTCGTCGCCGTTGTCGCGCACCCTGTGAGCGCCGCCCCGATCCCCTCCTCCTCCTCCCTGTAATGACCGTCGCCGCTGCCGCCGCTGCCGCTGCGCCCCCTAGAGAGGCAATTTAGTTTAGATTTGCAATTTAGTTGTATTAATTTGGATGTGTAGTTAGATGTGTAGTTAATTTAGTTGTTGTAATTCAGATGTATTAATTTATATGTGTAGTTTAGATATTTTTTTTGGTGATATTATTATTGAATATGCAAATGTTTGTATGTTCATATGCAAAGAATATGTCAATTTTTTCATAGAATTTTTATGATCTTTTTCTGTTGTAATTTTGTTCATAGAATTTTTATGATTTTTTTTCATAGAATTTTTATGTATATGTTCATATTGTGTAGGAATTGGAAAATTGTGTATGATTAAAGTCATTTATGTATGTTCATATTTAGAAGAAAAAGAAGTAGAGAAAAAAGGAAAATAAGAAGAGGAAGAAGGAGAAGAAGCAAAAGAATAAGAAGAATAGGAGAGGAAGAAGAGGAGAAAATAAATAAGAAGATGAAAAAAAAGTAGTAGAAGAAGAAATAGAGGAGAAGAAGAAGAAATAGAATAATATATTATTCTATTTTTTTCTTCTTCTCCTCTATTCCTTCTTCTTCTCCTCTTTCTTTTTCTTTTTTTTCTTCGATCTCCTCATCTATTCCTTTCTTCTTCTCCTCTTTTTTTCTTCTTCATCCTCTTCTTATTTTTCTATCGGGTATGTCGTTGTCGATATACGTACCCCCCTCCCCGATAACTTTTAGTAAGTACTACTTAGAAAGTGTTTAATAGAATTAGTTAGAAAAATAATAGAACTAGTTAAACTAGCTAGTTTATTTTTAGTAAGTACTACTTTATTCTATTTATAGTAAGGAAATTAATAGAACTAGTTTGTTTTTTTAGTTAAAGCAATTATTCCCGCATCGACGTTGGCGATGCCTATCCCGCATCCTCGTCGTCGACTCGGCGGAGGAGGCCGGCTTGATCAGAGGGGCCATGTCCGGGACTGGGCTCCGTCGGGCTGGTTTTAGGAGGTGCTACCTTCCGGGGGCGCAGGTTGGTGAGGAGCCTGCCCGTCGTTGACCCGATGCTTGTTTAGTGGCGGTCGCGTGGGCCAGTGGCGGTGCCGAGGCTTCCGAACACCGGGAAGTGGTATGTCACCGTGTCAGCGAGGAGGACCAGTGTTGGAAATATGCCCTAGAGGCAATAATAAATAGGTTATTATTATATTTCCTTGTTCATGATAAATCGTTTATTATCCATGCTAGAATTGTATTGATAGGAAACTCAGATACATGTGTGGATGCATAGACAACACCATGTCCCTAGTAAGCCTCTAGTTGACTAGCTCGTTGATCAATAGATGGTTACGGTTTCCTGACCATGGACATTGGATGTCATTGATAACGGGATCACATCATTAGAAGAATGATGTGATGGACAAGACCCAATCCTAAGCATAGCACAAGATCATGTGGTTCGTATGCTAAAGTTTTTCTAATGTCAAGTATCATTTCCTTAGACCATGAGATTGTGCAACTCCCGGATACCGTAGGAATACTTTGGGTGTGCCAAACGTCACAACGTAACTGGGTGGCTATAAAGGTGCACTACGGGTATCTCCGAAAGTGTCTGTTGGGTTGGCACGAATCGAGACTGGGATTTGTCACTCCGTGTGACGGAGAGGTATCTCTGGGCCCACTCGGTAGGACATCATCATAATGTGCACAATGTGATCAAGGAGTTGATCACGGGATGATGTACTACGGAACGAGTAAAAATAGACTTGCCAGTAACGAGATTGAACAAGGTATCGGGATACCGACGATCGAATCTCGGGCAAGTACAATACCGCTAGACAAAGGGAATTGTATACGGGATTGATCGAATCCTCGACATCGTGGTTCATCCAATGAGATCATCGTGGAACATGTGGGAACTAACATGGGTATCCAGATCCCGCTGTTGGTTATTGACTGGAGAACGTCTCGGTCATGTCTGCATGTTTCCCGAACCCGTAGGGTCTACACACTTAAGGTTCGATGATGCTAGGGTTATAAAGGAAGTTTGTATGTGGTTACCGAATGTTGTTCGGAGTCCCGGATGAGATCCCGGATGTCACGAGGAGTTCCGGAATGGTCCGGAGGTAAAGATTTATATATAGGAAGTCCTATTTCGGCCATCGGGACAAGTTTCGGGGTCATCGGTATTGTACCGGGACCACCTGAAGGGTCCCGGGGGCCCACCGGGTGGGGCCACCTATCCCGGAGGGTCCCATGGGCTGAAGTGGGAAGGGATCCAGCCCAAAGTGGGCTGGGGCGCCACTTTCCCCTAGGGCCCATGCGCCTAGTGTGGGGAAAACCCTAAAGGGAGAGTCCCACAAGGGGAAGGCACCCCCTAGGTGCCTTGGGGGGAGGGAAACCTCCCTTGGCCGCCGCCCCCCCTAGGAGATTGGATCTCCTAGGGCCGGCGCCCCCCCCCCCTTGGCCCTCCTATATATAGTGGGGGAGATGGAGGACTTCATACCTGATCCAAGGCGCAGCCCCTCCCCTCCCCAACACCTCTCCTCCTCCGTCACGTGCTTGGCGAAGCCCTGCTGGAGTACCACGCTCCTCCATCATCACCACGCCGTTGTGCTGTTGCTGGATGGAGTCTTCCTCAACCTCTCCCTCTCTCCTTGCTGGATCAAGGCATGGGAGACGTCACCGGGCTGTACGTGTGTTGAACGCGGAGGTGCCGTCCGTTCGGCACTAGGATCATCGGTGATTTGGATCACGACGAGTACGACTCCATCAACCCCGTTCACTTGAACGCTTCCGCTTAGCGATCTACAAGGGTATGTAGATGCACTCTCCTTCCCCTCGTTGCTGGTTTCTCCATAGATAGATCTTGGTGACATGTAGGAAAATTTTGAATTTATGCTATGTTCACCAACAGTGGCATCATGAGCTAGGTCTATTGCGTAGATTCTTTGCACGAGTAGAACACAAAGTAGTTGTGGGCGTTGATTTTGTTCAATATGCTTACCGTTACTAGTCAATCTTGATTCGGCGGCATTGTGGGATGAAGCGGCCCGGACCGACCTTACACGTACACTTACGTGAGACAGGTTCCACCGACTGACATGCACTAGTTGCATAAGGTGGCTAGCGGGTGCCAGTCTCTCCCACTTTAGTCGGATCGGATTCGATGAAAAGGGTCCTTATGAAGGGTAAATAGCAATTGACATATCACGTTGTGGTTTTGCGTAGGTAAGAAACGTTCTTGCTAGAAACCCATAGCAGCCACGTAAAACATGCAAACAACAATTAGAGGACGTCTAACTTGTTTTTGCAGGGTATGCCATGTGATGTGATATGGCCAAAAGGATGTGATGAATGATATATGTGATGTATGAGATTGATCATGTTCTTGTAATAGGAATCACGACTTGCATGTCGATGAGTATGACAACCGGCAGGAGCCATAGGAGTTGTCTTTAATTTATTTATGACCTGCGTGTCAACATAAACGTCATGTAATTACTTTACTTTATTGCTAAAGCGTTAGCCATAGTAGTAGAAGTAATAGTTGACGTGACAACTTCATGAAGACACGATGATGGAGATCATGATGATGGAGATCATGGTGTCATGCCGGTGACGATGATGATCATGGAGCCCCGAAGATGGAGATCAAAAAGGAGCAGAGTGATGATGGCCATATCATGTCACTATTTGATTTCATGTGATGTTTATCATGTTTTTGCATCTTATTTGCTTAGAACGACGGTAGTAAATAAGATGATCCCTCGTTAAAATTTCAAGAAAGTGTTCCCCCTAACTATGCACCGTTGCGAAAGTTCGTCGTTTCGAAGCACCACGTGATGATCGGGTGTGATAGATTCTTACGTTTGAATACAACGGGTGTTGACGAGCCTAGCATGTACAGACATGGCCTCGGAACACACGCGAAACACTTAGGTTGACTTGACGAGCCTAGCATGTACAGACATGGCCTCGGAACACAAGAGACCGAAAGGTCGAGCATGAGTCGTATGGTAGATACGATCAACATGAAGATGTTCACCGATGATGACTAGTCCGTCTCACGTGATGATCGGACACGACCTAGTTGACTCGGATCATGTAATCACTTAGATGACTAGAGGGATGTCTATCTGAGTGGGAGTTCATAAGATGAACTTAATTATCCTGAACATAGTCAAAAGATCTTTGCAAATTATGTCGTAAGCTCGCGTTTTAGTTCTACTGTTTTAGATATGTTCCTAGAGAAAATATAGTTGAAAGTTGATAGTAGCAATTATGCGGACAGTAGAAGGCTTGTGTCCTTAATGCACCGCTCAGTGTGCTGGACCTCGAACGTGGTCTGTGGATGTTGCGAACATCTGACATACACGTTTTGATGACTACATGATAGTTCGGTAATGATAAATGGTTTAGAATTGAGGCACCGAAGACATTTTGAAATGTTGCGGAACATATGAGATGTTTCGAGGGCTGAAATTGGGATTTCAGGCTCGTGCCCACGTCAAGAGGTATAAGACCTCCGACGATTTTCTTGGCCTGCAAACTAAGGGAGAAAAGCTCAATCCTTGAGCTTGTGCTCAAATTGTCTGAGTACAACAATCACTTGAATCGAGTGGGAGTTGATCTTCCAGATAAGATAGTGATGTTTCTCCAAAGTCATTGCCACCAAGCTGCTAGAGCTTCGTGATGAACTATAACATATCAGGGATAGATATGATGATCCTTGAAATATTCACGATGTTTGACACCGCGAAAGTAGAAATCAAGAAGGAGCATCAATTGTTGATGGTTAGTGAAACCACTAGTTTCAAGAAGGGCAAGGGCAAGAAGGGATACTTCATGAAACGGCAAATCAGTTGCTGCTCTAGTGGAGAAACCCGAGGTTGAACCCAAACCCGAGACTGAGTGCTTCTGTAATAAGGGGAACAGCTACTGGAGAAGAATTACCCTAGATACTTGGTAGATGAGAAGGCTGTCGATAGAAGTATATTGGATATACATTATGTTAATGTGTACTTTACTAGTACTCCTAGTAGCACAAGGGTATAAGATACCGGTTCGGTTGCTAAGTGTTAGTAACTCGAAATGAAAGCTACGGAATAAACGGATCTAGCTAAAGGTGAGCTGACGATATGTATTGGAAGTATTTCCAAGGTTGATATGATCAAGCATCGCGCGCTCACTCTACCATCGAGATTGGTGTTAAACCTAAATAATTGTTATTTGGTGTTTGCGTTGAGCATAGACATGATTGGATTATGTCTATCGCAATACGGTTATTCATTTAAGGATAATAATGGTTACTCTATTTATTTGAATAATTCCTTCAATGGTCTTGCACCTAAAATGAATGGTTTATTGAATCTCGATCATAGTGATACACATGTTCATGCCAAAAGATATAAGATAGTAATGATAGTACCACCTACTTGTGGCACTGCCATGTAAGTCATATTGGTATAAAACGCATGAAGAAGCTCCATGTTGATGGATCTTTGGACTCACTCATTTTTGAAAAAAAAGGATTGAGTAATGTGAACCATGTCTATTGGTATATACGCATGAAGAAACTCCATGCAGATGGACCGTTTGGACTCACTTGATTTTGAATCACTTGAGATATGCAAATCATACCACATGGGCAAGATGACTGAAAGCTTCTGTTTCAGTAAAATGGAACAAGAAAGCAACTTGTGGGAAGTAACACATTTTGATGTGTGCAGTCCAATGAGTGCTGAGGCACGCAGTGGATATCGTTATGCTCTTACTTCACAGATAATTTGAGTAGATACTGAGCATATTTACTTGATGAAACACAAGTCTGAATTATTGAATGGTTCAAGTAATTTCAGAATGAAGTTGAATATCGTCGTGACAAGAGGATAAAATATCTATGATATGATCATAGAGATGAATATCTGAGTTGCGAGTTTGGTACACAATTGAGACATTGTGGAAATTGTTTCACGACTAGTACCGCCTGGAACACCACAGTGTGATGGTGTGTCCGAACATCATAACTGCACCCTATTGGATATGATGCATACCATGATGTCTCTTATCGAATTACCACTATCATTCATGGGTTAGGCATTAGAGACAACCGGACTCACTTTAAATAGGGCACCATGTAATTCCGATGAGATGACACCATATGAACTATGGTTTAGAGAAACCTAAGCTGTCATTTCTTAAAAGTTTGGGGCTGCGACGCTTATATGAAAAAGTTTCAGGCTGATAAGCTCGAACCCAAAGCGAATAACTGCATCTTCATAGGACACCCAAAACAGTTGGGTATACCTCCTGTCTCAGATCCGAAAGCAATAGGGATTGTTTCTCGAATCGGGTCCTTTCTTGAGGAAAAGTTTCTCTCGAAAGAATTGAGTGGGAGGATGGTGGAGACTCGATGAGGTTGTTGAACCGTCACTTCAACTAGTATGTAGCAGGGCACAGGAAGTTGTTCCTATGGCACCTACACCAATTGAAGTGGAAGCTTATGATAGTGATCATGAGACTTCGGATCAAGTTACTACCAAACCTCGTAGGACGACAAGGATGCGTGCTGTTTCAAAGTGGCACGTAATCCTGTCTTGGACGTCATGTTGCTAGACAACAATGAACCTACGAGCTATGGAGAAGCGATGGTGGGCCCGGATTCCGATGAATGGCTCGAGGCCATAAAATCCGAGAGAGGATCCATGTATGAAAACAAAGTGTAGACTTTGACAGAACGGCTCGATGGTCGTAAGGCTGTTGAGTACAGATGGATTTTAAAAGGAAGACGGACAATGATGGTAAATGTCACCATTAAGAAAGCTCGACTTGTCATTAAGATATTTTCCGACAAGTTCAAGGAGTTGACTCCGATGAGACTTTCTCACTCGTAGCGATGCTAAGAGTCCGTTGGAATTATGTTAGCGATTACTGCATTATTTATGAAATTGTGCAGATAGGATGTCAAAACATTGTTTCCTCGACGATTTTCTTGAGGAAAGGTTGTATGTGATACAACCAGAAGATTTTTTGTCAATCCTGAAAGATGCTAACAAGTATGCATAGCCCCAGCAATCCTTCTAAGGACTGGAGTAAGCATCTCGGAGTTGGAATGTACACTTTGATGAGATGATCAAATATTTTTTGGGTTTATACAAAGTTTATGAGAAACTTGTATTTCCAAAGAAGTGAGTGGGAGCACTATAGAATTTCTGATGAGTATATGTTGTTGACATATTGTTGATCAGAAATGATGTAGAATTTCCGGAAAGCATATAGGGTTATTTGAAAAGTGTTTTCAATGGAAAACCTGGATTAAGCTACTTGAACATTGAGCATCAAGATCTATAAGGATAGATCAAAATTGCTTAATAGTACTTTCAAACGAACACATACCATGACAAGATTTTGAAGGAGTTCAAAATAGATCAGCAAAGAAGGAGTTCTCGGCTGTGTTACAAGGTGTGAGTATTGAGCAAGACTCAAGACATGACCACGGCAGAATAGAGAGAAAGGATGAAGGTCGTCCCCTATGGTTTAGTCGTAGGCTCTGAAGTATGCTATGTTGTGTACCGCACCTGAAGTGTGCCAAACCATGAGTCAGTCAAGGGGTACAAGTGTGATCTAGAAATGGATCACAGGACAACGGTCAAGGTTATCCTTAGTAACTAGTGGACTAAGGAATTTTCTCAATTATGGAGGTGATAAAGAGTTCGGCGTAAAGAGTTACATCGATGCAAGCTTAACACCTATCCGGATAGCTCTGAGTAGAGTAAACCGGATTCATATAGTAGAACAGTTGTTTGAAATATAGCGTAGTAGCAACATCTACAAGATGACATAGAGATTTGCAAAGTACATACGGATCTGAATGTTGCAGACCCGTTGACTAAAACCTCTCTCACAGACATAACATGATCAAACCAAGAACTCATTGAGTGTTAATCACATAGTGATGTGAACTAGATTATTGACTCTAGTAAACTCTTTGGATGTTGGTCACATGGCGATGTGACCTGTGAATGTTAATCACATAGCGATGTGAACTAGATTATTGACTCTAGTGCAAGTGGGAGACTGTTGGAAATATGCCCTAGAGGCAATAATAAATAGGTTATTATTATATTTCCTTGTTCATGATAAATCGTTTATTATCCATGCTAGAATTGTATTGATAGGAAACTCAGATACATGTGTGGATGCATAGACAACACCATGTCCCTAGTAAGCCTCTAGTTGACTAGCTCGTTGATCAATAGATGGTTACGGTTTCCTGACCATGGACATTGGATGTCATTGATAACGGGATCACATCATTAGAAGAATGATGTGATGGACAAGACCCAATCCTAAGCATAGCACAAGATCGTGTGGTTCGTATGCTAAAGTTTTTCTAATGTCAAGTATCATTTCCTTAGACCATGAGATTGTGCAACTCCCGGATACCGTAGGAATACTTTGGGTGTGCCAAACGTCACAACGTAACTGGGTGGCTATAAAGGTGCACTACGGGTATCTCCGAAAGTGTCTGTTGGGTTGGCACGAATCAAGACTGGGATTTGTCACTCCATGTGACGGAGAGGTATCTCTGGGCCCACTCGGTAGGACATCATCATAATGTGCACAATGTGATCAAGGAGTTGATCACGGGATGATGTACTATGGAACGAGTAAAAAGAGACTTGCCAGTAACGAGATTGAACAAGGTATCGGGATACCGACGATCGAATCTCGGGCAAGTACAATACCGCTAGACAAAGGGAATTGTATACGGGATTGATCGAATCCTCGACATCGTGGTTCATCTGATGAGATCATCATGGAACATGTGGGAACCAACATGGGTATCCAGATCCCGCTGTTGGTTATTGACTGGAGAACGTCTCGGTCATGTCTGCATGGTTCCCGAACCCGTAGGGTCTACACACTTAAGGTTCGATGACGCTAGGGTTATAAAGGAAGTTTGTATGTGGTTACCGAATGTTGTTCGGAGTCCCGGATGAGATCCCGGACGTCACGAGGAGTTCCGGAATGGTCCGGAGGTAAATATTTATATATAGGAAGTCCTATTTCGGCCATCGGGACAAGTTTCGGGGTCATCGGTATTGTACCGGGACCACCTGAAGGGTCCCGGGGGCCCACCGGGTGGGGGCACCTATCCCGGAGGGTCCCATGGGCTGAAGTGGGAAGGGATCCATCCCAAAGTGGGCTGGGGCGCCACTTCCCCCTAGGGCCCATGCGCCTAGTGTGGGGGAAACCCTAAAGGGAGAGTCCCACAAGGGGAAGGCACCCCCTAGGTGCCTTGGGGGGAGGGAAACCTCCCTTGGCCGCCGCCCCCCCCTAGGAGATTGGATCTCCTAGGGCCGGCGCCCCCCCCCCTTGGCCCTCCTATATATAGTGGGGGAGATGGAGGACTTCATACATGATCCAAGGCGCAGCCCCTCCCCTCCCCAACACCTCTCCTCCTCCGTCACGTGCTTGGCGAAGCCCTGCTGGAGTACCACGCTCCTCCATCATCACCACGCCGTTGTGCTGTTGCTGGATGGAGTCTTCCTCAACCTCTCCCTCTCTCCTTGCTGGATCAAGGCATGGGAGACGTCACCGGGTTGTACGTGTGTTGAACGCGGAGGTGCCGTCCGTTCGGCACTAGGATCATCGGTGATTTGGATCACGACGAGTATGACTCCATCAACCCCGTTCACTTGAACGCTTCCGCTTAGCGATCTACAAGGGTATGTAGATGCACTCTCCTTCCCCTCGTTGCTGGTTTCTCCATAGATAGATCTTGGTGACATGTAGGAAAATTTTGAATTTATGCTACGTTCACCAACAACCAGCACGTCTGTCGCTACATGGTTGCGTTGGAGGGCAGGTTTCGACAATACCTGGCAGGTTCTTCAGGGATCTCACTGTTGGGGAACGTTGCAGAAAACAAAAATTTTCCTACGTTTCACCAAGATCCATCTATGAGTTCATCTAGCAACGAGTGATCGGATGCATCTACATACCTTTGCAGATCGCGAGCGGAAGCGTTCAAAAGAACGGGGATGAGGTAGTCGTACACGACGTGATCCAAATCACCGGAGATCCTAGCACCGAACGGACGGCACCTCCGCGTTCAACACACGTACGGTCAGCGTGACGTCTCCTCCTTCTTGATCCAGCAAGGGGGAAGGAGAGGTTGATGAAGATCCAGCAGCAGGACGGCGTGGTGGTGGATGCAGGGCGTCACAGCAGCAGGGCTTCGCCGAGTACTGCGAGAGGAAGAGGTGTAGCAGGGAGAGAGGAAGGCGCCAAGGCAAGGGGTGCGGCTGCCCCCTTCCCCTCCCCCCTTTATATAGGCCCCTGGGGGGGGCACCGGCCCTGGGAGATTGGATCTCCCAAGGGGGGCGGCGGCCAAGGGCTGGAGTGGCCCCCAAGCCAAGGTGGCCCCCCCACCCCTAGGGTTTCAACCCTAGGCGCATGGGGTGGGCCTAGGGGGTGCACCAGCCCACTATGGGCTGGTTCACCTCCCTACTTTGGCCCATGGGGCCCTCCGGGATAGGTGGGCCCACCCGGTGGACCCCCGGGACCCTTCTGGTTGTCCCGGTACAATACCGGTGACCCCGAATCTTGTCCCGATGGCCAAAACAGCACTTCCTATATATAATTCTTTACCTCCGGACCATTCCGAAACTCCTCGTGACGTCTGGGATCTCATCCGGGACTCCGAACAACATTCGGGTTACTGCATATACATATCCCTACAACCCTAGCGTCACCGAACCTTAAGCGTGTAGACCCTATGGGTTCGAGAGACATGCAGACATGACCGAGACGGCTCTCGGGCAATAACCAACAGCGGGATCTGGATACCCATGTTGGCTCCCACATGCTCCACGATGATCTCATCGGATGAACCACGATGTCGAGGATTCAATTAATCCCGTATATGATTCCCTTTGTCAATCGGTATTTTACTTGCCCGAGGTTTGATCGTCGGTATCCCAATACCTCGTTCAATCTCGTTACCGGCAAGTCACTTTAGTCGTACCGTAATGCATGATCCAGTGACCAAACACTTGGTCACATTGAGCTCATAATGATGATGCATTACCGAGTGGGCCCGGTGATACCTCTCCGTCAAGCGGAGTGACAAATCCCAGTCTGGATCCGTGTCAACCCAACAGACACTTTCGGAGATACCCGTAGTATACCTTTATAGTCACCCAGTTACGTTGTGACGTTTGGCACACCCAAAGCACTCCTACGGTATCCGGGAGTTACACGATCTCATGGTCTAAGGAAAGGATACTTGACATTGGAAAACTCTAGCAAACGAACTATACGATCTTGTGCTATGTTTAGGATTGGGTCTTGTCCATCACATCATTCTCCTAATGATGTGATCTCGTTATCAATGACATCCAATGTCCATAGTCAGGAAACCATGACTATCTGTTGATCAACGAGCTAGTCAACTAGAGGCTTACTAGGGACATGTTGGTGTCTGTTATTCACACATGTATTACGATTTCCGGATAACACAATTATAGCATGAATAAAGACAATTATCATGAACAAGGAAATATAATAATAATGCTTTTATTATTGCCTCTAGGGCATATTTCCAACAGTCTCCCACTTGCACTAGAGTCAATAATCTAGTTACATTGTGATGAATCGAACACCCATGGAATTCTGGTGTTGATCATGTTTTGCTCTAGGGAGAGGTTTAGTCAACGGATCTGCGACATTCAGATCCGTGTGCACTTTACAAATTTCTATGTCTCCATCTTGAACATTTTCACGAATGGAGTTGAAGCGATGCTTGATGTGCCTTGTCTTCTTGTAAAACCTGGGCTCCTTGGCAAGTGCAATAGCTCCAGTGTTGTCACAGAAGAGTTTGATTGGCCCCGACGCATTGGGTATGACTCCGAGGTCGGTGATGAACTCCTTCACCCAAATTGCTTCATGTGCTGCCTCCGAGGCTGCCATGTACTCCGCTTCACATGTAGATCCCGCCACGACGCTCTGCTTGCAACTGCACCAGCTTACTGCCCCACCATTCAAAATATACACGTATCCGGTTTGTGACTTAGAGTCATCCAGATCTGTGTCGAAGCTAGCGTCGACGTAACCCTTTACGACGAGCTCTTCGTCACCTCCATAAACGAGAAACATTTCCTTAGTCCTTTTCAGGTACTTCAGGATATTCTTGACCGCTGTCCAGTGTTCCTTGTCGGGATTACTTTGGTACCTTCCTACCAAACTTGCGGCAAGGTTTACATCAGGTCTGGTACATAGCATGGCATACATAATAGAACCTATGGCTGAGGCATAGGGGATGACACTCATCTCTTCTATATCTTCTTCCATGGTCGGACATTGAGCTGAGCTCAATTTCACACCTTGTAACACAGGTAAGAACCCCTTCTTAGATTGATCCATATTGAACTTCTTCAATATCTTATCAAGGTATGTGCTTTGTGAAAGACCTATGAGGCGTCTTGATCTATCTCTATAGGTCTTGATGCCTAATATATAAGCAGCTTCTCCAAGGTCCTTCATTGAAAAACTCTTATTCAAGTAGGCCTTAATGCTGTCCAAGAGTTCTATATCATTTCCCATCAAAAGTATGTCATCTACATATAGTATGAGAAATGCTACAGAGCTCCCACTCACTTTCTTATAAACGCAGGCTTCTCCATAAGTCTGCGTAAATCCGAACGCTTTGATCATCTCATCAAAGCGAATGTTCCAACTCCGAGATGCTTGCACCAGCCCATAAATCGAGCGTTGGAGCTTGCACACCTTGTCAGCATTCTTAGGATCGACAAAACCTTCCGGATGCATCATATACAATTCTTCCTTAAGGAAACCATTAAGGAATGTCGTTTTGACGTCCATTTTCCATATTTCATAATCGTAGAATGCGGCAATTGCTAACATGATTCGGACGGACTTTAGCTTCGCTACCGGTGAGAAAGTCTCAGCGTAGTCAACCCCTTGAACTTGTCGATAACCCTTAGCGACAAGTCGAGCTTTATAGATGGTCACATTACCATCTGCGTCTGTCTTCTTCTTAAAGATCCATTTATTTTCTATGGCTCGCCGTTCAACGGGCAAGTCAGTCAAAGTCCATACTTCGTTTTCATACATGGATCCTATCTCGGATTTCATGGCTTCTAGCCATTTGTCGGAATCCGGGCCCGCCATCGCTTCTTCATAGTTCGAAGGTTCACCGTTGTCTAACAACATGATTTCCAAGACAGGGTTTCCGTACCACTCTGGTGCGGAACGTGTCCTTGTGGACCTACGAATTTCAGTAGGAGCTTGATCAGAAGCATCTTGATCATCATCATTAATTTCCTCTCTAGCCGGTGCAGGCACCTCAGAAATGTTTTCTTGAGTTGCGCCATTTTCTGGTTTAAGAGGTAACACTTCATCAAGTTCTACTTTCCTCCCACTTACTTCTTTCGAGAGAAACTCCTTCTCTAGAAAGGATCCATTCTTGGCAACAAAGATCTTGCCTTCGGATCTGAGGTAGAAGGTATCCTGTGAAGACGCATTTTCCGACTTGGGTTCGAGCTTTTCAGGTTGAAGTTTCTTGACATAAGCATCGCATCCCCAAACTTTTAGAAACGATAGCTTAGGTTTCTTCCCAAACCATAATTCATACGGTGTCATCTCAACGGATTTCGACGGAGCCCTATTTAAAGTGAATGCGGCAGTCTCTAAAGCATAGCCTCAAAAAGATAGCGGTAAATCGGTAAGAGACATCATAGATCGCACCATATCTAATAGAGTGCGATTACGACGTTCGGACACACCATTACGCTGAGGTGTTCCAGGCGGCGTGAGCTGTGAAACTATTCCACATTTTCTTAAGTGTGTGCCAAATTCGTGACTCAAGTATTCTCCTCCACGATCTGATCGTAGAAACTTGATTTTTCTGTCACGTTGATTTTCAACCTCACTCTGAAATTCCTTGAACTTTTCAAAGGTCTCAGACTTGTGTTTCATTAAGTAGATATACCCATATCTACTCAGGTCATCAGTGAGGGTGAGAACATAACGATAGCCACCGCGAGCCTCAACACTCATTGGACCGCACACATCGGTATGTATGATTTCCAATAAGTTGGTTGCTCGCTCCATTGTTCCTGAGAACGGAGTCTTGGTCATTTTACCCATGAGGCATGGTTCGCACGTGTCAAATGATTCATAATCAAGAGACTCTAAAAGTCCATCTGCATGGAGCTTCTTCATGCGTTTGACACCTATGTGACCAAGGCGGCAGTGCCACAAATATGTGGGACTATTGTTATCAACTTTAACTCTTTTGGTATTCACACTATGAATATGTGTATCATCACGCACGAGATTCATTAAGAATAAACCATTAACCATCGGAGCATGACCATAAAACATATCTCTCATATAAATAGAACAACCATTATTCTCGAATTTAAATGAGTAGCCATCTCGAATTAAACGAGATCCAGACACAATGTTCATGCTCAAACTTGGCACTAAATAACAATTATTGAGGTTTAAAACTAATCCCTTAGGTAAATGTAGAGGTAGCGTGCCGACGGCGATCACATCGACCTTGGAACCATTCCCGACGCGCATCGTCACCTCGTCCTTCGCCAGTCTCCGTTTATTCCGCAGCTCCTGCTTTGAGTTACAAATGTGAGCAACTGCACCGGTATCAAATACCCAAGAGCTACTACGAGTACTGGTAAGGTACACATCAATTACATGTATATCACATATACCTTTTGTTTTGCCGGCCTTCTTGTCCGCTAAGTATTTGGGGCAGTTCCGCTTCCAGTGACCACTTCCCTTGCAATAAAAACACTCAGTCTCGAGCTTGGGTCCATTCTTTGGCTTCTTCCCGGCAACTTGCTTACCGGGCGCGGCAACTTCCTTGCCGTCCTTCTTGAAGTTCTTTTTACCCTTGCCCTTCTTGAACTTAGTGGTTTTATTCACCATCAACACTTGATGTTCCTTCTTGATTTCTACCTCTGCTGATTTCAGCATAGCATATACCTCAGGAATGGTCTTTACCATCCCCTGCATGTTGTAGTTCATCACAAAGCTCTTGTAGCTAGGTGGAAGCGACTGGAGGATTCTGTCAATGACCGCTTCATCCGGGAGATTAACTTCCAGTTGAGTCAAGCGGTTGTGCAACCCAGACATCTTGAGTATGTGTTCACTGACAGAGCTATTTTCCTCCATCTTACAGCTAAAGAATTTGTCGGAGACTTCATATCTCTCGACCCGGGCATGAGCTTGGAAAACCATTTTTAGCTCTTCGAACATCTCATATGCTCCATGTCTCTCAAAACGCTTTTGCAGCCCCGGCTCTAAGCTGTAAAGCATGTCGCACTGAACGAGGGAGTAATCATCGGAACGTGACTGCCAAGCGTTCATAATGTCTTGTTCTGCAGGGAGAACAGGTCCGTCACCCAGCGGTGCTCGTAGGACATAATCTTTCTTGGCAGCTATGAGGATGATCCTCAGGTTCCGGACCCAGTCCGTATAGTTGCTGCCATCGTCTTTCAGCTTGGTTTTCTCTAGGAACGCGTTGAAGTTGAGGACTACGTTGGCCATTTGATCTACAAGACATATTGTAAATATTTTAGACTAAGTTCATGATAATAAAGTTCATCTAATCAAATTATTTAATGAACTCCCACTTAGATAGACATCCCTCTTCTAGTCATCTAAGTATAACATGATCCGAGTCAACTAGGCCGTGTCCGATCATCACGTGAGACGGACTAGTCAACATCGGTGAACATCTTCATGTTGATCGTATCTTCTATACGACTCATGCTCGACCTTTCGGTCTTCTGTGTTCCGAGGCCATGTATGTACATGCTAGGCTTGTCAAGTCAACATAAGTGTTTGCATGTGTAAATCTGTCTTACACCCGTTGTATGTGAACGTTAGAATCTATCACACCCGATCATCACGTGGTGCTTCGAAACAACGAACTGTCGCAACGGTGCACAGTTAGGGGGAACACTTCTTGAAATTATTATGAGGGATCATCTTATTTACTACCGTCGTTCTAAGTAAACAAGATGCAAAACATGATAAACATCACATGCAATCAAATAATAAACGTGACATGATATGGCCAATATCACATAGCTCCTTTTGATCTCCATCTTGGGGCTCCATGATCATCTTGTCACCGGCTTGACACCATGATCTCCATCATCATGATCTCCATCATCGTGTCTCCATGAAGTTGCTCGCCAACTATTACTTCTACTACTATGGCTAACGCGTTTAGCAATAAAGTAAAGTAATTTACATGGCGTTTCTCAATGACACGCAGGTCATACAAAAATAAAGACAACTCCTATGGCTCCTGCCGGTTGTCATACTCATCGACATGCAAGTCGTGATTCCTATTACAATAGCATGAACATCTCATACATCACATATAGATCATTCATCATTCATCACAACTTTGGCCATATCATATCACAAAGCACTCGCTGCAAAAACAAGTTAGACGTCCTCTAATTGTTGTTGCAAGTTTTACGTGGATGAATTAGGGTTCTAGCAAGAATGTTTTCTTACCTACGTAAAAGACACAACGTGATTTGTCAACTTCTATTTACCCTTCACAAGGACCCTTTTCATCGAATCTGCTCCAACTAAAGTGGGAGAGACAGACACCCGCCAGCCACCTTATGCAACTAGTGCATGTTAGTCGGTGGAACCGGTCTCACGTAAGCGTACGTGTAAGGTTGGTCCGGGCCGCTTCATCCCACAATACCGCTGAAGCAAGATAAGACTAGTAGCGGCAAGAAAGTTGACAAATCTACGCCCACAACAAATTGTGTTCTACTCGTGCAATAGAGAACTACGCATAGACCTAGCTCATGATGCCACTGTTGGGGAACGTTGCAGAAAACAAAAAATTTCCTACGGTTTCACCAAGATCCATCTATGAGTTCATCTAGCAACGAGTGATCGGATGCATCTACATACCTTTGCAGATCGCGAGCGGAAGCGTTCAAAAGAACGGGGATGAGGTAGTCGTACACGACGTGATCCAAATCACCGGAGATCCTAGCACCGAACGGACGGCACCTCCGCGTTCAACACACGTACGGTCAGCGTGACGTCTCCTCCTTCTTGATCCAGCAAGGGGGAAGGAGAGGTTGATGAAGATCCAGCAGCACGACGGCGTGGTGGTGGATGCAGGGCGTCACAGCACCAGGGCTTCGCCGAGTACTGCGAGAGGAAGAGGTGTAGCAGGGAGAGAGGGAGGCGCCAGGGCAAGGGGTGCGGCTGCCCCCCTTCCCCTCCCCCCTTTATATAGGCCCCTGGGGGGCGCCGGCCCTGGGAGATTGGATCTCCCAAGGGGGGCGGCGGCCAAGGGCTGGAGTGGCCCCCAAGCCAAGGTGGGGCGCCCCCCCACCCCTAGGGTTTCAACCCTAGGCGCATGGGGTGGGCCTAGGGGGGTGCACCAGCCCACTATGGGCTGGTTCCCCCCCCCCCACTTTGGCCCATGGGGCCCTCCGGGATAGGTGTCCCCACCCGGTGGACCCCCGGGACCCTTCTGGTGGTCCCGGTACAATACCGGTGACCCCGAATCTTGTCCCGATGGCCAAAACAGCACTTCCTATATATAATTCTTTACCTCCGGACCATTCGAAACTCCTCGTGACGTCTGGGATCTCATCCGGGACTCCGAACAACATTCGGGTTACTGCATATACATATCCCTACAACCCTAGCGTCACCGAACCTTAAGCGTGTAGACCCTACGGGTTCGAGAGACATGCAGACATGACCGAGACGGCTCTCGGGCAATAACCAACAGCGGGATCTGGATACCCATGTTGGCTCCCACATGCTCCACGATGATCTCATCGGATGAACCACGATGTCGAGGATTCAATTAATCCCGTATACGATTCCCTTTGTCAATCGGCATTTTACTTGCCCGAGGTTTGATCGTCGGTATCCCAATACCTCGTTCAATCTCGTTACCGGCAAGTCACTTTACTCGTACCGTAATGCATGATCCATTGACCAAACACTTGGTCACATTGAGCTCATAATGATGATGCATTACCGAGTGGGCCCGGTGATACCTCTCCGTCAAGCGGAGTGACAAATCCCAGTCTCGATCCGTGTCAACCCAACAGACACTTTCGGAGATACCCGTAGTATACCTTTATAGTCACCCAGTTACGTTGTGACGTTTGGCACACCCAAAGCACTCCTACGGTATCCGGGAGTTACACGATCTCATGGTCTAAGGAAAGGATACTTGACATTGGAAAACTCTAGCAAACGAACTATACGATCCTGTGCTATGTTTAGGATTGGGTCTTGTCCATCACATCATTCTCCTAATGATGTGATCTCGTTATCAATGACATCCAATGTCCATAGTCAGGAAACCATGACTATCTGTTGATCAACGAGCTAGTCAACTAGAGGCTTACTAGGGACATGTTGGTGTCTGTTATTCACACATGTATTACGATTTCCGGATAACACAATTATAGCATGAATAAAGACAATTATCATGAACAAGGAAATATAATAATAATGCTTTTATTATTGCCTCTAGGGCATATTTCCAACACTCATAGGAGCTATGATACTGTGATGGTTCCTTCCCTTTGGGTGTCCACCGCCCGCGCCGTTACCCGTCGAGTGCTACGGTTATAGCTGTACTGGCGATGCTATATGTATGATAGTATTCGAGGTGTATTAGTGATAATATTCGACGATGTACGGACACATGGAGATGATGTAGTTTTGCTTATAATTGAATGCATCCTAATTTGAATACTACTTTATTTTGTGATTTGATTTTTCTTATTGAATGCTCAAATTGGAAAACTACTCCTACTTTGAATGCTAAAATTGGAGAGCACTATGCAAGGCATGTGCATATGATTAGTTGATAGCTTATAGGGTTTTTGTTTTCGCAGAAATCTAGGAGCCCCCGACCCCTCCATCATCCCCGCCGTCGTCCCCGTCACTGACCCCCTCCGACATCGAGGTGAGACCAGCCAAATCCTCTTTTAGAAAGATAATTAAATGATATTTCGGGTTGACTTTAAGTCTGTCGAGTCTCCATCATATATGAGAGGACGAAGAATCCCGACTGTTGTCGTGGGGGTAGCTTCTCCTTCGTTCCCGTGTGCTAGACAATTTGGTGTAATGCACTCGGGAACGAAAGGAGGAGCTACCATCACCGACGGTCGCAAATGTCAGAGAGGAATCAGTGAGGGAGAGTTCCACCATATATATATGAGAGGACGAAGAATCCCGACTGTTGTCGTGGGGGTCACTTCTCCTTCGTTCCCGTGTGCTAGACATCTTGGTGTAATGCACTCGGGGACAAATGGAGGAGCGACCATCACCAACGGTCGAATGTATACACCACGTGAGCTGAGAGTTTTCAAGAAAAGACTCGACAAACTGATAGTCAACCCGTGATGAATAATAATGATCTAATTTAGTTTTTGTAGTACATATATTTAATTGTACAAGTTTAATCTTTTAATTATGAACGTAGGAAATGTCATCATCGGACGACGAAAGTCTCCCGGGGGAGTGCGGGTGGTGCCACGACGATCGAGGTTTCTGCGACAGGCCTCACCTGGACGATGATCGGCGCTTCAGCATTAAGCTCGAGGAGACCTTCGATGTTGAAATGGTACGCAACGGCGACAAGTGTTTTTTTCGTAATTAAGCATGACTTCAACTATTTCAACGTGTAATTTTCATCTTTTACAATTCGAGTATAGCTTATCCCATGCCATGCAAGACGCTATGTCTTGGAGAGGATGGATTTTGAAGACCATGAAAATTTTGAAACGAAGAAAAATCACCTAAGGACCCATCATGATGTGGATTTTGAAGTAAATCTGTATAATGCTGAGAGCGTAACCCATTCTGGTTGCAAAAATTGGGAAGCATTTTGTAAGATGTATAGTTTTGATGAGGGTATGCTTGTCACCATGGATCTTGGTGATCGTGAAAACGAGCAAGACAATATGGATATTTGGGTCCTTGTTGATACGCCTTCAGTTCTACCGCTATGTGAGTTTCTCAAACATAGTTATTAGCTAATTTATATTGTTTATTTCAAAATAGTTGACATCTTATTTCCATTGACAGCTTATTTTGATTGTTCAAACAATGTGCGAAACATGGTAGACAAAACCCACTACACCGATGGCTCCGAATTAACTTATCAAGAGAAAAATCATCTGGTCGGATTTTGTACTGATATTGAGAATTACAATATCTACAATCAAACTCCTCAACATTATGGTCAATACGTGCCACTAGTGCACGTGTTGAACTACGGTAACTACCATGGAGATACCCTGGTAAGATATTTTACTATTACGACATCCGTGCATCTTTTGCATACTTCTAAAACTAGTACATCATTGCTAACTATGAAGTTATCACTATGTTTTTTAACAGAGAATCCCAGAGGATTGTGTGCCTCATTTGATGTATCAGAATGGCAACCTTCGTGTTTTGAACATATATACAGGTTATCCTACGAATCTCAACTGTCCATACCGGATTTCTCAAAGAAGTGGAGACATGCTAATCAGTAAATGGAAAAAATGTATGGACAGTCGTAAGGAGGTTCTTGGAAGCAAAAGGAAGCGAAGCGCAAGAATTGGAGACAGGATGATCTCCATTCTCCATAATGAAGAGTCAAGATCTATATTGTTTTATGCTATTTTACCTTAAAGAGGGTATTTAGGTCCTACCTAATACTGATGATCATGTGCTAAGAACAAAGTAGGGTTGGTTCGATGACTATCAGGATGATGATCGTATGACTTGTTATTAATAACGAGTAGAAGTTGTATGATGATGATTTGTAGGACTTGTTATTATGATGATGCATGATGCGAGCATGAAGAGTTATTATATATCTGTGGATGAAATGAGCATGCATTGGATTGAAGTGAAGGCAACATGCATGTGGTGCATGTCGAAAGTAGTGCAATCCAAACTTGATCAAGTTAGGATTAGTATTACTTTCGACATGCACCACATGTTGCCTCATTTCAATCTAAGTCATGTTTAGGCATAGCAGTAGCAGTAGCACGGAGATAAGAGAGGATACATCTCTCTATTAGCTACCTATACGAACCTAAATTAACCCCCCAAAACCCCTAAACCACCTCCTTTAAAAAACAAACAGCCGCTGAAATGTTGACGCGTGGAAGCTTATTGGTCCCGGTTGGTGCTACCAACCGGGACCAAAGGCCCTCCTGCCTGGGCTCGCCGGAGCGGCCACGTGTAGGCCCATCTGTCCCGGTTTGTATAAGAACCGGGACTAAAGGCCTAGGGCATTAGTAACGACCCTTTAATGACAGATGGACTTTATGAACCGGGACAAATGGGCATTTTTCTACTAGTGGGGAGGGGGAGGGGGGGGCGACGCGGACAACCATTTGTAGAAGAAAAGTATATGAAAATGTTATGGTGCTCCCTTTTCTAGGGTTGTACAAGCATCAATTTATGCTTACATGTGGATGATTCTAGTTGTGGATACCGTCCCTAGTAAGAAAGGGCTGAACAAAGATACACTACCCTTTTTGTAACTGCTTGGGGTTGTTTTAACACCCCCAACGATGCGCTCTTCATTCAAAATTAAATAAAAATTTCAACTTGTGATTACCTGATGAATGCATGTTGAACCTGCCAGGTGTTGGACTCAAATAAGGAATTGCATCAACTTGTTAGTATCGTTGGTAGCTGAGGTGGCATAAAACACATCATGATCAATGTCCCCTATTGCTAGAAGTGCTTTGGATGCATGAGCCATATGCCCTAACTAACAGAGAGAAATTTCTAGATCGCACCGGACTCAAGTAAAAGAAACCAACCAATAGTGTGGTCAAAGTTAACATGGACGTGTCATTTCATGTTAATGGTGGTAGAGGCCCGACTGGTGTAGTTATCAGAGATGGACACAGAGTCTTTCTAGCGGTTGCATGCTCTCTAAAATATCAGGTCACTAGCGCACATTCTACAGAGTCACTGGTGATGCATAATTCCCTCCTCCTAGCTAATAATTTGGCATTTTGCTCGATTCAGAATCTATCTAATGCAATTGAAGTTATCATGCAAAAGAGAATATACTTTCAAGTTTTTCTTAGTGGATGCCCTTTCAAAGGATGTTTATATATCCAGCATTTACTTTATTCTAACATAGGTTTTCAAGTTTGAGATTCCGGCTTTAACGACTTTCCGCCTCGGATAAAAAATAACTGGATGACTTCAGCGATAGAGAGGAAGCGGCGGCAACACGTGATCGGCCCATTCCGAACAAGGGAGGCGATCGGACCCCAAGGTTCTCCATGTATTTTCTTTATTTTACAGAGGTATCTATACTACTAGTCTGGTGGTTGATCCCAGGTCTTTTTTCAAAAAAATATATAATCTATAACATTAATTTAATTTAAGTAGATTGAACTATTGATGAGTCGTGGGGAACCTAGCTAGTTCTCTTGTGTTAGCTAGTACAGATCAGTCATGCTCGTGGCCGGAAATGCTGGATAAACTGACGATCGAGCCAGCAGCGCGTGCGCGTGTGCGCTAAGCGAACTCCTTTTTTGGACTCTTTATTATAGTACATGTGAAAGTAGGAGTGGCGTGCATGAATGTGATTGCTAATACGAACATCCGTTCGACCAGATTCAGAGCAATTCTCAATCTTCACTGGTGCTGTATGAGTCTCGGAGTAAACATTTAGTTTTTAGTCTCGGAGTAAAGATTGTTAACTGTTGAATATGTGTACAAATCAGGCTATAGTTAGAATCGTAAATAGTGAAGAGCTATGTGTTTGAGTCGAAATGTTATACAGTTTACAGAGGGAGTACTAAAAATTGCTGGCCATGTATTTTAAAAATATTTTCATAATTAAAAATAGTCACAAATTTTTACAGAAATCATCATGTATGTTTAAGAAAATATTGGTGCATTTTATATAAAATTTTAGCAAATTTAAACATAATTCCACCTTTAAAAGATAATTTTAAAGTATAAAAGAAAGAATCACACAGAAACAGAATGAAGAAAGGAGGGAAAAAGAAACATTTTTCCCCAAAATGAACAAGAAAAAATAAAAATAAATAAAAAGAAAATAAACTTGTAATGAAGAAACGAAAAGGTTAGAAAATGTGAGAATAGAAAGGAAGCCAATAAGTTAAAAAAAAGAACCCAATATAATAAAAACCAGACAAAAATGAAAAGGAAACCTTTGCAGTGGGCAGCACCCATGTTACAAACCATCAAACGCGAGCGGTGGCTCTATTTTCTTACAACAGGCGAAATATAACCTTCGCGCGAGTGTGTGGCGTGCGACAGGAGGTTCTATTCTATATGCCGCTCACGACGGCAGCCAGGGAAAATCCTATTCGCCGCTCGCTGCGGCAAACTGTCGAGCGATCGCAAAGGGGCACCGCAGCGAGCGGCAGAAATGGGCCGGCCTACACATAATGCGTCCAAACCGGTTTTGGGAACCTTCCAGAAGGTTCCTTGAACCGGGTTTTTTTCCAGTATCGTTTTTATCTGGTTCTTTTTCGGCTTTCTATTGTTTTTTATTTTTCTTTTTTTCGTTTCTGTTTCTTTTCATTTTTCGTTTTTTTCTTGTTTCACTTTCTTTTTCAAGTTTATTTTTTTTTCAGAATATGTTCATAGTTTTACAAAATGTTTATGATTTTCTTTTTTATTTCCTTTCCTTTTCTTCTCTTCCTTTAAAAAAATCAAAAATTTAAATTTTGTTCGTGTTTCCAAAAAATGTTCAGTTTTTGAAAAAATGTTCTCAAAATTCAAAATTTGTTCTCATTACACAAAAAAGTACAAAACTTCTGAAATTCAGAAATTGTACTGAATTTCAATTTTTTGTTCACATATTCAAAAAATGTTCGCGCTTCCAAATTTGTTCAGGATTTTTAAATAAGTCTCTCCGTTTCAAAATATGTTTTCAAGATTCAAAAAATGTTCGTGCTTTAAAAAATTGTTCGGACTTCCAATTTTTTTCACATTTTCCAAAAAAAATTCATGCTTCCAAATTTGTTCGGGATTTTTCAAATTTGTTCTCTATTTCAAAAAAATTCTCGAGTTAAAAAAAATGTTTATGCTTTAAAAAATTGTTCGCGGTTTCAAATTTGTTCGGGAGTTTTCAAAATTTGTTCTCAAGATTCAAAAAATGTTCGTGCTTTAAAAATTGTTCGGACTTCCAATTTTGTTCACATTTTCCAAAAAAAAATTCATGCTTCCAAATTTGTTCGGGATTTTTCAAATTTGTTCTCTATTTCAAAAAAATTCTCGAGTTAAAAAAAATGTTTATGCTTTAAAAAATTGTTCGCGCTTCCAAATTTGTTCGGGAGTTTTCAAAATTTGTTCTCAAGATTCAAAAAATGTTCGTGCTTTAAAAATTGTTCGCGCTTCCAAATTTGTTCTCCATTTCTAAATTTGTTCTGAAGATTCAAAAAATGTTTGTGCTTCAAATTTGTCTTCAAGATTCAGAACATTGTGTACAAAAAATATACACTTTTTTGTACAGAATATGTTCCTGTGTACAAAGTATGTTCAGAAATGAAAAAAATTGTCGCACTTTTTCAAAATATACACTTTCAGAAAAAATCTACAATTTGTTTTAAGATGTTCACTACAGTGTGTAATTCTGGTTGTACGGTTGTATTAAGTTATTATAAATGCGCGTTTGTTTGCTAGTACAAGCAATGCTAGTCAGGTGTAGTGGCTGGGAGCAAGCGCTTCAAATCTGTAGGTCGCATGTTCGAGTTTCCATTGCGTTTCCCTTCCCCCTTTTTGCTTTCTTTTCTTACCACCGGTACAGCACGATGGGCCGGCCCAGTCAGGCTGCGCCCCTGTGCGTGGCGACGACATTTTGACGCAAAGCGCGTCCAATAGGAGCTCTCGACAGCCAGGGCTCCTTTGCACAGGGTGCCCCCCAACTGGGCCAGTCCATTTGCAGTTCGAACGGTGAAACATCAAAAGGAGAGAGAGAGAGAGAGAGAGAGAGAGAGGGGGATCGAACACCGGACCTCCTGCTCGTGAGCACACATGCCTAGCCACGCAGCACACAACTTTAAGAACTACCGGCATATTTTAAATTTGACATAAAAAATTCTGCATAATTTAAAACGTCAAAACACATTTTTTTTTCAAATAAAGTAAATATTTTTTGAAATGAACCTTTTCCAATATTGTGAATAATTTCTTAAAAACTTGATTTTTTGAAAAAACAAAGATTTTTTGAAAAATCATATCTGTTCGAAAAACAGCATTTTCTGATTCTTTGAACAATTTTGAAAACCGGAACATTTTCTGAATTTATGAACAAATTGAAAACATGAACATTTTATGAAAACATTAACATTTTCGGAAACTCCAAATAAAATTTGAAAACACAAACATATTTTTGATTTATGAAGTAATTTGTAAAATGGGAGTGTTTTTTGAAATTCTGAACACAATTTGAAAACACAAACATTTGTTCAAATTTGCAAACATTTTCTGAAACACGAACATTTTTTAAAATTTGGGTACCAATTTTGAAAGTAGTAACTTTTTTGAAATGTTCCGACAATATTTTTTAACATTTGAGAAAATATTGAAGATTGGGACAATTTTTTGAAAAAGTGAACAATTTTGAAAGTTCGAATTTTTTAGACAGGATTTTGTTTGAAATTCCAGTATTTTTTTAAATAATTGAGTAATATTTAAAGATTTCTTGACAATTTTGAATTTATGCAAAAATAGAAAGAAACAACACAGTATTTTTTTTAAGAAAGCAGAAAAAATGAAACAAAAAGAAAAATTAGTAAAAGAAATCAATAAAAAATATATAAACCCCGGTTCAGGGAACCATCTAGTTTGTTCCCCAAACCAGCTGGCTTGCATTTGATGTCGAACGGCCCATGTTTGTGTTTTCAAAAAATGTTTTCAGCTTTTTAAAAATGTCGCATTTTCAAAATGTTTGTAAAGTTAAAAATTGTTCACATTTTCAAAAAATGTTTGCAAATTTCAAAAAAAACGTTCATGTTTTCCAAGATAATGTTCGCAATTTGAAAAATGATCGTCTTTCTGAGAAATATTCACGCTTTTAAAACAATGTTTGCAATTTCTAAAAATGTTATAAAAAATGTTTACAAATTAATAAAAAATAAATTTTTGGGAAAAGGTTCTTATATTTGAAAAAGTGTTCGCGTTTACTGATTTTGTTTCTTCAGTTTTTTCAAGTGTTCGTGCTTTCAAAAAAAATTTGAAATTTGAAAAAGATTAGTTTTTTAAAAAATGCATTAGCTACAGTACATCTAGAGCATCAATTTACTCGGATACCACATGTCCGTACGAATAAATAATTTTTAAAAGACTACACTACTTATATGTCCCGAAAGTTTCTTGGTCTGTTGGCTATGGTCACGCGCACAGCCGCTGGAGGTTCAGGGTTCGATTCTGAGCATGCTCGCGCATTTTCCTTCTTTGTATTGTTGATCCTGCGCTACAGCCGACCCAGGTCATACTCCCCCCTATGCGTTTGCTCGACAGTATGTCGCAGAACGCGACACATAGGAGTTCCCGGAAATTTGGGGTGCGTCTTTGTCTAGCCTGCAGCGAGATAGAAGTACGTCTCACCTTTATCGATCCTCTAAACTGGTCAGCCCATTTATTTTAATTTTGTTTTTTTACTTTATTTATATTTTGAAATGATATATATTCCAAAATTTACTTACTCAGAATTTAAAAATGTTCATCACACATTAAAAAAAATATGTATACAATGTTAACAAAATAATCATGCAACTTTTAAAATATGCTGATAGCATTCAAAAAGAAATGTTCGTCACGTTTTTAACATTTCACGCGTTTCATAAAAAAGTTTGTGTCATTTAGAAACATGAGTATCATAACTGCCAAACGTTCTATATTTAGGGACGCCGCCAAACGTCTCACGATTCGTTAGACAAAGATCGCGTTCCGCGTGCTAAGCGCTACAGTATACTCACTACAGGGCCGACCCAGGTCATACTCCCCCCTATGCGTTTGCTCGACAGTATGTCGCAGAACGCAACACATAGGAGTTCCCGGAAATTTGGGGTGCGTCTTTGTCTAGCCTGCAGCGAGATAGAAGTACGTCTCACCTTTATGGATCCTCTAAATTGGTAGCCCATTTATTTTTAATTTTGTTTTTTACTTTATTTATATTTTGAAATGATATATATTCCGAAATTTACTTACTCAGAATTAAAAAATGTTCATCACACATTAAAAAAAAGTCTTTATACAATGTTAACAAAATAATCATGCAACTTTTAGAATATGCTGATAGCATTCAAAAAGAAATGTTTGTCACGTTTTCAACATTTCACGCGTTTCATAAAAAAGTTTGTGTCACTTACAAACATGAGTATCATAACTGCCAAACGTTCTATCTTTAGGGACGCCGCCAAACGTCTCACGATTCGTTAGACAAAGATCGCGTTCCGCATGCTAACCGCTACTGCTCCTTCCGGCGACTCGTGTTGCATCTTTAATAGGCAAAAAGGAAAAATGATAGATGCCTATAGTCAAACTCCAAACCTTAGCTTCCATCCAGAGTGGAGTACACATCTGGGCTAAGCTCCTATTTTTAACAAAGCTTTTCGTTGTTGTTTATTTCACTGATTTTTAGTGAGAATATATAACACATCATGTAGAATTTCATTTACCATGGTGTTGTATGTAACTTATTAGGCCTACTACTGCGTATTTTTATGCATGATCCAGCCACACGTATATTACCATTCTATTCACATAAAATTTACCAGGGATTTGTTTGACACAACTTTTTTTCCCGGGTCGAAGTTACCTTGGTGTTGTACGTATGTTATCAAGTTTAGGGTGTTAAAATATCATACTATTCACACAGAAGTTACCGAGGTATATTTCAACAACTTTTTTTACTCCGGGAGTCAAAAAAGTTATCATGTTGTTTATACATAAGTTATCATGCTTGTGATGCATAACTATCATGTTATTTATATAGAAGTTTACGGGGTATCTTGCAACAATTTTTTTGACCCCTAGGTCAGAAGTTATCATGATGTTTGTACGTAAGTTATTCAAATCTACAATGCATAAATTACCACGCTATTCGCATATAAGTTACGAGGGCATGTTCAAGAACTTGTTTTACCTGTGATCAAAGTTATCATGATGTTTGTACGTAAGTTATTAGTTCACAATGTATGAATTTTCACGCTATTCACATAGAATTTATCGAGGATATGTTTCAAACAAACTTTGCTTAGCATGGGGGCAAGATTACTATGGTGTTTGTACGTAAGTTATTAAGTCTCTGGTGCGTAAATTAACATGCTAATCACAAAGAAGTTACCGGGGGTACATTTCAACAACTTTATTTTGGTCATAGTCCATTAAAATACAAGGTCAGAACAAACAAAATCATTGTTTGCTCCGGTCTCCGTCGGAGCCGGTGAGGGCGGCGCCTGCGGGTGCCGGGATCTTTCTTGGAAGCGTCATCGTGGAGGTGCTCCTGCTCCTCCCCACGGCTTTGGCTTCGGAGGGAAACCTCAGATCCGCTGGATCGGGCGATGGAGGCGTCTTCGCGTCTTTCTCCTCCTTGGGGGCATCGTCTCGGAGCCGGCTACGACTGGGAGACCGGTGGATGGCGGCATCTTCGCCGCGGGGGGTGCGACATCTTCGCCGCGTGGTTTGCGGCATCTTCGCCGCGTAGTTTGCTGAGGTGGCCTTTTCGGGGCGCTGATTTCTATTTGGCAACGATGATGGCGTCGAGAGGAGCTTTGGTCGCGGCTCGGGCTTCGGTAGTCGGATCTTCCCGGCGTGTCCGAGGTGCTCTTTAGGGCACGGTCGGCGCAAGTCCTGCATATTTCCCTTGTGATGATCGTCGTCAGAGTCGGAGCTGTCGGTTGTTCGCGCGTGTGGCCTTCTGTTGGCATGTGCCATCATGGTTTCTGTGCAACTGTTTGCGGGTCGGCTTTGACGATGATGGTCTACGGTGAAGTCGGAGTCGCCCGTTCGGAGGTAGCCGGTGATGACGATGACGCTTGCGACTGCTCGGCGGATGTCTTTCCCTCTTTGTAGCTCTGTGATCCCATGTCAGTGGCCAGTTTGGCCGGTGGTACCCACTTTATGTGGGTTGGTTGTATCGGTTTTAGCCGGGTTTTCCGTTAATTAACCAGGCAATTCTCACTCATTCTTAATCAATGAAAATGGCAAGCCTTTTGCCTCGTTTTAAAAAAAAAATGTTTGTCTAATTTTGTTGTTTTTGGTTCAACTAAGGAACCACAAACGACTAGTAGACACCAGATGTTGAATTTGTGAGAATCACCGACATCCACCTTCTCCTCAAGTCATCGTGTCCAAAAAGTTATCTTATAACAAAATCTCATCACGTGGAACACATGACAAAAAAAACTAGAGTTCAAATTCTATAGGCGGCCTAGCATTTATTTCTCTCTATAACCGCTCGACCTTGGGCATGGATACAAGTACAACACACCCCATCAGTTTATCACCACAAGTGGTTAGTCAAAGTGGTTGTTGTCCCACAATCCTTCAGACATGGAGTTTGACTCCAACACCCAACACTTGATTTTTGCCCCAAATCCTTGAGAGCTGGAGTTCGACTCCAGCACCCAACACTTGATTTTTGTTGTTGTGGGTATTGCCCCAAATACCGGACGCCTCATTTAGTGTGAAAGATCAGCGAAAAGTGTGACTGCGCGATGCACATCCGATGACTTCTGAGTCATTCAGATCTATAGCAAAAAAAGGGTGATTCGGCAGCTAACCATTTCATTCAAAAAATATTTAAATGATGTAAAAAGAATCTTCATGTAGTTTAGAAAATATTTCTTGGCATTAAAAAATGATAGTGACAATTAAAAAAATGTTTCACGGGTTTGAAAAAGTATGTTCGTACAATTTTCAAATCCTTTATACAATGTAAAAAATGATGTAACTAAAAATGTGTCGCACAATTCAAAAAAGTGTCCATGACATTCAAAAGAATGTTCATGCATTTCAAATATAAGTTCATGGCTTTAAAAAAATCTTTATACAATGTAAAACATGTTACCTTGATTTACAGAAAATATAATACCATTAAAAAAGGTCAACATGTATTTGAAAACTATTAGCATGTTTCTGAAAAAAAGTCCAAACATGCTTTTTAAAAAATGTTCACATGTATTCTTAAAGTATTCAACATGTAGCAAAAAAGTTGTTAGGCGTGTATACGAAAAATTGACAACCTTTACTGAAGACAATTGATATGTATTTGAAAAATGAAAAAGAAGAAAAGCCTTTTTTTGTTGCAAAAAAAAACTGATGAAACCATAAAAGTACGTTGAAACAAAAGAAAAAAATCAGAACTCTCCCAAAACCGCTCAAGGTGCTACAATGTTGGCGTGACCCATTTAGTGGAGTGCAAGAGGCGAAGCTGATCTACGTCCCGCAATAAAAGAGGCATAGCACCCCTAAAAAAAATCTATGCCTAATAATAAAGGGATTATTGTTTCTGGTGTTACGTCACAAAAATTGCTCTCAAAATTGTAAAATATTACGGTATTACCCACCAATGCCATCTATAAGTAATAAAAAAACATTTCACACAGGAGAATCCTTCGCTTGGGCCGGCCCATCCAGTAGGGACCTCTTATACTGCGCTCTGCACGCTGGGAGAAGACGCAGCGCGCTCTTTATGGGACGGCTCATGTCCGGGCGGCCTGTTTTTATAAACTAGATGATATCCTGCACCTTGTTGTGGAAATATTTTGCAACATATTTCAATGTGATTTGTTGAATGAAACATGGATATTTGAAATAATAATATAAAAAGTTTAAACTAAACATACATATAATTATTATGTTTGATTAATATATAGTTCTAAAATGTTTATTAAATATATATAGCATAATAAAATGAAAATTCTCATGTATGTTTACATGTTGAGATGGGTCTTTTTTCCATGCATGTCATGATGAAATGGCAAGTTTGCATGTTGTGCGATGATGTGGGGATGAGCCTTTTTTCATGCATGTTATGCGAGGATGTGGCATGCTTCCATGTTGTGAGAAATATTTAGTGGGGGCTACCAATTTAGAAATAGAGGATGTTTTTTTTTATGTTTTCTTTTCTTTTCGTTTTTTCTTTTCCTACATTAAATAATTTGGGACTTCAAAAAGTTTCATTTTTTATAAATGACAAATTTTAAATAAAATGTTTATGGTTTCAAAAAATGTTTGCAATTTTTAAAATAAATGTTTGCTTATTCAAAAAATGTTCGATATTTTGAAAACAAATGTTTGGAAAATCAACAAAAACTTTATGATTTATATAAATTTCATGTATTAAAAAATCTTAATGAGATTGAACAAATTTTGCCAATTGAAAACATGTTGAATGGAAAAATATACTAAAAACTAAAAACCTATTCGAGACTTACAACTTAGTTTATACATTTATAAAATGTTCGCTGATTCAAAAAATGATCATGCATTTCAAAAACTGTTTGTTAAATAAAAAAAGGCTCATTAAATCAAGAAAATGTTCGTGAATTTTAAAAATTGCTCCAGCAATTTCCAAAAAAAGTTTGTCGATTCTAGAAATGTTCACCAATTCAAGAATTTTTTTTTAAGTTTGCAAATAATATAAAAACGTTCATGAATTCAAAAACTATTCTTAATTGTAGAAAATGTTCGAAAATTTGTAAAAGTGATCACGAATTTGAAAAATATTCACCATTTCAAATATGTGCATGAGTTTAAACAATGTTCATGATTTGACAAAATTGGGAGCGATAGTGTATCTCGATGATGCAGCAAAATATTGTCATGGCCATTGGATATTATATATATATATATATATATATATATATATATATATATATATATATATATATATATATATATATATATATATATATATATTTCTCCTGTTGAAACGCACGAGCCCTTTTGTTTGTAAGTAATAAACGGGACATACCTCGCGTGCGTACCTGCCTAGGCCTAAAATAAAAACTCGCGTGTGTACCTGCCGCACCATTTGTGGAACCGGGGCGCCATTTGTGGCTGTTAGACCCCCCAGACTTGATTTGTATTCCGATGAACATTATTAATCAATAAAGCAAGTGTGTTTAGACTCAAAAAAAAAAAAAACCCTCCCGCACCATCGAGTGGTACATGAGCCTGGCCTAGCAAGCAAAAAAAGCGAGATTCCATCAACCAGCCAACAAGCAAGTGCATTTTTTCAATCATTTGTTCACATTGTTTTTTTGTTTGTATGTTTTTCTTATATTTCAGCATATTGGTCAAAGACGTTAGCTACAAAAATGCTCACGAATTTGAAATAAAATGTTTGTAAATCCGATTTTTTTGTGAATTCAAATAATGTTGGTGAATTAAAAAAAAAGTTCAAGAATTTTAAAAATGTTCAATATTTAGAAAATGTTCACGAATGTATTTTATATGAATTTCCAAGTGTTCACTAATTTGAAACCCTGTTCATATTCGATAATTGTTCATGAACTTAATTTTTTTCGTCATGGATTGAAGTTTTTTTCATGAATTATAAACAAGGTTCATGAAGTGGAAAATTGTTCATGAATTTAAGCACAAAAATCATCACTTCAAAACTTTCCATGAATTTCAAAAAGCATCATGAATTCAAAAAATGTTCACGAATTCAGAAAGTGTTCATGAATTTGAAAATTCATGGACTGAAAAAGTGTTGGAATTTGAAAAAATATTTGTGAATTCAAGTAATTATCGTGAATTAAAAAAGAAAAGAAAATGGAAAAAAGGAAAGAAAAAATCATAGAAAAATCTATAAAACCGGTAAAGAATGAAAATAAAAAAGGGAAAAACCTTTTGAAATCTCCCAATAGTAGGGGGAATGTTCTAGAAGCTTCCTAAAAGTAGCGTTCTGCCCACACGTATCTACTGCTAATGGGTCAACCCACAATAGTGCCTTAGTGAGTGATTTCACCCATAGCGAGCGCTATTGGCGATACATATTGTTAGATGGAAGGGTGTGCTCCACTGCGCCTGGCTATAGCATGTCTTAGACAAGCCTTGGTGCTAAACTACTAATTGTGCATGCTTCACAATAGAAAAGCAACTTGCCTGACGTAGGAGTGAGACGCCGACAGACTTTTGGACTTGCCCTTTATGGTGACTGGCTCTGTGCCGCTCCTCCCTTCCTTCCTTGATCCCTCCCATCCTCCTTTGCTCCGGCTCCTCCCCCATCCTCGGTCGCCGGCGACCATGGTGGCGAGCGTTGAGTGGGAGGGATGCCTGGATCTTGTTCTTTCATATAGTCGTAGGCTTTCTTTCCTCTCAAATAAACCCGATCTGGTTCTTCCTCTCTTGCTTCTGTTGCGTGCACCTACAGCCATGGCGGTCGGATAAGGGGTGGTTGGAGATCTCGTGCTAGTCAGATTGGAGGCCCTTGTCTAGGGTTCCCCCGATCTGTTGTGATGAGGGGCTGTGTTGGTTCCCGGATCTGGAGGATCCCCTTCTCTCATTCATCTTCTTTGTATAGACGTCATGGAGATAGTGATGGAGGATGCAGATCTGTAGCTCGCTATTGTCGAGCGTATCCTTGATGTCCTGCAAGTGCACAAGGTTTAGTTGTACCTTCTTTGAAGTAAGAGTATCGATCCCACATGGAGCATAGGAAATGGAATTTGTCTCTCATTGACATTTTTAATATTGTGCCTGCAAGTTAGTTGCGGTCTGAAGCAAAGTGGAAATATAAGTTTAAAATATTACAAGTGAGTTGTGAACACAGAATAAGGAACAAGATTAAAATAAAAATATGCAATCACAAAATTATGGTAGTTTCGAGTCAATAGGGCTAAGTCGTTCTCAGGGAGTCCGGATTCCCCTCTATTATGTTTCTAATGCGACCTATGCTAATGGATAGTTCTAGGTTTAGATTCCCAAGCCACTTGTTTCTACAAGTGGGCGGAGCCAAGCATAGATACGTGCATACATTCAACAGCCCGGTATCACATACACCACCACCTTTTGTCCCCACACTGGCTTTAGAACGGTGATTAAGGGTTTCCTCATGGACACAGCTAAAGGCGGTCTCCGTTGATCCCCTATTGGTATCACATACACCACCACCTTTTGTCCCCACACTGGCTTTATAACGGTGATTAAGGGTTTCCTCATGGACGCAGCTAAAGGCGGTCTCCGTTGATCCCCTATTGCAATGATCAAGGAAGGAGGGAAATGGTTACTGTTAGTACAAAGCTCCACAAACTCACCTTCACACAAATAGTAATGACCTTTTATCCAAAAGAGGCATATGTTGGATGGTTGACTTCACCCAACATCAAGAATATCATCAACATACCATATAAAGTGGATGTAAAATTCTATCATCGTTTCGTACCTAAACATGGATGAAACTATGCAATATAAAAATGGATCCACAAGGGCTATTGTATTACAAATAAATGGTGATGGGATGGTGAAGGTGTAGATGGATGATGTTGATGCCTCCTTGATGGGAGTGATGTCGTGGTGGAACCCTTCAATCAATCCTCCCTCCTGATCACTTCTAAAGGTTAGGGTTCTTCATTCTGGATGAGTTTGTGGTGGCTGTAGGCATATGAACCTTGATCCGATCGCCCAGGGTAGAAGTACTGGACCAGGAGGTTGCAACGACAGCTGGGACGATCAGCAGTACGAGCACGCGTGGTCATACCGGACGCCATCATTTGCTCTAGAGCATGACCTGTGTTTTTTCTTCTCCATTACACTTCTCCCTTTTATGATAACTTTTTATCATGCCAATTAACATGATTTTTACATCATATCCTTGGCATTCTTTCCTCGTGACCCAAAATACCTACGTAGATGAAATGCCGGTGAAAAAAGAGAAAAGGGTGTGTGGACGTGGTAAAATCCTGAAATCATAACACTAAGGTGCAAAAATAAAAGGTATAAAATGACGCAAAAATTGGACACATCAATCCACACCTGAGTTCGATGCAGAGCTATACCGCTCGTTGGAGAGAGGTCGATGGGCATTCTTCGCAAATCTAGTGACTTTTATGGTCGAAAGACGGCCACTCCTTTTCCCCCGGGCCCAAATGCCTAAAGGGAGGCGTCATAGCGTCATCTCGGTGGTCGTGGCTATGTGTTTCGTCGGCCTTTTCACCCCAAGTGGTTCCAAACCTTGTGATGGCGAGGTGGAAGCTAAGAGAAGGCTGAGGACCTAATTGCGATTCAGTATCTCAGATTGGGGTCCTTCTTGCAAAGTCTAGGCACTTGTTTGTAATTCCTAGTGTCTGTTGGGTCCAATTGTAATCATAGTTGTAATATGTTTTTATTAATAAAGTTTCGGGATCCTTGGGATCCCTCTCTATGTAAAAAAAAGCAATTTACCTTCTCTACATTCAAATCTGCATCTTATTAGTTCCTATCCTGGATCCCAACATGATGCTAAAGCTGAATGCCTACATATAGTGCAACACTGAGACCGCATAGGTCTAGAGACGACCACTAAACCATCATATAAAAAATATGCAGATGGCAGCAAGGCCACACCAAAGTCATTTTATCCAAATCTATGGCTACTTTTAAAAGTATATTGAAAGTAGAGGGTATAACAAATAGTGATGATCACAACTTTTCACATTAGCTAGTCATTCTGTTTTCTCTGACTATTGATGCAGTGTAGGTATATTGTGATGATTCTAACCTCGATTAAGCTTAACCAGAAACTGCAGAATTTCTAACAGAGGTAAGGGGCTACTGCATGATTCATGCTCGTTAACAAATAAGCTAGCTTTGGTACCAAGGTTTCACTTTATAGATGCTACACGGTTCTACACAACACGCGAGATGTGACTACTTAGAGAAGCATTCCTATCCCCGCCCCGATGGTGTGAATAGCGTCGTCGCAGGATGTGTGAAGGTGTGTCTCTGTCGGATCTCATGAGATTGGGTCGGTGCTGGTCTTCGGTGGATCCATTTGGATCCACTTTTTGTTCATCTTCGTTTGTGTGGTTACAGGTATGATCTTTACGATCTACAACTCTCTTCATTGGCGATGGTTACTGCTCTGGTGCACTGGTCCTTTGGGACCTTAACATGATGACTTCCCGACTGTCTACTACAAGTCTACAACAAGGTTTGTCCGGCTTCGGTGAGGGAAGGGCGATGACGGAGGCGCGCCTTCGGCTCGCTCGAGTGCTTGTTGTCGTCGCTAGGTGGTCCATATACCTGGTTGTGATTTTTATTACCTCTTGTGTTCTCTCTACTGTCGTGATTGATAAATAGATTGATAATTTCTCTCGCAAAAATAAATAAGAATAAAAATACAATCCGCGCTAATGTTTGGAAGGAAAGGGTCACATTGTAGTAGTGTCCTAGTAGGACTCTTGTATCTTAGACCTCTATATAATGTGGGGGGAAGCGTTCACAGTCAGACTCCAGGGATGTAGCCATATATTGATGAACCTTGTTAACAAATCTACGCGTCATGCCTCATGTGAGTGCTAGGTCCTTGAATGATCGACGACCTGTCTTGGATTATTCTAATAGTTGAGAATCCCCGAGAAAGAAAGATTGACATGACATTGAAGGAGGGTTCCAGTCATAGAGAACGGACGAGAAAACGACCCCCTTGTCTCTCGTGTCTGGCGACTCAGGGGATCTCGCGCCGCTGGCCTCTCAGTTTGCCATCGGACCTCCCATCTCGCCGCCATCAGAGGCTGAGCGCACGCAAAGGCTACACGGACAGTGGCGGAGCCAGGTATATATTTTGAGGAGGGCCAAGTGTAGTAAATCCTTGCTAGGGAGAGCCATCTCATAAGAATCCACCATTTTTGCAACCATTGTACATCTATTAGCATGCATATTAGGCTTAATATAACAATATTGGGGGGGGGGGGGCAGGGCCCCTGCTGGCCCCTGTCTCCGCCACTGCGCACGGATGCCTAAGACGATGGCGGCTGGGCCCTCCGCTTTTCCATTGATGGAGCTTTCTCCTAGCCCGGCGGTCCTTCGATCTACATGGCACGACGACCGGTGGCTTCCGTGATGGCGTCTCCTTGCAGCGTATGGCATGTGAGCAGCACGATCCAATTCGGATTCGCTCCTCCATTGATTGTCCGATTTCACTGCTCACATCTGGCTCGTCAGCATCCAAGGGAGTCCCGCGGTGGTTGGCCCTGTTGTTCTTCCTGGTCCAAAATTTTGATCTGCTTCTTGCCGGCCTCCTTGATTTGGACACCGACGGGTTCCGGTCTTCCTATCGGAGATCTCAGCTTGTGGCACACGACGTCACTGAATATCTAGATCGGAATTGATCCGGTCGGGCACGCCCTCACCTTCAGCCAGAGATGCTTTATGAGGGTGTGGTGCGAAGCTTTGTTGTCTTTGCCGGTGCCATAGGACATGTCTAAGTATAGATTTCCACGGTGTTGATAGTGGTGAAGAAAGTCATGATGGATGCGATCAGAGACTTGTAATGGCAGAGAGGAGTTTTGGTTGCGCTGAAGAATGGCGGCACATGTTTTTTTCCTGTGTGTCGGGTGTTGAGCACTTGTAGCGGTGGCCTTGGCAGGAAGGGACGGCAACACAAGTGGACAAATTTTTTTGGTGTGCTTCTCGAGTACCGAGCCACGATCTCCAGGGTGAAAAATCCAAGGCATGGCCTTCATTGGTTGTACCTGGCAATGGTTTTGCGAAGACATTGTTTTTGGGATCTCGGACTCTCTCCAGGGCGAAGACTCAAGATCCTTGATCGGGCGACGACAACCCTTGTGCATTGTTTCCTTCTTGAGAGCATCTCCAATAGCCGCCCAACGCGCCGCCCAATGCGCCGCGAGCTAAAAACAACTTTGTCGCGCGCCCATCGCCTGGTTTGGCGCAGCGGGCAGTGCTAGCTCCAGCAGCCACGCTAAAATGCAGTGCGCGCGCTTAGCTCCAGCAGTACGCAAAAATACAGCGCGCACGACTCTCCACAAACAACATATGCGTTCCAAACACAAGCAAAAATATCAAACACAAATAAAATAAATCAATAATAAATAGTTCAATTTCGTTGTTACAACTCAAACAAATAGTTTATTGTTCAATACAACAAATAGTTCAACAATATAACAAATAGTTCAACAATCAACATCAAACGCACAAATCATGATGCTCTTTATCGGCCATTCCAAGCCCACCACTCCTCAATGAGATCCTTCTGAAGATCATCATGTGCTGCGGGATGTCGAATGGCATGGTAGGAGGCAACAAAACAGGCCACACCCTTTCAGCCCTCCGCCGTACTAGTACGGGATGTCCCAAGAGCTCATACTGAGAGTAGTCTACATCTTGGCCATGCTCATTCTCGATCGATGATCATGTTGTGCATGATCACACAAGCGTGCATGATGTACCAAAGCATCTTTTGATCCCAAAATCTAGCCGGTCCTCTCATAATAGAAAATTGGGCTTGCAAAATCCCAAAAGCTCTCTCCACATCTTTTCTAGCCGCCGCCTGAGCATTGTGGAAATCAAGATTTTTCTTACCTTCCGGTTTTTTCAACGGCTTCACAAATGTTTGCCACTTTGGGTAGATGCCATCCACAAGATAGTAGCCATAGTTGTATGTATGACCATTTGCTACAAACTGCACTGGTGGCAAATCACCATTTGCAATCTTATTCATCAGTGGTGACCGGTTGACAACGTTGATGTGATTCAAAGATCCATGCATTCCAAAGAAAGCATGCCAAATCCAAGTCTCTTGATCGGCCACCACTTCAAGGATTATAATGGAACCCTTTTTTTGGCCGTGGAATTGCCCATGCCATGCCTTTGGACAATTCTTCCAACTCCAATGCATGCAATCTATTGAGCCAAGCATACCTGGAAAGCCGTGAGCTTTGTTCATCTCCAATAGCCTTGCGGCGTCTTCAGCATTGGGAGATCTCACATACTCCTGGCCAAACACTTGCACAATTTCGACTGCGAAGTGCTTGACACACATGATGGCCTGGCTCTCACCCATGGCCAAGTGATCATCAACTAGATCAGCCGGGATACCGTATGCCAACATACGCAAAGCGGGTGTCACCTTCTGAAAGGTGCTATGCCCGAGCTCTCCGGCGGCATTCCTCCTTTGCTGAAAAAACCGGTCATGGCTCGCTAGTTTCTCTGCAATGCGCGTGAACAACTCGGTGCTCATCCTAAACCGGCGACGAAAGTATGATACGTCTCCAACATATCTATAATTTTTGATTGTTCCATGCTGTTTTATGATCAATCTTGGATATTTTATAATCATTTTATATCATTTTTTGGTACTAACCTATTGACATAGTGCCAAGTGTCAGTTGCTATTTTTTCCATGTTTTTTACATCGCAGGAAATCAATATCAAACGGAGTCCAAATGCCACGAAACTTCATGATGTTTTTTTATGGGCCAGAAGAAAGGCAATGGGCCCTGGTTGCACCTGGGGGGTGCCCCGAGGGGGGCACAACCCACCAGGGCGCGCCAGGAGGCCCACACGCGCCCTGGTGGGTTGTGCCCACCTCGGGTGCCCTCCGGACAGCCTCTTTGCTCTATAAATACCACAATATTCTAGAAACCCTAGAACAAGCGTCGAAATATTCATCTAGCCGCCACAGAGTCCAGAACCACCAGATCCAATCTAGACACCATCACGGAGGGGTTCACCACTTCCATTGGTGCCTCTCCGATGATGCGTGAGTAGTCTCTTGTAGACCTTCGGGTCCGTAGTTAGTAGCTAGATGACTTTCTCTCTCTCTCACTGGATTCTCAATACAATGGTGTCCTGGAGATCCATATGATGTAACTCTTTTGCGGTGTGTTTGTTGGGATCTGATGAACTTTGAGTTTATTGTCAGTCATATCTTTTTATATCCATGAAAGTTATTTGAGTTTCTTTGATCTCTTATATGCATGATCTCTTATAGCCTCGTATTTCTTCTCCGATATTTGAGTTTTGTTTGGCGAACTTGATCTATTATCTTGCAATGTGAAGAGGTGCCCGGTAGTGGGTTCGATCTTACGGTGCTCGATCCCAGTGACAGAAGGGGAAACGACACGTACGTATCATTGCTACTAAGGATAAAAAGATGAGATCTATATCTACCGCCATATAGATAAACGGATCTTGTCTACATCATGTCATCGTTCTTATTGCATTGATCTGTTTTTCCATGAACTTAATACACTAGATGCATGCTGGATAGCGATCGATGTGTGGAGTAATAGTAGTAGATGCAGGCAGGAGTCGATCTACTAATCTTGACGTGATGCCTATGTAATGATCATTGCCTGGATATCGTCATAATTATTTGAAGTTCTATCAATTGCCCAACAGTAATTTGTTTACCCACCGTTTGCTATTTTTCTCGAGAGAAGCCACTAGTGAAACCTACGGCCCCCGGGTCTTATTTCTCATATATTTGCCTTGCGATCTACTTTTCCTTTGCATTTTTTAGATATATTAAACCAAAAAAATACAAAAATACCTTGCTGCACTTTATTTATTTGCGATCTATTATTTCAATCTACTACAATTTACCTCACGTCCGCTTGCCTATCTTGAGGCGCCGTACCCCAAAAGGGATTGACAACCCCTTTAACTCGTCGGGTTGCGAGGTGTTGTTGTTTGTGTGCAGGTGTTGTTTACGTTGTGTTGCTTGGTCTTCCTACTGGTTTGATACCTTGGTTTCATAACTGAGAGAAATACTCTACCGTCGCTATGCTACATCATCCCTCCCTCTCCGGGGAAATACTGACGTAGTTCTAGCTACCAACAAAGTACGACTCCAGGTATGTGGGATTCTCCACAAAATAGTGCCTCATCAATCTGTTATGGGCATCGATTCCGTCCCTTCAAATTTTCTGCCGACCCATAACCGAACCACTGTGCTTCGGTTTTTTATCGATGTGCATAGCTAGGATCATTGCAAGATCCTCCTCCTCTTCCATATCAAATTCTTCTCCGGAAGAATCATATGACGAACTCATCTACAATGTTCAATATAAACTCGGCTATAAAACTACAATCAACATGCACCAAATTCATGAAGTTTGTACAATACATACCATGTGCTACCTCTTGACCACTGCATTGGTTTTCCCTTGAAGAGGAAAGGGTGATGCAACAAAGTAGCGTAAGTATTTCCCTCAGTTTTTGAGAACCAAGGTATCAATCTAGTAGGAGGCTACGCGCGAGTCCCTCGCACCTACACAAAACAAATAAATCCTCGCAACCAACGCGATAAGGGGTTGTCAATCCCTACAGGGACACTTACGAGAGTGAGATCTGATAGATATGATAGGATAATATTTTTGGTATTTTTATGATAAAGATGCAAAGTAAAATAAAAGCAAAGTAAAAAGCAACGGAAATGACTAAGTGTTGGAAGATTAATATGATGAAGATAGACCCGGGGGCCATAGGTTTCACTAGTGGCTTCTCTCAAGAGTATAAGTAGTTTACGGTGGGTGAACAAATTACTGTTGAGCAATTGACAGAATTGAGCATAGTTATGAGAATATGTAGGTATGATCATGTATATAGGCATCACGTCCGAGACAAGTAGACCGACTCCTGCCTGCATCTACTACTATTACTCCACACATCGACCGCTATCCAGCATGCATCTAGAGTATTAAGTTCATAAGAACAGAGTAACGCCTTAAGCAAGATGACATGATGTAGAGGAATAAATTCATGCAATATGATAAAAACCCCATCTTGTTATCCTCGATGGCAACAATACAATACGTGCCTGCCCCTACTGTCACTGGGAAAGGACACCGCAAGATTGAACCCAAAGCTAAGCACTTCTCCCATTGCAAGAAAGATCAATCTAGTAGGCCAAACCAAACTGATAATTCGAAGAGACTTGCAAAGATAACCAATCATACATAAAAGAATTCAAAAGATTCAAATATTGTTCATAGATAAACTTGATCATAAACCCACAATTCATCGGTCTCAACAAACACACCGCAAAAGAAGATTACATCGAATAGATCTCCACGAGAGAGGGGGAGAACACTGTATTGAGATCCAAAAAGAGAGAAGAAGCCATCTAGCTAATAACTATGGACCCGAAGGTCTTAGGTAAACTACTCACACTTCATCGGAGAGGCTATGGTGTTGATGTAGATGCCATCCGTGATCGATGCCCCTTCCGGCGGAGTTCCGGAACAGGCCCCAAGATGGGATCTTGTGGGTACAGAAGGTTGCGGCGGTGCAATTAGGTTTTTTGCTCCGTATATGATCGTTTGGGGGTATGTAGGTATATATAGGAGGAAGGACTACGTCGATGGAGCAACGTGGGGCCCACGAGGGTGGAGGGCGCGCCTGGGGGGTGGGGGTGGGGGTAGGCGCGCCCCCTACCTCGTGGCTTCCTGGAAGCTTCCTTGACTTAGGGTCCAAGTCTCCTGGATCATGTTCGTTCCAAAAATCATGTTCCCAAAGGTTTCATTCCGTTTGGACTCCGTTTGATATTCTTTTTCTGCGAAACTCTGAAATAGGCAAAAAATAGCAATTCTGGGTTGGGCCTCCGGTTAATAGGTTAGTCCAAAAATAATATAAAAGTGAATAATAAAGCCCAATAATGTCCAAAACAGAAGATAATATAGCATGGAGCAATAAAAAATTATAGATACGTTGGAGACGTATCAAGCATCCCCAAGCTTAATTCCTGCTCGTCCTCGAGTAGGTAAATGATAAAAACAGAATTTTTGATGTGGAATGTTACTAGGCATAATTTCAATGTAATTGTTCTTAATTGTGGTATGAATATTCAGATCCGAGAGATTCAAGACAAAAGTTTAATATTGACACAAAAAAATAATACTTCAAGCATACTAACTAAGCAATTATGTCTTCTCAAAATAACATGGCCAAAGAAAGTTATCCCTACAAAATCATATAGTCTGGCTATGCTCTATCTTCACCACACAAAATATTTAAATCATGCACAACCCCGATGACAAGCCAAGCAATTGTTTCATACTTTTGGTGTTCTCAAGGTTTTTCAATCTTCACACAATACATGAGCGTGAGCCATGGACATAGCACTTATATATGGAATAGAATGGTGGTCATGGAGAAGACAAAAAGGAGAAGATAGTCTCACATTAACTAGGCGTTTCAACGGGCTATGGAGATGCCCATCAATAGATATCAATGTGAGTGAGTAGGGATTGCCATGCAACGGATGCACTAGAGTTATAAGTATATGAAAACTCAACAAAAGAAACTAAGTGGGTGTGCATCCAACTCGCTTGCTCACGAAGATCTAGGGCATTTTGAGGAAGCCCATCATTGGAATATACAAGCCAAGTTCTATAATGAAAAACTCCCACTAGTATATGAAAGTGATATCATAGGAGACTCTCTATCATGAAGATCATGGTGCTACTTTGAAGCACAAGTGTGGTAAAAGGATAGTAGCATTGTCCCTTCTCTCTTTTTCTCTCATAATGTTTTTATTTGGGCCTTTTCTTCATTTTATGCCACTTTTTTTTTCGTCCGGAGTCTCATCCCGACTTGTGGGGGAATCATATTCTCCATCATCCTTTCCTCACTTGGGACAATGCTCTAAAAATGATGATCATCACACTTTTATTTACTTACAACTCAAAAATTACAACTCAATACTTAGAACAAAATATGACTCTATGTGAATGCCTCCGGCGGTGTACTGGGATATGCAATGAATCAAGAGTGACATGTATGAAAGAATTATGAACGGTGACTTTGCCACAAATACAATGTCAACTACATGATCATGCGAAGCAATATGACAATGATGGAGCGTGTCATAGTGAACGGAACGGTGGTAAGTTGCATGGCAATATATCTCGGAATGGCTATGGAAATGCTATAATAGGTAGGTATGGTGGCTGTTTTGAGGAAGGTTTATGGTGCGTGTATGATACCGGAGAAAAGTGCGCGGTATTAGAGAGGCTAGCAATGGTGGAAGGAAGAAAGGTGCGTATAATCCATGACTCAACATTAGTCATAAAGAACTCATATACTTATTGCAAAAATCTACAAGTTATCAAAGCAAAGTATTACGCGCATGCTCCTAGGAGGATAGATTGGTAGGAAAATACCATCGTTCGTCCCCGACCGCCACTCATAAGGAAGACAATAAATAAACAAATTATGCTCCGACTTCATCACATAACGGTTCACCATACGTGCATGCTACGGGAATCACAAACTTTAACACAAGTATCTCTCAAATTTACAACTACTCAACTAGCATGACTCTAATATCACCATCTTTATATCTCAAAACAATCATCAAGCATAAAACTTCTCTTAGTGTTCAACACACTCATAAGAAAGTTTCTACTAACCTTGAATACCTAGCATATTAGGATTATTTAAGAAAATTACCATGCTATTTATAACTCTCAAAATAATCTAAGTGAAGCATGAGAGATCAATAGTTTCTATAAAACAAATCCACCACCGTGCTCTAAAATATATAAGTGAAGTACTAGAGCAAAACTATATAACTCAAAAGATATGAGTGAAGCACATAGAGTATTCTAATAACTCCCGAATCATGTGTGTCTCTCTCAAAAAGGTGTGTATAGCAAATATGATTGTGTTAAACTAAAAAGCAAAGACTCAAATCATACAAGACGCTCCAAGCAAAACACATATCATGTGGTGAATAAAAATATAGCTCCAAGTAAAGTTACCGATGAAAGTAGACGAAAGAGGGATGCCTTCCGGGGCATCCCCAAGCTTTGGCTTTTAGGTGTCATTATATTATCTTGGGGTGCCATGGGCATCCCCAAGATTAGGCTCTTGCCACTCCTTGTTCCATAATCCATCAAATCTTTCACCAAAAAATTGAAAACTTCACAACACAAAACTTAGCAGAGAATCTCGTGAGCTCCGTTAGCGAAAGAAAACAAAAGACCACTTCAAGGTACTGCAATGAACTCATTATTTATTTATATTGGTGTTAAACCTACTGTATTCCAACTTATCTATGGTTTATAAACTCTTTACTAGCCATAGATTCATCAAAATAAGCAAACAATACACGAAAAACAGAATCTGTCAAAAACAGAATAGTCTGTAGTAATATGTAACTAACGCAAATTTCTGGAACTCCAAAAAATCAGCCAAAATAGGACGTCCTAGGAAATTTGTTTATTGATCAGCAGCAATTGAAATCAGTATTTTATCATGTTCTGGTGATTTTTAACAATTATTTTTGTGAACAGAAAGTTTTTGGAATTTTCTGCAAGATCAAATAACTATCATCCAAGAAGATCCTATAGGTTTAACTTGGCACAAACACTAATTAAAACATAAAAACACATCTAACCAGAGGCTATATCAAATATTTATTCCTAGACAGAAGCAAAAAGCAAAAAAAAACTAAAAATAAAATTGGGTTGCCTCCCAACAAGCGCTATCGTTTAATGCCCCTAGCTAGGCATAAAAGCAAGGATAGATTTAGGCATTGCCATCTTTGATGGGCAATCCATAGGTGGCTCTCATGATAGATTCATATGGTAATTTTATTTTTTTCCTAGGGAAGTGTTCCATATCTTTCTTTAATGGAAATTGTAATCTAATATTCCCTTCCTTCATATCAATAATTGCACCAATCGTTCTAAGGAAAGGTCTACCAAGAATAATAGGACATGAAGGATTGCAATCTATATCAAGAACAATAAAATATACGGGCACATAATTCATATTTGCAACAATAAGAACATCATTAATTCTTCCCATAGATTTCTTAATAGTGGAACCCGCAAGGTGCAAGTTTAAAGAGCAATCATCAAAATCACGGAAACCTAGCAAATCGCACAATGTTTTTGGAATCATGGAAACACTAGCACCCAAATCACACAAAGCATAGCATTCACGATATTTAATCTTAATTTTAATAGTAGGTTCCCACTCATCATAAAGTTTTCTAGGGATAGAAACTTCCAACTCAAGCTTTTCTTCATAAGATTGCATCAAGGCATCAACGATATGTTTGGTAAAAGCTTTATTTTGACTATAAGCATGAGGAGAATTTAGCACGGATTGCAACAAGGAAATACAATCTATCAAAGAGCAATTATCATAATTAAATTCCTTGAAATCCAAAATAGTGGGTTTATTAACATCTAATGTTTTGATTTCTTCAATCCCACTTTTATCAATTTTAGCATCAAGATCTAAAAACTCCGAATTTTTGGAACGCCTTCTAGGTAAAGGTGGATCATATTCGGTCCCATCATTATCAAGATTCATATTGCAAAACAAAGATTTAATAGGGGACACATCAATAACTTTTAGATCTTCATCTTTATTTTCATAGAAATTTGAAGAACACGCTTTCATAAAGCAATATTTCTTAGCACGCATCCTAGCGGTTCTTTCTTTGCACACATCCTAGCGGTTCTTTCTTTGCACTCATCAATGGAAATTCTCATGGCTTTGAGAGACTCATTGATATCATGCTTAGGAGGAATAGATCTAAGTTTTAAAGAATCAACATCAAGAGAATTCTATCAACGTTCCTAGCCAATTCATCAACTTTAAGCAATTTCTCTTCAAGCAAAGCATTGAAATTCTTTTGCGAATTCATAAACTCTTTAACACTAGTCTCAAATTCAGAGGCATCTTATTAAAATTTCCATAAGAATTGTTGTAGGAATTAGCATAATTATTAGAGGAATTGCTAGGATAAGGCCTAGGATTAAAGTTTCCTCTATACGCATTGTTACCAAAATTATCCCTACCAACAAAATTCACATTCATAGATTCATTATTATCCTCAATCAAAGTATACAAAGGCATATCATTAGGAGCAGAAGAAACATTTTTACTAGCAAATAATTTCATAAGTTCATCCATCTTTCCACTCAAAACATTAATTTCTTCTATCACATGCACTTTTTTATTAGTGGATCTTTCAGTGTGCCATTGAGAATAATTAACCATAATATTATCTAGGAGTTTAGTAGCTTCCCCTAAAGTGATTTCCATAAAAGTGCCTCCCGCGGCCGAATTTAAAAGATTTCTAGAAGCAAAATTCAATCCGGCATAAATTTTTTGTATAATCATCCACAAATTCAAACCATGAGTAGGAAAATTACGTATCATTAATTTCATTCTCTCCCAAGCTTGTGCAACATGTTCATGATCAAGTTGCTTAAAATTCATGATATCGTTTCTAAGAGAGATGATCTTAGCGAGAGGAAAATACTTAGAGATAAAAGCATCTTTGCACTTATTCCAAGAATCAATACTATTTTTAGGCAAAGAAGAAAACCAAGCTTTAGCACGATCTCTAAGTGAAAAAAGAAATAACTTCAATTTAACAATATCATTATCAACATCTTTCTTCTTTTGCATATACACAAATCAACGAAGCTATTTAGATGAGTAGCGACATCTTCACTAGGAAGGCCAGCGAATTGATCTTTCATGACAAGATTCAACAAAGCAGCATTGATTTCACAAGATTCAGTATCGGTAAGAGGAGCAATCGGAGTGCTAAGGAAATCATTATTGTTGGTATTGGCAAAGTCACACAATTTGGTATTATCTTGAGCCATCGTGACAAACAAGCAATCCAACACACGAGCAAACGAAAAGCAAGCGAAAAAGAGGTGAACGAAAAAGAGAGGGCGAATAAAACAGCAAGGGTGAAGTGGGGGAAAGGAAAACGAGAGGCAAATGGCAAATAATGTAATGCGGGAGATAAGGGTTTGTGATGGGTACTTGGTATGTTGACTTTTGCGTAGACCTCCCCGGCAACGGCGCCAGAAATCCTTCTTGCTACCTCTTGAGCACTGCGTTAGTTTTCCCTTGAAGAGGAAAGGGTCATGCAGCAAAGTAGCGTAAGTATTTCCCTCAGTTTTTGAGAACCAAGGTATCAATCTAGTAGGAGGCTACGCATGAGTCCCTCGCACCTACACAAAACAAATAAATCCTCGTAACCAACGCGATAAGGGGTTGTCAATCCCTACACGGTCACTTACGAGAGTGAGATCTGATAGATATGATAGGATAATATTTTTCGTATTTTTATGATAAAGATGCAAAGTAAAATAAAAGCAAAGTAAAAAGCAATGGAAATAACTACGTGTTGGAAGATTAATATGATGAAGATAGACCCGGGGGGCATATGTTTCACTAGTGGCTTCTCTCAAGAGCATAAGTATTTTATGGTGGGTGAACAAATTACTGTTGAGCAATTGATAGAATTGAGCATAGTTATGAGAATATCTAGGTATGATCATGTATATAGGCATCATGTCCGAGACAAGTAGACCGATTCCTGCCTGCATCTACTACTATTACTCCACACATCGACCGCTATCCAGCATGCATCTAGAGTATTAAGTTCATAAGAACAGAGTAACGCCTTAAGCAAGATGACATGATGTAGAGGGATAAAATCATGCAATATGATAAAAACCCCATCTTGTTATCCTCGATGGCAACAATACGATACGTGCCTTGCTGCCCTATTGTCACTGGGAAAGGACACCGCAAGATTGAACCCAAAGCTAAGCACTTCTCCCATTGCAAGAAAGATCAATCTAGTAGGCCAAACCAAGCTGATAATTCGAAGAGACTTGCAAAGATAACCAATCATACATAAAAGAATTCAGAAGATTCAAATATTGTTCATAGATAAACTTGATCATAAACCCACAATTCATCGGTCTCAACAAACACACCGCAAAAGAAGATTACATCGAATAGATCTCCACGAGAGAGGGGGAGAACATTGTATTGAGATCCAAAAAGAGAGAAGAAGCCATCTAGCTAATAACTATGGACCTGAAGGTCTGAGGTAAACTACTCGCACTTCATCGAAGAGGCTATGGTGTTGATGTAGAAGCCCTTCGTGATCGATGCCCCTTCCGGCAGAGCTCCGGAACAGGCCCTAAGATGGGATCTCGTGGGTACAGAAGGTTGCAGCGGTGAAATTAGGTTTTTGGCTCCGTATCTGATCGTTTGGGGGTACGTAGGTATATATATGAGGAAGGAGTACGTTGGCGGAGCAACGTGGGGCCCACGAGGGTGGAGGGCGCGCCTGGGGGGGGGGGGGGTAGGCGCGCCCCCTACCTCGTGGCTTCCTGGAAGCTTCCTTGACTTAGGGTCCAAGTCTCCTGGATCATGTTCGTTCTAAAAATCACGTTCCTGAAGGTTTTATTCCGCTTGGACTCCGTTTGATATTCTTTTTCTGCGAAACTCTGAAATAGGTAAAAAAGCAACAATTCTGGGCTGGGCCTCCGGTTAATAGGTTAGTCTTAAAAATAATATAAAAGTGAATAATAAAGCCCAATAATGTCCAAAACAGAAGATAATATAGCATGGAGCAATCAAAATTTATAGATACGTTGGAGACGTATCACCCTGCGGGCGTTTTGTTGAACACCTTGCGGGCGCCGAGCGGCAGTGAGCGGCCGGGTGCTATTCGTCGGAGGACTGCCGCGCGCGAGAGCGGCGGTGAGTAGAGGGAGACGGAGGAAGCCGCCGCGGTGCGGGGATAGTCCGGGGAAGCGCCGGAATAAATGGGGTGGCGCGGGCGGCGGCGGCGCCGCGGCTGTATGGGGTACGTGGAGTTGCAAGCGAGCGCTCGAGAGTCCAGCGCGCGGGCGGGCGCATCAAATAAGTGGCGCGCGATGGTGTTTCGGCCCGCGTGCTGAACTAGATATGCCGCGCGTGCGGTTTTTGCGCCTCCCCTGGAGCGCCCGGAGCGGTAGCGCGTGCAAAAAACACTGATTTTTCAGCACGACCCTTATATAGCGCGACTGTTGGAGATGCTATGAAGGCGTCGCTTTTGGAGAACCTCTTCTGTTGTCTGGGTGTTGTCTTTGGTGATGTTTAGAGTGTTGCTGTTGTGAGTGTTTCATCACTACAATGGGGTCTTTTTTTTTTCTCTTTTTTATTTTTGTTTTTAACTGTGTGCATCCTTGATGTTTTCGATATCTTGTTGATTGGTATCTTCGTGATATTAATATATTTTCTTTTATCAAAAATAGAGCACGGCAATAAGGCCACGTTTCATCGATGGTAGTCTCCAGCGATGGAGGGGCAATGGATTAACCACATGTCCGGTGATCCCGTCAATTATGATGGCCTGCTAGTTAAGATGGCAGCTGGAGAATCGAATACCAAGTCCTAAGCCTGGGGTAGGTCAACTCTCGGTGTTTGCGTCGCCATAACGATCCCAAAGATAGCATACTCCAACTCTCCAAGTGTGTTCCTGTATGTGTGCTTACTCTACGTGGTCAAATTTCTGAACCTCGAGGGCGCGTTAAACCCTAGGTCGCCGCTGTTAGCTTTAAACCCTAGGAATAGTGTGCAATAAATCTAGGTCAACCCTCTCCTTCGTTGTCTACCAGAAGATTAACTCTACTCGGCTAGCGGCTACAGCTGGTAGGAGCTAGTTGAAGCCTTCTCTAACTGCATGCACCGACGACGACGAAGAGCGACGTCATACGGCGGGTCAGAGCTGGGCTCATCTTCCGCATGCCAAGCTCATGTGCTTCTAGGAGTACTTAGTGTTAATGCAATTGATGCACCTTATTACGATTAGGTGAGTCACTAGTCATTTTCTGTTTGTAATCTAACATTCTTAAGAAGTTGCTCCTCACTTCTAGCAATTCTCTTAGCATGCACACTGTCCACGTCATCAGCCTACCACATCAGCCATTCCTCATCCATGCACCCACTCATGAGACATGCATCCTTCCACTCTAGACCGCATGTAACAAATAATTAGGAAAAAAAATATGTCTATCGCTAGACTCCAATTCAGTCGCGCCCATATTTAGAGGGCTGGAATATTAGAGAATTAATGGAGCATGCAAGCTATTGCCAGGAATAAATTTATCCTTGATTGGAGCGATCAATGGCACAACAGAAACAACAATGCATACGCGGGAAAGAAGGACCTGATTTTGCTATTCACGTGCATGCAGATCGTGCTAGGGAGAGGAACCGAGAGAAAGGGCACATGCAATAACTGCCCGGGTTCTATGGGATTATGACCGTGCATGCGCTATTATTTTCCATAACTGTAGGAATCTTATGGGGCATCTGCCAAACGTTCGTCTTACCGTATTAATCTGATCTGATCGACGAACCGCCGAAGGATCCTTCATCGCCGTGAACGAACGAAGCTCCACCTATTCCCTCGTTGAAAAAGAAAAAAAAATACATTGGTTCTTCTCATGTTTCGTCTATATACATACCTCTCTCTCTGTATTGCGCCACGGCCGGCCAAGCTTTCACAAGGTCGTCGCCATCGGAGACCCATGCTCTGCTGCCGGATCGGAGAGCCTCGTGATCCTTCCCTTTATCTCTACCTCTCTCGGGGCCTGGTGATCCCCGCCGTCGTGAGCTATGATGTTCCAGGACCTACACCCAGGCATGCACTTGACGAGCTATATTGTGCCCAACCGCAATCACACATCTCTTCGTTTCCCCCCTAACACATTTTAGTTTAGTATTTTGTATTATTATTGCTCTCGGCAAATTGTTTTGTAGAATCACAAGTTCACAAAGTATTGCATATTATTCGAGTTCATTTTCAGGTAATTTGTTCCCTGGGAGTACTATTCCATTCTGAATTTTATGGGTCGTTATGTTCTTTTACTCGAGTGATACAATTGTGTGATAGACATTTTTTTCTTCCCAAACTGCAGGGTTCTTCTGTAGTCACAACAATCACCTGCCAATATAAATGAAAGGGAATATGAAGTACTCTTATTAACATAGTTGCATTCTCTCTGAAATTCAGTTTAACTGTATGGTGCCTATAGCCCCACTGCATGCTTACTCACAAATATTTGGTTGAAATAAAACACCTTAAATAACAATTCTAACGTAAGAGTTTTTTTTCCTTGCAGAGAGGATCAGGTATGAGTTGTTCTCATTGTTCTTCAATTTCATTACTATATGTTTACTAGTAGTGTGATAAAAAGGATTTAGTAAAATAGAGTACATATGTGTCTACTCAGGAACCATCACATTTTGTATAGCTTTGATTACCGTTCGCTCAATAAGTGGATCAAGGTGGAGAATGCAAGGTAATTCCTATTCGGGCACATTAACATTGTGAGAGTCACAAATTAGTGTGAAATCTCTCTGTTTCTTGCTCCGATGCACTTATAATACACAACCAAATGAAATTATCTAGATTTTTTATGAGAAAATTTTCATCATAATATATTTTATTCTCTTAATGTTGGCAATGCAGTCTTCTAATTATGCAACTATGGAGATACTCTATAATATATTATTTATCTGACTTTTTATACAATTCAAATGTTCAAATAGACATATATTTATATTTCCTTTCATAAGTTTCCCTATTTCTCACTCCATAAATCCTCCTATATAGTACTACAAAATCCCGCTGCAACGCGCGGGTTATCATCTAGTTAACAGCAAGAGACATGCCTTACGTAGGAGTACGGTATGTTTTCGTTCTTTATTTTTATAGATCCGCGGTGTTCATGATTGATAATGGTCAAGTAACATTCATTAAGTGCAATGTCAAAGGATTACTGTAACTGTGATCCACGGCTTCCAGTTCATGCGTGCGTATCGAGTAAAGGCAACTCACGTTCTTAATTTCATGTGGTGGAGAGAAAACAATTTGTTAATCTCGATGCCAGTTGCCAGAGATGTAGTAATCTCAACGATGCGTCAGTACGTATCTTTAGACGCTTCTGCAGCTGACCAGTTCTCATCAACTAATTACCGATTAAGTAAATATATGTAGAGATTTGCTTGATTGATGCATGCATTTTAGTCAACCGTGCATGCTAACGTACGTGATTAGAGAACTTGCCATCGGATCACTAAGCCAGTTCACGACCCAAAGCGTGCGCGCCTCCGCGTGTGAGATCCAACACTCATCATCCATCACCCATGCATGCACGGCCTCCACTATATATAGCCACGCAACCCTGTCTGTTTTCAACACCCAACTCATCTCACACTCCACCGAGCTCACTCACAATGGCTGCTAGCACTAAGCTTGTAGCTCTTGGCTTTGTTGTCCTCGTGAGCATTGGGTTCACCAATGCTTCGAGGATGCTGGCTAGCTCCTCTAGTGCTGGGGGTGGAGGCGGGGGAGGCGGAGGCGGTGGCAGCTCGTCGGGTGGGGCTGGGAGTGGATGGGGTGAAGGGTCCGGAGGAGGTGGTGGCTTGGGATATGGTGGTGAGAGTGGTGGAGATTCCAACAAGAATTATGTTGCCAAGGGAGCTGGGGGAGGAGGAGGAAGCGGTGCTGGCGGTGGTTCTCAAGGTGGAGCCGGATCCGGTTTCGGCTTTGGTGGTGGAAACGGTGTTGGTTCGAGTGGATCGGCATCAGCCCCTAGTGGCAATGGGTACGCCAATGCTGATGGTCAGGGTGGGGGCGGTGGTGGAGGTGCTGGTGCAGATGGGTCAAGCGGATCTGGAGCCGGAGATGGTGCCGGCGAAGGATATGGTGATAGTGGCATAGCAACCGCACCAGCTCCTTCTGCTGGTGGTGCCAGCTACTCTGATGCCGGAGGTAGTGGTACTGGCGGCGGTGGTGGTGACGGAGGAAATGGAGGTGGTAATGGCGCTGGAGGTGGACAGGCGGCCAGCGATGACACTTCCGGAGGCAATGCCAGTGGAGGGGGTAGCGGAAACGGTGGTGGCCAAGGTGGAGGTGTAGCTCAAGGTCCAAGCATGGGAGTTGGTTCTGGTTCTGGCTTTGGGGGCGGGCATACTGGTAGCACTGGCTCCTTTGGTCAAGGCTATGCCACCGGATTTGGTGGTGGAAAGGGTGGGGGCACGGGCGGCAGCTACAATGGTGGGTCTGGCAACGGTGGAGGCAGCGGATCCGGAGGCGGTAGAGGCGGATACCACTAAATTTCAATTTAAAAAAAGCAAGAATCGGAGCCCAACACCACTTCTAGTCTCTTTGTTTCACAATATTCCACATCATTTGTATTTCTCTTCATTCATAGGGTTTTTACTAGGCGCCTCCTAATAAAGGGCTCCATGATTCTAGTGGAAGTACTAAATAGTTTTGTGGAGCAATCTACCAACATGTAATCGCTACCTACGAATATCTTATGTTATGATTTCTTATTTGTTTCTTTGTTTGTGTGAGTACTGGATTACTCCTTCGAACCAATGTCTTATATCTTATATATACATGTAGGGTTGCGCTATTCGTCACCCTCAGTAAGGAATTTTTATTCCTTACACCAGCCATCTCACACGGTCACAATTCAAAACATAAGAAACAAAAGCATGTGGGGTAAATTTACGGGAGCGCCTATACAGCGTGGTACGCGCCGACAGCCACAAGAACGCGTACCCTCCCTATCCCCCCCCCCCCCCACAGCTCCCTCATTGGCCGGCCCATGTGCGGGGCGGGGAGCCCCTTTTTGTTGCCTTTTATTTTTCTGTTTTCAGCTTTATTTTATTTCTAAAAATAATTTAGGATTTCAGAAAAAGATGCAAAATGTCCAATTGTTCATGAATTCAAAAATTGTTCACAACTTGAAATTTATTCAGGAAATGATAAATTCTCACGCATTCAAAAAATGTTCGCAATTTCAAAAATAATGTTCGTCTATTCATTTTTTTTGCAATTTCAAAAAATGTTCATGAATTTCTAGAAAATGTTCACAATATTAAAAAAAATCAAGAATTTTGAACAATGTTCACAAACTTAAACAGATGTTCACAAAATTTAAAAAATGTTCGCTATTTCAAGAACTATTAAGGAACTAAAAAAATGTTCCTGAATTTCAAAAATTGTTCAAAAATTTCAAAAAATGTCGACCGTTTACAGAAAATGTACACAATTTCAAGGAATGTACACAATATTTAGTTAAGTTGGCTACATATGAGATTTCCACAACATATAATAGATGTGGTTACCCTAGTTTCCATTCCAGTGCATTAAAAATTGGATATCATGGCTAAATCAACGTAAGAGATGACTGGCATCTGAAGTACTACAAAACTTGTTATGCAGCCAGAACGGAATTTCTCGTCATAGTATTTTCAATACTGAAATGGTGGTAGCAGTATCCATCTTCAAACCGGAAATCCAACTCGGTGCCCAGGCTCATCTGCTCCCGTTTAAAAAAAATATCAAAATAAATACTAGAAAAAAATCAATTTTTTTGGGGTGGTAGATAATTTGATCGTGAGGTCCGCTCTAAATTTCAACTCATTCGGACATCTGAGCAGCTCTCGGCGAAAAAGATAAATCGGGTCAGAACAGTGCGTGAACAATAAACATTTTTACAAACCCCAATTTTGTCTTTTTTACCGAGAGCAGCTCAGATGTTCAAATGCATTAAAATTTGGAGTGGACCTCACGCATCAAATTATCTACCACCCAAAAAAATTTGGAATTTTTCTAGTATTTTTTTTGTTTTTTTTTCTGAGAGGGGTGCAGATGAGCCCAGGAGTAGAAACTCCGCATCCGCTTCAAACTTGCTTTCATATGCAATGTATACTGTTTCTTTTTACTGCACATTTAGCAAGTTCGACCAAGATTGGGATTGCAGCAACCTATAGCAGATGAGCTTAGCCAAAATCTTTCAAATACAGTGGCTTAAGTCAATAAATTTACACGAGGTTATTCAGGCTTGAGCTCACCTCATGCGACATCAGGCTACAATGTAAACAGAAACAACAATGAAAATCCATAATTTGTCAGCTCCTTCTCGTGCATTTAAACTGCCAGTTGGCAACATACAAAGTGTATTAAAGAGCACAAAACCGTTTTCCAATGAATATGCGTGGAAGTATTGTATGAATTGTAGGGCTCAAACACAAAATTGGACTCTGCCTCAGAGGTTTATTCTCTCATGTTAGCACTTGAGACAGGCCTTTTCTCGACGTCTCTCGCGTTGCTCTCGCGGGCGGCATCGGGGGAACCCTAGCCTCCACCCCGCGGCCGCCCCCTACACCCTCCCCTCCCCTCGCCGCCACCAGAAGGCGCCGCCGGGCGAATTGAGCGTCGGCGGCGGCGGGGCCCCTCTCCCCCTCCCAGCGTATGGCTGCAGGGCGAGATGCGGCGGCGTGGCGCTGATGCGGGGCGGGCGCATTGCGCGCCGCGGTAGCCAGACGGCGGCGCCGGCGGCCAGGCCATGGAGGCTGCTCGTGGGGTTGGCTCCGGGGCGGCAGCACGGGCACGGATCCAGCGCAGATCTGTTCCTGCCGGCACGGTCTCGGCCTCCCCTGGTTGGCCAGCGGGTCTCAGTGGGGGCTTCTCCTTGCTGTGATCTGGCAGCGGCGGCCTGGATCATCTAGATCCCGTCAGGGATGGCGGCGGTCAGTGCATGAGAGGTGGAGGTTCTTCGAACAGATCTGGGTGAAAACCTGTTATCGGCTATTGCCAAGGCCGACGATGGTGGCGCTGTCTGCGTCATTCCCTTCCGGAAGGTATCGCCGTGGAGAAGTTCAAGGCCACAATTTGCTACCTCCGGGGGAAACCCTAGATCAGTAGATCGGATGACGACGACTCTCTGGTGTCTTTTCCCCCTTAGGGGCGTCATTCTTGGAGGTGCACACGGGCTCAAGGGACCGGGGGACGACCTCTATGGTGGAGCGGTGCTTCATCTTACACATTGATGGCGGCGGATCTTGGTGGCATGTCACTGTGGAGACTTGGCGTCCGATGCGCAGAGATTCGTTCGCGCGAAAGGAGGATGTTGTCTGGCTCATGGTGGTGCCGATGGCAGAGAAGCCTGGCAAGGTCGTTACGTTAGTTTGCTCTGAAGATGAATTGCTGGAAGATGGCGGCGACGACACATGAAAGTGCGTCGGACCGGTTTGTGCCCCAAACCCAGTATGTGGCTTGGTTGGGGCCTATGGATTTAGATGTTAGGAGTTTGTACGATGTATGTTTGTTATTAGGCTCGGACTATCAGCACCCCTTCATCATGTGGATAGGAGTAGCAACAGATGTTGCTAAGATGGCGGCTTTCAGACTATCAGATGTACTACTTTGTAAAGTCTTTGTGAATAATCAATAAAATGACTGCATGCATCGCCCAGAGGCCCAACCATAATAAATGTGTGATATCAAATAGAAAAAAATCCTCCAGGTGGGTAGATATTTTTGAGATTGCGAGGGAAGCGTCGTGGAGCCTGATACGTCTCCAACGTATATATAATTTATTAAGTATTCATGCCATGTTTGCATTAATTTTATATGATTTTGGTGCACTTTTATATGAATTTTATATGATTTCCATGGACTAACATATTAACCTAGTGCTCAATGGCAGTTGCTGTTTTCTGCATGTTTTTGGTTTTCCAGAAAATCCATACCAGACAAAGTCCAAACGCGACGAAATTTTTTGACGATATTTTTGGAACATAAGAGACCCCTGAAGCTTTGTGGGAGGATCAGAAGACCCACAAGGCGGTGACAGAAGGAAATATGCCCTAGAGGCAATAATAAAGTTATTATTTATTTCCTTATATCATGATAAATGTTTATTATTCATGCTAGAATTGTATTAACCGGAAAAATAATACTTGTGTGAATACATAGACAAACAGAGTGTCACTAGTATGCCTCTACTTGACTAGCTCGTTGATTAAAGATGGTTATGTTTCCTAACCATTGACATGAGTTGTCATTTGATTAACAGGATCACATCATTAGAAGAATGATGTGATTGACTTGACCCATTCCGTTAGCTTAGCACACGATCATTTAGTATTCTGCTATTGCTTTCTTCAAGTGCTCGCTTATGATGAGCTTGAGCAAGAGCAGCTGCGACAAGATGACGCGCTGCTCCTTGAGGAGGATCGTCTTCAGGCCGCTGTGCGAGCTGCTCGCTACCAGCAAGCTTTGCGCCGCTACCATAGCCGCAAAGTTAACGCCAGAAGTCTCGAGGAAGGCGACCTTGTTCTTCGGCGCGTTCAGTCCGCCAAGAATTCCAACAAGTTGACGCCGAAGTGGGAAGGCCCTTACCGGGTGAAACGAGTCACTAGGCCTGGCGCTGTCCGCCTTGAGACCGGAGATGGCATTCCGTTGAGCAACTCCTGGAACATCGAACATCTTCGTAAGTTTTACCCGTAAGGCGTGGTTGTCGGACCCTGTTCCGGCAACCACCTTTTTGTACAAGTCTTGCCGCTGTTGCATGTAATCCTTTGTACAAAGCCAGGCGCAGACCCTGTGCAAAAATAAAGCTCATGTGCTCCACACATCTTGTCAATTTCATGCTTCTTATCTTCTGCATGAATTATCTGACACTTTGTGCAGCGAACACCCCCAGTAAGCAATAACGAGCCATAAGGCTCCATATCATTCTTTTCTCTACTTTCTTTTTTCTCAAGGAAATGAAGGTTCCTTCGCCCACAAGTTTGCCGGGGAGGAAGGGGAAGATAATGGTATGGACCAGGCATCGTTCAAGAAAGTTTCGCCTTGCCGGGAAGCAAACGACAGAAAAGCTAAGTTGCCAAAGTTTGAGCAATCAGATGTTTTTAAATTTTTTAAGTTATCTTCCTTGAACGACCATGCTTTGTATGGAAAATCTGTGCGCGGAGGAACCGGCTTGTGGCTAGTTGCGCCCTTACTTTGTTTCGAGTTTGCTCAACAGTCTAAGTGTGCTGCGACTAGAGTCACACCCTTACTTTGTTTCGAGTTCGCTCAACAACTTAAGCGAGCTGCGGCTAGTTACGACAAGGTTTCTTGTCGGCAACGGCACTGGCAGCAGGCTGCTGACGTCCCGCACTCAACGCTCGCGGCAAAAGTGCCTACGTCGGCAAGTTCCCTAAAAGCGTAAGGCAAAAACATACAAAGGAAGGAATCAAGTAAAGGAAATAACATTGCAATCACTACCAAAAATAAAGTTATATATTACAAGATAGCTTGTCGCGGCTCTAATAGACTGTTTTCGTGACATGACCAGCAGCGACAAGAAAAGAAGAAAATAGGCGGCCTAGTCCGCGCGGTCGCCCTCAACCCTATTGATCCCGCTCACCTTGTCCACAATGGGTGCGACAAGGTCCTTGAGCGCCTCCAGATCAGCTTCTGCCGGCAGGGATCTGAGGACGTTGGTGAGGTTGAGGCCCGGGTTGCGGAAGGCTACCTTCACCAACACCTTCTGAAGAGCTCCTGCGCAGATCTTGCGCGACTCGTCGGCCAGCTGCTTTGGGATCCTCTCCCGGAGTCGCTGGAGGGCCGTCGCCACGCCTTTGAAGAACAAAGTGAGCTTGGTGCTGGATGGGAGGGTCTCATCGGAGGGATACCCGAGATCCCCCATCCCCAGCTGCGCCAGCTCCTTGTCGATGTCTGCGGCAGCATTCACAAGACCCTCCGTCCACTGCTCCACAGTTTCTCTAAAATCGTTCTGGGTGGCGGCAATGCTCTCCAGCAGCGCCTTGTCGGCCTTGATCTCCTTCCTCAGGATTGCCTCCTGCTCCCTGGCACCGTCCAGCGTCTTGGTCAAAGCAGCCAGCTTCAACTCAAGATCGGCGTTGGAATCCTTGGCGGCGCTAAGCTCCTTGATCTTCTCGGCGAGACGACCCTGCAGCTCGCCAAAGGTGTAGGCGTCCTTCTCGCGCTCATGCTTGAGCGCGGCAAGCTCTTCACCGCTTGCCTTGAGATCAGTCTCCAGCTGCGCCACCTTCGTCTCCAGCTCCTTCTTGGCGGCCTCGGCAGCTGCGGCAGCATCCTTTGCTTCCTTGAGAGCTCCGCTGAGTGTTTGCTCGCACGCAGCAAGCTCCTCTTCGCGGCTGTCCAAGCTGGCCTTCAGCTGTACCAACTCGCCCTCCCGCGCAGATAGCTCCTCGGCAGCAAGCCGCTATTGCTCTGCAACTTCTGCCTTCTCGAGGATGAAGGCCTTCTGCGCCTCATCGAGCTGCACACGCTCCGCCGCCAGCGACCGGAGAGCTGCCTGGTTGAGACCTCGGAGCTCCTCTGTGCGCTTCTCCATGTCCAGCCCCGCCTTCGCGACAAGCGCTTCGCGGGACTCCAGTTTGGCTTGTCGAGCGCGGTAGAGCGACACCAGCTTCCGCAGCAGTCGCTCCTCCTCAGGCTCGTTGCTGCTACTGCTTGGCGTGTCGACCAGCGTCAGCCCAGCGGAGGCGAGCACCTCCGCGTCGAAGTTTTCTCCTTCGACCGACGCCCTGGACGTTGACGCCCAGGGGAGGTTGATGAAGACGCCATCGCCAGCCTTCAAGTAGACGCCTGGCTGGGGCTCTTCGGAGCCTGACGTTGCAGCAGCGGCGGGAGGATCGGCGGTCGGTGTAGCGCCTGTCGCTCCTGCGGCCTCAGGGTCGTCAGTGCGATGGCCAGACCCCTCGTCGTCTGCTGCGGCGGCAGCCTTGGCGGCCTCTTCGCGGCAGGATCATCAGCGCCGGCCGCTTCTCCGGTGGCGGCAGCATCATCAACAGCAACCTCGGTCTCCATCGACTCCGCAGTAGATGGATCTGACGCCCGGAAAAGGAAGAAAAGTCAAGCAAATATCCAAAAAGAAGATCAAACGAAGAAGAACCCAAGGGAAGTTTAGAAGCAAGGAGTACCTGTTCCAGGCTCGGCAGTTGGGATCTCCGCTGCCAGGGGGTCGCTGGTACTGTCCCTTGCCGGAGACTTCTCCCTTGCCGGGGAGCTCTCCCTTGTCGGAGGATTCTCCCTTGCCGGAGAAATCTCCCTTGGTGGCATAGTCGAAGCAGATGGCATATCAGGGGCGGCATCCGGACGCTCCTGGTGGGGCTGCTCTGCTCCTACACAAGCCAACAGCCAGATATCAGCAAACAAAGAGTATCTATGCGCGCCTAACAGCAGGAAGCAAACCATATACATACGCTGGGGGCTGCGCTGAAGAACAACTGTCGGGTGCGGCAAGTTTGTCTCGGGCGCACCCCCTGCTGGCACGGTGGGATCGTCCTTGATGACAATCACCGGGACCTTGGTTCTTTTTGCCGCTCTCTGGGCCGGAGTCCTAAAAAGGAATAAGTTCAGAGAGAAGCAGATGAGATACAAGACTGTTGGAAATATGCCCTAGAGGCAATAATAAAAGCATTATTATTATATTTCCTTATTCATGATAATTGTCTTTATTCGTGCTATAATTGTGTTAACCGGAAATCGTAATACATGTGTGAATAACAGACAACAAACATGTCCCTAGTGAGCCTCTAGTTGATTAGCTCGTTGATCGACAGATAGTCATGGTTTCCTGACTATGGACATTGGATGTCATCGAGAACGGGATCACATCATTAGGAGAATGATGTGATGGACAAGACCCAATCCTAAACATAGCATAAGATTGCATAGTTCATTTGCTAGAGTTTTCCAATGTCAAGTATCCTTTCCTTAGACCATGAGATCGTGTAACTCCCGGATACCGTAGGAGTGCTTTGGGTGTGCCAAACGTCACAACGTAACTGGGTGACTATAAAGGTATGCTACGGGTATCTCTGAAAGTGTCTGTTGGGTTGACATGGATCGAGACTGGGATTTGTCACTCCGCTTGACGGAGAGGTATCACCGGGCCCTCTCGGTAATGCATCATCACAATGAGCTCAATGTGATCAAAGTGTTTGATCACGGGATCATGCATTACGGTACGAGAAAAGTGACTTGCCAGTAACGAGATTGAACGAGGTACTGGGATACCGACGATCGAATCTCGGGCAAGTAAAATACCGATTGACAAAGGGAATCGTATACGGGATTAATTGAATCCTCGACATCGTGGTTCATCCGATGAGATCATCGTGGAGCATGTAGGAGCCAACATGGGTATCCAGATCCCGCTGTTGGTTATTGCCCGAGAACCGTCTCGGTCATGTCTGCATGTCTCCCGAACCCGTAGGGTCTACACACTTAAGGTTCGGTGACGCTAGGGTTGTAGGGATATGTATGTGCAGTAACCCGAATGTTGTTCGGAGTCCCGGATGAGATCCCGGACGTCACGAGGAGTTCCGGAATGGTCCGGAGGTAAAGAATTATATATAGGAAGTGCTATTTTGGCCATCGGGACAAGTTTCGGTGTTATCGGTATTGTACCGGGACCACCGGAGGGGTCCCGGGGGTCCACCTGCCCCGGGGGGCCACATGGGCTATAGGGGGTGCGCCCTGGCCTATATGGGCCAAGGGCACCAACCCCAAGGGCCCATGCGCCAAGAAGACTTGGAGAGGGAAGAGTCCAAAGAGGGGAAGGCACCTCCGAGGTGCCTTGGGGAGGATGGACTCCTCCCCCCTTTGGCCGCACCCCTTACTTGGAGGAAGGGGCAAGGCTGCGCCCTCCCCCCCTCTCACGCGCCTATATAAAGGGGGGCAGGGGAGGGGGGCAGCGCACCATATGCCCTGGCCGCCGCCCCCTTGGGAGATTAGATCTCCCCGGGCCGGCGCCCCCCCCAAGAGGCCTATATAAAGGGAGGGGAGGGAGGGGTGGCCGGACCCATATGCCCTGGCGCCTCCCTCTCCCTCTCCAACACCTCCTCCTCCTCCGTAAGTGCACGGCGAAGCCCTGCCGGAGTACTACAGTTCCACCATCACCACGCCGTCGTGCTGCTGCTGGAGCCTTCTTCCCCAACCTCTCCTTTGCCTTGCTGGATCAAGAAGGAGGAGACGTCACGCTTTCCGTATGTGTGTTGAACGCGGAGGTGCCGTCCGTTCGGCACTAGATCATCGGTGAATTGGATCACGGCGAGTACGACTACCTCATCCACGTTCACTCGAACGCTTCCGTTGCAATCTACAAAGTGGTATGTAGATGCTATCTAATCTGAATACTCGTTGCTAGATGAACTCATAGATGGATCTTGGTGAAACCGTAGGAAAATTTTTAATTTTCCTACGGTTTCACCAAGATCCATCTATGAGTTCATCTAGCAACGAGTATTCAGATTAGATAGCATCTACATACCACTTTGTAGATCGCAACGGAAGCGTTCGAGTGAACGTGGATGAGGTAGTCGTACTCGCCGTGATCCAATTCACCGATGATCTAGTGCCGAACGGACGGCACCTCCGCGTTCAACACACGTACGGAAAGCGTGACGTCTCCTCCTTCTTGATCCAGCAAGGCAAAGGAGAGGTTGGGGAAGAAGGCTCCAGCAGCAGCACGACGGCGTGGTGATGGTGGAACTGCAGTACTCCGGCAGGGCTTCGCCGTGCACTTACGGAGGAGGAGGAGGTGTTGGAGAGGGAGAGGGAGGCGCCAGGGCATATGGGTCCGGCCACCCCTCCCTCCCCTCCCTTTATATAGGCCTCTTGGGGGGGCGCCGGCCCTGGGAGATCTAATCTCCCAAGGGGGCGGCGGCCAGGGAGGATTCCCTCCCCCCCCCAAGCCATCTAGGAGGTGCCTTCCACCACTAAGACTCCTCCTAGATGGAACCCTAGGCGCATGGGCCCTTTGGGGCTGGTTCCCCTTGGCCCAAGCAGGCCAAGGCGCACCCCCTAAGGCCCATGTGGCCCACCAGGGCAGGTGGCCTCACCTGGTGGACCCCCGGGACCCCTTCGGTGGTCCCGGTACAATACCGATAACCCCGAAACTTGTCCCGATGGCCGAAACAGCACTTCCTATATATAATTCTTTACCTCCGGACCATTCCGGAACTCCTCGTGACGTCCGGGATCTCATCCGGGACTCCGAACAACATTCGGGTTACTGCACATACATATCCCTACAACCCTAGCGTCACCGAACCTTAAGTGTGTAGACCCTACGGGTTCGGGAGACATGCAGACATGACCGAGACGGTTCTCGGGCAATAACCAACAACGGGATCTGGATACCCATGTTGGCTCCCACATGCTCCACGATGATCTCATCGGATGAACCACGATGTCGAGGATTCAATTAATCCCGTATACGATTCCCTTTGTCAATCGGTATTTTACTTGCCCGAGATTCGATCGTCGGTATCCCAGTACCTCGTTCAATCTCGTTACCGGCAAGTCACTTTTCTCGTACCGTAATGCATGATCCCGTGATCAAACACTTTGATCACATTGAGCTCATTATGATGATGCATTACCGAGAGGGCCCGGTGATACCTCTCCGTCAAGCGGAGTGACAAATCCCAGTCTCGATCCATGTCAACCCAACAGACACTTTCAGAGATACCCGTAGTATACCTTTATAGTCACCCAGTTACGTTGTGACGTTTGGCACACCCAAAGCACTCCTACGGTATCCGGGAGTTACACGATCTCATGGTCTAAGGAAAGGATACTTGACATTGGAAAACTCTAGCAAACGAACTATGCGATCTTATGCTATGTTTAGGATTGGGTCTTGTCCATCACATCATTCTCCTAATGATGTGATCCCGTTGTCGATGACATCCAATGTCCATAGTCAGGAAACCATGACTATCTGTCGATCAACGAGCTAGTCAACTAGAGGCTCACTAGGGACATATTGTTGTCTGTTATTCACACATGTATTACGATTTCCGGATAACACAATTATAGCACGAATAAAGACAATTATCATGAATAAGGAAATATAATAATAATGCTTTTATTATTGCCTCTAGGGCATATTTCCAACAGTCTCCCACTTGCACTAGAGTCAATAATCTAGTTACGTTGTGATGAATCGAACACCCATAGAATTCTGGTGCTGATCATGTTTTGCCTTAGGGAGAGGTTTAGTCAACGGATCTGCGACATTCAGATCCGTGTGCACTTTACAAATTTCTATGTCTCCATCTTGAACATTTTCACGAATGGAGTTGAAGCGACGCTTGATGTGCCTAGTCTTCTTGTGAAACCTGGGCTCCTTTGCAAGTGCAATAGCTCCAGTGTTGTCACAGAAGAGCTTGATTGGCCCCGACGCATTGGGTATGACTCCGAGGTCGGTGATGAACTCCTTCACCCAAATTGCTTCATGTGCTGCCTCCGAGGCTGCCATGTACTCCGCTTCACATGTAGATCCCGCCACGACGCTTTGCTTGCAACTGCACCAGCTTACTGCCCCACCATTCAAAATATACACGTATCCGGTTTGTGACTTAGAGTCATCCAGATCTGTGTCGAAGCTAGCGTCGACGTAACCTTTTACGACGAGCTCTTCGTCACCTCCATAAACGAGAAACATTTCCTTAGTCCTTTTCAGGTACTTCAGGATATATTTGACCGCTGTCCAGTGTTCCTTGCCGGGATTACTTTGGTACCTACCTACCAAACTTACGGCAATGTTTACATCAGGTCTGGTACACAGCATGGCATACATGATAGAACCTATGGCTGAGGCATAGGGGATGACGCTCATCTCTTCTATATCTTCTGCCGTGGTCGGACATTGAGCTGAGCTCAATTTCACACCTTGTAACACAGGCAAGAACCCCTTCTTAGATTGATCCATATTGAACTTCTTCAATATCTTATCAAGGTATGTGCTTTGTGAAAGACCTATGAGGCGTCTCGATCTATCTCTATAGATCTTGATGCCTAATATATAAGCAGCTTCTCCAAGGTCCTTCATTGAAAAACTTTTATTCAAATAGGCCTTAATGCTGTCCAAGAGTTCTATATCATTTCCCATCAAAAGTATGTCGTCTACATATAATATGAGAAATGCTACAGAGCTCCCACTCACTTTCTTGTAAACACAGGCTTCTCCATAAGTCTGTGTAAACCCAAACGCTTTGATCATCTCATCAAAGCGAATGTTCCAACTCCGAGATGCTTGCACCAGCCCATAAATCGAGCGTTGGAGCTTGCACACCTTGTCAGCATTCTTAGGATCGACAAAACCTTCCGGCTGCATCATATACAATTCTTCCTTAAGGAAACCATTAAGGAATGCCGTTTTGACGTCCATTTGCCATATCTCATAATCATAGTATGCGGCAATTGCTAACATGATTCGGACGGACTTCAGCTTCGCTACCGGTGAGAAAGTCTCATCGTAGTCAACCCCTTGAACTTGTCGATAACCCTTAGCAACAAGCCGAGCTTTATAGATGGTCACATTACCATCCGCGTCTGTCTTCTTCTTAAAGATCCATTTATTTTCAATGGCTCGCCGCTCAACGGGCAAGTCAGTAAAAGTCCATACTTCGTTTTCATACATGGATCCTATCTCAGATTTCATGGCTTCCAGCCATTTGTCGGAATCCGGGCCCGCCATTGCTTCCTCATAGTTCGAAGGTTCACCGTTGTCTAACAACATGATTTCCAAGACAGGGTTGCCGTACCACTCTGGTGCGGAACGTGTCCTTGTGGACCTTCGAATTTCAGTAGGAGCTTGATTAGAAGTATCTTGATCATAATCATTAATTTCCTCTCTAGTCGGTGCAGGCACCTCAGGAACGATTTCTTGAGTTTCACCATTTTCCGGTTCAAGAGGTAACACTTCATCAAGTTCTACTTTCCTCCTACTTACTTCTTTCGAGAGAAACTCTTTCTCTAGAAAGGATCCATTCTTGGCAACAAAGATCTTGCCTTCGGATCTGAGGTAGAAGGTATACCCAACCGTTTCTTTAGGGTATCCTATGAAGACGCATTTTTCCGACTTGGGTTCGAGCTTTTCAGGTTGAAGTTTCTTGACATAAGCATCGCATCCCCAAACTTTTAGAAACGACAGCTTAGGTTTCTTCCCAAACCATAATTCATACGGTGTCGTCTCAACGGATTTCGACGGAGCCCTATTTAAAGTGAATGCAGCAGTCTCTAAAGCATAGCCCCAAAAAGATAGCGGTAAATCGGTAAGATACATCATAGATCGTACCATATCTAATAGAGTGCGATTACGACGTTCGGACACACCATTACGCTGAGGTGTTCCAGGCGGCGTGAGTTGTGAAACTATTCCACATTTTCTTAAGTGTGTGCCAAATTCATGACTCAAGTATTCTCCTCCACGATCTGATCGTAGAAACTTGATCTCTATCACGTTGATTTTCAACCTCACTCTGAAATTCCTTGAACTTTTCAAAGGTCTCAGACTTGTGTTTCATCAAGTAGATATACCCATATCTACTTAAGTCATCAGTGAGGGTGAGAACATAACGATAGCCACTGCGAGCCTCAACACTCATTGGACCACATACATCGGTATGTATGATTTCCAATAAGTTGGTTGCTCGCTCCATTGTTCCTGAGAACGGAGTCTTGGTCATTTTACCCATGAGGCATGGTTCGCACGTGTCAAATGATTCATAATCAAGAGACTCTAAAAGTCCATCTGCATGGAGCTTCTTCATGCGTTTGACACCTATGTGACCAAGGCGGCAGTGCCACAAATATGTGGGACTATTGTTATCAACTTTAACTCTTTTGGTATTCACACTATGAATATGTGTATCATCACGTACGAGATTCATTAAGAATAAACCATTAACCATCGGAGCATGACCATAAAACATATCTCTCATATAAATAGAACAACCATTATTCTCGGATTTAAATGAGTAGCCATCTCGAATTAAGCGAGACCCAGATACAATGTTCATGCTCAAACTTGGCACTAAATAACAATTACTGAGGTTTAAAACTAATCCCGTAGGTAAATGTAGAGGCAGCGTGCCGACGGCGATCACATCGACCTTGGAACCATTCCCGACGCGCATCGTCACCTCGTCCTTCGCCAGTCTCCGTTTATTCCGCAGCTCCTGCTTTGAGTTACAAATGTGAGCAACTGCACCGGTATCAAATACCCAAGAGCTACTACGAGTACTGGTAAGGTACACATCAATTACATGTATATCACATATACCTTTGGTTTTGCCGGCCTTCTTGTCCGCTAAGTATTTGGGGCAGTTCCGCTTCCAGTGACCACTTCCCTTGCAATAAAAACACTCAGTCTCGGGCTTGGGTCCATTCTTTGGCTTCTTCCCGGCAACTTGCTTACCGGGCGCGGCAACTTCCTTGCCGTCCTTCTTGAAGTTCTTTTTACCCTTGCCCTTCTTGAACTTAGTGGTTTTATTCACCATCAACACTTGATGCTCCTTCTTGATTTCTACCTCTGCTGATTTCAGCATAGCATATACCTCAGGAATGGTCTTTACCATCCCCTGCATATTGTAGTTCATCACAAAGCTCTTGTAGCTAGGTGGAAGCGACTGGAGGATTCTGTCAATGACCGCTTCATCCGGGAGATTAACTTCCAGTTGAGTCAAGCGGTTGTGCAACCCAGACATTTTGAGTATGTGCTCACTGACAGAGCCATTTTCCTCCATCTTACAGCTAAAGAATTTGTCGGAGACTTCATATCTCTCGACCCGGGCATGAGCTTGGAAAACCATTTTCAGCTCTTCGAACATCTCATATGCTCCATGTCTCTCAAAACGCTTTTGGAGCCCCGGCTCTAAGCTGTAAAGCATGCCGCACTGAACGAGGGAGTAATCATTGCAGCGTGACTGCCAAGCGTTCATAACGTCTTGTTCTGCAGGGAGAATAGGTGCGTCACCCAGCGGTGCTCGTAGGACATAATCTTTCTTGGCAGCTATGAGGATAATCCTCAGGTTCCGGACCCAGTCCGTATAGTTGCTACCATCGTCTTTCAGCTTGGTTTTCTCTAGGAACGCGTTGAAGTTGAGGACTACATTGGCCATTTGATCTACAAGACATATTGTAAATATTTAGACTAAGTTCATGATAATAAAGTTCATTTAATCAAATTATTTAATGAACTCCCACTTAGATAGACATCCCTCTTCTAGTCATCTAAGTATTACATGATCCGAGTCAACTAGGCCGTGTCCGATCATCACGTGAGACGGACTAGTCAACATCGGTGAACATCTTCATGTTGATCGTATCTTCTATACGACTCATGCTCGACCTTTCGGTCTTTTGTGTTCCGAGGCCATGTTTGCACATGCTAGGCTCGTCAAGTCAACCTAAGTGTTTTGCGTGTGTAAATCTGTCTTACACCCGTTGTATGTGAACATTAGAATCTATCACACCCGATCATCACGTGGTGCTTCGAAACAACGAACTGTCGCAACGGTGCATAGTTAGGGTGAACACTTTCTTGAAATTATTATGAGGGATCATCTTATTTACTACCGTCGTTCTAAGTAAACAAGATGCAAAACATGATAAACATCACATGCAATCAAATAATAAACGTGACATGATATGGCCAATATCACATAGCTCCTTCGATCTCCATCTTGGGGCTCCATGATCATCTTGTCACCGGCTTGACACCATGATCTTCATCATCGTGTCTCCATGAAGTTGCTCGCCAACTATTACTTCTACTACTATGGCTAACGTGTTTAGCAATAAAGTAAAGTAATTTACATGGCGATTCTCAATGACACGCAGGTCATACAAAAAATAAAGACAACTCCTATGGCTCCTGCCGGTTGTCATACTCATCGACATGCAAGTCGTGATTCCTATTACAATAGCATGAACATCTCATACATCACATATAGATCATTCATCATTCATCACAACTTTGGCCATATCATATCACAAAGCACTCGCTGCAAAAACAAGTTAGACGTCCTCTAATTGTTGTTGCAAGTTTTTACGTGGCTGAATTAGGGTTCTAGCAAGAACGTTTTCTTACCTACGTAAAAGCCACAACGTGATTTGTCAACTTCTATTTACCCTTCATAAGGACCCTTTTCATCGAATCCGCTCCAACTAAAGTAGGAGAGAGAGACACCCGCCAGCCACCTTATGCAACTAGTGCATGTTAGTCGGTGGAACCGGTCTCACGTAAGCGTACGTGTAAGGTTGGTCCGGGCCGCTTCATCCCACAATACCGCTGAAGCAAGATAAGACTAGTAGCGGCAAGAAAAGTTGACAACATCTACGCCCACAACAAATTGTGTTCTACTCGCGCAAGAAGAACTACGCATAGACCTAGCTCATGATGCCACTGTTGGGGAACGTTGCAGAAAATTAAAATTTTTCCTACGGTTTCACCAAGATCCATCTATGAGTTCATCTAGCAACGAGTATTCAGATTAGATAGCATCTACATACCACTTTGTAGATCGCAACGGAAGCGTTCGAGTGAACGTGGATGAGGTAGTCGTACTCGCCGTGATCCAATTCACCGATGATCTAGTGCCGAACGGACGGCACCTCCGCATTCAACACACGTACGGAAAGCGTGACGTCTCCTCCTTCTTGATCCAGCAAGGCAAAGGAGAGGTTGGGGAAGAAGGCTCCAGCAGCAGCACGACGGCGTGGTGATGGTGGAACTGCAGTACTCCGGCAGGGCTTCGCCGTGCACTTACGGAGGAGGAGGAGGTGTTGGAGAGGGAGAGGGAGGCGCCAGGGCATATGGGTCCGGCCACCCCTCCCTCCCCTCCCTTTATATAGGCCTCTTGGGGGGGCGCCGGCCCTGGGAGATCTAATCTCCCAAGGGGGCGGCGGCCAGGGAGGATTCCCTCCCCCCCAAGCCATCTAGGAGGTGCCTTCCACCACTAGGACTCCTCCTAGATGGAACCCTAGGTGCATGGGCCCTTTGGGGCTGGTTCCCCTTGGCCCAAGCAGGCCAAGGCGCACCCCCTAAGGCCCATGTGGCCCACCAGGGCAGGTGGCCTCACCTGGTGGACCCCCGGGACCCCTTCGGTGGTCCCGGTACAATACCGATAACCCCGAAACTTGTCCCGATGGCCGAAACAGCACTTCCTATATATAATTCTTTACCTCCGGACCATTCCGGAACTCCTCGTGACGTCCGGGATCTCATCCAGGACTCCGAACAACATTCGGGTTACTGCACATACATATCCCTACAACCCTAGCGTCACCGAACCTTAAGTGTGTAGACCCTACGGGTTCGGGAGACATGCAGACATGACCGAGACGGTTCTCGGGCAATAACCAACAGCGGGATCTGGATACCCATGTTGGCTCCCACATGCTCCACGATGATCTCATCGGATGAACCACGATGTCGAGGATTCAATTAATCCCGTATACGATTCCCTTTGTCAATCGGTATTTTACTTGCCCGAGATTCGATCGTCGGTATCCCAGTACCTCGTTCAATCTCGTTACCGGCAAGTCACTTTTCTCATACCGTAATGCATGATCCCGTGATCAAACACTTTGATCACATTGAGCTCATTATGATGATGCATTACCGAGAGGGCCCGGTGATACCTCTCCGTCAAGCGGAGTGACAAATCCCAGTCTCGATCCATGTCAACCCAACAGACACTTTCAGAGATACCCGTAGTATACCTTTATAGTCACCCAGTTACGTTGTGACGTTTGGCACACCCAAAGCACTCCTACGGTATCCGGGAGTTATACGATCTCATGGTCTAAGGAAAGGATACTTGACATTGGAAAACTCTAGCAAACGAACTATGCGATCTTATGCTATGTTTAGGATTGGGTCTTGTCCATCACATCATTCTCCTAATGATGTGATCCCATTATCGATGACATCCAATGTCCATAGTCAGGAAACCATGACTATCTGTCGATCAACGAGCTAGTCAACTAGAGGCTCACTAGGGACATATTGTTGTCTGTTATTCACACATGTATTACGATTTCCGGATAACACAATTATAGCACGAATAAAGACAATTATCATGAATAAGGAAATATAATAATAATGCTTTTATTATTGCCTCTAGGGCATATTTCCAACAGTTAAGCCAGCAAGTATTGAAGACATACAAGTACAACAAGAATCTTACTCTTCTTCTTCCTCGTCGGAGCTGAGCGCGGAGAAGTCAAAGCCTGGCCCACCTCCGGCGCGAGGAGGCGGATTAGTAGGATCCCTTGGCCGCTTGGCGGGAGCTGGAGCGGCGGACCGGGAGGACCCCGCTCCAGTTGCCGCTGCAGCGTGAGGTGCTTCTGCGGCAACAGAACTTGCCGCGGTGGAGCGTGTCGTGCGGCGCGGCAGGGGTTGACTCGTCCGCCGCTCCGCTACGTCCCCGGCCTTGCGAAGACGCCTTCTTGGTGGAGCCGGGGGCTCTGCTTGCGGCAAGCTGTCCGAAGACGAAGAGGAAGATGAGCCGATCTCCAACGAGCCGCTCGTATCCTCGGCGGGCCCGCTCGGCCCGGCGTCATGCCTGGCAGACTCTTCCTCGCCGGCAAGCTCCTCTCGCTCGGCAAGGCTTGCCGCCTCTGTTGCCTCTGCCTCCTCCACGGTGAACCCAAACTCGCCCGCAGCTGCGGCTGCCGCCGCCTCTTCCAGCCTGGTGGCGATGCGCTTGAGCTCCTCGTCGGTGGTGTCCCGGGTGAGACCCCTCTTCTCATCGGCATCAATCGGCACTTCTACCAAGCCATCGAAGAACGCCCGCACGACATCATCCGCAGGCTCTATCCAGGCTGGGTCAATTTCATGCGAGTCGCACAGCGGCATCATTGCACGGATGCGGTCGAGCGAGGATTTTTTGCACAGCGGAACGACGCCCCTCGGCAACCTGAACACTTCGGGATGCTGTGGGTCGTACTTGAACAGCTCCTGGAGCATCGCGTTGAGCTCCAGGACAGTGAAGTTGAAGTTGAGGCCCGGCCGCAGCCTCATGATATCCACCGCGTTCTGGAACTCCCAGGCAGGTCTCCTCCTCTCCTGCAGGGGGGCGATGCGGCGGCGGAGGAAATCTGCGCCAACCGCTCCTACAGTAAGCCCGACAAGCCTGAGGCGTAGGATCCGGGCGACAACAATCTTCAGTCTGTCGTCTTCCGGGGCCAGGCTACTCCAATCACTGCCGCGCACTGCTGGAGTTTGGCGCAGGGCAGTGAACGGCTGCGGGTTCTCCTCGACAATCAGGCACCAGTCCGCCCTCCACTCCTCCCACTTGCTGCGGAACTCTCCATCCAGATAAGCATCCTTTTTGCCGGTTTTCGAGATCCAGGCGATTCCGCCGGATAAAGTCTCTCCTTTCTCAACTCGAGGCGAAAAGAAATGGCGGAAAAGGGCTACGTTTGGATGGATTCCAACAAAGTTTTCGCAGAGATGTGCGAAAACTGCCATGGTCAGGACAGCATTGGGGGTGAAGTCAAGGAGGTGGAGCCCGTAGGTGTTCATGACGTCACAAAAGAATTCAGAAAAGGGCGGGCAGAGCCTGCAGTAGAAGAACAAGGCGAAGAAAGGGTACCCAGTGGGAGCCTTATCCCAAGCAGCGCCTGGGAGTACCTGCGTGCGCGGATGCGCTCGCGTCCCCGTCGACCAGAAGAGGTAGAAGTCCTCCTTCAGCTCTTCCGCGACAAGCCTCGGAGGGAAAATTGCCCGCTCCTTTCGCAGCGCCGCGAGCCGCTGCGCCTCGGCCGACTTCCCCTTCTCGGCTTTCGGAGCCATGGCGGGAATGGTGAGGGAGGACGACGGCGTTGGTGGTGCTGGTGGCGATGGGGCGGGAGCGCTGCTCTCCTTCGGCTTTGGGAAGAAGGGGAGTGGCGAAGATTCTCGAGGAAGGAATAGCAACGAGCAGATGGGCGAACTGCCCCTGTTTCCCCTGCTTATAAGGAGGGAGGGGGCGGACGGTCCGCCTTTCCGAATAAAGAACCACCCACGATCTCTCCCATGACGCCGCAATCGACGCGTGCCGTTCGGGGAGGGCGCGGTGGATGCGGAGTAAGATACAGCGTGATCCAGGCCGCGCGTGCCCGTGCCCTGTTTTGGGCCTGGCTCAACAGCGCTCGGCATCGTGTATGGCCCAGGCCCGAGGGCTCCTGTCGGTGGGCTCCTGTCGGTGTACTAGAGTAGGGGTACCCTAGTATCCTGAACTTGTGCACGGGCAGTCCCAGCGTCCCGCGGCAAGGCTTGCCGGGCGACCGCCAATATCCTCCGTGGCTCCTTTGGAGCCATTCAAGAACAAAGTATTCAAGCCAAGGAGACAAGTCCCCGGCAAGAGGAGCTTGCCGGGAAGGCCACTCAAGGCACAAGACCCCGACAAGAGGAGCTTGTCGGGAAGGCCAACCAGGGCATCTCAAGGAACTTGCCGCGACACGCCACACGTCCCGGCAGGGTCCGGTGAGCGACAAGCTTCCGGACGCGACAAGACAATGGCCGCGGCAAGGCGCTTGCCGTGGCAAGCAACCACTCTGTACCTGCGCTCCAGCACACCCACCTACGTGTCGCTCTGGGACCCTTCCAGGCGTACGTGGCGGGAGGCTGTGCAGCCAGGGGTACACTATGGCAAGCGGCGCTAACAAGATCGCCATCGTGGCGAGCGGTGGCGTCCCTGACGGTCCCTTTTCTGCACTGTTTGGGCGACGTAGATAGGCATTTAATGCCTTTGTCCCCTGCCATCAGGGTTAGGTATGATACACTGTGCAGGTAGCTGTACCAACCGCAACACCTTTTCCATTTTTGCCCTTGCCTACGTTGCCACCTGTCGGTGACCCCTTGAGCATATAAAAGGAGGCCCATGCGCAACGTAGAGGGGGAGGATGAACAGTAGAACACTCACGCTCGGTCTCGTTAGCCGCTTGTGTGTACTGTAGCACTCAGCGCTCCCGAGCAAGAACTCAATACAATCCACAAAGCAGCAGTAGGAGTATTATCTCTCCGGAGAGCTCCGAAGCTGGGTAAACCGCTCGTGTGCCTCGCCTCGATCTGCTCTTCATGCGACCTCCGCCCCCCGCCGAACCGAAAAGGGGCTCTGTCCCCATAGGTGCTCGTGGAGTCAGCTTCCCCGACACATGCCTCATGGGCAAGATGACTAAAACGCCGTTCTCCGGAATGGAGCGAGCAACAGATTTGTTGGAAATCATACATACAGATGTATGTGGTCCAATGAATGTTGAGGCTCGCGGCGGGTATCGTTATTTTCTTACCTTCATAGATGATTTAAGCAGATATGGGTATATATACTTAATGAAACATAAGTCTGAAACATTTGAAAAGTTCAAAGAATTTTAGAGTGAAGTTGAAAATCATCGTAACAAGAAAATAAAGTTTCTACGATCTGATCGTGGAGGAGAATATTTGAGTTATGAGTGAAGTTGAAAACTGCATTCCTGAATGGATTTCTGGAAGAAGAGTTGTATATGATGCAACCAGAAGGTTTTGTCGATCGAAAGGGAGCTAACAAAGTGTGCAAGCTCCAGCGATCCATTTATGGACTGGTGCAAGCCTCTCGGAGTTGGAATAAACGCTTTGATAGTGTGATCAAAGCATTTGGTTTTATACAAACTTTTGGAGAAGCCTGTATTTGCAAGAAAGTGAGTGGGAGCTCTGTAGCATTTCTAATATTATATGTGGATGACATATTGCTGATTGGAAATGATATATAATTTTTGGATAGCATAAAGGGATACTTGAATAAGAGTTTTTCAATGAAAGACCTCGGAGAAGCTGCTTATATATTGGGCATCAAGATCTATAGAGATAGATCAAGAAGCTTAATTGGACTTTCACAAAGCACATACCTTGACAAAGTTTTGAAAAAGTTCAAAATGGATCAAGCAAAGAAAGGGTTCTTGCCTGTGTTACAAGGTGTGAAGTTGAGTAAGACTCAATGCCCGACCACTGCAGAAGATAGAGAGAATATGAAAGATGTTCCCTATGCTTCAACCATAGGCTCTATCATGTATGCAATGCTGTGTACCAGACCTGATGTGTGCCTTGCTATAAGTTTAGTAGGGAGGTACCAAAGTAATCCAGGAGTGGATCACTGGACATCGGTCAAGAACATCCTGAAATACCTGAAAAGGACTAAGGATATGTTTCTCGTTTATGGAGGTGACAAAGAGCTAGTCGTAAATGGTTACGTTGATGCAAGCTTTAACACTGATCCGGACGATTCTAAATCGCAAACCGTATACGTGTTTACATTAAACGGTGGAGCTGTCAGTTGGTGCAGTTCTAAACAAAGCGTCGTGGCGGGATCTACATGTGAAGCGGAGTATATAGCTGCTTCAGAAGTAGCAAACGAAGGAGTCTGGATGAAGGAGTTCATATCCGATCTAGGTGTCATACCTAGTGCATCGGGTCCAATGAAATTCTTTTGTGACATTACTGGTGCAATTGCCTTGACAAAGGAATCCAGATTTCACAAGAGAACCAAGCACATCAAGAGATGCTTCAATTCCATTCGGGATCTAGTCCAGGTGGGAGACATAGAGATTTGCAAGATACATACGGATCTAAATGTTGCAGACCCGTTGACTAAACCTCTTCCACGAGCAAAACATGATTAGCACCAAGGCTCCATGGGTGTTAGAATCATTACTGTGTAATCTAGATTATTGACACTAGTGCAAGTGGGAGACTGAAGGAAATATTCCCTAGAGGCAATAATAAAGTTATCAATTATTTCCTTATATCATGATAAATGTTTATTATTCATGCTAGAATTGTATTAACTGGAAACATAATACTTGTGTGAATACATAGACAAACAGAGTGTTACTAGTATGCCTCTGCTTGACTAGCTCATTGATCAAAGATGGTTATGTTTCCTAACCATTGACATGAGTTGTCATTTGATTAACGGGATCACATCATTAGAAGAATGATGTGATTGACTTGACCCATTCCGTTAGCTTAGCACACGATCGTTTAGTATTATGCTATTACTTTCTTCATGACTTATATATGTTCCTATGACTATGAGATTATGTAACTCCCATTTACCGAAGGAACACTTTGTGTGCTACCAAACGTCACAACGTAACTGGGTGATTATAAAGGTGCTCTACAGGTGTATCCAAAGGTACTTGTTGGGTTGGCATATTTCGAGATTAGGATTTGTCACTCCGATTGTCAGAGAGGTATCTCTGGGCCCACTCGGTAATGCACATAACTATAAGCCTTGCAAGCATTGTAACTAACGAGTTAGTTGCGGGATGATGTATTACGAAACGAGTAAAGAGACTTGCCGGTAATGAGATTGAACTAGGTATTGAGATACGACGATCGAATATCGGGCAAGTAACATACCAATGACAAAGGGAACAACGTATGTTGTTATGCGGTTTGACCGATAAAGATCTTCGTAGAATATGTGGGAGCCAATATGAGCATCCAGGTTCCGCTTTTGGTTATTTACCGGAGACGTGTCTCGGTCATGTCTACATAGTTCTCGAACCCATAGGGTCCGCACGCTTAAAGTTTGATGATGGTTATATTATGAGTTTATGTGTTTTGATGTACCGAGTATAGTTAGGAGTCCCGGATGTGACCATGGACATGACGAGGAGTCTCGAAATGGTCGAGACGTAAAGATCGATATATTGGATGACTATGTTTGGACACTGGAAAGGTTCCAGAAGGTTTCAGACATTTATCGGAGTACCGCAGGTTACCGGAACCCCCCCGAGAACTAATGGGCTTTGTTGGGCCCTAGTGGAGAGAGAGAGGGGCCGTCCAGGGCAAGAGGCGCGCCCCCTCCCCTTGAGTCCGAATAGGACAAGGAAGGGGGGGGGGGCCCTTGCCTTTCCCCTCTCCCACTCCTTCCTTCAACCTCCTCCTTGGACTAGGAAAGGGAGGGGCAAACCTACTTGGAGTAGGTTTCCCCCTCCTAGGGTGCGCCACCCCCTTGGCCGGCCCTCTCCTCCCCCCCTTTATATACGAAGGAGGGGGCACCCCATAGACACAACAATTGATCTCTTGATCTCTTAGCCGTGTGCGGTGCCCCCTCCACCATAATCCACCTCGATAATATTGTAGCGGTGCTTAGGCGAAGCCCTGCGTCGGTAGAACATCATCATCGTCACCATGCCATCGTGCTGACGAAACTCTCCCTGAACACTCGGCTGGATCGGAGTTCGAGGGACGTCATCGAGCTGAACGTGTGCTGAACTCGGAGGTGCCGTGCGTTCGGTACTTGATCGGTCGGATCGTGAAGACGTATGACTACATCAACCGCGTTGTGCTAACGCTTACGCTTTCGGTCTATGAGGGTACGTGGACAACACTCTCCCCTCTCGTTGCTATGCATCACCATGATCCTGTGTGTGCGTAGGATTTTTTTTGAAATTACTACGTTCCCCAACACTGACAAGGAAACCCGTCGCCCCGGGGGGGGGGGGGAGGGTAGCCATGTGATGTTTCCTTATGGGCCCCTCGTAACTCCTTTCCGCCTGATTCCAACGGTGAAAATTCTTATAATTAAATAGAGAAACCCCCAGAAATAAACCTAGTACTTTGACTCCGCCGCCGCAAGCCTCTGTACCAAAGCGATCCCATCTGGAGGCCTTTTTCGGCACCTTGCTAAAGAGGGAAATCATCACCGGAGGCTATCTTCATCATCTGGCGGTCTCCATGCCGGAGAGGGAGTAGTTCACCCTCGAGGCTGAGGGTATGTACTAGTAGCTATGTGTTTGATCTCTCTCTCTCTCTCTCTCTCTCTCTCTCTCTCTCTTGTTCTTGATTTGGCACGATCTTGATGTACCGCGAGCTTTATTTAGTTGGATCATATGATGTTCTTCCCTTTCTATCTTTGATGAATTGAGTCATGCTCTTTGAGGTTTCGTTATGTTGGATTGAATGTTGGACTTGAGATCACTTGATGTATGTCTTGCATGTGGGTACCCGTGGTGACAATGGGCTGTTGTATTGAGTCACTTGATATATGTTTTTTTAATCAACTTGCAGATTCCTGTAGTGACATTGGGGTGATCTAGGCACATAGGTTGATACACGTTTTCGTCCTACGTTCTCCAATAGAAACTTTGGAGTGATTCTTTGTCGGATGTTGAGGGATTGTTATATGATTCAATTATGTTAGCACTGTTGAGAGATTTCACCAGTGAAAGTATGAACCCTAAGCCTTCTTTCTAAGCATTGAAATACCGTATGTGCTCATTTTTGTTACTTTCTACCTTGATGTTTTTATCGTTTCAAATTACAAAAACCTATATGTACTATCCATACTACACTTGTATCACCATCTCTTTGTCGAACTAGTGCACCTATACAATTTACCGTTGTATTGAGTGTGTTGCGAACACAAAAGATTTCTTGTATTTGATTGCAGGGTTGTTTGAGAGAGACCATCTTCATCCTACACCTCCCACGAATTGATAAATCTTAGGGGATCCACTCAAGGGAAATTTGTTGTTGTCCTACAAAACTCTGCGCTTGGAGGTCCAACAGAGGCTACACGAATAAAGTTGCGTAGTAGACATCAAACACTTTTTTGGCGCCATTACCAGGGAGGTGAGTGCTTGAAGGTATATCTTTTTTAGATCTTGCAATGGAATCATTTTGTTTCTTGTTTATTCACTAGTTTGGGTTTATAAAAAAGAAAACTACAAAAAAGTAGAAATGAAGTTATATCAAGTTCTTTATCTTTATGACATCTTTCTCGAAAATGATGGATCAGAATATTATGCTAAAGTGTTAGAAGAACAATTCAATAAAATGTGTGGCATAAAATCTTTGAATGATAAGCATGATTGCAATGTTGTTAGTATGCTTTCTATGAATATCCATGATGCTAATGATATGCAAAGCCGTAAGCTTGAGGATGCTATATTTGATGAAGATGATATTTTTAGTTCCCCAAGTTTTGATTAGCAAATTTATTATGATGATTGCATGCCTCCTATTTATGATGATTACAATGATGAAAGTGGGTTTGTAAGAGTGTTAACTCTAGGAAGCAATGATCCCACTATTTTGGAGGGTGTTGAATCTTATTGTAATAATTATGAAAGTGTATTTGGAGAGGTCATGACTTTAATTAATGATGATTTCACTATTTTGGGAGAGGTTTCAATTGATTTTGACAACAAAGTTGCTATCTATGATGATTATCATGATGACATGTATGCTATTTTAATTTTCAATTGGATTATGCCAATCAAGTATCACATGATAGTTAGTTCATTGAATTTGCTCCCACCACTATTGATGAGAAGAAATTTGCTTATGTGGAGAGTAATAAAAATTTTGTGCTTGCTGATGGTGAAAAGAATGCTTTATGTGATAGTTATATTGTTGAGTTTTCTAATGATGCTACTGAAAATTATTATGAGAGAGTAAGATATGCTTATATATATTTCAACAACATCAAGTTTCCTCGCTTTATGTTGAAAGTTTTGAAGTCGTTTTTCCTTCCCGTGCTAGTTGATTCTTGGTCCCAAAAATTGTTTGCTCACAAAATCCCTATGCATAGGAGTGTTAGGCTTAAAATGCTTTCCATACGATTGATGATCCTCTCTTGCATGTTGCAATTACTATTCTTATGTGAACATCATTAAAATCATCATGCCTAGCTAAAAAATGCATTAAAGAAAGGGATTTTTATTTCCGTGCCCCTGGTTCGTTAGTTCTACTCATTCATCCCCACAGTCTTAACTTTTGCTCAATTTTCCCCACTCCCTTCCCCGAAACCCTCAGAACTGGTCATAGCGGACATTGCCGTCAGGTCAATGGCTTGACCGTTAACTCTGACTAGTGGGGCCGCGTAGGGAGGAGTCCACATTTTGACCGTTACGTGGTAACCAGTGGGGCCGGGAAACTGACAGTCACTGTAACATGAATCAGATCTAGTCGCTTCCACACCGCCCCTCTGCCGCCATCGTGCCGCCTCTGCCGCCGTCATGCCGCCTCCGCCGCACTCTTGCCGCCTCCGCCGCAGTCGTGACGACTCCGCCGCATCTGCCCTCTCTCCCTATCTAGGATTAGGAAGCGATGTCGGGGGGGGGGGGGCACCCCGTCCGGCCCATCGACCGTGGAGATGATTAGGTCGAATCAGAGGCTGATAATTCATGGATTCCACCTGGGTAAGCATCGTTTTCCTCTCAAATTGATTAGGAGATCCGTAAAGTAGGCTGTATTTGACCATCGTTGGCGTGAATCAGCGCAATTTATCTGAAAATTTTCGGCCTAACTACATCCTTTATCTTATTTCAATCAAATAGGGTTGATCCTGCACTTGCTTTTCGGCTGGCGGTTAGAATGGAAACTAGCGAGCTACATGGAACTAAACCGTGTGTGATTTCTGGATTTTTCTACCCTAAAGTGGTAGAAACCAGCATTTTGTTCAGAGATTTCCACGAGGCACTCTGTTGTGAGTATCCATGGAGCCCTGCCAATGCTGTTGAACTGAGATATTTCGACAGTACCGAGCAGAGATTTGTCCCATTAACTTGTGATGAGCATCTAGGATTCCTATTTAATTTGAATGCTGACAGTCGTTTCGGTAAAATCCATATCGGTGTGCTTCAGGCACGCAAACAACGTATCCTGAAGGGTGTTCAGACATCATCTGTCTCTGCTAATAGCGAGCGTCCTTGCACTCCAAGTAAACCTAGTGGTTCTGAAAGCCACAACATGTCGGCTGCCGCTAATTCTGCCACTTCTCCTCTCCCTTCTGCACCTGATGTAGAAGTAGATGCAGAGCCTGACGAGGAAGTGCCTCTACATGATGATGAGGATGAGATTCTATTCCCTGAACTGGTAGATAGAGTCAGTCAACAGATAGTGGAAGATGAATATGCAAAGGAGCCTAGCAGCCATGCTAGATTTGATGACACTGCCGATGAAGAGAGGGAGGAGAACATCAACTCCTTAGTTTTACAAGAATATGACGGTGAGGACATGCCAACAATTGAGTGGAATAGGGAGAATCCTGACCTTACTCCAGCAACCGTATTTGAATCGATGGTGGACTGTCGTAATGCAGTGACTACATATTGCATTCTCACTGAAAACTCTTATGAGGTTGATAGGAGTGAGCCAGGAAGATTCACTATTCATTGCCCTTATGATAGGTGTAGGTGGAGGTTGCATGCATCCACTATGCGAAAGAGCAAATTGATTCAGGTATTACAACTGAATATCGTTATCAGATTATTTATCCATTCTATATTTAGACCATGTGTACTATTTCTTAATTGTATTTGACATCTTTTTCATTTTGTTTCAGATAAAAAGCAACCCACACGGGCACACTTGCCCACCTGGAGGGGGAGAGAGAGGGGGAAAGGACAAATCTAATCTTGCAAAGACTAGGTGGGTGGCAGATGCAATCTTGGATTGGGTGAGGGAAACACCAACAATTGGTCCAACAACACTCCATGGGAAGCTATTTGAGAAGTACAAGATTAATGTACAGTACATGAATATTTTCTATGCTAAGAAAAGGGCTCTTGATAGGATTAATGGTCCATGGAATGAGAGTTTTCAGTTGCTTTACACCTTCAAAGCTGAAGTGGAGACGACTAGTCGAGGGAGTGTTGTAGAGATTGACAAGCATACATTTAAGTACAAATTAAAAGGGAAGGCAATGGAGAAGGAGTGCTTCAGGAGGGCTTTTGTTTGTTTCAAGGCTTGTTGGCAGGGGTTTCTGAATGGTTGTAGGCCCTATTTGGCTGTCGATGCAACTGCTTTGAATGGAAGATGGAGAGACCAGCTAGTAGCAGCTTCTGCAGTTGATGGACACAACTGGCTATTCCCAGTTGCATTTGGTGTGTTGGAGGTAGAGAGTGAGGAGAGTTGGGTCTGGTTTCTGCAGCAGTTGTGCAACATTATAGGTACACCCTCAGGTTTAGTTATACACACAGATGCTTGCAAGGGTTTAGAAACTGCAGTAGAAATTGTATTCCCTGGAGTGGAACATAGGAAATGTATGTGACACCTAGCACAGAATTTTAAAAAGAATTTCAAAGGCAAAGTTTATGATGAGAATCTATGGCCAGCATCATACACATGTAGCTTGAGGAAGCATGAGCACCATTTGAGAGTGTTGTATACTCATAATCCTTTGGTGAAGGAGTACATGGATGAACATCATGGAAAGTTGTGGTCAAGAAGCAAATTCAATGAAATCTGCAAAGTAGACTATGTGACCAATAACCTCGCTGAGTGTTTCAATGCAAAGTTCAAGTCAGTGAAAGGGCTTTTGTTGTGGCAAGCATTTGATAAGATCAGACAGATGATCATGGTAAAGATGGCTCTTCGTAAAAGAATTGCAGAAACATAATATGTTGGCCATCATATGCTCCCATCTCTGATTAAGGCATTGCATTCTAAGGCAAGATGACTAAGGATGAAATGCATTCGACCGTCGACATACGAGGCTGAGGTGACATACACTGACAGTAAAAATAGGGAATGGAGATATCCAGTGAACCTTGCAACCAATGAATGCAGTTATAGGCAATGGCAGATCCGCGGGAAGCCGTGCATACATGCCCTACATCTCATGACTGTTATTGGAGGTGAAGATGGTGAAGTTGATCAGTATTGCTCTGAATATTTCTCTATTGCCAAATTCAGGGCTGCTTATGCTGAAAATGTGCCTGCACTCTTTGGAAAATACAAATGGAACATAGTAGACCCAGGGTTCAAACTCCATTCTCCTGTACTGACTAGACCACCAGGAAGACCAAGGAAAAACAGGATAAGAGTTGGTGAAGAGGGTCGTGTAAAAACTAGCGAAGTGCAAAAGATGTGGTATCTTAGGGCATATTGCTAGGCATTGTACCAATCCAGTTGATGGATCATTTGGAGAAGAGGAACAATGGGCAGCAGCAAATGCAGAGGAGAATGTAGCAGCAGAGGAGAATGCAGCAAGTTTAGAGGAGAATGCAGCAGCAGAGGAGAATGCACCAAGTTTAGAGAATGAAGCAACTGAAGTAGCAGCTTGGTATGTGTGCAATCTTTCCATTCTTTTGCATTTGTTCCCTTTTTTATCGATGGCTAAGCTTATTACTGTTTGACCCAGCTATAGGATAATGAGAGGCACAAGACAGAAAAGACCTAGAGAGTAAGAAACTTCGGTTGAACCATCATCTGATGCGGAATTTGAAACCATGGCTTACGAAGGTTTTGAAGCTATAAGAGAGGAGGACGTTATTTTGTCTAAAGTTCCTTTAAAGATGAGTGAGCCCATAGATTACCGTCAACTGGTCATCACTTGCTCGATCAGTCAAAGCTCAACAAAACCGCCACCACCAGAAGTGAAGGTCAGAAGCAACAAGACAAAGCTTTCAAAAGCACAAAATATCCCAGCCAGGGAAACTAGAAGCAAGACGGTTAACCCATCTCGGAACACAAGGAGCAAGGCAAAGATTTGAATTTGAACTTGGATGCAAGTCATAAACTTTGAACTTTAAAGATTTGTAAGAAGGATTCTGTCGTCAATTTGAAGTACTGTGAAAACTTGTAAGGTGTAATAATTCTATATGTAAACTTTGAAAATGAACTACTGAGGCAAACTTTGAATTTGAACCAACTCTTGAAGTCCATTCCCCTATGGTGTGAGTTGCATAGTTTGCTGAACTATTATAAACGTTAGACGATCAATCCGATCTCTTTTGCGTCTACAAAACTTGTAGTCATGAGAAATGTGCTCCAAATGAGCTCCCAAGCTAGGGTAAACAGCCCCATTTGTAATCAAGTTTTTTTGGACCTACTCCAAATGAGCCAAATATTTTTTATTAACACCACACTACTAGGAAAAGGCCTACTAATGGCGCACCGGTTTTGCCTACTAATGGCGCACTACCGGTGCGCCATTACTATCACGCCACTAGAATTTTTTACTAATGACGCACCACTGTTGCGCCATTAGTATCTGGTATTCTAATGGCGCACCAGGAAGTGCGCCATTAGTATGTAACATCATGCACCATTAGTATGCCTCCCGGGGGGGCATATGTAACCATCTGCTTTGTCATACTAATGGCGCACTCTGTCCTGATGCGCCATTAGTATCCTTTGGCATACTAATGGCACACCTTGTGGTGATGCGACATTAGTATGAATATTTGGTTTTTCTTTTTTTTTACTTTTCTGGTTTTTGCACAGGTTACAAAATATATTATTGGACATCAGCACACAGCAATAGCAGATTCATCGAATACAATAGAAGATTAGTCTCCGAATACAATTCATCATATTAGTCTCCAAATTCAAAAGACCGAACAAAGATAAAACATTACAAGTCTCGAGACCGCGAGTATCGAGTTTGTCTTCACATTACAAGTCGATATCGATCATCTAAACTACCATCACATAGAAGAGAGCTGCGGTCATCACGATGAGCATCATCGCGATCAAACTGGTCTTCATCCGGTTCCTCCAACGCTCCCTCCTCTCTCCCGCTAGATAGCAGGCGTATCTAGATTCCGCCTCCGCCCTAGTGGTGTACCCTTTGTAACTGTTACCGCTGAAACGGTGAACCTGTCTCCGACACTCCTCCCAGTCGTCGTAGACTCCGGGAACCTTACCCTTGTACACGACATACGACATCATCTCTATGCACAAGCTAAACAACAGACAATACATACATAATCAATATGTAAGTATGCAACAAAAGGATCGGAAGAGAAAAGCAAGACATTAATAGCACGATTCATGGTCCTACTAATAAATAGCATTGATTACATCTAAGTTGAACAACTGTCCAAACCAAAGAGACATACGAATTCATTAAAGTTTAATTACAACATGAGCCAATCAATGTTTCAGAACTACACATCACTACTTTCGACTCAACTCATCGGACAGGAGCGTGGATGAAGCCGTCGTCTGTCGTGATGGTCATGAAATCGCGGGAGTTGTCACCCTGCATTTGTAGGGTTGGACAGTTGATATCTGAGGAAGAACTGCCCCGAGGTATGAAGGACATCTTGATGGATGATGTCCGCAAACTCCGACTGGATGCGAAAGAATTCTTGTCTGAGGTCCGCGTCCTGGATTGCCGACAAGCTCGTGGCCCAATCTTTGAGATTATCTGGTAGCAGAAGGTGATGATGGCCCCTTACGATCGCTCGCATGTGATGGAGGGCGTAGTAGGCATCCTTCTGATCGCCAGGCGGCTGCTTGACGCAGCAGAACTTCGTATTGTGTGAGAACATGTGCTTGCCATACTTACGAACTGCCCTGGTGAAGGTGCCTCCAGATTTGGCCTAGCCGGGGAGAACATCATCAAGAACTTTCTTGACATTTGTGTAGTCTATCTTGGAGTTACTGTTCGGGTCTAAATACGTGGCCATGGAATATTTCGGCCTTAAGAGGATGAGTGTGCAATGTGTGTCACTGCACAGAACACGGAATGTTAGAAAAAAAGAACGATCGAAATCTAAGAAATCATATGTTACGGGGCGATTAAGGGATGACTTACTCGGGAAAGTAAGGCACAAGGAAGTTATCCTTATCTGCGTTTGCCAGAATGACGCCTTCGAGGTGTGAACTTGCAACTTGGCGGTCCCCAGCGTTGCTCAAGTGCTTGGCACGCATGTAGAAGGGGTCGACTATCACGATGTCCGGGGTCTTGTCTTTAATGATCCGCATCTGCATACTCAGCGAAAATAGCCGAACGAAGGTGTAGTGCAGCGAATGAAGGTTAAACATAGCAAACATGTCATCAAACCGCAGGACGATCGTACCCCCGATGTCGCCATCCACAAAGCCCTTGCCCTGTGGCACCTTGGCCACGAAAACCGGGTATGCCACATCCTTCTCTCTGAGACGCCGCTTCTCCAAAGAAAGAACACTGTCGTGCAGACTCCGCATAGCACCGGTTGCAGCATTGAGCATATTTGGCCGTAGCATCGCCCTACCCGCCACATGCACCCTCCTCGAGATATCCTTAGGTGAAGGTGGCCCGTCCTGAGCACGAATCGAACTCGGTGCCGGCTGGCTCGCACCGGCGCCCTTGTTAGTCTTTCGTTTCCGTCCCTTCTTCTTGATCTCCTGTAATGGGACCGAGTTCTACTCACAGACCGCCTTCTTGAGCGTGTTGGGGCTGATAATATTTCACACCTCATCTATCTGAGGCTCGGTGAAGGCGGGAGCTGGAGGCGTGTCCTGAGAACTGAACGCCAGACGACGCCTGTTGCAATTGGATTTCTCCGCCGTACCAGCTAGATCGCGGTCGTCTTGGTTGGGTTCTTGAGAAAGAGGCCCGCAGAACTCGTCAGCGTACCCATGTTCGGCAAAGTACTTATCAACTTTGGTAAATGTACCGTCGTCGTCGTCCGGATCCTGTGCCATAGGGCTGTCCGGATCCTGTGCCATAGGGATGTCCGGCAGGTCTGGTAGCGTTGCGGCGTTCTTGCCATGGCTTGGCGCCGGCACGACTGGCGGTCTTGTCTGTGGGGTGGTGTCCCCCGCCCCCAAACAAAACTGGCTCTTCGGCCAAAGCAGGGGCCAGTTTACGCAGGCGCTGAGGGTCATCTCATCTTCTTCGTCGGCCCCAGCGGGTCTAATCGGAGGTAACATCTCGTCGCAGCCTGGCAGCACCCGAACCACTTCAACCCTATACATTGTGGGTGGCATCGGATTACCCTGGAACACGGGGTTGCTCGGTTCAACGACTCTGCCCTTGGCGACATCGACCAACTTGGCGCCCATGAAGTGCAGGAGAGTGCAAGGAACGTCGGCGGCGCCCTGCGAAAACATGTAGGGCGTCAGGGATGCCCAGTCAAAGGCAAGGAGATGAAGTCATCGGCCGAGAGGCTTAGTTAGCGTGATGCCGTCGAGCTCGGCTAATGTCGAGGCACCACCAACAGCGGGCGTGCAACTGACGGAGGGCAGCTTGCTGGCGAGGTGCCGGCCGGCGTACACCCGGGTGCATTAAGCTCCAATGCCCGTGCCGGCGCCAGAGACACGAATACCGCCTCTGCCGGAGACACCAATGGCGCCGCCGGAGATACCAATGGCGCCGCCGGAGACACGAATGGCGCCGCCTGCGCGCTGTGCGAGTTGCTGGCCGTGAAGCTAGGAACCGGGGGAGGCCCCTGTTGGCCGCCCGCAATCCACGTCGCCAGCTCATGAATCAACGTAGGCACCATGGCATTGAGCGTCGTTCCAAGTTGTTGTTGCACTTGCTCTTGGACAAGCTCCGGAATCTGCGCCACTTGTGCCTTGAGTGCTTCAACCTCGCGCGGCTGGCTTTCCAAGCTGGTCTTTTTCTCCTTTCGCCCACCAGCGGTATAGTATGATGACCATTTTGTGGACAAGCCTTTGCCGGCCACACGACCAACTGACGTCGGCTTATCGAGCTTATCCCTGTTTTTCATTACGTTCAGCGCCCTATTCAAAGGGGTGTCGAAAGGGGAGCTGTGAGACGACCCCGCGCTACTGCTTTCTTTGTCCTGCGGAAGGAACGTGAACCATTTAGAAATATTGGGGATTAATTAGAGTGCAACCATATGGAGCTAATTACGCGGGGGTGTATTCCTTACCAGAACAAGCTCAAGATCCTTGGTCTTCGGATCCGTGGTAAGCTCCTTTGTTACCGGGTCCTCCTTGTACCGTGCCCGGAGATAGTTCCTGGTCTGCTTGTCACTATATTTCTCTAAGCGGGGCAGTAGGCCTTGCTCGGCACGCTCCGCGTCCTCCTTGTCCCATACAGGCTCCGCCACTCTGTAACCTCCGGGACCGAGTTGGTGGACCCCTAAGTTCAACTGCCGCATTTCTTTCCCCCACTGACTTGATTCGGAGGTTACGGGGCTCTGGCACTTGATCTTGAACTCCTTGTAGTCATCTTCGCGCATCAAAGGATATTTTGCCTTGATCTTGTCATAACTATCACCTTTATCAATCATTGCCTTCACAGTGCTTCTCCAAGTAGACAGGGCCGTGCTCATCTTCGTGAGGGCGGCACTGTTCACTTTATTCCCTGCGAGGCGTGTGTTTGCAAACTCAGCGGGGAACTTGTATCATTCGTGCAGCTTCGTGAAGAGGAGGCTGCGCAAATTCCCTCGGTCCTTATGCCTTAGGTTCTCGGTGTTGATTGAGGCGATGCTCCGGAGAATGCACCCGAGCTGAACCGAGTACCCCTTGACTACTTGTTTGGGTGCCGTCGGTTGCCCATCGGAGTTCACTTTAGTAATTTCCTCCCTGACGGTGCGGAGCGCGTTCGGGCGCTGGTCCTTCCATTGCATCTTCGGTTCGCTGCCATCTATGCGTGCGCCGCCATCATCAGTGGTGGCATCCTCGGCGGCACCATTAGTGGTGGCATCCTCGGCGGCACCATCAGTGGTGGCATCCTCGGCGGCACCATCATAAGTGGTGTCATCCCCGACGCCACTAGGGGTTGTGTAGTCAGGATCGGTGTCTTCCGCAGCGTCCTCATAGCGGTGAGGTTGTTCCTCCAACTCCTGGGACAGCTCCCAGAAGTGCTTGCCGCCCGAACCGCCGGCCTCATTGTTGTGGGCCATGTTTCGCTCTAAATAGGAAAAAAGTTTGGTCAAAAAGTTGGTTATTGTCAAGGAACAAGATCATGGTCTCATCATTTAGGGTTTGTCGACACCGAGGCATCCTAAAAGCCTAAGCGTACATCATTTAGGTTCTCATCGACACCGAGGCACCCTAAAAGCCAAGGTTTCATCATTTAGGGTTTGTCGACGCCGAGGCACCCTAAATGCTAAGTTTTCATCATTTAGGGTTTATCGATGCCGAGGCACCCTAGGTTGGGCCTAATCACTTGGCACTAATCAGTTGGCACTAATCAGTTGGCTCTATTGCCACCTATGTTGGGTTTATCATCTAGGGTTTATTGATGCTGAGGAGAATTTCTAAGTTGGGCCTAATCACTTGGCTCTATTGCCAGCTATGGTTTAATGCAGCAAGAATAAAGGGGCAGTTGATCCTACTTAATTAAGTACTAAGGTACCCCGACCCATGCATTAGTAGCAAGTACCTCATATGTCCGATTTTTAGCAAAGTCATGCTAAAATTCACGGAAAATTTCAGCATGACCTTTGCTGAAAATAGGACATATGGAGTACCCGAATTTGCCGGAACGGAAGTTAATCGACATTCCGGCAAACTCAAGGGCCTCTCGGGGTACCTGCAAATTCATCACGACACAATGGTCGGAGACAAAACCCAGCAAACTAACAAGATGATCATCATCTTTGCAAGACAGTAGCTCAAGTTTTTGAGAGTAGCCTCTGAAGAAAACAACATTGCAACATTCAAGTTCACAGGATAAAATAATCATCCACATTCACCAACCCACATGATGTTAAAACCCACATGAGCTGTAAACAGACTTAAAAAACCCACATGATGTTAAAATTCACAGGATATGTTTTTTGATTCATGTCATGGTACTTGCTGTCAAACCAAGTATTTTCTTTCTACATAATCTGGGAAGTTTCCTTCTTACTGTCTCACTATCTTATTGTCTCACTACAAAAAACTAGTATGCTTAGTTGAGACTAGTATGCTTAGTTGCATTATGACACGCAAAAACTACAAATATTTGTGTTTTTAGTTGAGCAATACAGCGACAGTGTGATAGGCAAGTTTCAGCTAGCAAAGTGTCACGATTCAGACAACAGAGCAGCTAAGCATAGCAAGTGGATAGATTAGTCAGTATACTAGTACTCTTTAGAAAGCATGAGACATATATTACCTGGAGGAGACTTCGTCGGAGAGTTGCCTGTGAATTGAAAATACAACGAGATCAGCAAAGGACAGTAAGATATATACCGAAATTATCATAACAAAATGCCAGCTACTGCCATGGTCAAAGAATAGATTATGATAGCTGGACAAGTACATGTCAAACTAGATAATTTTCAGAACCGGTTTAACCACCGCAGGATAAAACAATGCATCCAAGACTGGGCTTAGACTAATATCCTCATAGCATAATCTGACATCAAGCAAATATTGTAAGAACAGTGAAAATGTATGTTCACTGCAAATGAATATGGACCAACTGTTCTCATTAACTACTTAAAGAATTAGTTCCATATTGTTGCATGAGAATTGTAGAGAGAAAAGATACATGGTTCTACTTCTGGGATTGGTTACATCTCTTATTGTTCACATTCTTGTCAAAGGACTTTAACCATTAATTATCAGAAGAACTAATGCACATTTAAACACCCTGAATCCGGAAGAAGTAATACAACACTACATAGTACCTCTGTAGTTTCCATGCCAAACTTTGGGTGATATCAAACCATTAGAAAGCATGATCATGAGAACAACATCAGTTTGAAAGATATTGTAACCCCTCCTGGTAACAAATATTCATCTACTCATTTGTAGATACCTAGGAGTAACAAGACTGCACTTGCCAATAATGTTTTATTTATGCTTCCCAAGGACCAACTCCTAAACTGAACACAAAAAACTGTGTGCACATCTGCAAGTTGTAGAAGGAAAAGGTGCAACACTAAAAAAACTATCAAACTAACAGATCCATTAATCAATTATGGACTTCTTACATGTTACATCTATCATTAGTGGCCAGAAAGAATAGTAATTAATGTTTCATATTGTTGCATGAATCCAAACTCACTGGAAAATTCACTAATTGAGCCTAGCTACTTAAAGAAAGAATCTCTAGGCGGATGCTTAGTTGAGACTAGTATCCTCTAAAATGCATCTAAATGCAAGCTCAGAGATTTGAACATTTGGAAAACCCTAGCTACTTAATTCTCCAACCCCCTTTCCTTGTCCAAATTTCTCCAACCCCCAACCCTAGAACACATCAGAAGGAAATAAAGAGGGGGAAGAGGGGGAAGCGGCTTGGGTGCTCACTTGGGAGGTCGAGGGCGACGCGGTGTTGGACGGCGAGCACATCGAGGGCGCAGGCGGGGCCGCGGGGGGAGGGGGTGCTTGGGCGGGAGGACGTCGAGGGCACTCGTCTCGGGGACGGCGAGGGAGGCGGCGAGAGAGGCGGCGCTCGGCTCGGGGACGATGAAGGAGGCGAGGGGGGCGGCGAGGGGGACGGCGAACACGGGGGTCAGCGGGTGAGATCAATGAGGCAGGGGAGAGATTAGAGAGATTGGGGATTTAGTGTGGGGGGAAGCTTTCTAATGGCGCACCACCCCCGCGTGCGCCATAAGTACGACTATTCTAATGGCGCACCGCCCGTCGGTGCGCCATTAGAATTATGTTTTAATCTAGCCCACTAGCCCTATCTACAACCTAACCCTATCTACAATAGAACCCACCCACTAGCCTGACTGGTCAGCACGCAACACACACACCAGGAGGTCCTGGGTTCGATTCCCAGGCTCCCCAATATTTTTTATGCATTTTAAATGTTGTTTTTTATATTTATTTGTGTTTAAATATCTTCAAACTTGTTTAAATTATAACAGTAATATTTTTTTCTATAAAAACAGTAATAATTTTTTAAAAAATATGTTCAAATTTGTTACTTGAAAATATCATCGGCGGCGGCGGTGGAGCGGGGGAGGGTGCGGGGGGTGCCCGTTGGCGGCGGTGGAGTGGGGGAGGGAGCGGGGGGTCGGGTGCTCGTCGGCGGCGGTGGAGCGGGGGAGGGTTGCGGTGGGTCGTCGGCGGCGGTGGAGCTAGCGGGGGAATCGAGATCGAGATGGAGGGGGATCGAGATCGAGATGGAGGGGGAATCGAGATCGAGATGGAGGGGGATCGAGATCAAGTGTCCTCATGAATTCAAAAAGTGCCCATGAAATTTAAAAATATTCATGATATCAAAAAGTGCCCATGAAATACAATCGAGAAATGAAGACTACGATTTAAATACAATCGATCTTAGCTAGCTATCTGTTCACAATCTTCTTGCCCTTCTTTTTCGCAAATGGAGTTCTTCTGTGGAATGGACGTTCTTTAGGTAGGGTGGTCCTGCTTCTTCTTGTGGTGTGTGCTGCTACTTCATCGTCGTCGTCATGTTCGATCTTCGGGTCGCCGTACTTGTCGAAGTCTTGCTCATTGGCTACTCCATCCATTTTGATGATCTTCCTTTTGCCTCTCCTCACGACAACACGACTGGGCTTTGACGGGTCAGTAATGAAGAAGCATTGGTCCACTTGGGAAGCCAGTACCCATGGCTCATTTTTCGCGGTGATGTTTGCGCCCGCGGTCTTGGATTTGGCTTCGGGTATAACCATGGTGGTGAAATACCGGTCTTCTTTTAGGACGCTCTTGGCCCATCTGACACGGAACATCGGGACCTTCTCTCCAGCGTAGCTTAGCTCCCAGATCTCCTCGATCCTTCCGTAGTATCTGTCCTTGTCGTTACCGGTGTAGGCTTCCATCGTTACCCCGGAGTTCTGATAACCATCGCTCTTCATGTCCTTGTCCTCGGTGTAGAATGTGTAGCCGTTGATATCGTACGCCTCATAGGTCATCAGGTTGTGCTCGGCGCCCCGTGACAAGGCGAATATGAGTTGTTCTTCCGCGGAAGAATCCTCATGTAAAGGGTACGACAGAAGCTTCTGCTTGAACCAACGCGTGAAACATGAGTTGTGCTCTTTGAGTATATCTCCGTCCGTCCTCTGCTGGCCTCGGTCATTGTACGTCTTCTCAATAAAGGTTTTGTGCTCTACCACCCAAGGATCGACCACGTCTATGTGTTGTAGCGTGACTAGATTTGCTCTTTCAAAGTCGGCAAGTCGACCCTCGAAGTCGACATGCATTTCGCGGCGACCCTCATGGTGACCCCATCCAACGAGCCTACCGAGGTGCCTGTTGACGGGCAGACCAACGGGGTTCTCGATGCCTAGATAATTCGTGCAGTAGGAGATGCACTCTTCGGTCAGAAAGCCCCTGGCTATACTTCCCTCTGGACGTGACATGTTGCGAACGTATCCTTTGATGACACCATTCATCCTTTCGAACAACATCATGCTATGCAGGAACGTCGGCCCGAGTTGGATGATATCCTCCACGATATGGACCAGCAGATGCACCATAACGTCGAAGAATGCGGGCGGGAAGTACATCTCAAGCTCGCATAGTATCACCACGATCTCTTCTTGTAGCCTTCTGAGTTGCCTCATGCCAATCGACTTCCGAGAGATGACGTCGAAAAAGTTGCATAGGCCAAATAGCGTTTCATGGACGTGCGCGTCCATGATCCCATGGATTGCAACTGGAAGTATCTGCGTCATCAGCACGTGACAGTCGTGAGACTTCATCCCGCTGAACTTCTGCTTCGCTGGGTCTAGGTATCTGCTTATCTTCCCCGCGTAACCGTAAGGAAGTTTTACTCCTACGAGGCAGGTGAAAAACTGCTCGATCTCCTCCTGACTTAGAGTGAAGCACGCGGGAGGGTAGTCACTTTCGGTCTTCTTGGCCTTTTTGCCTTTGCGACGAGTTTCTGTGTTGTGCTTCGCCTCATCATCATCATCATCATCATCATCATCATCATCATCATCATCATCATCATTAGCGTGAAGCTCCTGCCTGATGCCCATTGATTTCAAGTCTGCCCTTGCTTTCGGCCCATCTTTGGTGCTCTCTGGCATGTTGAGCAGGGTACCAAGCAGACTCTCGCACACGTTCTTGGTGATATGTATGGCATCAAGGCTGTGAGGCACACGGTGGATCTTCCAGTACGGCAAGTCCCAGAAAACAGATCTCGTTTTCCATACCTTCAGCAGCGGCTCTGGCGCCTTTCGCTTCTTTCCCGACTCTGGCGCCTTTTGCTTCTTTCCCGCCAGTGGGCAATCTTTCCAATTTTCAATAGCTCGTCTATTTCCTCGCCGCTCCTCGTACGCGGGCGTTTTCGGGGTTCGGTTTCACCATCGAACAGATCCTTGCGTTTCCTCCACGGGTCATCGTCGCGAAGCCACCTTCGATGTCCCATGAACACGGTTTTCGAAGACCCGGGATCTCTATCTAGCTGGCGATACGTTGTGTCATCCATGCACCTTACGCATCCAGAAAATCCGTGGACTACCTGCCCCGTGAGATATCCGTAACCGAGATAGTCGTGCACCGTCGTGAGCAGTGCGGCTCTCATAGGGAAATATTCTTTCTCTGCGGCGTCCCACGTATTGGCTGGCGTTTTCCACAGCGTGTCTAGCTCCTCTTTCAGCAGCCCCAGATACAGATTGATGTTGTTCCCTGGTTGTTTCGGCCCTTCAATTAGCATACTCATGTGAATGTACTTCCTCTTCATGCACAACCAGGGGGAAGGTTGTACATCCACACAAACACAGGCCAGGTGCTATGTGTGCTTCTCTAGCTGCCAAACGGACTGACTCCATTGGTGCTCGCGCCCAGCATGATGTTCCTTGGATCCTTCCCAAATTCTGGGTATTCGAAGTTCAACGCTTGCCACTGGCTCGCATCCTTAGGGTGACTCAGCATCTTGTCTTTTTTATTGATCTCCGGATCATTTCCGTCATCTTCCCGCTTCTTCTCCTCCCTATCCGCGTGCCAACGCAGGAGCTTTGCTACCTTAGGGTCCGCGAAATACCGCTGCAGACGAGGAGTGATCGGAAAGTACCACACCGATTTTCGAGGAGCTTTTCTTCCTCTTCTTGTATCGAGTGACGCCGCACACCGGACATATGGTAGACTTCGTGTGCTCGTCCCGATAAATGATGCAATTGTTCATGCACACATGGTATTTCACGTGCGGTAAATCCAGAGGACACACGATTTTCTTTGCCTCCTCAAAACTGGTCGGGCACTTGTTCCCCTTGGGAAGACGTTCGTGCCAGAATGACATGTTCTCGTCGAAGCATGCGTCGGTCATTTTGTGTTTTACCTTCATCTCCAGAGCCATGAGCGTTACTTTCAGGCGGGTATCCTCGGGCCTGCATCCTTCATACAATGGAGTAACCACGTCTATCTCCAGTTGATCCAGCTTGGCTTTCTCTCGGGCGGCAACTCTTGCGTTATCCGCCTGCTTGAGAAGCAGCTCTTGAATATGAGGGTCCTGCACCCAGCCTCCATCGTCGTCTGCTCCGGCATCTTCATCTTCATGATCATGCCCTTCGTCTTGATCTTCCTCATCATCATGTACGACATCTTCTACATGATGACTGTGTACAGCATCACCGTCGTGATCATGTCCTGGAGATTCTTCGTCTTCTCGCCCGCCCTCGCCGCGGTGGTACTTGTCTTCTTGCCCTTCCTCATTTCTTGCTCGACCCCCATGGACGACTTCATAGTCATCTTCATCACCTTGCCACCGATAGACATCCATGAAACCACGCAAGAGCAGGTGGTCCCGCACCTGCCCGGAATCCGGGTCCGCAATAAGGCTCTTCAGCTTGCATCTTCGACACGGACATCTTATCTCCGTCTCATTCTTTTGAAGCATCTCGGCCTTCGCGGACCTCAAAAACCTATTCACGATGCCTTCGGTCATCGTGCGGACCATGGTTGCCTGCGGGGTAGAGCAAAACGATATTTTAGAACCAAGAAAAAATTTGGCATGACCTTCCCTAAAAATAGGACCAAAAAGAATGTATAGTGCCAAAATTCTTTCCGAAACGGAAATGAATCAGCATTCCGGCAAAATATTGGCAACTATCGCATTTCAAATACCGGTACCTGCAAACACAAACATATATGCAACACCACAAACACATGCAACACCACAAACATACATAGATCTAGCTAGGCCACAAAAAGTGCATGTGCATGTTGTTGGAGCGAGCTAGGGAGAAAAAAAGTAGATCTACATCATGAAGATAGCTTTCCCTTACTTACCTATATAAAAAAGGTAATTTCACCACTTAATTTTGATGAATCTATGATGGAAATGAGGTGAGGAGGAGGAGGCAGCCGAAAGCTTGGAGAAGGAGGTGGAGGGAATGAAGTGGGGAAAGTGAGTGGGTTGGTGTGGCTGTCCAAAATGGGGTCCCAGGTTACTAATGGCGCACCACCTGCAAATGCGCCATTAGTAACCTTGGTTACTAATGGCGCACCTGCAGGTGGTGCGTCATTAGTAGTTTTGCAGAAAAGTAAAACAATAATTTTTATACTAATGGCGCACCGTGGCATAGTGCGCCATTACTAGTTTAAACTAGTAATGGCGCACCGTGGCACAGTGCGCCATTACTAGTTTAAACTAGTAATGGCGCACTGTGCGACGGTGCGCCATTAGTAGTTTTGCCAAAAAGAAAAAAAAAGAAAAATTTACTGGCGCACTCTGTCGCTGGTGCGCCATTAGTAGTTCTAACTACTAATGGAGCACTTTGCCCTCATGCGCCATTAGTATGTTGGAAAAAATGAAAAAAATGTTTTACTAGTGGCGCACCTTTTGCCCGATGAGCCATTAGTGTCTTCCACACTAATGGCGTATCTCCACCAGGTGCACCATTAGTATATAGTAGTGGCGCACCACTTCTCCGGTGCGCCATTAGTGTCAATCCTATGTTTTGCCCTTTTCCTAGTAGTGCCAAATCAATCTATATAGTGTAGATTCAAAGAATCACTATTTATTGAATTAATCTTTCTATTTTTACATTTTTTTTCAAAAAAATATACTTTAATAGAAAAACCACTAAAAACACTTTTACCATATGAAAATGGAAAACTAAGTTCAGATCCTTCTTATTCACTTTGAAATCAAGCTTTGGTGATTTTTTTGATTTTTTTTTAAATTTTTTCAAAAACCAAAGAGAAACCCTACCTCCTCTCCTTGGTCTCTATGAAATGTTGTTCATGATAGCTCATATGTGTGAAGGTTTTTTCATGAAAATGTCCATAGACAAAGTTTATGATTTTTGGTTGGTAACATGTCACACAAGACAACATTGTGCGCAGGTTTTATTTTTTTTTTGATTTTTTTAATTAATGGTGCTCATTTTACCTCGATCGTGCTAGCTAGGTTTTTTTCTCTAAATGTACGTATACCAAGTTTAGTATTTTTCCTCGTTAGTGTGTCCTATAAAACGACGAACGACGAAGGTTTCATATTTTCCGTCTTGGGAAGACGTTCGTGCCAGAATGACATGTTCTCGTCGAAGCATGCGTCGGTCATTTTGTGTTTTACCTTCATCTCCAGAGCCATGAGCGTTACTTTCAGGCGGGTATCCTCGGGCCTGCATCCTTCATACAATGGAGTAACCACGTCTATCTCCAGTTGATCCAGCTTGGCTTTCTCTCGGGCGGCAACTCTTGCGTTATCCGTCTGCTTGAGAAGCAGCTCTTGAATATGAGGGTCCTGCACCCAGCCTCCATCGTCGTCTGCTCCGGCATATTCATCTTCATGATCATGCCCTTCGTCTTGATCTTCCTCATCATCATGTACGACATCTTCTACATGATGACTGTGTACAGCATCACCGTCGTGATCATGTCCTGGAGATTCTTCGTCTTCTCGCCCGCCCTCGCCGCGGTGGTACTTGTCTTCTTGCCCTTCCTCATTTCTTGCTCGACCCCCATGGACGACTTCATAGTCATCTTCATCACCTTGCCACCGTTAGACATCCATGAAACCACGCAAGAGCAGGTGGTCCCGCACCTGCCCGGAATCCGGGTCCGCAATAAGGCTCTTCAGCTTGCATCTTCGACACGGACATCTTATCTCCATCTCGTTCTTTTGAAGCATGTCGGCCTTCGCGGAGCTCAAAAACCTATTCACGATGCCTTCGGTCATCGTGCGGACCATGGTCGCCTGCGGGGTAGAGCAAAACGATATTTTAGAACCAAGAAAAAATTTGGCATGACCTTCCCTCAAAATAGGACCAAAAAGAATGCATAGTGCCAAAATTCTTTCCGAAACGGAAATGAATCAACATTCCGGCAAAATATTGGCAACTATCGCATTTCAAATACCGGTACCTGCAAACACAAACATATATGCAACACCACAAACACATGCAACACCACAAACATACATAGATCTAGCTAGGCCACAAAAAGTGCATGTGCATGTTGTTGGAGCGAGCAAGGGAGAAAAAAAGTAGATCTACATCATGAAGATAGCTTTCCCTTACTTACCTATCAAAGAAAAGGTAATTTCACCACTTAATTTTGATGAATCTATGGTGGAAATGAGGTGAGGAGGAGGAGGCAGCCGAAAGCTTGGAGAAGGAGGTGGAGGGAATGAAGTGGGGAAAGTGAGTGGGTTGGTGTGGCTGTCCAAAATGGGGTCCCAGGTTACTAATGGCGCACCACCTGCAAATGCGCCATTAGTAACCTTGGTTACTAATGGCGCACCTGCAGGTGGTGCGTCATTAGTAGTTTTGCAGAAAAGTAAAACAATAATTTTTATACTAATGGCGCACCGTGGCACAGTGCGCCATTACTAGTTTAAACTAGTAATGCCGCACTGTGCGACGGTGCGCCATTAGTAGTTTTGCCAAAAAGAAAAAAAAAGAAAAATTTACTGGCGCACTCTGTCGCTGGTGCGCCATTAGTAGTTCTAACTACTAATGGAGCACTTTTCCCTCATGCGCCATTAGTATGTTGGAAAAAATGAAAAAAAATGTTTTACTAGTGGCGCACCTTTTGCCCGATGCGCCATTAGTGTCTTCCACACTAATGGCGTATCTCCACCAGGTGCACCATTAGTATATAGTAGTGGCGCACCACTTCTCCGGTGCGCCATTAGTGTCAATCCTATCTTTTGCCCTTTTCCTAGTAGTGCCAAATCAATCTATATAGTGTAGATTCAAAGAATCACTATTTATTGAATTAATCTTTCTATTTTTACATTTTTTTTCAAAAAAATATACTTTAATAGAAAAACCACTAAAAACACTTTTACCATATGAAAATGGAAAACTAAGTTCAGATCCTTCTTATTCACTTTGAAATCAAGCTTTGGTGATTTTTTTGATTTTTTTTTAAATTTTTTCAAAAACCAAAGGGAAACCCTACCTCCTCTCCTTGGTCTCTATGAAATGTTGTTCATGATAGCTCATATGTGTGAAGGTTTTTTCATGAAAATGTCCATAGACAAAGTTTATGATTTTTGGTTGGTAACATGTCACACAAGACAACATTGTGCGCAGGTTTTATTATTTTTTGATTTTTTTAATTAATGGTGCTCATTTTACCTCGATCGTGCTAGCTAGGTTTTTTTCTCTAAATGTACGTATACCAAGTTTAGTATTTTTCCTCGTTAGTGTGTCCTATAAAACGACGAACGACGAAGGTTTCATATTTTTTTCGATTTTTTTAAAATTATTTATGCTCAGTTAAAGCCTTTGAAACCCTGTTGACCAGCTCAAAACCCATCTAAACCCTGCGGAGTTTCGCCTAACCCTAGCTCCCAACGTCAGCCGTCCGATCATACCCTAGCGCCAAGCGACATCCCTCAGATGTGGTCTTCTAGAATTAATTTCGAGGGCAGGCCGCGTGCAGGCTCTGCGCCGTTGGATCACATCACTAGTAGAAAAGGGGGCAAAGGTCCAGGCTGGGTCAGCCCGTTAGTCCCGGTTCAGTCTAGAACCGGGACCAATGGGGGCATTGGACCCGGTTCGTGAGCCCAGGGGGCCGGCCGGGCCACGTGGGCCATTGGTCCCGGTTTGTCTGGACCTTTTGGTCCTGGTTGGTGGGACGAACTGGGACCAATGGGCCTGGCTCCTGGCCCACCACCATTGGTCCCGGTTGGTGGCCTGAACCGGGACCAAAGGCTCCCCTTTAGTCCCGGTTCATGCCACGAACCTGGACCAATGAGGTGCCTATATATACCCTCGCCCGCGAGCATAGCACTCCAGTGCTCTGTTTTTCTCTGGCCGGCGAGGAGAGGGGTTTGTGGTGCTCTAGCTCACCTCCTATGCACATGAGGTGTTCGATGAAATGCCCGAGCCACATTAGTTAAGCTTTCTCGTCTCGAAGCTCGACCTCAAAGCTCCATTTTCCTCGAGATTTGTCTAGATTTAGCGGTCCGTCACGCCCCACCCCCGTCTTCACCGCCGTCGATCACCCGCGCCGATCTCATCACCGACACCACCGTGGTGAGCCTCTTGTTCTTATCTTCTTTCTGAAAGGAAAAATATTGTTACTTGTATGTTTAGATAGATACTTGTATAATTTTCTTACTTTTATTATTGCATCTTATATAGTGCGATGGTTTTGGTATCCGCCCCCGTCAGCCCTCGTCCTGTCTATGATTCAGATGTGGTATATATATTATCTTTATAACTATTGGTTCATTTATTGTTTATGAAAATTATGCGGACCAACGTGACATAGAATTTATTTATCTAGGATGTATGTGAACTGGAAATTCCAACCGACCCTATTGTCGAGAGGTTAAATTTAGTTGAAGAAGAAAATATGTTTCTTGAAGGAAAAAATAAAAAAATTGAGGAGGAGAAGATGATATTGGAGTTGCATATTGCGGATGTCGTCGATGATCACAAGATCAAGATGGATGCAATGCACTTGAAGATTAGAAAGATTAGAAAATATGCCATTCATACCGAGGCTTGGTATCATTATGCCGTTGGATCAATTGCTACCTTGGTTGCGATTATGATCGCCTTTGTTTTCGCATTAAAATGTTTTACATAGTTTCAATGTATGGTTTAATTAATTAGATGCTCAGGAGAGCTATATGTTGTTAGATGAGAACTATGTATGTACTTTGGTTTTAATGTGATGATGAACTTCTATTAATTTGGACACTTAATTATATATAATGCACACAGATGAACCGTCAATGGATGTACGGTGACAGACACACCTCCGAGTACATTAAGGGCGTGCATGAGTTTCTCGATGCGGCTGAGGCAAACAAGCATAATGGTTTTATGTGTTGTCCATGCCCTGATTGCGGGAATACGAAGTCTTACTCTGACCGGAAAATCCTTCACACCCACCTGCTTTACAAGGGTTTCATGCCACACTATAATGTTTGGACGAGGCATGGAGAAATAGGGGTTATGATGGAAGACGACGAAGAAGAAGAGTACGATGACAACTATGTGCCCGCTGAACACGGTGATGCTGCAACGGGGGGAGCTGGTGAAGATCAAGAGGAACCAGACGATGTGCCCAATGATGCTGCAACGGGTGAAGCTGCTGAAGATCAAGAGGAACCAGACGATGTGCCCGATGATGATGATCTCTGCCGGGTCATTGTCGATGCAAGGACGCAATGCGAAAGTCAAAAGGAGAAGCTGAAGTTCGATCGCATGTTAGAGGATCACAAAAAAGGGTTGTACCCCAATTGCGAAGATGGCAACACAAAGCTCGGTACCGTACTGGAATTGCTACAGTGGAAGGCAGAGAATGCTATGCCTGACAAAGGATTTGAGAAGCTACTGAAAATATTGAAGAAGAAGCTTCCAAAGGATAATGAATTGCCCGACAGTACATACGCAACAAAGAAGGTCGTATGCCCTCTAGGATTGGAGGTGGAGAAGATACATGCATGCCCTAATGACTACATCCTATACCGCGGTGCATACAAGGATCTGAACGCATGCCCGGTATGCGGTGCATTGCGGTATAAGATCAGACGAGATGACCCTGGTGATGTTCACGGCGAGCCCCGCAGGAAGAGGGTTCCTGCGAAGGTGATGTGGTATGCTCCTATAATACCACGGTTGAAATGTCTGTTCAGAAATGGAGAGCATGCCAAGTCGATGCGATGGCACAGTGAGGACCGTAAGAAAGACGGGAAGTTGAGAGCACCCGCTGACAGGTCGCAGTGGAGAAAAATCGTGAGAAAGTACTGGGATGAGTTTGCAAAGGACCCAAGGAATGTATGGTTTGCTTTAAGCGCGGATGACATTAATCCTTTCGGGGAGCAGAGCAGCAATCACAACACCTGGCCTGTGACTCTATGTATGTATAACCTTCCTCCTTGGATGTGCATGAAGCGGAAGTTCATTATGATGCCAGTTCTCATCCAAGGCCCTAAGCAACCCAGCAACGACATTGATGTGCACCTAAGGCCATTAGTTGAAGAACTTTTACAGCTGTGGAATGGAAACGGTGTATGTACGTGGGATGAGCATAGACAAGAGGAATTTAACCTAAAGGCGTTGCTGTTCGTGACCATCAACGATTGGCCCGCTCTCAGTAACCTTTCAGGACAGACAAACAAAGGATACCACGCATGCACACACTGTTTAGATGACACTGAAAGTATATACCTGGACAAATGCAGGAAGAATGTGTACCTGGGCCATCGTCAATTTCTTCCGACCAACCATCAATGTCGAAAGAAAGGCAAGCATTTCAAAGGCGAGGCAGATCACCGGAAGAAGCCCGCCATGCGTACCGGTGATCACGTACTTGCTATGGTCAATGATTTACACGTAATCTTTGGAAAGGGTCCCGGCGCACTAGCTGTTCCGAATGACGCTGAGGGACACGCACCCATGTGGAAGAAGAAATCTATATTTTGGGACCTACCCTACTGGAAAGACCTAGAGGTCCGCTCTTCAATCGACGTGATGCACGTGACGAAGAACCTTTGCGTGAACCTGCTAGGCTTCTTGGGCGTGTATGGAAAGACAAAAGATACACCTGAGGCACGGGAGGACCTGCAATGTTTGCACGAAAAAGACGGCATGCCTCTGAAGCAGTATGAAGGTCCTGCCAGCTACACTCTTACGAAAGAAGAGAAAGAAATCTTCTTTGAATGCCTGCTCAGTATGAAGGTCCCGACTGGCTTCTCGTCGAATATAAAGGGAATAATGAATATCCCAGAGAAAAAGTTCCAGAACCTAAAGTCTCATGACTGTCACATGATTATGACACAACTGCTTCCAGTTGCATTGAGGGGGCTTCTACCGGAAAACGTCTGATTAGCCATTGTGAAGCTATGTGAATTCCTCAATGCAATCTCTCAGAAGGTGATCGATCCAGAAATCGTACCAAGGCTAAGGAGTGATGTGGCACAATGTCTTGTCAGTTTCGAGCTGGTGTTCCCACCATCCTTCTTCAATATCATGACGCATGTCCTAGTTCATCTAGTCGACGAGATTGTCATTCTGGGGCCCGTATTTCTACACAATATGTTCCCCTTTGAGAGGTTCATGGGAGTCCTAAAGAAATATGTCCATAACCGCGCTAGGCCAGAAGGAAGCATCTCCATGGGCCATCAAACAGAGGATGTCATCAGGTTTTGTGTTGACTTCATTCCTGGCCTTAAGAAGATAGGTCTCCCTAAATCGCGGTATGGGGGGAGACTGATTGGAAAAGGCACGCTAGGAGCGGACTCAATAATATGCACGGACGGGCATTCTTGGTCTCAAGCACACTACACAGTTCTACAGAACTCTACCTTGGTGACCCCGTATGTCGATGAACACAAGAACAGTCTGCGCTCCAAACACTCGGAGCAGTGCGACGACTGGATTACATGTGAACACATTAGGACTTTCAGCAGTTGGTTGGAAGCACGTCTCAGAGATGACAACACTGTTTGTGATGAGTTGTACTTGTTGTCCAGGGGACCATCTTTGACTGTATTAATTTATGATTTACAAAGGATACAAGATAAATGGGAATACATTTTACACGATTGACCAAGATCAAAAGAGCACCAACCAAAACAGCGGTGTACGCTTTGATGCAACAACGAGAAGGGAAAGGACACATATTATGGTTACATAGTGGACATATGGGAACTTGACTACGGACAAGATTTTAAGATCCCTTTGTTTAAGTGCAAATGGGTCAATCTGTCAGGAGGCGGGGTACATGTAGACCCACAGTACGGAATGACAACAGTCGATCTGAAAAATCTTGGGTACACTCATGAACCATTCGTCCTAGCCAATGATGTGGCATAGGTTATCTATGTGAAGGACATGTCTACCAGACCGAGAAAAAGAAAAGATAAGGAAACGAATACATCATACGATGAGCCAAAGCACCACATAGTTCTTTCAGGAAAAAGGGACATCCTGGGAGTGGAGGGCAAGACAGACATGTCTGAAGATTATGAAAAGTTCCATGAAATTCCTCCCTTCAATGTCAAGGCTGACCCAAGCATCCTGATAAATGATGAAGATTATCCATGGTTACGGCGCAATAAGCAAATGACACAAGCGAAGAAAAAGTGAAGACTTTCTCCCGCAACTATTATGATGATACCATGCCAAATTTGTAACATACGAGTATGCTATGCCAACTTTTTCAGAGTTCATTTGAAAACTATGAATTTAGGTCGAATTTTCTCTATAGGTGCATCTATGTTCATTTTTTAGTAAAGTTAATCACAAACTTGTGATTCACACAAATTTCAAAGAATTCAAATTTTAACTCAAATTTGAAAACTAATGGCACTAACAGAAAGTTTATATTTTTTCTAAAACTAATGGCACTAATAGAAAGTTTATAATTTTGCTGACCTAAAAGCAAAAAGAATTAAAAATAAATAGCAAAAAAGAAAAAAATGCCTATAATATTTGTTATGACTAACTAAAATTACCAAATTGAGTATAATAATAAAACACAGTAATATTAAAAAGCAGGAAAAAGATTGACTCAAAAATCATTTTTTATAGTAAAGTTATTCATAAACTAGTGATTCACCCAAATTTAAACTATTCAAATTTTAAAACTAATGGCACTAACAGAAAGCAAAAAGAATTAAAAAATAAAGCAAAAGACAAAAGAAAATAAATAATGCAGAAAACAAAACAAAAAACTGGAAAAAAAATTAAATATAGCAACAATAAGTATTTTGTTGTAAGTAGAAAAAACAAAGAAACAAAAAAATGCCACCTACTGGGCACCCATGGCCTGAATACGACTAGAAACCCTACCATGGGCTAGGATTCAGGCCCGCGGGAGGCCCAGTAGGCCCACAGGCACACATTGCACGGTTAGGCCCGAAAGCCTGCTTTAGAGAGGAGCTCGAGAGGGAAGGCGCACCGCACCTTATAAACATGTGTGGCTCCCTCTCAACTAGCGAGGTGGGACTAAACATTTGGGCGCACAGCACAAGGCCTTTGGTCCCGGTTGGTGGCACCAACCGGGACCAAAGGAGGCATTGGTCCCGGTTGGTGGTACAAACCGGGACCAAAGGCCCCCCTTTAGTCCCGGTTGGTGCCACCAACCGGGACCAAAGGCCGCCGCTTCCCGCCCTTTGGGCTGCTGAAAAGAGGCCTTTGGTCCCGGTTGGTGGCACCAACCGGGACTAAAGGGGCATTAGTCCCAGTTGGTTTCACGAACCGGGACCAATGCTCTTGCTATATAAGCAACACTTAGCAGTTTTCGACCAAATCACCCACTTCTCCCCCGACGCCCCCTGCTCGTCCTTGTCGCCGTCGCCGCCCGACGCCCCTGCTCCTCCTCGTCGCCATCGCCACCGACGCCGTCAGGCTGCTCGCCTTCGCCGTCGCTGCCGCCACTGACGCCGTCAGGCTGATCGCCTTCGCCGTCGCCGCCGCCCCCTGTGAGCACTGTACAGCCCCTCCCGTCCCGCGCCCCTGCGCCGGCTCCTGTCATGCGCGGCCGCCGCGCCGCCGCCCCTGCCCTGCGCGGCTGCCGTGCGCCGCCCCTACCCTGCGCTGGCGCCGCGCGCCTCCCAGCCGCCCTGCCCTGCCCCGCCGGCGCCACCGCGCTGCCGCCATGCCCCTCTGCCCCGCCGGCGCCACCACTTTTTTTATTAGTTTAATTTTTTTTCATATATATATATAATGTATGTGTATGTATGTGGCTATATGTTTTTGTTCATATGTTGCAATATGTTTTTTTTATTAGTTTATTTTTTGTTCATATGTGATGTATATGTGTATGTGGCTATAATGTATATGTGTATGTGATGTATGTGGCTAGAATTTGCTAAATATATATGTTAAAAATGTTTTTTTGTTCATAGAAAGTTTTTTGTTCATATATAGAAAGTTACAATTTTAGAAAAGTTTTATATATGCAAAAGTTACAATTTTACAAAAAGAAGGATAGGAAAGAAGAAAATAAGAAGAGGAAAGAAAGAAGAAGAGGAGAGGAAAAGAAGAGGAGAAATAAATAAGAAGAAGAAAAAAGAAGAAAAAGAAGAGGAGAAGAAGAAAGGAATAGTGGAGAGGAACAGAAAATAGAATTCTATTTTCTCTTCCTCTTCACTATTCCTTTCTTCTTCTCCTCTTTTTCTTCTTCTTTTTTTTCTTCGATCTTCTCGAACATGAGAGGAAGAAGAGGATAAAAAAATAATAGGAAGAAGAAAAAAAGAGGAGAAGAAAGAATAGAGGAGAAGATCTCCTCTGTTCTTTCTTCTCATCTTTTTTTTTCTTCTTCTTCCTCTTTTTTTATCGGGAACGAGGGTCGTCAAGGGACATAGATGTAGTGTTGTCGTTGTCGATATACCCGCCCCCTCCCGATAGCTTCAACACGTGGGGGGGGGGGGGTTGATATTACCCCCTCCTTGAAGCGTTCTCGAGGCTACCCCTAACCCTTGAAGCGTTGTCGAGGCCACCCGAAACCCTAGAGAAGCAGCGTCGAGGCTACTAATTAATATGATTCCTTATTGTGATTAGCTAGCTAGATCTACGTTTGCCACTAATATATCCATCTGTCATGTTTGAATCATAATTGCCATGTTGTACATATTTGTAGAAACTATGGACACCGCCCGAGACGAAGCAAAAGAAGCATTGTTGAGGGACATAATCGCAGAAGGAAGTGATGTCGTCTCGTTGTTTCTCAACGACACCGATGGTCTGGAAGGAGAGGGTGAAGAAGCTGGCTCCGGTGACCTAATGCCGGTGCAAGAAGGAGAACGTGAGGACAGCTCTGGTGACCCAATGCTGGTGCAAGAAGGAGACCGTGATGACGGCTCCGGTGACCGAACCGAGTCCGTCCAGGTATATATATTAGTTAAGCCTGTGCTGACTAGCTAATTGATGCATTCATTGTTTTGGTATGTACACATATTAATTAAGTCTTTGTTCTTTTTTCTAGCCTTCCGGATCAAGCACAACTGAGGTAAAGAGACAAGGCCCGAAGAAAAAGTTGAGCTCGGATGAAAGGTTTGAGATCATAGCAATCGCGCCCGACGGCCAACCTATTGAACCCATCCGAACAAAGAAGACATTTGTTGCTCAGTGCGGGGTTCTGGTTAGGGACAAGATCCCGATCAGCATCCAACAATGGTTTAAGCCGGCTACAGAAGACCCTGAGGTGTCTTACGTCAATGATATGCAGAAAAATGATCTTTGGACTGAGCTGAAGACAAATTTCACCCTACCGCCAGAGGATGATCCGGAGAAGCCAGTTAAAGAGCAATTAATCAAGTCTTTTGCTCTTAAGAGGATGGCAGACCTATTCAGGAGGTGGAATAAAGACCTGAATAGGTTTGTCGAGAAAGAAGAGACACCAGAATTCAAGGGCATATATGAGAAGATCAGAGATGACTGGCCTGCATTTGTGGCCCACAAGACATCGGAAAAGAGTAAGAAGATGTCAGCGACAAACAAGAAAAATGCTGCGAAGAAGAAGCTTCACCATCGTACGGGGTCAGGTGGCTACCTTGTAGCCCGACCTAAGTGGGCCAAGGCTGAGAATGATCTGGTTGAAAAAGGGATCGAACCAGAGACAATGAACTGGCCAGACCGTTGCCGGACTTGGTTCTTCGGGGCTGGCGGAACCTTGGACCTTGTAACAGGAAAGTGCATTTTGACGGACGAGCAACTTGACATACCCTTGAAGAAGCTTAGGTACTATATCAATGCACCGCAGCAAGGGACGTTCCGTCCAGACAGAGAGAACGACGAGCTCACAAAGGCCCTCGGGAATCCTGAGCACCCTGGACGGACACGAGGCACGCCAGGCTCCATTCCGTGGTTTCCGGACGCAGGCGGTTACAAAAGCCAGGAGAGGAGGAAGAAAGTGCAGCAGTCCGAACTGCAGGCGCTTAAAACAAGGGTACTCGGGATAGAGGAACGAGAAGCAAATCGCAGCAAACGAACTGCCGAAGCTTCCCCTGAAGCTACCCCGCCATCTCAGCGGAGAAGCAGCGTGGCTTCCACCGAGCTGCTTCAGCCGGAGCTTGTCTTGACGGCTCCTGCCAGCTATCCCGTGGATGCTATCACGGAGGCTCAAAATTGCCACCTTATGACGCAATGGATGAATATGAAGGTCAAGGCGGCTGTTGGCTCTGTTTTTCCTAATGAACCCGACGCAACTTTTCACTGCCAGCCGATTCCAGAAGGATATGCTAAGGTGATGGTGGATGAAATAACGGAGGGATTTGAGGACCTCCCGCTTGACCACCCTACCGGAGAAGGGGAGACTCGGCTGGGTTCTGCTCTGAAGACTCCATGCCTATGGCGGAAGGAGCTCATCAACCTTCCGAACTAGACGCCTCCGCCTCCTCCTCCTCCTCCGGCGAGTCAGGGCACTCCGCCTCCTCCTCCGGCGAGTGACGATCAAGGCCCTCGGCCGGCTCCTTCTCCGACGCGTGGCGGCACTCCGCCTCCTTCTCCGCCTGCGCCGGCGGGCCCGAGCAGCCAGCCTACTCCTTTTCCGCCTCGTCAGCAAGGGCGGAAGAGACCCGCCGCCGCTCCGGCAGCTGCTCTGGCGCGTTGTAGTCCTTCTCCTCCGCCTCGTAAGCAAGTCAAGAAGACTGCCGCTCCGTCTGCTCTGCCAGCGTCTAGCAGTACAGCTAGAGGCGGGAGGACATACAGATTCGGTCCTTCTCTGAAGACTCCAGAGAAGTTACAATACAAGATGAGACCGGAGGAGAACGCGAAGATCGCGCAAACCAAAGCAAAGGAATGGTTTCAAGGGTTGAAAGCAAAGAGACATCCACCTCCGGAGAAAAAGGTAGATCCGGTGAAAGCGAAGCGCACTCTGGCTGCCCTGGCAAAACCACCCAAGTTTCCGCTGAGAGGCAACTATGAGTGCATTATTGCGAAGACATGGGCCGAAGCAGAGCGGTCGGGAAACACAGTCAGTGATCAAAGGTTCAAAGAACGACGAGCAGCTGGGAAACAAATTTCCCAGCTCGGCGAACAAGGGAATCAATCGTGCCCCCCCGCTCAAGGTGCCTAGCGTCGATCCGAGGATGGTGCCCGGTTATAGCAATCTTGACGATTACCTGCCCGACGATGTACATTATGATTTCCTGGACGTGCAGATACACATATACGAGTACGGGAAGCCTCTCGTCAAAGATGAAAGATCTCTATCAACGATGATGCGAAGATTGCATGATTGGTACTTGAAAATGTGCAGAGAGTCTGGGGGGAGGAGTACTTTGTATGCGAGAGTTAAACCGGAGCATGACCTTGTTGGAATTGATCTGTTGCCTATTCCATTTGAGGAGTTCTATCAGTTTTTCAATCAATTGGCCCTCGATAAAGCAACGGTCACCTGCTACTGTCTGTAAGTACTACTACTTCTGTCATTAAGTCTCTCTATATAGCTCAGCTCTTTCATTGCATGTATTTATAATTATCCTCACTATATTATGCAGATTTAAGATCGCCGAATTGAAGAAAAGACAAATCGGTGATATTGGGTTCGTTAACACAAATCTCATAGATGCAATTCAGGTTAAACATCATGCCGCAGAAACCGAGGCCAGCTTGCTACGATCATTCAAAATAAATGAACACAAAGATATAATACTCTTTCCTTACAACTTCAAGTGAGTGTTGTCTTGTGCACATTCGGTTTCCCTTATATATTAGTCTAGGTTATAGTAATGTAGTTTATGAGTTATGCATGCGTGCGCAGTTTCCACTATATTCTCCTGGAGATTAGGCTTGAGCAGGGAGTAGTAATTGTCTTGGAATCGAGACGAAAAGATCCCCAGGAGTATACGGACATGACTGCAATCCTCGAGAATTAAGTTAAATCGATCATTATCCACCATATCAACAAATTTGCTCATTTCCTGATATCAAGTAATTGTTTTCTTTTGTCTGGCAGGGTTTGGAGAAAATTCACCACAAAATCCCCGGGACTGCCGAAGGAGATGGAATTTAGATACCCGAAAGTAAGTACTATAGTACCATGTTCCGTGCGTCTCCTAGCTATTGATTCAAGCGCTAGTTTCATCAATACCATTTGGCATTCTTGCTTATCTGTTTGATTGACCTCTATTTCTTGTAAAGTGGTTGTGGCAGGAACAAGGGAATGATTTCTGTGGATACTATGTTTGCAAGTCCATCCGCCATACGACCTGTGAGCGGGGCGGGTACTCTGACGAACAATATGAAGTGTGTAAGAAATAATATTCACAATTTTTGTTTATTACCATCATTTGTGTTGAGTTTCATTCATTCACATATATATGTATTGACCCCCTTCTTCAAATTAGATGTTTCGGCAGCGGGATGAACTCCTAGAACCAGATCGCATGCGAGCAATTCAAGAGGAATTGGCGGCATTCTTTCTTGACCACGTGATCGCTGAAGACGGAGAATACTATGTGGACCATGCGTCCTTAATTTAGGAGATTATATTTGTAAAAGATAATTATTGTATATATGTAGCCGGTAGTGTCGGACGATAGATATACGAGAACTTGTTGTTCGACCAATCTCTCGGAGAAGGAGAGGTGGTCGATATCACTTCTCTCTTTATGCATATATGTTCATGACGATCTTCTGTTTCCTTCGTTTGCTTACTAGCTAGTTAGCGTGCCTAGTCCTCTCTATACGTATGTATAGTACATAGCGTCGACCAAGCACGGACATAAGAGAGGACACTTCTCTCTATTAATTAGCTATCTAACACAATATATGAAATACCTAAATTAACCCCCCAAACCCCCAACCCCCCCCCTTAAAAAAAACAAAAACCCCAGCCACAGAAATGCTGACGCGTGGAGGTCTATTGGTCCCGGTTGGTTCCACCAACCGGGACCAAAGGCCCTCCTGCCTGGGCTCGGCGCACAGGCCACGTGGAGGCCCATCTGTCCCGGTTCTGGTTTGAACCGGGACTAAACGGTGAGGGCATTAGTAACGACCCTTTAGTCCCGGTTCAGGAACCGGGACAAAAGGCCCTTACGAACCGGGACAATAGGCCCGTTTTCTACTAGTGCATGGACAGCTCCGCATCGTTGGATCGTGGGGCGATCCGCGAGACTTTTTGGTTGTGCCTCCCCTTTCTTCAGGTACCCCCTGTATTCTGGTGCTTATTCTGCAGCAATGAGAGGAGCCACTCCTCTGCTTCTTCTTCTCCCGTGACTTTGGGCGATATGTTGAGATCCACTTCAGCCTCCCGCCCCTCATGGACCCAGTATGGTCCACTTCCCATGGAGCGATGTCCTGACTGCCCATGCAGTGCGCCAATGATATAGTTGACTTCGAAGGAGGTCAAGAATGGCAACTATGGGCGCGAGTTCGTAAAATGCGAGAGCAAGCCAGAGGGGCAGGTTAGGTCTCATGATTTTTCTCTGATTTCTTTTTCTATTTGCTATTAATTCTTTTTTATCTCAGATTTAGGGTTCATGTTTTTGTTTCAGATCGTGAAGCAATGCCCACGTTTGAATGGCTGGATGACTACGTTAAGCGGATTCAATTCAATGGGCCCCCAACCCGGGAGCTCAATCTGCCGTCAGCAGCAACGAATTTGGTCTCTGAAAGTGCTGCTCTGACAGTTGGGGATGCAGATCTAAAGGGGGAAATAAAGAAGATGAACAAGAACTTGAAGCAGATGATTCAATTGAACAAGCAGGCCAATCTGATAGCTTTAGGATTTTATCCCTTTTATTTTTGTGTAGTTGCTCTAGGATTTGCTTACTTGCTGGTCATCACTCATTAGAGATATTATTAGTGTGGTGTCATGTGCTCTAGGATTTGGTTAAATTTGTGGATCATGTGCTCTACGATTTGCTTAAATTTGTGGATCATGTGCTCTATGCTCTGTGTTGCTTAATTTACGGATCATGTCAGTTTCGTCAGTTTTGTACACTTTCAGTTTCTTCAGTTTCCTTAGACAACACCGACTGCAGAAAAAAAACGTAGTTCTAGGGCCGAAATTGAAACTAAGCTCTGGTTGGGCCGTCTCTCTGCGTTGAGTGTCGAAGGCCCACACGCTGGCTCTGTTTTTTTCCTTGATTATTACCATGGTAAATCCATTTATTGCCATGCCGAACAAAAATAGTGCATGATGGTAAATCGATTTATTGTTGGACTTGCACATGTCAAATTTATTTGTACACACCATGGCAATTTCCTTCTGTATATAGCCTACGACACAACACTTTCATTTTTTGACATGCAGGTATTATAAACAAGTTTTTGTTGCAAGAAAAATATTGTATACACAATTTTTTGTTTTTTTATTAAGAACATGTCATACTTAATTATGTAGATCATGATATCCATCTAAAACCACGTCTAAAATAAAGTCCGGTGGCACTATTAGCCAGCATATCCATCTAGAGAGCATGTCTAGGGCTCGACTACGACACCATATCCATCTGGAGAGCTTGTCTACGGCTCAGCTACGACACCATATTCATCAACCGATATCTCATGTAGCAAGCATACATCCATAACATAAAAAGTAGCAACCATAGCATACTTCTTACATAAAACATAGGGTGCCCTAAACCATAGCATAGTCCACAAACTATTCGAAAATTAGCTTGTTTTTGTTCATACAATATACAGAATAGGGCCACCAACAATTCAAAAAAAAGGTTTTCTTCTTCTTCTTTTCAACATCAACATGGCCCATTTTTCTAGCTTTAGTTTCCTTTTTGACACTTCAACTACTCCATTATCCGCGTGTGCGAAAACTTGACCCTACTCTAAATGGGCGAAAACTTGCTGGTTTTCATTGAGGAATGCCCTTTCATTGATTGATTTAGCAGAAGGGCTCGTGTTCAACTACTCCATTATCCGCGCGTGCGAAAACTTGACCCTACTCTAAATGGGTGAAAACTTGCTGGTTTTCATTGAGGAATACCCTTTCATTGATTAATTTAGCAGAAGGGCTCATTTATGGCACCATATCCATCTAGCGATTTATCTCACGTCAAATAAGATAGAAATAGCAAGAAAAAACACTGATAACCAATGACATATCAAATAAGGGTAGCATAACAAAGTTCTTAGGGGATAACACGACAGAGATTAAAAGTTCACGGTACAACCAACGACATAATTAAGATAGAAATATATAAAAGATAAAAAGCCCTAACACCATAGGGCAAGACAAGCTCACGATCGAGACCGGGACTTCACCACCATCTTCACTGCGCCTTCTTCACTGCTCCTCCTCTCCATGCTGTCCTGGCCGATGTAGTAGGGGAGGCTGTGCATACCATCGCGGATGGGGAAGATGCAGTCGAAGTTTGTGAATATGTTGTGGGTTGTGAATGCTATGAATTTGCATACACACCAAAACACCTTGCCGAGGAGGTAGTACGCATCAAATCTGTTGGTGAAGGTGACGGTGAGCCCTATCAGCGGAGTCCTGGAGTTTGGACGCACTTTCTCCAGTCGGAACATCACCGGCGAGCCCGCCGAGAGGTGGGAGAAGCCCGCATGGAGGAACCAGTCGGCAAACACCCTTGCACCCCTCCAACGTGAGAACACCCACACGCGGAGCATCCTCTCCACGACGACGCTGGCCGGATACCGTCTCTCCGGCACAGTCGGTGGGAGCTCGAAGGTGGGGCTGTTGTACTGCATCCTCGCCTCGCTTTGAGAGTGTTCTGGGTTTGGGTGAAGAAGAGAAGGGGGCGGCGCAAATGGATGTGTGGAGAATACGTGGAGGGGTGGTGGTTTAAATAGGGAAAGGGGAAGGGAAGGGGAGTGGCACCGGCCGCGCTTTGGATTAGCTACGCTCAAACGAGCCACGTCGATCAATATGCCACTTTAATTACCACGTTGAATAGATGAGAGTGGATCGAAAAGTGTGAAACAATGCTCTACATCAAGGAGACATGCATGGGAGATGATACGAACCAGCAACAACAACCATCCCTGTGTCCGTGGCGGCTCGTGTGAAAATGAGGCCGGTCAACGCATCGTGGCGGCAGGCGGCGACGCATGCTGGTAGGTTAGCTACGTGCATGCATGCAGGCTAGCTGGACATGTCGTGCATGCATAACAGGCTTCTGTCATTGCGGCGCGCGCATAGCCCAAGTATAACCACGGCCCAATGGGCTAACCACGACACCGTCCGCCGCGACCCCACTCATCAGGTCCAACGGGCGACACAGTCAGCGCAGCCCCACTCGTCAGAGTTAACGGTCAAAGCACTGACCCGATGACATCCACCGTTTGTGACCAGTTCTGAGGGTTTAGGGCAAGGGAGTGGGGAAAATTGAGCAAAAGTTAAGAGCATGGGGATGAATGAGTATGGCTAAGGAACCAGGGGCACAGATGTAAAAATACCTTAAAGAAAAGCACTTGTTGGGAGATAACCCAACATTTACCCCTACTAATTTTATGTGTTCATATGATTAATCTACTGTAGTAATCATGTTTTATATCTTTTGTTTCAATAAAGTGCCAAGTAAATCCTTTGGGATAGTATGGATGATAGTTGACTCGATTCTGTGCAGAACAGAAACTTTTGTGCTCAGTCCAGGAATTTTTGAAATACATTGGAACGCGCTTTTGATCTCCATGTTTGACACATGATTGATATACAAATTTCCCACATTTTCCTAGTTTTTCAGATTTTGGAGTTGCAGAAGTACGGTGTTTGTTCAGATCATTACAGATTGTTCTGTTTTTGACAGATTCCGTTTTCAATGCATAGTTTGCTTGTTTTATAGATTCTGTGGCTTATATTAGTCAATATGAATTGTAGAAATTATAGAGTACAATAGGAATTATGTGGAAACAATTATGAATCTTGTCTTGATAGTACCCAAGTGGATGATTTGTTTTATTATACTAACGCATCTCATGAAGTTCCATTAAGTTTTGTGTGATTGAAGTTTTCGAGTTTTGTGTGAGATATCGATATGAGAAGAATAAGAAGTGTCAAGACCCTAAGCTTGGGGATGCCCAAGGCACCTCAAGGTAATAGTCAAGGAAGACCCAAGCAACTAACTTGGGGATGCTCCGGTAGGCGTCCCCTCTTTCGTCTTCAACATTATTGGTAATCTTACTTGGAGCTATATTTTTATTCATCACATGATATGTGTTTTGCTTGGAGAGTCATTTTTTTGAGATTTTCATGCTGATAATTGAAGGAAATATGCCCTAGAGGTAATAATAAAGTTGTTATTTTATATTTCCTTATTCATGATAAATGTTTATTATTCATGCTAGAATTGTATTGATCGGAAACCCAAATACATGTGTGAATACATAGACAAACACTGTGTCCCTAGTGAGCCTCTACTTGACTAGCTTGTTGATCAAAGATGGTTAATGTTTCCTAACCATGGACATGAGTTGTCATTTGATAACGGGATCACATCATTAGGGGAATGATGTGATGGACAAGACCCATCCGTTAGCTTAGCATATTGATCGTTCAGTTTTATTGCTATTGCTTTCTTCATGTCAAATACATATTCCTTCGACTATGAGATTATGCAACTCCCGGATACCGGAGGAATGCCTTATGTGCTATCAAACGTCATGACGTAACTGGGTGATTATAAAGATGCTCTACAGGTATCTCCGAAGGTGTTTGTTGGGTTGGCATAGATCGAGATTAGGATTTGTCACTCCGAGTATCAGAGAGGTATCTCTGGGCCCTCTCAGTAATGCACACCATAAGAAGCCTTGCAAGCAAAGTGACTAATGAGTTAGTTGCAGAATGATGTATTATGGAACGAGTAAAGAGACTTTCTGGTAACGACATTGAACTAGGTATGTAGATATCGACGATCGAATCTCGAGCAAGTAACGTACCAACGGACAAAGGGAATTGCGTATGTTGTCATAATGGTTCGAGCGATAAAGATCTTCGTAGAATATGTAGGAGACAATATGAGCATCTAGGTTCCACTATCGGTTATTGACCAGAGAGGTGTCTCGGTCATGTCTACATAGTTCTCGAACCCGTAGGGTCCACACACTTAACGTTCGATGATGATATTATATCATATGAGTTATGTGATTTGGTGAACAAATGTTGTTAGGAGTTACGGATGAGATCACGGACATGACGAGGAGTCTCGAAATATTTGAGTGGTAAAGATTGATATAAAGGACGATAGTATTCGGACACCGGAAGTGTTCCGGAGTGTATCGGGTATTTATCCGGAAGGGGGGGGGGGGTTACCGGAACCCCCGGGGGAAGATATGGGCCATAAGAGGGGAGCACACTAGCCCAGAAGGGGTGGCGCCCCCCCATGGAAGGAGGCTGAGTGGGAGAAGCGAAAGAGGGGGTTCGCCCTCCTTTCCTTCTCTCCTTCCTATTCCCTTTTCCCCCTCCGACAATTATGGAAGGGGGGGGGCGAATTGGGGAAGACCCTAAGTAGGATTCAACCTACTTGGGGCGCCCCTTGGCTGCCTCTCCTCTCCTCCCACCTATATATATGTGGGGAGGGGGTGCCTGGAACACACAACATCATTTGTTAGCCGTGTGTGGTGCCCCCCTCCACAGTTTACACCTCCGGTCATAGTTTTGTGGTTCTTAGGCAAAGCCCTGTGAGAATCACTTCACCATCACCGTCACCATGATGTCGTGTTGACGGAACTCATCTACTACCTCGACACCTTACTAGATCAAGAAGGCGAGGGACGTCACTGAGCTGAACGTGTGCATGACTCGGAGGTGCCATACGTTCGGTGCTTGATTGATTGGAGCTAGAAGAAGTTCAACTACGTCAACCACATTGTTAAACGCTTCCGCTTTCAGTCTACGAGGGTACGTAGACACACTCTCCCCCTCGTTGCTATGCATCTCCTAGATAGATCTTGCGCGAGCGTAGGAATTTTTTTTGAAATCGCATGCTACGTTTCCCAACAATAATTATAATAATTTTTTTGTATCTTTTATTTCAATAAAAGTGTCAAGTATAGCCTTTACCATGCTCAGTTAGCAAGTATACAAGTTGCTGTTTCAAAATAGAAAGTTTTCTATTATAGTTTGAATTCTTCAGAAAAGTCAGAGTGTGATAAAATCTTGAAATTTTGATATAATAAGCTATGATAAACTTTCTACAGTGTGGTAAATTTTTAGAATTGTTTGAGTTAAATGTGTATGGATCTTGATTCATCCTTTATGGACTGTCCTGTTTAGACAGATTGCTGTTATGATTGCATTGTTTGCATATGTTTTCTTGTTTAATGATTCTATTTGAGGATAGGAGTATAAAATTTGCAGAGACATTTAGTATGCAATGTTTAATAATAATTTTATTGATTTTTTATAGTAGAGAATGATAAGGTTTTGCATTGGTTTATACCAACTTATCTCACGAGTTCTTGTTGAGTTTTGTGTGGATGAAGTTCTTAAGATTTATGGAAACTGTGATATGAGAGGAATTAAGGAGACACAATAGCTCAAGACTGGGGATGCCCAAGGCATCCCAAGTTATTGTTCCAAGAAGTCTCAAGCATCTAAGCTTGGGGATGCCCCGGTAGGCATCCCACCTTTCTTCATCAACAACTATCGGTTAGTTTCGCTTGAGCCTAAGTTTTTACTTGTTCACATGATGTGTGCTATCCTTGGTGTGTACTTTATTTTAATTTTTTTTGCTGTTTGAATAAAATATTTAGATGTGAATGTTTTAAACGAGAGAGAGAGAGAGAGTCCTCACATAGCTACTTAATTGTTTGACTACCCACTGATCTTCACTTATATCTTTTAGAGTAGTTTGTCATTTATTCTCATTCTTCACTTATATCCTAAGAGTAAATTATTGAGCGAATTGAATATCATAAATCTCAAATTATATGTGCTTCATATGCTTGTCCCATGGGGAGTAATGACTTCACATATAAGAACTATAAGTTGTAGAATTTATTGAAAGTTAATGAACACAACATTGGTCACTTGAAAAATTCTTGAAAGAATATTGAAGGAAGAGCGTTTTTACATATAAATATTCTATCTTGGACATGTTCTATGATTGTGAGCCCCCTTTAATTATTATCAAACTTGATATAGTAGTTGATGTTGGACAAGGAAGACAATGTAATGAGTTATGTTTGTTTCTATTCACATATAATTTATATTGTCATGGATCCTCTAACATGTGGTGCTTGCTCATACTCTTTTGCTAGCCAAAATTTCATACTAAGTAGAAGTACTACTTGTGCATCCAAAAATCCATAAACCGAGTTTCTTGCAATGAGAGTCCACTATATCTACCTATGGATTGAATAAGATCCTTAAAGTAAGTTGTCATTGGTGCAAAAAGCAATAAAAATTGCTCCTAAATATGTATGATATTTTATTCTAAGGGAAAATAAGCTTTGTATGAACTTGTGATAGTAAAGAAATAAAAGCAACAGACTACATTATAAAGGTTGCTATCATAAGGGGCAATATAAAGTGACGTTCCTTTACATTAAGAGATTGCACATGACAACCTCTCCTTCCCTTTGCGAAGGGCCTATATTTTAATTTATGTATTTACTTTTATTCAAGAGTCAATAGTGTTCTTTTCTATTCTGTTTTTTTCTTTTGGCAAGCATCATGTGGTGGGGAATGATCCATGCACATATATCCAGTTGAATATAGGTGATCATGAGCTATTATTATTGACATTATTCCTGAGATAAATAAGTTGGGAGGCGAAACATTAAGCCCCTATCATCCTATGTGTTTGACTGAAACAGTTTGTTCTAAAAATATGCTTTGAGTGTAAGCAATCATGGAAGACTAAGTGATAGTTCAATATGTGGAATTTGCTAAACAAAGTTCTTACATAGACCCATCATGAAAATAAGATGAATTGTAATTGTTTGATTTACTGAAAACATAGTTTTTTAGTTTTGAAGATAGTTTATGGTCTATACTTTAACATGTGAATAGCTTGCTACTTGATCATGAGAAGTTTTATGAGATGAGCTAGTGTTTATGACATATAATGATGCTAGAAAAAGTGACTGAAATTATCATTGATCAAACTTTTGCACTATGCTAGCATTCACACTTCATAAATTATTTCTTTTATCATTTACCTACTCAAGGACGAGCAGGAATTAAGCTTGGGGATGTTGATACATCTCCAAGGTATCTATAATTTATGAAGTATTCGTGCCATGTTTGCAATAATTTTATATGGTTTTGGTGCACTTTTATATGACTTTCATATGATTTTCATGGACTAACATATTAACCAAGTGCCCAGTGCAAGTTGTTGTTTTCTGCATATTTTTGGTTTTCCAGAAAATCCATACCAGACAAAGTCCAAACGCGATGAAAATTTTTGATGATTTTTTTCGAACATAAGAGACCCCAGAAGCTTTGTGGGAGGGCCAGGAGATCCACGAGGCGATGACAAGGCAACCCGGAGCGATCGGGAGGGGGGATTGGGGCGGGGGATAGCCGTGTGCTATTGCCTTGTGGGCCTCTCGTAACTCCTTTTCGCATGACTCCAACGCTGAAAATTCTTATAAATAGAGAAACCCCCAGAAATAAACCTAGAACTTCGACTCCACCGTTGCAAGCCTCTGTAACGAAGCGATCTGATAAAGGCGAAGGTGTCCCGATGTTTTGATGAGATGGTGGCTATCATTTTCTATGGGAGTCGACCTTGACGATCTGACTATGAACGTGCGAGACGTCGCGCCTTAGCAATCGCTAAACCAACTTTAGAGGGGTTATTGACCACGCTGGAGCATGATCAACCTGACCACGAGGGTCTGTTTCCTGCGAGCAAATGAAGAACAAGTAAGAAACTGAGATTGCAATCTGGATATTGCGAATATAAGAGGAAAGCTTTATTAATGAAGGTGAGATTCTGTGACGTCTTTGTCTGGTCGTGGAACACAAACGAAGTACGCGAAGTTGCAGCTATGGCAAACTTTTAATCTAAATAAAACCCAAAGTCTAAACGGTGCCCTAAGGGCTGTATATATGGAGGAAGAGGGGGGAATTTCATGACCCTTTGAGGAGGGGTCCGAAACCAACCCTATCTATTGTTTCCCCACACATACAGACTCTAAAAATAGCCTATACTCAAGTATTTCGAAATTACATGGGCCTGGTCCAATAATAATGTGATGCAACACCTATAATAGACTCTGGACGGAATTTATGAAGTGGCATATAGTATATTTCGTCCAAGGCTTCATGCACTCATTATGGTGGCTTCAAAGTCCTGAAATCATCACTTGTAACTCCGTTCTTGTTTCCCTTGCGCATGCCATCATCTCCATGCTTGGTCTTGCTCCAGTGTTCATCTCTCTTATCCATGACAGGCCCTTCATTTGTAAGAAAAACAAATGTATCCAATTTAGGCAGCATCATACTCTCATGAACATTGGAATCATTACCAAGAAACGTAAGTATGTGATAATTTAATTGGCGTGCGCGAGCTCTAGTAATTGGTCCAGTATATGTAGCAGTAGGGGCTGTGGGTGTAACAATGGTATTGATATCCTCATCATCCTCCCCTTCTTGAAATGAAGTCGTCCTCGATGGAAGCTCATCTTCCTCACCCAAATAGGGCTTGAAATCTGCAATGTTAAAAGTGGGACTAACCCCAAAATCTGCAGGCAACTCAAGTTTATATGCATTATCATTTATTTTATCTAACACCTTATGAGGACCATCAACACGTGGCATTAGCTTTGATTTGCGCACATAAGGAAATCTATCCTTACGCAAATGTAACCAAACAAGAACTCCAGGTGCAAACACAACATGTTTTCTATCCTTATCTCCAGCAAGTTTATATTTAGCATTCATACGCTCAATGTTTTCCTTAGATAACTCATGCATTTTTAAGATCAATTCAGCATGTTGTTTAGCATCAAAATTGACCTTCTCCGAAGATGGAATAGGCAACAAATCAATAGGTGCACGAGGTAGGAAACCATACACAATTTCAAAAGGGCACATCTTAGTAGTAGAATGCAACGAACGATTATAAGCAAATTTAATATGAGGCAAGCATTCTTCCCACATATTCTTATTATTTTTCAAAACAACCCTAAGCATAGTAGACAATGTTCTATTGACTACTTCAGTTTGTCCATCAGTTTGGGGGTGACATGTAGTACTAGAAAGCAGTTTAGTCCCCAACTTAGACCATAAACATCTCCAAAAGTGGCTAAGAAATTTAGTATCACGATCTGAAATAATAGTATTTGGCACATCATGCAAGCGAATAATTCCACGAAAGAACAAATCAGCAACATTAACATCATCATCGCTTTTATGACATGGTATAAAGTGTGCATTTCAAGAATCTATCCACGACAACAAATATGCTATCCCCCCTTCTTTCTTCGAGGTAAACTTAAAACAAAGTCGATAGATATATCCTCCCAAGGAACACAAGGTACAAGCAAAGGCATATATAAACCATGAGGATTGAGTCGTGACTAAGCTTTTTGACATGTAGTGCAGCGAGCAACAAAACACTCAACATCCCGTCTCATCTTTGGCCAAAAGAAATGTGTAGCAAGTATGTCCTCCGTCTTCTTCACGCCAAAGTGTCCCATTAATCCTCCTCCATGCGCCTCCTGTAACAACAAAAGATGAACGGAGCTAGCTAGAATGCATAGCTTGTTAGCATGGAACACAAATCCATCATTAACGACGAACTTGTTCCATGTTCTTCCTTCTTTACAATTCTGCATTACATCTTTAAAATCAACATCATGCACATATTGATCTTTGATGGTCTCCAAACCAAATATTTTGAAGTCAAGTTGTGAAAGCATAGTATAGTGACGAGACAATGCATCAGCAATAACATTTTCCTTACCCTTATTGTGTTTAATGACATAAGGGAAATTCTCAATGAATTCAACCAATTTAGCATGTCTATGAATTAGTTTAGCTTGAATTTTAATATGTTTCAAAGATTCATGATCAGAATGTATAACAAATTCTTTGGGCCTCAGGGAGTCCTGGATTAGGGGGTCCTCGGACAGCCGGACTATATACTTTAGCCGAACTGTTGGACTATGAAGATACAAGATTGAAGACTTCGTCCCGTGTTCGGATGGGACTCTCCTTGGCGTGGAAGGCAAGCTTGGCAATACGGATATGTAGATCTCCTCCCTTGTAACCGACTCTGTGTAACCCTGGCCCCCTCCAGTGTCTATATAAACCAGAGGGTTTAGTCCGTAGGACAACAACAATCATACCATCGGCTAGCTTCTAGGTTTAGCCTCTACGATCTCGTGGTAGATCAAATCTTGTAATACTCATATCATCAAGATCAATCAAGCAGGAAGTAGGGTATTACCTCCATCGAGAGGGCCCGAACCTGGGTAAACATCGTGTCCCCCGCCTCCGGTTACCATCCGCCTTAGACGCACAGTTTGGGTCCCCCTACCCGAGATCCGCCGGTTTTGACACCGACATTGGTGCTTTCATTGAGAGTTCCACTGTGCCGTCATCATAAGGAGGGATGGCTCATCTCGCTGTCAAAGACAACATCACCTTTGGGGTAGCCCTGGCTATAGCCCAAACTCTCCGACTAGGCGGCTTCGTCATGATCGCCTGTTCGGCCGCTGCGCCGACGATGACTTCTCGGGTCATCAAAAACAACATCCACATCGGCTCGAAATTCACCGAGCAGATGAATCCAATGGAGCTCTCCTCTTTGAACGAGCTCTTGGATCGCATCGCCGCTTTGGGAGTCGCTACGAACTATGATCGGATTGGGCTTAAACCCGACCAAAGGGAGATTAACTCTCCGCCGATCACCCATCGGATAGCGATGGTGGAGGAGCAACGCGGCGATTCTTCCTCTATTTTGAGGACAAACTATGTCCGGATTCCCGAGCTCTCCGAGCCGGATACCCGTCTATGGGAGTACATCGCCCAAACCCTAAACCTAGAATCAGGTAGCGGGCCAGACCTATTGGGCAACATCCTGGAGCCCGAACTTCCAAGATCGCAAACCCCTCTGCCCCTGGGTCTTAGATCGGGTCAGGGTTCAGACCTAAATCCACCCACCCACCCACCCAGATATAACCGATCTTTCCCACATTAGACAAGAGCCCCAGGAGACAGTACACCACTATTGGGCCAGGTTCCTCCTTGTAATGAACAAGGTCAAGGACTGTCGCGAGGAGGACACAATTTCATTATTTTGCAAAAATTGCACGGACAAGGGAATCCTCAATGCCACAAGTCGCCGTGACATATCACACTTCGCTGACTTGGTGGCCATAGTACAGAAGTACTGTGCGATGGAAAGCGCCTGGAAAACCGAATTTTTTTTTGGGATCCTCCGGCTTTGATAAAACTCCTAGTACGAACTAAAAGGGTGCACTCTCGTAAGTCACCCGACCCAATTACAAAGAAGCAAAAGCCCACTACAGGGCGTGGAACCGTATTGGAGGGATGGCTTGATGGGCCATGCAAAATTCACAGTACGGCGGACACCATACCAACTAGTCCTGGCCATGGGCAGCCCGGCCCGAACGGCCCGGCCCGACCCGGCCCGAAAAAGCCCGACCCGGCCCGGCCCGACGCCGCTCCCGGTCCGGGCTCGGGCCTAAATTTTGAGCCCGAAGGCCGGGCCGGGCCGGGCCCGGGCCCATCATTTTTTCGTTTTCCTGAAGGACGGGCCAGGCCAGCCCGAAGCCCGACGGGATTTTACGAGTTCGGGTCGGGCTCGGGCCCAGAAAATAGGCCCGACGGCCGGGCCGGGCTTGGGCCTAGGTTTTTTGCGTCGGGCTTGGCTAGGCCCGGCCCGAAGCCCGGCCTGGCCCGGGGTATGGCCAGGTATAATACCAACACACAACCTTAGATCATGTTGGGTACTCCGGCAGGTGGCCAAGAGCGGTGAGGATCTCCTCATTAACAATACCGCATAGCACCATCCCGTGTAGAACAACAATACAGTATTGACAGTCTTCGAGACCTTTGCCTCAAATAATAGGCATAAGCGAGCACTCCGTAGCCTTGCTGAAGTCTGCCACATAGCAGCAATAAATCCATGGAGCGACACGGCTATCACATTCAATGCCAGCGATGAACCAAAATTCCAAACAACCCGAACACCAGCCGCCTTGGTCCTTAGTCCAATTGTGGACAACTTCGGGCTTACTAAAGTGCTGATGGACAGCGGCAACAGACTAAACCTTGATGTCTACTACACAACCTTCTTCTTGTAGACGTTGTTGGGCCTGCAAGTGCACAGGTTTGTAGGATAGTAGCAAATTTCCCTCAAGTGGATGACCTAAGGTTTATCAATCCGTAGGAGGCGTAGGATGAAGATAGTCTCTCTCAAGCAACCCTGCAACCAAATAACAAAGAGTCTCTTGTGTCCCCAACACACCCAATACAATGGTAAATTGTATAGGTGCACTAGTTCGGCGAAGAGATGGTGATACAAGTGCAATATGGAAGGTAGATATAGATTTTTGTAAACTGAAAATATAAAAACAGCAAGGTAACAAGCGGTAAAAGTGAGCGTAAACGGTATTGCAATGATAGGAAACAAGGCCTAGGGTTCATACTTTCACTAGTGCAAGTTCTCTCAACAATAATAACATAGTAGGATCATATAACTATCCCTCAACATGCAACAAAGAGTCACTAATAGCGGAGAACGAACGAAAAGATTATGGTAGGGTACGAAACCACCTCAAAGTTATTCTTTCCAATCAATCCATTGGGCTATTCCTATAAGTGTCACAAATAGCCCTAGAGTTCGTACTAGAATAAACCTTAAGATACAAATCAACCAAAACCCTAATTTCACCTAGATACTCCAATGTCACCTCAAGTATCCGTGGGTATGATTATACGATATGCATCACACAATCTCAATTCATCTATTCAAACCAACACAAAGAACCTCAAAGAGCGCCCCAAAGTTTCTACGGGAGAATCACGACGATAACGTGTGCCAACCCCTATGCATAGGTTCATGGGAGAAACCCGCAAGTTGATCACCAAAACATACATCAAGTGAATCACGTGATATACCATTGTCACCACAGATACGCACGTCAAGACAGACATCAAGTGTTCTCAAATCTTTAAAGACTCAATCCGATAAGATAACTTCAAAGGGGAAACTCAATACATTACAAGAGAGAAGAGGGGGAGAAGAAACATAAGATCCAACTATAATAGCAAAGCTCGCGGTACATCAAGATCGTGCCAAATCAAGAACACAAGAGAGAGAGATCAAACACATAGCTACTGGTACATACCCTCAGCCCCGAGGGTGAACTACTCCCTTCTCGTCATGGAGAGCGCCGGGATGATGAAGATGGCCACCGGTGAGGGTTCCCCCCTCCGGCAGGGTGCCGGAACAGGGTCCCGATTGGTTTTTGGTGGCTACAGAGGCTTGCGGCGGCGGAACTCCCGATCTAATCTCTGTTCTGGAAGTTTTAGGGTACGTAGGTATATATGGGTGCAGGAAGTACGTCAGTGGAGCTTCGGGGGCCCCACGAGGCAGGGGGCGCGCCCCCACCCTCGTGAGCACCTCCCTTGGCTCCTGACGTGGGGTCCATGTCCATCCAGTAGCTTTCCTTCCAAAAATAACTTCTCCAGTTGATTTCGTTCCATTTCAACTCCGTTTGATATTCCTTTTCTTCGATACACTGAAATAGGCATAAAACAACAAATCTGGGCTGGGCCTCCGGTTAATAGGTTAGTCCCAAAAATAATATAGAAGTGGATAATAAAGCCCAACATTGCCCAAAATAGTAGATAATATAGCATGGAGCAATAAAAAATTATAGATACGTTGGAGACGTATCAAGCATCCCCAAGCTTAATTCCTACTCATCCTCGAGTAGGTAAATGATAAAAAAGATAATTTTTGATGTGGAATGCTAGTTGGCATAATTTCAATGTAATTCTTCTTTAATTGTGATATGAATATTCAGATCCGAAAGATTCAAGACAAAGGTTCATATTCACATAAAAATAATAAAACTTCAAGCATACTAACAAAGCAATTATGTCTTCTCAAAATAACATGGCCAAAGAAAGTTATCCCTACAAAATCATATAGTCTGGCTATGCTCTATATTCACCACACAAAGTATTTAAATCATGCACAACCCCGATGACAAGCCAAGCAATTGTTTCATACTTTTGACATTCTCAAACTTTTTCAATCTTCACGCAATACATGAGCGTGAGCCATGGACATAGCACTATATGTGGAATAGAATGGTGGTTGTGGAGAAGACAAAAAGGGAGAAGATAGTCTGACATCAACTAGGCGTGTCAACGAGCTATGGAGATGCCCATCAATAGATATCAATGTGAGTGAGTAGGCATTGCCATGCAACGGATGCACTAAAGCTATAAGTATATGAAAGCTCAACAAAAGAAACTAAGTGGGTGTGCATCCAACTCGCTTGCTCACGAAGACCTAGGGCATTTTGAGGAAGCCCATCATTGGAATATACAAGCCAAGTTCTATAATGAAAAATTCCCACTAGTATATGAAAGTGACAACATAGGGGACTCTCTATCATGAATATCATGGTGCTACTTTGAAGCACAAGTGTGGTAAAAGGATAGTAGCATTGCCCCTTCTCTCTTTTTCTCTCATTTTTTATTTTTTTATTTTATTTGGGCCTTTCTCTTTTTTTATGGCCTCTTTTTTTCTCTTTTTTTTGTCCGGAGTCTCCTCCCGACTTGTGGGGGAATTATAGTCTCCATCATCCTTTCCTCACTGGGACAATGCTCTAATAATGATGATCATCACACTTTTATTTACTTAGAACTCAAGAATTACAACTCGATACTTAGAACAAAATATGACTCTATATGAATGCCTCCGGCGGTGTACCGGGATATGCAATGAATCAAGAGTGACATGTATGAAAGAATTATGAATGGTGGCTTTGCCACAAATACAATGTCAACTACATGACCTACCTATCATGGCATTTCCATAGCCATTCCGAGATATATTGACATGCAACTTTTCACCGTTCCGTTTATTATGACACGCTCCATCATTGTCATATTGCTAGCATGGTATGGTGGCTGTTTTGAGGAAGGTATATGGTGGGTGTATTATACTATCAAATAACATTATTTTTGTTTTTATTGCAATACAATTTCACCCTAAAAAAGACAATTGTAATGCAATTCTCTCCTCTTTGGAATTTATTAGTATGTGCCTCCCATTTCACTTGGTTATATAACATAGTCGTTCTTTAGATATTTTTAGGACCTCATAGGCGAAAAGTGTGCGGTATAAGAGAGGCTAGCAATGGTGTAAGGAAGAAAGGTGCGTATAATCCATGGACTCAACATTAGTCATGAAGAACTCATATACTTATTGTGAAAATCTAGAAGTTATCAAAGCAAAGTATTACGCGCATGCTCCTAGGGGGATAGATTGGTAGGAAAAGACCATCGCTCGTCCCCGACCGACACTCATAAGGAAGACAATCAATAAATAAATCATGCTCCGACTTCATCACATAACGGTTCACCATACGTGCATGCTACGGGAATCACAAACTTTAACACAAGTATCTCTCAAATTCAAAACTACTCAACTAGCATGACTCTAATATCACCATCTTCATATCTCAAAACAATTATCAAGCATCAAACTTCTCATAGTATTCAACACACTCATAAGAATTTTTCTTTTATTAATCTTGTATGCCTAGCATATTAGGATCATTTAAGAAAATTACCATGCTATAAAAGACTCTCAAAATAATATAAGTGAAGCATGAGAGTTCATCTATTTCTTCAAAATAAAACTACCACCATGCTCTAAAAGATATAAGTGAAGCACTAGAGCAAAAGGCAAACTACTCTGAAAGATATAAGTGAAGATCAATGAGTAGTTGAATAAATATGCAACTATGTGAAGAGTCTCTAACATTTAAGGATTTCAGATCTTGGAACTTTATTCAAACATAAAGCAAATCTAAAGGAAATAAAATGACGCTCCAAGCAAAACACATATCATGTGGTGAATAAAAATATAGCTCCAAGTAAAGTTACCGATGAACAAAGACGAAAGAGGGGATGCCTTCCGGGGCATCCCCAAGCTTAGACGCTTGTTTATCCTTGAATATTACCTTGGGGGTGCCTTGGGCATCCCCAATCTTAGGCTCTTGCCACTCCTTATTCCATAGTCCATCGAATCTTTACCCAAAACATGAAAACTTCACAACACAAAACTTAACAGAAAACTCGTAAGCTCCGTTAGCGAAAGAAAACAAAACACCACTTCAAGGTACTGTAACGAACTCATTATTTATTTATATTGGTGTTAAAACTACTGTATTCCAACTTCTCTATGGTTTATAAAATCTTTTACTAGCCATAGATTCATCAAAATAAGCAAGCAACACAATGAAAAGAGAATCTGCCAAAAACATAACAGTCTGTAGTAATCTGTAACTAACGCAAACTTCTGGAACTCCAAAAATTCTAAAATAAATTGGTGAACCTGAGGAATTTGTCTAGTAATCATCTTAAAAAAGAATCAACTAAATAGCACTCTCCAGTAAAAAGTTCTAGCTAATCTCGTGAGCGCTAAAGTTTCTGTTTTTTTACAGCATGATCATAAAGACTTCACCCAAGTCTTCCCAAAGGTTCTATTTGGCACAAACACTAATTGAAGAATAAAACCACATCTAAACAGAAGTTATATGGATTATTTATTCCTAAACAGAACCAAAAATAAAGAAACTAAAATAAAATTGGGTTGCCTCCCAACAAGCGCTATCGTTTAACGCCCCTAGCTAGGCATGATGATTTCAATGATGCTCACATAAAAGATAAGAATTGAAACATAAAGAGAGCATCATGAAGAATAAGACTAGCACATTTAAGTCTAACCCACTCCCTATGCATAGGGATTTTGTGAGCAAACAACTTGTGGTAACAATAATCAACTTGCATAGGAAGGTAAAACAAGCATAACTTCAAAACTTTAAGCACAAAGAGAGGAAACTTGATATTATTGCAATTCCTACAAGCATATATTCCTCACTCATAATAATTTTCAGTAGCATCATGAATGAATTCAACAATATAGCCAGCACCTAAATCATTCTTTTTCATGATCTACTTGCATATAAATTTTACTACTCTCCACATAAGCAAAATTCTTCTCTTCAATAGTAGTGGGAGAAAACTCAACAAAATAACTATCATACGATTGAAAATTAAGATCTAGATGACAAGTTTCATGGTTACCATTATTCTTTAGAGCATACGTGTCATCACAATAATCATCATAGATAGGAGTCATGCTTTCATCATAGTAAATTTTCTCATCAAAGCTTGGGGGACAAAAGATATCATCTTCATCAAACATAGCTTCCGCATGCTTGTGGCTTTGAATATCATTAGCATCATGGATATTAAAGGAATTCATACTAACAACATTGCAATCATGCTCATCATTCAAAGATTTAGTGCCAAACAATTTAATGCATTCTTCTTCTAACACTTTGGCACAATTTTCTTTTCCATCATACTCACGAAAGATATTAAAAAGATGAAGCGTATGAGACAAACTCAATTCCATTTTTTTTAATTTTCTTTTATAAACTAGACTAGTGCTAAAACAAGAAATAAAAATATTCGATTGCAAGATCTAAAGATATACCTTCAAGCACTCACCTCCCCAGCAACGGCGCCAGAAAAGAGCTTGATGTCTACTACACAACCTTCTTCTTGTAGACGTTTTGGGCCTGCAAGTGCACATGTTTGTAGGACAGTAGCAAATTTCTCTCAAGTGGATGACCTAAGGTTTATCAATCCGTAGGAGGCGTAGGATGAAGATGGTCTCTCTCAAGCAACCCTGCAAACAAATAACAAAGAGTCTCTTGTGTCCCCAACACACCCAATACAATGGTAAATTGTATAGGTGCACTAGTTCGGCGAAGAGATGGTGATACAAGTGCAATATGGAAGGTAGATATAGGTTTTTGTAAACTGAAAATATAAAAACAGCAAGGTAACAAGCGGTAAAAGTGAGCATAAACGGTATTGCAATGATAGGAAACGAGGCCTAGGATTCATACTTTCACTAGTGCAAGTTCTCTCGACAATAATAACATAGTAGGATCATATAACTATCCCTCAACATGCAACAAAGAGTCACTCCAAAGCCACTAATAGCGGAGAATGAACGAAAAGATTATGGTAGGGTACGAAACCACCTCAAAGTTATTCTTTCCAATCAATCCATTGGGCTATTCCTATAAGTGTCACAAACAGCCCTAGAGTTCGTACTAGAATAACACCTTAAGATACAAATCAACCAAAACCCTAATGTCACCTAGATACTCCAATGTCACCTCAAGTATCCGTGGGTATGACTATATGATATGCATCACACAATCTCAATTCATCTATTCAAACCAACACATAGAACCTCAAAGAGTGCCCCAAAGTTTCTACCGGAGAATCACGACGAAAACGTGTGCCAACCCCTATGCATAGGTTCATGGGCGGAACCCGCAAGTTGATCACCAAAACATACATCAAGTGAATCACGTGACATCCCATTGTCACCACAGATACGCACGACAAGACATACATCAAGTGTTCTCAAATCTTTAAAGACTTAATCCGATAAGATAACTTCAAAGGGGAAACTCAATCCATTACAAGAGAGAAGAGGGGGAGAAGAAACATAGGATCCAACTATAATAGCAAAGCTCGCGGTACATCAAGATCATGCCAAATCAACAACACGAGAGAGAGAGATCAAACACATAGCTACTGGTACATACCCTCAGCCCCGAGGGTGAACTACTCCCTCCTCGTCATGGAGAGCGCCGGGATGATGAAGATGGCCACCGGTGAGGGTTCCCCCCTCCGGCAGGGTGCCGGAACAGGGTCCCGATTGGTTTTTGGTGGCTACAGAGGCTTGCGGCGGCGGAACTCCCGATCTAATCTCTGTTCTGGAAGTTTTAGGGTACGTAGGTATATATGGGTGCAGGAAGTACGACGGTGGAGCTTCAGGGGCCCCACGAGGCAGGGGGCGTGCCCTAGGGGGGTGGGCGCGCCCCCACCCTCGTGAGCACCTCCCTTGGCTCCTGACGTGGGGTCCAAGTCCATCCGGTAGCTTTCCTTCCAAAAATAACTTCTCCAGTTGATTTCGTTCCGTTTTGACTCCGTTTGATATTCCTTTTCTTTGAAACACTGGAATAGGCATAAAACAGCAAATCTGGGCTGGGCCTCCGGTTAATAGGTTAGTCCCAAAAATAATATAAGAGTGGATAATAAAGCCCAACATTGCCCAAAACAGTAGATAATATAGCATGGAGCAATCAAAAATTATAGATACGTTGGAGACGTATCAAACCTCATCTATGAGGAGACACTTCGAAAAATGGAAATAGACAGAAGCCGCATTGAGCAAAGCAGCACGACCTTCAGAGGAATCATCCCTAGTCGGGAGGCATGATGTGCTAGCAAAATCACACTAGATGTGGTATTCGGCATGATGGAGAATTATAGGTCCGAAGAAATCACATTCCAAGTGGCCCCATTCAATAGCGGATACCACGCCCTACTAGGGCGGGAGGCATTCACGATCTTCCAAGCTATACCCCATTACGGGTACATGAAGCTCAAAATGCCCGGACCCAATGGAATCATCACTCTAGCTAGTGATCCGTACATAGCACTCCGTGCCGAAAATAAAACAGCCACACTGGCCCTCGAGGCATTATCTAAAGCCCTCGCGGCCGAGGAATTAACTATGCTGCGCTCCAAAGTGGATAGGGACGGCATGATACTCGATAAAAGATCCAAGTCCACCTCTTTTAAACCAGCGGCTGAAATAGTCAAATTCCATGTCGATCCAACGGACCCTACAAAAACAGCATCCATCGGGACACAGTTGAGCCCCACAGTAGACGCTGCACTGCGGGAGTTCTTGCGCGAAAATTGGGACATCTTCACCTGGCATCCTTCAGACATGCCAGGAATCCCACGCAGGCTGGCCGAGCATAGCCTTAACATCCTAAAGGGATTTAAGCCGGTCAAGCAAACTCTTCGGCGCTTCTCTGAGCCTAAGCGACAAGCCATGGGGGAGGAGCTAGCCAAATTACTGGAGGCCGGATTTATTCTAGAAATAAAACATCCGGACTGGCTAGCAAACCTGGTGATGGTACCAAAGAAGGACAAATCCTAGCGCCTATGCGTCGACTTCAAGGACCTTAATAAGGCTTGCCCAAAGGATCCCTTCCCCCTCCCTCGCATCAATCAAATTATCGACGCTACAACAGGACACGACTCATTGTGCTTCCTTGACGCATACTCCGGATACCACCAAATTAAGATGGCGGAGTCCGATCAAGCCGCAACGGCATTTATTACTCCATGGCCCCTTCTGTTTTAACACCATGCCTTTCGGGCTCAAAAACGCTGGTGCAACCTATCAACGCATGATGCAGACATGCTTGGAAACACAGATTGGCAAAATGGTAGAGGCACACATAGACGATGTGGTCATTAAAACCAGACACGTCGAATCCTTAATAGACGACTTGAGGCTCACGTTCGATAATCTCCGAACATACGACATTAAGCTCAACCCGGAAAAATGCGTCTTCGGCGTGCCCGCCGGAAAGCTCTTAGGCTTCATCGTCTCCAACAGAGGAATCAAAGCAAATCCGGCTAAAATCCGAGCTCTGTCGCAGTTGGCCATCCCAACGGACCTCAAGCAAATCCGGAAACTAACTGGATGCTTGACTGCTTTAAGCCGCTTCATCTCCCGATTAGGAGAAAAGGCACTACCTCTTTATCGCCTCCTGCGACGCACCGAACACTTCGAGTGGACGGACGCGGCCACAGCCGGATTAGAAGAAATAAAAGCCGTTTTGGCCACAAACCCAATCCTGGCCGCACCTAATGTCAGCGAACCAATGCTGCTATATATAGCGGCAACACACCAAGTTGTAAGCGCAGTGCTCATCGTCGAATGAGAGATGGACGGACATAAATTCCCGCTTCAAAAGACGGTATACTATGTATCCACCGTCCTCACTCCGTGCAAATCACGGCACCCACATTATCAAAAGATAGCATATCCGGTCTTCATGGCATCCCGGAAACTATGACACCTACTTTGAAGAGTGTTCAATTACGGTGGCCTCTGAAGTGCCACTCAACAACATAATAAACAACCGCGAGGCCACGAGCCGGATTGCTAAATGGGCTATGGAGCTCCTCCCGTTCGACATAATATACAAACCACGACGAGCCATTAAGTCTCAAGTACTGGCTGATTTCGTCGCCGAACGGACAGTAGCCGAACTCCCTAAAGAGTACGGCGCGTACTCCAATTGGATTATGCACTTCAACGGCTCTAAAATGTTGGCTGGTCTGGGGGCTGGCGTCGTCCTGACGTCCCCCACCAGAGATATAGTCCAATACGTACTCCAAATACTATACACAGACTCCAACAACGCAGCCGAATACGAGGCCCTGTTACATGGTCTCCGGATGGCAGTCTCCATGGGCATTCAACGCCTGGAGGTTCGTGGGGACTCAAACCTCGCAATATCTCAAATAAATGGAGACTTTGACGCCAAGGATCCGAAAATGGCGGCTTATTGCAACGCCATCCTCAAAATGTCAGCTCAGTTCGAGGGGCATGAATTCCACCACGTGGCTCGGGAAAACAATCAGGCGGCGGATATCCTCGCCCGTATCGGTGCTAAGCGTGACCCTGTCCCACCTAACATCTTCTTGGAAAGGCTATTTAAGCCATCCGTGGTATGTGAAGGGGACACCGGTAACAATAGTCCGGACCCGACCACAACACCAGATACCGAACACTCTGACACAATCAGAGGCTCTGCCACGGAAATAACACCTTCAGCCCACGTGATAATGGCTGTCAGCGCCCCGTGGACAGAACCATTCCTGGCCTACCTAACTAGGCAGGAACTACCCGAGGACCAAAATGAGGCACGCTGCATAGTGCGGCGGTCTAAAGCCTACAAGGTCACGAGGGAGAGCTTTATAAGAAAAGCACTACCGGAGTCCTTCAAAGATGCATCTCAGAAGAGGAAGGGCGGAAACTTTTGGCAGAAATCCATGCTGGACTCGGCGGCCACCACGCCGCAGTCCGGGCCCTTGTAAGCAAGGCCTTCCGTACAGGTTTCTATTGGCCGACGGTCCGAGTAGACGCACAGGACCTTGTTCAACGTTGCGTCGGTTTCCAGCTTTTTCTAAACCAAAGCCATATGCCGCCTACCGCTCTCCAAACAATCCCCATCACTTGGCCCTTTGCAGTCTGGGGGCTTGATATGGTCGGACCCCTCAAAGGGGGAACCCATAATAAAAAATACCTATTGGTCATGGTGGACAAATTCACCAAATGGATAGAAGCCAAACCAGTTAAAACGGCTGAATCCGGACCAGTGATAGACTTCATATCTGGGGTTGTACACCGTTATGGCGTCCCCCACAACATCATCACCGATAATGGCTCGAAATTTACAACCGAAGAGGTAAAACTTTGGTGCAGCAAAATGGGCATCAATCTCGATTACGCTTCTGTCAATCACCCGCAAACTAACGGTCAAGTCGAGTGAGCAAATGGTCTTATCATGAGCGGCATTAAACCCAGATTAGTGCGGTCCTTAAAGGAATCAAACACGCACTGGGTTGAGGAGCTCGACTCCGTATTATGGGGGCTGCGGACCACTCCGAATCGCACTACCGGAACACCATTTTTTATGGTGTACGGCGCAGAGGCGGTACTGCCCAGCGACATAATTCATGACTCACCTCGAGTGCGCATGTATGAAGAAAAAGAGGCCGATCTTGATCGGCAGGACAGTTTGGATGCCCTGGAGGAGGAGCGCGACGTGGCAAAAGCCCGTTCCGCATTCTATCAGCAACAGGCTCGAAGGTATCAAAGCAGAGTAGTACGGGCCAAAACCTATAACGTTGGCGAACTCGTTCTGCGCCTACCGGAGAAGAAAAAGAACAAGCTCAAGCCCAAATGGGAAGGTCCCTTCATTATTGACCAAGTTCTGACCGGTGGAGCGTACCGTCTGCGAGATGCATCGGACAATCGACTCGAGCCAAACCCATGGAAGGCAGTCAGACTCCGAAGGTTCTACGCCTAGTGACGGACTCTATGTTCGTCTCCTTACCTCGTCCATTTTTTATATACCCGTTATCTATCTTTTATTTCTTTCTTACATTTTTCTTCAAGGCCTTAAAAGGCTAAACTGTGTCTTGACTACACAACCTTGACGCGCTAACCACGCTCATTATACCTGGGGGCTTCTTATACAGAAGCTTAATTTAACTATTCTCCGGGCTCTATGGCCCACACATGTGTTATTCTTCCACATGTACCTTTTTTCGCCATTATATGCATCGATATGACTTAAGTTTTGGCCAAGCTGGGTTGCCTGGCTCTTGTGTTTATGCTCTACATTCCCATTAATTCGGCTAGGGCATAAGGGGAGCACCTCTGCGATTGTTACTGCCGGGTCAGCCGGATGTGTACCTCAGACTGGGTGAAGCTGAAAGCCAGCATTCTTACGGGAATACTCGGTCGGTGAACAAAATATGACTTTTATTTATTTTAATACATTGCCCCCAGATGTTTATAGCTTGCGTCTCTTTTCGCAGTTCCGACATGCACATTAGGGCATGCGTACCCAGGGAAAGGAACCCTTAACGGAACTATTCTCCCTGGAAGATGTTTCTTACTATCCATGTAATATAACATAGCTAGTTGGGTACTTGTCTGTTCAAGCACTTATGACCCCTACACCTGGTTTCCACGCATACCCCGGTTCTTACATAATTGAGCGGGTATTCAGACACACTCCGGACTGTCGGGTCCGGAGGTTGAAGAGAAAAGGTTCGCCATGACAAATGATTTACAATCCGGCTAGGGACAATACATGTCACTTGAAGTACAAAGTCACTTAGACTGAGTAAATTATTCTTCTATACCATCCAACAGGCTGTCTAGCCTACAATCCTGTTGGGAATACTTTGCGGCTAATTCTACTTGGTCATTCACCAAACTGACGGGGATCTCTTTCCCATCAGGCCCCACAGGTCCGACCTCGGCCATGTGGTTTGGGTCAGCCTTGGTAATCGCGTCTTCACCATGGGCCAGGCTTCCCTTGCACCTTGTCGGCAGGCTGATATCTTCCATGATTGGAAGCGCCGCCGCGCTCCCTTGAGCTTCTCTATAAGCTCCCACATGCCTCCTGGCGGGGAGGCGGATGGCCACAAGGCTTGGGTAATACCCTGCATCACCTGCCTAACTTGTTCATGCAGTTGTGAGAGCTCTGGCAGAAGATCACCCGCAGACCCGGGCATCTCCTCCGCGGGACAACCCGTCAGCATACCTGCAGACATAACTCTGTTAGCCGGCTTCTTCGCTGAACTCTTTAAAAGTTCATTCAAGCACTTACTGAAAATGTCGCGTCGAAGTCGCTTATTCTCCTTTACGGAGTCCGCAAGCTGGGCTCGAACATCTTTCAGTTCCACGCCCAGCTGGATATTGGCGTCTTGGAGATCATTTTTCTCCTGCCTAACCTGCGTAAGCACGTGCTCGCCAGCATTTAGCTGTCGATTAGCACGTTGCGCATCCCCGGGCATGGCCTCCGGATTCACTCCGGAGTCATCTGCAGCATCTATTGTTAGATTTGCACGCATGCCGCATACTATTTGGTACATGACATTCTTTGCAATGGAAGAAAGTGTTACTTGATGGGGCCTTCTTGGACTCTTTCATTGCGGCAATGGCGGCCTGAAGCTGGGCTTTGCACTCCTCCAGCTCTTGAGACAACTGGGTATTCTTCTCCCTCAGAACCTATGCAAACAATGATCCTTAAATTAGTTGTGCCAACTGTTTCAAGTCTCAGGGGCTACTGATATACATAATTATTAGATTTTCTTACCTGTATATCCTTTACATACTGGTCTGTGGCTCTGGCAATACCATTTTGAGCAGCTCGGATGTACGCGTCTCCTGAGTTGAACGCATCGAACGCCTCTTGGGAGAAACAAGCGTCACGGAGTACGGCATGGCAGCGCCTGTGATTCATGGCGCTCTCCACTTCGGAATTTGCAGCGGATAGCCTATCCGCATCCTCTGTAGGAGGAACATCCGGCGTTGGCTCCATGTTAGCGTTTGCCTCTGGAGCTCGACTGGTGGAGGCGTGATCGGCAACCTCTCCGGATATAGTCCGGCGAGCGTTTTTCCTACTAGGAAACATGGGCGTTATTATATTTGAGAAGACAATCACCACGGAGCGTGGTTTTCTTTCGTTCCTCTGCGACGGCGTCTTAGTCCTGACCGCCTTCCTTTTAAGCCTACCCGGCTTCGGTGCCCCTTGTTGGTGGGTCACTGTGGGTTCGGCATGGCGTCCCGAGGGCCTTCCCTGTAAAACACCATATGCGTGCGATAGGTGAAGTGCAGAAAAAGGGATCCTTCTTGGATGTTAGGGCTCTGGTTTTACTTACATGCGATGCGGGGAGCAGTCCAGGATAATCGGCTATGATAGCCACCAAGGTACCATCACAGCTCAACTGATAGAACGTTCTGTCGATGAGCTCCACAAATGTGTCTGGATCTTCTTTGAGTCTGGGGTTGAGGGCCCGGTTAGGGTCCTCTAGTTGTGGATATAGGCTGTGGACCTCCCTCACGGCTTTTCGCAGTTCCTGTTATGAAATAACAAGGTAAATACTTATGAAAAAGAATGAGGAAAGGATTGGAGTAGGAAGTAGCAGCTCACCCAGCTTGGGGGGTTGTACATGGAGAAACAACCTCGCGGCTTGACACAGGCGAACTCCTCTTCTTGTCCTTTATACAGATCGGACAGTATCTTTGCTAGGGCAGCGACGGAGTCTGGACCTTTACGACTGCAGCGGGTGGCGTCGTCTTCCCCATTGAAGTGCCACATGGGTTGTCCCCGATATTGAAGTGGCTGCACCCCCCGCATTATACATATGGACATAACCTCGGTTATTGTCAATCCTGATTTGGCCAGCATATCTATCTGGCCCATCAGGTAAAGGATTTCCCCGTTATCTTCCTCATGGGGGCTCCGAGGGCGCCAGCTGCGGTGTTTCTTCAAAGGGGTGTTGTCGAACTCAGGAAGGCCCATCCGAATAGGATCTGGGAGGGGAACGTCCTCCATATAAACCCACTCCGAGGGCCAGTCTTCGGACGTCGTCTTCGGTGTACCGGACAGGTATCCGGTACCGGCGATGCGCCATATTTCGGCTCCGCCCACTTGATATAGTGACCCCTTCTGTGTATGGGGCACGAGGCAGAATAGCCTCCGCCATAGCTCAAAATGAGCTTCGCAGCCCAGAAACAGCTCGCAAAGGGAGACGTAGCCAGCGATGTGTAGGATGGAAGCGGGGGTAAAGTTATGCAACTGGACGCCGTAGAACTCCAAGAGCCCACGGAGGAACGGATGAATTGGGAATCCAAGTCCCCTTAGTAAATAAGGGACAAGGCATACCCGCTCCCCCTTGGATGGATTGGGGGAGCTCTCCGCTTGCTCCCCACCATTATAGGTGGCGAGCCCGGCTCGAACGGGAACCATATACGCTGGAGGGAGAAATCCCTGTGTCTGTAACTCTACTAATTGGCTGTGAGGGACAGAACACCTCTTCCAATTGCCGGGCTTGGGGCTACGGGAGTGAGAGGAGGAGCTGCGATGGCCGACCATGTTGGAATGGATTTTGCCAGGCGCGCTCCGATGGATACTCGCTGTGGGAGGATGGTGTGATCTGGATCTGAGAATCCCCGTCTCTTTAATAGACGGCTTACTCACATGGCAAGGGTGGCAAATGCAAGAATGCCCTGGCTTCTCGCATTCGCTCAACACGTGGAAGATAGCCATTACTAGGCACGGAAGCCAAGGAGTGCAACATTTATGGGAAGCCGGACACTACTCAACAGGTACTCGGAATTTGGAGAAGAACCCGCCTTGCAATGCCGAAGACAATCTGCGCGCTGGACTCATGGTCATTGAAGCCTGGTTCAGGGGCCACTGAGGGAGTCCTGGATTAGGGGGTCCTCGGGCAGCCGGACTATATACTTTAGTCGGACTGTTGGACTATGAAGATACAAGATTGAAGACTTCGTCCCGTGTTCGGATGGGACACTCCTTGGCGTGGAAGGCAAGCTTGGCAATATGGATATGTAGATCTCCTCCCTTGTAACCGACTCTGTGTAACCCTGGCCCCCTCCGGTGTCTATATAAACCGGAGGGTTTAGTCTGTAGGACAACAACAATCATACCATAGGCTAGCTTCTAGGGTTTAGCCTCTATGATCTCGTGGTAGATCAACTCTTGTAATACTCATATCATCAAGATCAATCAAGCAGGAAGTAGGGTATTACCTCCATCGAGAGGGCCCGAACCTGGGTAAACATCGTGTCCCCCGCCTCCTGTTACCATCCGCCTTAGATGCACAGTTTGGGACCCCCTACCCGAGATCCGCCGGTTTTGACACCGACAGGGCCATAAATAATGTTGCCATGTCTCTAAAGTCCGAACAAGAGCATATAATTCTTGATCATAAGTAGAATAATTCAGACTAGGCCCACTCAACTTTTTAGAAAATCATGCAACAGGTTTGCCATGTTGTAATAACACACCTCCTAATCCAATTCCACTAGCATCACATTCAAGCTCAAAAGTCTTATTAAAATCAGGAAGTTGGAGTAAAGGAGCATGTGTCAACTTATCTTTCAGTACCGTGAAGGCTTCTTCCTGTGTGATACCCCAAACAAAAGGCACATCCTTCTTTGTAAGCTCGTTGAGAGGTGCAACAATGGTGCTGAAATCTCTCACAAAACGCCTATAGAAACCAGCGAGTCCAAGGAAACTCCTCACTTGTGTGACCGTTTTGGGCTGCGGCCAACTCTCAATAGCTTCATCTTGGCTTTATCAACTTCAATTCCCTGTGTAGTAACAACATAGCAAATAAAATATACTCGGTCGGTGCAAAAGGTGCACTTACCAAGGTTACCAAACAAACATGCATCACGTAGAGCAATAAAAACTACACGTAAATGTTCTTCCAAATATTTGCTATAAATCAGTATATCATCAAAATAGACTACCACAAATGTCCAACGAAAGCACGTAAAACTTCGTTCATTAATCTCATGAAAGTACTAGGTGCATTAGTTAACCCAAAAGGCATAGCTAACCACTCATACAAACCAAACTTAGTTTTAAATGCCGTTTTCCATTCATCTCCCAATTTCATACGAATTTGATGGTATCCACAACGCAAATCAACTTTGGAGAATATTGTAGAGCCACTCAATTCATCAAGCATATCATCTAGCCTAGGAATAGGATGACGATAAAGAATAGTAATATTATTAATGCCTCTACAATCAACACACATACGCGATGTACCATCCTGTTTCGGCACTAGAATAATAGGAACAACACAGGGACTAAGGGATTCACGTATATAACCTTTGTTGAGCAGCTCCTGGACTTGACGCATAATCTCCTTCATCTCCTCTGAATTGGTACAGTATGGTGCACGGTTGGGTAGCGATGCACTGGGAATTAAGTCAATCTGATGCTCAATCCCTCAAATAGGTGGTAATCCCGGTGGCACGTCTTGTGGAAAGACGTCAGCGAACTCCTGCAAAATTTTAGTAACAGCAGGAGGCACAGAAGAAGGCACGTCCTTGAATGAAAATAATGCTTCTTTGCACACAAAAGCATAGCAAACAGATTTGCTAAAATCTAGCTCATCAATATCAGATTTGGTGGCAAGTAAACATGCACTTTTCAATTTAATTTCATAAGCAACACTAGATGGTTTATTATTAGGCTTCATTTGTTGCTCAAATTCTTGTGCCACAATCTGATTTTCACTCTTATTTTTCTCCTATTTTGCTTTATTAGCTCTATTAATATCATCTTTCAAAATGGAATCAGGAGTCATAGGAAGCAAAGTAATATTTTTATCCTTATGAACAAGAGTATACTGATTATTTCTACCATGGTGTACAGAATTTTTATCAAATTGCCATGGTCTACCAAGTAATAATGAACTTGCTTGCATAGGTACCACATCACAATCAACATAATTAGCATATGTAGAGATACTAAAATGCACACAAACATTATGTGTTACATCAACCTTGCCGCTGTTGTTCAACCATTGGATGTAGTAAGGATGTGGATGTGGTCTTGTGGTGAGAGATAGCTTCTCCACCATCTCCATGCTAGCCAAGTTGTTATAGCTCCCTCCATCTATGATGACGCGAACAGAATGTTCCTTCACAACTCCCTTTGTATAGAACAAATTATGCCTCTGATTTTGCTCAGCTTGTGTAACCTGCACACTCAAAACACGTTGAGCAACTAAACATTCATACATGTGAGCATCTTTAGCAACCATGTATTGCGTGTCATGATCAGAATCATCTCCACCATGTTCTTCACTTGTAATAAGAGCCAAAGTCTCCTCATCATAGTCACTAGCAGACTCATATCCACCATCCTCAGTAACAAGCATCACACGTTTAGATGGGAATTCTCTCGCATAATGACCTCCACCCTTGCAACGATGACAAATAATATCATGTGCTTTCCCTGTTGATGCCATGGATGAAGAAGAGCTCTGTGCAGGCCCAGAAGGCGTGCTCTTGGCAGATAGTGGTGGTTGTGCCTGCTTTGTATCACGGTTGGAGGTGGCAACTGAGGGAGGTGCCGGTGTAGCAGAACGTGTGGAAGTAGAGGATGCACGCGGTGTCCATGATGAAGGTCGACCTGCAGAAAAGTTAGTTCGCGCCAATGCCTGTCGATCCTGCACTTCACGTTCAGCTTTGCAAGCAAGATGGAATAAACGAGTGATATTATTATATTCCTTATACTCTAGAATGGTCTGAATCTCTTTATTTAATCCACCCATAAAATGTGCAAGCATAGCTTCATTATCCTCAACAATACGACATCTAATCATACCAGTTTGTAATTCCTGATAATATTCTTCTATAGAATTTTTTCCTTGTCTCAAACGCTGCAATTTTTGAAGCAATTCACGTTGATAATATGGTGGAACCCAGCGAGTAGGCATAGCATTTTTGAAAGCAGCCCAAGTAGCTAGAATAGGATGTAATCTACAATGTTCAGACCACCAAACACATGCAAAACTAGTGAAAGCACAAACAACAGAAGGAACACGTCTCTCCTCAGGATATTGTAAACATGTAAAACATTGTTCAGTTTCTAACTCCCAAGTAAGATATATATCAGGAACATATCTACCCTCAAATGGTGGAATATTAAATATTAGTTTAGGAATATGGTCATGATCTTGTCCTAAGGTGGTGGTGCAGCCCTGCCGTTGCGATGATATGCATGAGGACGACCTGGTGGTGGTGGTGCTGGTGGTTGCACGCCTCATCCTCGTAATGGTCCTCCACCTCTGCAGTAGCAGCAGGAGCTACAGAAGCATCAACAACGCCACCAGAATTTTGACCAGGCTCAAGGGGAACGTGCAGTGCTCGTCCCACTTGATTTGTAAGGCGACATTGTTGTTGTTGTTGTAGAGGTGTGATGTCTACTACACAACCTTCTTCTTGTAGACATTGTTGGGCCTCCAAGTGCAGAGGTTTGTAGGACAGTAGCAAATTTCCCTCAAGTGGATGACCTAAGGTTTATCAATCCGTGGAAGGCGTAGGATGAAAATGGTCTCTCTCAAGCAACCCTGCAACCAAATAACAAAGAGTCTCTTGTGTCCCCAACACACCCAATACAATGGTAAATTGTATAGGTGCACTAGTTCGGCGAAGAGATGGTGATACAAGTGCAATATGGATGGTAGATAAAGGTTTTTGTAATCTGAAAATATAAAAACAACAAGGTAGCAAGTGGTAAAAGTGAGCGTAAACGGTATTGCAATGATAGGAAACAAGGCCTAGGGTTCATACTTTCACTAGTGCAAGTTCGCTCAACAACAATAACATAAGGGATCATATAACTATCCCTCAACATGCAACAAAGAGTCACTCCAAAGTCACTAATAGCGGAGAACAAACGAAGAGATTATGGTAGGGTACAAAACCACCTCAAAGTTATTCTTTCCAATCAATCCATTGGGTTATTACTATAATTGTCACAAACAGCCCTAGAGTTTGTACTAGAATAACACCTTAAGACACAAATCAACCAAAACCCTAATGTAACCTAGATACTCCAATATCACCTCAAGTATCCATGGGTATGACTATACGATATGCATCACACAATCTCAGATTCATCTATTCAGTCCAACACAAAGTACTTCAAAGAATGCCCCAAAGTTTCTACTGGAGAATCAAGATGAAAACGTGTGCCAACACCTATGCATAAGTTCATGGGCGGAACCCGCAAGTTGATCACCAAAACATACATCAAGTGAATCACGTGATAGCCCATTGTCACCACAGATATGCACGACAAGAAATACATCAAGTGTTCTCAAGTCATTGAAGTCTCAATCCGATAAGATTACTTCAAAGGGAAAACTCAATCCATTACAAGAGAGTAGAGGGGGTGAAGCAACATAAGATCCAACTATAATAGCAAAGCTCACGATACATCAAGATTGTGCCAAATCAAGAACGCGCGCGCGAGAGAGAGAGAGAGATCAAACACATAGCTAATGGTACATACCCTCAGCCCCGAGGGTGAACTACTCCCTCCTCATCATGGAGAGCGCCGGGATGATGAAGATGGCCACCGGTGAGGGATCCCCCCTCCGGCAGGGTGCCGGAACAGGGTCCCGATTGGTTTTTGGTGGCTATAGAGGCTTGGGGCGGCGGAACTCCCGATCTATTCTGTTCCCCGATCGTTTTAGGGTATATGGGTATATATAGGAGGAAGAAGTATGTCAGGGGAGCCACGAGGGGCCCACGAGGGTGGAGGGTGCGCCCCCTACCTTGTGGCTCCCTCGTTTCTTTCCTGACGTGCACTCCAAGTCTATCAGGTTGCTTTCCTTCCAAAAATAACTTCTCCAGAAGGTTTCATTCTGTTTCGACTCCGTTTGATATTCCTTTTCTTCGAAACACTGAAACAAGGGAAAAAACAGGAACTGGCACTGGGCTCTGGGTCAATAGGTTAGTCCTGAAAATAATATAAAAGTGCATAGTAAATCCCATTAAACATCCAAGATGAATAATATAATAGCATGAATACTTCATAAATTATGGATACGTTGGAGACGTATTAAGGTGCGACAGGTGCAACTGGCGGTGGTGGTGGAAAATGCACGAGAAATTCATTAAACTTGTTATCGAGCTTTGCTTCGAACGTCTTCTCCATGCCATCTATCTTCTCCATGGCCTCTTCAAATCTGTTTAGCACATCTTGCACCTATCCACTCATTATTTGCTGAAACTTATCATGAAGCTCCTTGTTCGTCAAGTTCTCCCAGTCAATCTCGTCGACTTGTGATCCTGCCATGGTTAGCCACAATAGAAACACACAAGAATATGATCCTATAGACTACTAACAAGTGGTGGTGGTGGGTGTCACAAATCCATCAAGGAAATCTCAAATTCTTACCAGTTCTTACCGAGCAGCAGGCGGTGATCGGCAACCGCTGTAGTCAAAACTCTCAAAGCTTGGATAGAGCGATTACCAGGGAGAGTCAAACGCACGACGTAGATGTATGTGGAGCTAGGAAGGCTTATAATATGGTAGCAAAAAAAAGTTCAGCAATAATCAATTTAGAGATGCAAAGTTGAATAAACGCTCAATGACGGTACTGTGTTGGTCCTAGACTAGACCGTACTAGAGACACGAGCCTAGAGCACGAACAAAATCACGGCGCGACACGTAAACAAGGGAAAATCACACTCTAATTTTTTCCTCTTTTTTTGTGCTCTTTTTTTGCGCTACTCTTTTTTTTGCGAAAAATCACTATAATGGCGAGTGTCTCAAAACTCTTCCCAAGTCAAAATGACAGGATGGGCACGAAATTTTTTTGACTATTTTTTTTTCTGAAATCAGGGCAGCAACGACGAAAAAGTGCGACAAAAAATCACTATGATGGCACGTGGCTCAAAAGACTCAGAAAAGCCTAAAAACAGGATAGGGAAAAATATTTTTGGTCGACGAAATTTTGGCCTAAAAACTGCCCAGGGGTCTCCAGCCTCTTTTTTTTTAAACCTACCCAGGCAAGGAAACACGAATTGAAAACTAGATGGATCTAAAAAATAAACCTAATATGAAAGGAACTCGGATTGGTGGTGGATATATGGTGGTAGGATATGGCAGCGGTGATGGTATATGGCAGCGGTGGTGGTATATGGATACGGATCGGTGGTGGTATATGGATACGAATTGGTGGTGGTATATGGATACAGATTCAGAGCGGTGGCGGATAAGCGGTGGTGGTAGATGGCAGGGGCGATTATGATGGTGGGGTGACGGCGTGACAACTTATGACCAGAACTCGAAACTCTAAAAGACTAGACGCTAAGACCAGCAACTTGACACGCCGATGCAATCGCAAATTCAACAAAGCAAAATACTGAAAATATTCGGATAAGATGAAGTAACCCTATTTTTTGGCTTTTTCGTGGACTATAGGTATGAAGAACATACTCTATATGAACTACGAAAAACTGTAAAATCTCACCGAGCAACCTGGAAATATGATACCACTTGATAAAGGCGAAGGTGTCCCGATGTTTTGATGAGATGGTGGCTATCGTTTTCTGTGGGAGTCGACCTTGATGATCCGACTATGAACGTGCGAGACGTCGCGCCTTAGCAATCGCTAAACCAACTTCTGAGGGGTTATTGACCACGCCGGAGCACGATCAACCTGACCACGAGGGTCTGTTTCCTGTGAGCAAACGAAGAACAAGCAAGAAACTGAGATTGCAATCTGGATATTGCGAATATAAGAGGAAAGCTTTATTAATGAAGGTAGGGTTCTGTGACGTCTTTCTCTGGTCGTTGAACACAAACGAAGTACGCGAAGTTGTAGCTATGGCAAACTTTTAATCTAAATAAAACCCAAAGTCTAAACTGTGCCCTAAGGGCTGTATATATGGAGGAAGAGGGGGAATTTCATGACCCTTAGAGCATCTCCAGCCGTTGGCACCCCCAAGAACATCACCGAACCAAAAAAGTTGGTGTCTTGGGGGTCATCCGGCGAAATCTGGCGAAATAAAGAGGGCATCTTCCCAGTCACACCCCACCCCAAGCAAAAGTTTGTGAGGAGAATGATTAAGTGGGCCAAGAAAAAGGACATGTGGTGAGACACGATTCGCCGAAACTTGTGCCGGCGCCCCCAAGAGACCCCCAGCGCGCCGGGTTTCGCCTGGGTTTGCCGGCGCTATTTTGACGTCCTAGGGGGCGTTGGGGGCGTGGCTGGGCCGTTTTCGGCGAAAAGTGTCGTCCGAGCCTAAAACCGGGCCTAAAAAGGTGTCCTAGGGGGCGTCATGGGGAGGCTAGTAGAGATGCTCTTAGAGGAGAGGTCTGAAACCAACCTATCTATTGTTTCCCCACACATACGGACTCTAAAAAAAAGCCTATACTTAAGTATTTCAAAATTACATGGGCCTGGCCCAATAATAAAGTGACGCGGCACCTATAACAGCCTCTACATGGAATTTATGAAGTGGCATCTTATATATTTTGTCCAAGGCTTCATGCACTCATTATGGTGGCTTCAAAGTCCTGAAATCATCACTTGTAACTCCGTTCTTGTTTCCCTTGTGCATGCCATCATCTCCATGCTTGGTCTTGCTTCAGTGTTCATCTCTCTTATCCATGACAGGCCCTTCATTTGTAAGCAAAACAAATGTATCCAATTTAGGCAGCATCATATTCTCATGAACATTAGAATCATTACCAAGAAACGAAAGTACCTGATAATTTAATTGGCGTGCGCGAGCTCTAGTAATTGGTCCAATATATGTAGCAGTAGGGGCTGTGGGTGTAACAATGGTATTGATGTCCTCATCACGATCCCATCTGGAGGCCTTTTGCGGCACCCTGATGGCGGAGGAAATCATCACCGGAGGCCATCCTCATCATCCCGACGGTCTCCATGACGAGGAGGGAGTAGTTCACTCTCAAGGCTGACGGTATGTACTAGCAGCTATGTGTTTAATCTCTCTCTCTCTCTCTCTCTCTCTCTCTCTCTCTCGTGTTCTTGATTTCGCACGATATTGGTGTACCACGAGCTTTGTTAATATTGTTGTGATGAATTGAGTCTTGCTCTTTGAGGTTTCGTTATGTTAGATTGAATATTGGATTTGAGATCACTTGATTTATGTCTTGCATGTGGATAACCGTGGTGATAATGGGGTATTATATTGAGTCACTTGATATATATTTTGGTAATCACACATTGGGGTGATCTAGGCACATAGGTTGATACACGTTTTCATCCTACATTCTCGGATAGAAACTTTGGAGTGATTCTTTGACGCACGTTGAGGAATTGTTATATGATTCAATTATGTTAGCACAGTTGAGAGATTGCACTAGTGAAAGTATGAACCCTAGGACTTGTTTATAAGCATTGAAATACTGTTTGTGCGCACTTTTGTTACTTGCTACCTTGCTGCTTTTGTTATTTTAGATTATAAAAACCTATATCTACTATCCATACCACTTGTATCACCATCTCTTTGGCGAAATAGTGCACCTATATAATTTACCATTGTATTGAGTGTGTTGGGGACACAAGAGATTTCTTGTATTTGATTGCAGGGTTGTTTGAGAGAAACCATCTTCACCCTACGCCTTCTACGTATTGATAAACCTTAGGTCATCCACTTGAGGGAAATTTGTTGCTATCCTACAAAAATTTACATCATTGCTTAAGATGTTACTCCTTTTTTATGAACTTAATACCATAGAGGCATGCTAGATAGCAGTCGATTGGTGGATTAATAGTAGTAGATGCACGCAGGAGTCGGTCCACTAGTCTTGGACGTGATGACTATATACATGATCATTGTCGTGAATACGTCATAACTATGCGCTTTTCTATCAATTGCCCAACAGTAATTTGTTTACCCACCGTATGTTATGTGTTCGAGAGAGAAGTTGTTGGGGAACGTAGTAATTTCAAAAAGTTCCTACGCACACGCAAGATCTATCATGGTGATGCATAGCAACGAGAGGGGAGAGTGTAGTCCACGTACCCTCGTAGACCGTAAGCGGAAGCGTTATGACAACACGATTGATATAGTCGTACGTCTTCATGATCCGACCGATCCTAGAACCGAAAGTACGACACCTCCGCGATCTACACACATTCGGCTCGGTGACGTCCCACGAACTCTCGATCCAAATGAGTGTCGAGGGAGAGCTTCGTCAGCACGACGGCATGATGACGATGGTGATGAAGTTACCGACGCATGGCTTTGCCTAAGCACTACAACGATATGACCGAGGTGGAACCTGTGGAGGGGGGCACCGCACACGGCTAAGTCAACTGTCAACTTGTGTGTCTATGGGGTGCCCCCTCCCCCGTATATAAAGGAGTGGAGGAGGGGGAGGGCCGGCCCTCTATGGCGCGCCCTGGGAGGAGTCCTACTCCGACCGGGAGTAGGATTCCCCCCTTTCCCTAGTTGGAGTAGGAGAGAAGGAAGGAGGAGAGACGGAGAAGGAAAGGGGGGCGCCGCCCCCCTTTCCTAGTCCAATTCGGACCCAACGGGGAGGGGGCGCGCGGCCTGCCCTGGCCGCCTCTCTCTCTCTCTCTCTCTCTCTCTCTCTCTACTAAGGCCCATTAGGGCCCATATACTCCCCGGGGGGTTCCGGTAACCCCCCGGTACTCCGGTAAATGCCCAAACTCACCCGGAACCATTCCGATGTCCAAACATAGTCATTCAGTATATCGATCTTTATGTCTCGACCATTTTGAGACTCCTCGTCATGTCCGTGATCATATGCAGGACTTCGAACAACCTTCGGTATATCAAAACACATAAACTCATAATACCGAAAGTCACCGAACATTAAGCGTGCGGACCCTACGGGTTCGAGAACTATGTAGACATGACCGAGAATCATCTTCGGTCAATAACCAATAGCGGAACCTAGATGCTCATATTGGTTCCTACATATTCTACCAAGATATTTAGCGGTCAAACCGCACAACAACATACATAGTTACCTTTGTCATCGGTATGTTACTTGCCCGAGATTCGGTCATCGGTATCTCAGTACCTAGTTCAATATCGTTACCGGCAAGTCTCTTTACTCGTTCTGTAATGCATCATCCCGCAACTAACTCACTAGTCACAATGCTTGCAAGGCTTATAGTGATGTGAATTACCGAGAGGGCCCAAAGATACCTCTCCGATACTCGGAGTGACAAATCCTAATCTTGATCTATGCCAACTCAACAAACACCATCGGAGACACCTGTAGAGCATCTTTATAATCACCCGTTTACGTTGTGACGTTTGATAGCACACTAAGTGTTCCTCCAATATTCGGGAGTTGCATAATCTAATAGTCATAGGAACATGTATAAGTTATGAAGAAAGCAATAGCAACAAACTAAACGATCATCATGCTAAGCTAATGGATGGGTCAAGTCAATCACATCATTCTCTAATGATGTGATCCAGTTTATCAAATGAAAACTCTTTGTCCATGGCTAGGAAACTTAACCATCTTTGATTAACGAGCTAGTCAAGTAGAGGCATACTAGTGACACTCTGTTTGTATATGTATTCACACATGTACTAAGTTTCCGGTTAATACAATTCTAGCATGAATAATAAACATTTATCATGATATAAGGAAATATAAATAACAACTTTATTATTGCCTCTAGGGCATATTTCCTTCAGTCTCCCTGTCGGTGTCAAAACCGGCGGATCTCGGGTAGGGGGTCCCGAACTGTGCGTCTAGGCGGATGGTAACAAGAGACAAGGGACACGATGTTTTTACCTAGGTTCGGGCCCTCTCGATGGAGGTAAAACCCTACTCCTGCTTGATTAATATTGATGATATGGATATTACGAGGGTAGATCTACCACGAGATCAGAGAGGCTAAACCCTAGAAGCTAGCCTATGGTATGATTGTTGTTCGTCCTATGGACTAAAACCCTCTAGTTTATATAGACCGGAGAGGGTTAGGGTTATAGTGTCCGGCTCTGCAACATAAGTTCCACATATTGCCATAGAGAAAATAATATTTACACAAATCTAATCTGCTGACATATCCCATAGCGCGACATCACACCACGGCCAAGCCTTTATTCGAATCATTTTACTGTCCCACCTCAGCGCGTTTAGCGAGGCGGTTTCCTTGGCACGTCTTGTTGAAGCAGAGATCGTGTCCCCTTAATTTACGGGATTCTCATCAATACGGACGTGGGCAACCCAGTCGTGCCCGTTGGTATGTCTCCTCAATTAAAGGCGAGTCCCAAACGGTCACGGGGAGGGCTCTTGGTATTCAACCCCTTATAAAGATACCAAGGCCTTACTCCTTTCTTTCAATCTCAATCGAGTTCGCCCTTTGCCTCAAGTTCCAACACCCAAGGCCCTAGATTTCAGGCGCTTCGGACCTTCGACGATGTCCGGATCCGACCTCCGAGGCCGATGGATGCCTTCCTCCGTTACAGAGGGAGACGTGCTAAAGCTGAGAGAAGCCAGGTTCTTGATCGGCGAAATTTCGCATAGGCCGCCTGCTCATGGGCAGGTTGCTCCTACTCCCGAGCCTGGTGAGAGTGTGGTATTCGTGTCTCACTTCCTCCGAGGGCTCGGCTTCGCAACGGATCCCTTCATGAGTGGGCTCATGTTTTATTATGGGCTGAAATTTCACGACTTATCTCCGGAGTCCATCCTCCATATCTCATCATTCATCGTTGTGTGCGAAGCCTTCCTCCGCATTACCCCTCACTTCGGACTGTGGCTTAAGACTTTTAAAGTAGAGCCTAAGATGATCGAGGGACGGCATGCGGAGTGCGGAGGCGCTATTATAAGCAAGAACGCTGACGCTCCATGGCCCGAGGGCTCTTTTCAGAAGGAGTTCAGCTTATGGCAACAAGAGTGGTTCTATAGTACCGCTCCCAGGGGCACCAAGTGGGTGGCACCGCCTATTTTCCGCTCGGGTCCCCCGCGCCGACTAGCGTCATGGGTCAATAAGGGGCTGGAGGGGCCGGCAAAATACGTGCCCCTATTGCAAGGCCACATCCGAGATCTCTTAGAAAGAGATATCAGTCTGGTCGTGGTGACGCAGGTTATGTTAATTCGCCGAGTCCTACCTTGCAAACTTCGCCCTCTCCGTCTATGGGAGTTCAACCCGGAGGGACAGCGAGCTCTCCAACACTTTCTTGGCATGAAGCCCGTGGAGATGTACAAATTGTTCTTCGGACCACAAGTAATGTGTCTCTACGGAGGACGCAGGACTAAGCTGCAATCGTCCGGATACTCAAGTAAGTAGCCCTGTTTCCGGACACACCATCCATTCATTTATCACGACATCACCCTTAAAAGAGTTGTCTTTCAAACAGGAGTGGGTAGCGAAGGCGAAGTTAATCAGGTGCCCGGCCCCCCTTCCTGAGACCTCGCCGAATCCCGTGTTGACCAGGATGCTGGAGATCGTGCCTTTGGAAGAGAACGAGGAGGGGGACAAGGGAGCTATCGCCTCCTCGAAGGAGTCTATTGGGAAAGGAGGAATCAAAATTCCTCCACCCAGGGGAAGAAGAGGAGCGCCTCTGAAGACCCGGAGACCATGGCCTCAAAGCGGGGGAAGAAATCTTTGCCAGAGAGTCCTACGCCGAGGGATACCTCGGCCGTACTGCGCCCCCAAGGGGATCAGCCCTCCACCGAGCCGTAAGTAGAGAGGGGAGTTTAATATGAGAAACACCCCTGTTTTATTCCTGAGGAAAATAACCGAAATTTACTTTGTAGTTCGGATCTCAGCCCTTCTCAGCAGAGCTCATCTTCGGGGGATCTTCTTCCGGAGATGATGGAGAGCGGAATGCCTCCCCTTGCCGTACCGCCTTACGAGGCGGGCGACCCCGAGGTGTCATCTCGGAGGGTTTCTCCGAATCCGGCAGGGCCGGAAGGCAGTCATATGTCCCCCCAAAGCTCTCCGTATCCGGCCTTTGAAAAAGGCCATCGCACGAGTCCGGCAGCGTCTGGTGCACGGCCGGAGGAGCTGAAAGATCTACTCGGGCGAGCGTCTATCTCAGAAGAATACCGTACATTGATGGGTGCGGTGATTGAAAGGATTTCATCCATGGAGAGCGGGTTGCACGAGGCTGTCAGGAATTTACTGACATGTTTTGAGGTACGCGAAATAATGTACCTTTTGCCAATTCCGCATATATAAAATGCGTCCTGTGTAGATAGTAGCCCTTGAGACTCTGTGAGATGGCGAAATGTCCGGCGGCTAGCCGGACTGATGAATTTGCCGAACTAAAGCGGCAACTTGACATGGCAGATGCCGACATCGCGCTTGTCAACAAGCGGCTCGACGAGGCACAAGGTATGTAATTTGTCCGGAGACACCTGGTAAGAGGAGCTTGATGCCAGTATCTTACAGTGTTTGTACCTGATGCAGATGGGGCTGCCTCTGTGGAGGACCTTCGGGCAGAGCTTGCCCGAGCCAAGGAGCAAGCCGGGGAAAGCGATGCGGCTGCCTTAAAGGCGGATGAGGAGCTGAAAGCCGAACAGGCTGCTCATTGCCAAAGCAAAATGGAGATGGCCGAGATGGATGCAGAGTTGAAGACCGCTGCTGATCGCTGCAAGCTTTTTGAGAAAGAAGATTGGGCGGAGCGGACAGACCTGGAAAAGGCCATTACGGCGGCCAAGGACGCTCGTTCTGCGATGAGAGCGATGAAGGAGGAGTTGCGTCAGGCTGGAGATATCGCGGCTGGAAAACCCTTTATGCTGCGGATGAAGTTCGGGGATCCTAAACATGCTCCGTTGGACCGGATGTGGAGTTCGGCGGATGGATATATGGATTTAGCGGCGAGTACCGCTGATGCGGTCGAACACTTCCGAGATCAGGAAGGTCATGAAGTGGAAAAGCTTTTCTGGTCGCAGTTCCATAATCCCGAGCGTCCGCTTCCATTACCCGATCGCTTGGCGGAATGGGCTGAGCTGAATAGGCTATCCGGACTCGCCATGAAGTATGTCGTGGATCATCTGTGGCCGAAAAGGCCAAAGCTGAACAGTTATTTTAGCTTGGTGCAGCAGTTCCTTGGTGCAGTGCCGCATATCAACGCGATGAAGAGGTCAGCGTGTGTGGAGGGTGCGCGGATGGCCCTTGCCCGTGTCAAGACATACTGGGCGGAGATGGAGGCCACCGCTGTTGCAGCCCAAGATTCGGGCGAAAGCCGAGTACCTGCCGAGCACTACTTTCAAGAAGTCCTGGAGGGCGCTCGTTTAATAGAGATGCAGTGCTCGAAGGATATTATGTTCGAATAGCATGTAGCATTGTAAAACAATACTTTGATTGAATGGAATAGCTTTTTATACTTGTGCTTACAAGAATTATAATGCCTCCTGTGCGGCCGTTTACGTATATGTATATATAACTTGAAAGATTGCGGTCGTTGGCTTCAGCCCCCATGCATATAATGCGGGGGTGTTCGCAAAAGGCGCATCATCACACTTGATCCAACGTCTTGGTCCATTAAGGAGGTGGTAGTGCAGTGAACTAGGCAACCGGACTATAATGCTTTATCACTTTCACTTAGCCATAGGATTTTGACCGTGGAGCTACTATATAGCCCCTGGTGGCACCGCGCTTGCCAGAATTCGGGCCGCGTGTGTGCCTTGCCCGGAAACGGCCCTTCGTTAATGCGGAGGAATCCTAAAGATTCTGGCGGGCCATCAAGTGGTTGACCAGTCTCACGCTATATCTTGACAGTCAGTTTTCGGCTTTCTCTACTGAGGTGCTCGCCTGGCTGAACCGGGGCACAATCGCAGTAGTTCTCCTGGTGTCGCCTTAGCCGATAGAGCGGAACGTAAGGCAACAAAACACAGGAGCCGGGCAAACCCAACATTTGACCAAAGACATGATTCGGAGCTGATGCATATAAGGCAAACTCGCGACGCCGAACACTCCCTAAGGTATTCGGTCTTTATGAAAAACGGGCTAAGCAGTGCCCTTGATAATAAGCCCCTGGTGTCCAGGTACGTGCAAGATTCTGACGTGGCCACATGCCAAGACGCCAACCTCCTCCTCGGTTATACTGAAAATCCGGGGGATGTATATCAACAAGAGACAGTAAAAAAGGTTTACGCATGGTCTTAATCTAAAAAGAATCCTGGGGACGGGTCCCTGCTGCACGTCTGCACCTGTGTCTCCGTTGTGCCATGTCCTGGACGGGCGTAGCATGGTGTTCATCTGCAAAAGAGAGGAACTTAGCTGACAAGAAAAAGAATAGTAGTGCGGAATGTATGCTATACAATGTATAACTTAAGATGGGTAAAATTGAGCCTTATTGTCGTGTATTTTACATACGCGGAGCCCCTTGTATAGGGGTGTACGGCTACTAAACCTTTATCAATTATATGTTTGCTCCGGACTCGCCTAGCCGAGTCCGTGGTCTTGATGACCTGGTAGATGCTTTTGTTGGTGAAGCTGTTTTAATGTATGGATGTCAAGGCAGCCACAAATTCTTTCGCGCTCGCGGGACACTTGGTATTTCCCTTTAGTGAGATGATGCCTCGTGGACCGGGCATCTTAAGCGTAAGAGATGCATAATGCGGTATTGCGTTAAAGCGGGCGAAAGCCTCTCGTCCCAGTAGTGCTTGATAACTACTTGAAAATGGGGCGATGTGGAAGGTTAGCTTTTCGCGACGGAAGTTATCGGGGGAGCCGAACATAACTTCTAACCGGAGAGAACCCATGCAATGGGCATCGGGGCCTGGCATTACTCATTGAAAGGAAGTGTTGCTATGGCGAATTCTTGTTGGGTCTATCCCCATTTTGCGGATTGTGTCCTGATATAGCAGGTTTTAAACCACTGCCGCCGTCCATCAGGACATGTGTAAAGTGGAGTCCTTCGATTATTGGATCTAGCACTAAGGCAGTCCAACCTTCGTTCCGGATACTTCTAGAGTAATCCTGATGGTCGAAGGTGATCGGTTTTAACAACCAGTGGCGGGAGTCCTTTGGGGTAGGCCGCATAGGCGCCACTCTATTTTTCCCTTTTGTCACGTGAAGTAAGTTTACTGTTTTGACATCGAGTGGGAAATTCTTTTGTTTCCCCATGCTCTGCTTGTGGGGTTCGTCATCGTCCTCACTTGGTGTGTCGAGCCCCTTGTGTTCGGCGTTGAGTTGGCCGGATTTCTTGAAGACCCAACATTCTCTGTGGGTATGGTTTGCAGGCTTCCCGGGGGTGCTGTGGATTTGACATATCTTATCCAAGATTTTGTTTAGGTTAGATAGCTAATCCTTGTTATCCTTGGGGGGCAGCTTTTTCTGATTCTGCCGAGAGCTTTTGAATCCGGCGTTAACTGTCGTGCTCTTCGAGCTACTTTCCTTATTCCGGCGTTGTTCCTTACTACATCGTGGTTTTCCATTTCCATCCCTGACTTTAGATGTACTTGGGTCGCTTGTGCTGCATCTTGCCAACTAGCTATCCTCTCCCGCGCAAAAGCGGGTCATGAGGCTTGTTAATGCGGCCATTGTTCTTGGCTTTTCTTGGCTGAGGTTTCTGGCGAGCCATTCTTCTCAAACGCTGTGTTTGAAAGCTGCTAAAGCTTCAGCGTCCGGACAGTCGACTATCTGGTTCTTTTTAGTAAGAAATCTGTTCCAGAGTTTCTGGGCTGACTCTCCAGGCTGTTGAGTTATATGACTTAGATCATCTGCATCCGGAGGTCGGCCATAGGTTCCTTGAAAATTTTCCCAAAAAGCCTCCTCGATCTCTTCCCAACTTCTAATGGTGTTTTCGGGAAGGCTTTTAAGACAATGCGGGGCTGGCCCTTTGAGCTTGAGGGGTAAGTATTTTATGGCGTGGGGTCATCTCCTCGGGCCATGTGTATGTGGAGGATATAGTCCTCAATCCAGAATCCAGGGTCTGTGGTTCCGTCGTATGCCTCTATGTTTACGGGCTTAAATCCAGCTGGAAACTCATGGTCCAACACCTCATCGGTGAAACAGAGGGGGTGTGCGGCACCCCTGTATTTGGGTGTGCCGTGTTATTCGGATATTTGTTGTGTGGCATTGCTTACTAGAGCTTGCTTTCTTGGCCCGTAGAGAGACCTGGCTGGGCCATTCTTTTGATGCGAGTCCTTAGGTGGATTGCGTGTTGGTTTGTGTGCGGAGCCACATGACGTTCTGTGTTGGCCATGGGGTCGTCTATCCGACCGGGTGGCGTCCTTATTTTTAGATTTTGGGGGCTCTAGGGCCTCTTCTTCAAATTCGGGCAGTGGCTTTCGCTTCGGGTAGCTCTTTATGTGGCGACTATCGCCGTATTTGTCTGCGGTGTTGAATACTTTGCTCCATCTGATTCAGAGTGCGTCTTCCGCGGTTTTGAGCTTTCACTTCTGCTTTTTCAGGCTGCATGTCATGGCGGTGAGCCTTTTCTGGAGGTTTTCCTGTTCTGGGAGTTTGTCCGGCGTGAGGTCGTCCAGACTGTTATCTTCGCCGAGGACGGGTTGTGCGGTTCGTGTATCCAAGTTATCTTGTTCGGATGGTTGCTCGATGGCATGTTCGCCGACCGCCGGTTCGCCCTGCTTTGTGGCTGGGTCCGTCTGGCTGCTGTCTCTGCCGAGGCGGGGCTTGGAGCGGCGCTTACGTCGCCGCTTTGACTGCTTTTCGAGGGAACGATCCCCCGTTGCGTCCCGTTGATCCTCGTTGTGGCTTCCTTTAGGTGTGTCCACCGTATATACCTCCTGAGATGAGGTGGTTGTCCAGTGCCCTATAGGCGCTGGTTCATGTTCGTCTCCTATGTCGTCGTCCATACCGTCGATGTCTTCAGAGTCAAAGTCCAGCATGTCGGTTATATCGTCGACAGTGGCTACGAAGTGGGTGGTGGGTGGGCGTCGAATTTCTTTGTCGTCCACATCCCAATCCCGTTGGCCATAATCTGGCCAGTACTCTCCTGACAAAGAGAGAGACCTTAGTGAATTCAGAATATCGCCGAAGGGCGAGTGCTGAAAGACATCCGCGGCAGTGAATTCCATGATCGGCGCCCAATCGGATTCGATTGGCAAGGGCGCGGAGGGCTCGGAGTCCGGAAAGGAGTACGGCACCTTGGAGTCACGGGCTTCGCAGAGGGTAAGGTTGGTGTTTGGCTCGATCGCCGTAGAGATTGCAGCCCCCGAGGCGGTGTCCAGCCACCCGTCCTCGATCGGTGCAGTCGGCTCCGACCTAAGGGTCAGAGCGGACACGGGTGCGGCCTCCGGGGCACTGTCCGACGGCATAGCTAGATCATGCCCTTCATGACAGTGCGGCGCGCCCGGCTGTGGCTCGATTCCGTCGAAGATCAAGTCTCCGCGGATATCAGTCGTATAGTTCAAGCTTCCAAATCTGACCTGATGGTCAGGGGCGTAGCTTTCAGTCTGCTCCAGAAAAGTCTCACCCTGGACCGCATCGCCGTTGATGATCGGAGGAGCCATCGGGCCTACAAGTGACGACACAGAGGAACTCTCAATGAAAGCACCAATGTCGGTGTCAAAACCGGCGGATCTCGGGTAGGGGGTCCTGAACTGTACGTCTAGGCGGATGGTAACAGGAGACAAGGGACACGATGTTTTTACCCAGGTTCGGGCCCTCTCGATGGAGGTAAAACCCTACTCCTGCTTGATTAATATTGATGATATGGGTAGTACAAGAGTATATCTACCATGAGATCAGAGAGGCTAAACCCTAGAAGCTAGCCTATGGAATGATTGTTGTTCGTCCTATGGACTAAAACCCTCCAGTTTATATAGACACCGGAGAGGGTTAGGGTTACACAGAGTCGGTTACAACGGAAGGAGATCTACATATCTGTATCGCCAAGCTTGCCTTCCACGCCAAGGAAAGTCCCATCTGGACACGAGACGAAGTCTTCTATCTTGTATCTTCATAGTCCAGGAGTCCGGCCAAAGGTTATAGTCCGGCTATCCGGATACCCCTTAATCCAGGACTCCCTCACTCCCACTTGCACTAGAGTCAATAATCTAGATTACATTGTAATGATTCTAACACCCATGGAGTCTTGGTGTTGATCATGTTTTGCTCCTGGGAGGGGCTTAGTCAACGGGTCTGCAACATTCAGATCCGTATGTATCTTGCAAATCTCTATGTCTCCCTCCTTGACTTGATCGCAGATGGAATTGAAGCGTCTCTTCATGTGCTTGGTTCTCTTGTGAAATCTAGATTCCTTTGCCAAGGCAATTGCACCAATATTGTCACAAAAGATTTTTCATTGGATCCGATGCACTAGGTATGACACCTAGATTGGATATGAACTCCTTCATTCGCTGCTTCCGAAGCAACTATGTACTCCGCTTCACACGTAGATCCCGCCACGACGCTCCGCTTGGAACTGCACCAACTGACAGCTCCACCATTCAATAAAAATATGTATCCGGTTTGAGACTTAGAGTCATCTAGATCAGAGTCAAAGCTTCCATGAACGTAACCATTTACGATGAGCTCTTTGTCATCACCATAAACGAGAAACATATCCTTAGTCCTTTTCAGGTATTTCAGGATATTCTTGACCGCTGTCCAGTGATCCACTCCTGGATTACTTTGGTACCTCCCTGCTAAACAAATAGCAAGGCGGACATCAGTTCTGGTACACAACCATTGCATACATGATAGAACCTATGGCTAAAGCATAGGGAATGACTTTCATTTTCTCTCTATCTTCTGCAGTGGTCGGGCATTGAGTCTGACTCAACTTCACACCTTGTAACACATGCAAGAAGCCTTTCTTTGCTTGATCCATTTTGAACTTCTTCAAAACTTTGTCAAGGTATGTGCTTTGTGAAAATCCAATTAAGCGCCTTGATCTATCTCTATAGATCTTGATGCCCAATATATAAGAAGCTTCACCGAGGTCTTTCATTGAAAAATTCTTATTCAAGTATCCTTTTATGCTATTCAGAAATTCAGTATCATTTCCGATCAACAATATGTCATCCACATATAATATCATAAATGCTACAGAGCTCCCACTCACTTTCTTGTAAATACAGGCTTCTCCAAAAGTCTGTATAAATCCATATGCTTTGATCACACTATCAAAGCGTTTATTCCAACTCCGAGAGGCTTGCACTAGTCCATAAATGGATCGTTGGAGCTTGCACACTTTGTAGCACCTTTTGGATCGACAAAACCTTCTGCTTGCATCATATATAACTCTTCTTTAAGATATCCATTAAGGAATGCAGTTTTGACATCCATTTGCCAAATTTCATAATCATAAAATGCGGTAATTGCTAACATGATTCAGACGGACTTAAGCATCGCTATGGGTGAGAAGGTCTCATCGTAGTCAACTCCTTGAACTTGTCGAAAACCTTTCGCAACAAGTCGAGCTTTGTAGACAGTAACATTACCGTCAGCGTCAATCTTGTTCTTGAAGATCCATTTATTCTCTATGGCTTGCCGATCATCGGGCAAGTCAACAAAATTCCATACTTTGTTCTCATACATGGATCCCATCTCAGATTTCATGTCCTCAAGCCATTTTGCGGAATCTAGGCTCATCATCGCTTCCTCATAGTTCATAGGTTCGTGTCGGTGGGAAACGACACCTATGGGATCACAGGAATCCCTACTACGGTTGCGGGGCACGGGGTTGTGAAAAGAGCGGATCAAACAGATAGCACGCGGTTCCTTTACCCAGGTTCGGGCCGCAAGGATGCGTAAAACCCTACTCCTGCTTTGGTGGATTGTATATCTGAGTTCCTGAGCTAGCTATGGGGCATTGAGAGCTCCAAAAGGCCGAATCCTTCTCCTAGTCGCCTTGGGCCTCCTTTTATAGGAAAGGGGTTGCCACAGTGGCACACAGGAGGTGGAAAGGGTACAGTAGCGTGAGGTTATCCTTCGCATTACATGACAAGGCGCATTTAATGTGCCTTGCTTAGGTGTCCTTGCTTTATCGGGGGCGGAGGAGAGCCCCATCTCGTCCGTTGCCGCTCCCTCACGCGTCGACACGCGCCCTGGCCAGCGATGCCTGTGGTGCCATGTAGGCAGGCAGGCAGCTGAGGTGGCGCAGTGGTGGACCACGAAGATTCGCATGCTGCTACGCAGGTGCCTACCCAACTGGTTGGGTTGGCAGCTGCATGTGAACGGCGGTGGGGGCGTGACTGGCGCGGGCCTGATGGTGGCCCTACGACGTCCTTGGCAAGGGCCCGCGGCCCCGGCAAGGGTCTTGCCGCAGCCCCGGCAAGGGTCTTGCCGCGGCGCCTGCTGTCATCCCCGACAAGGCTCTTGCCAGGGGCCTTGTGGTCCTCCTTGGCTGGGATCCCGCCAAGGATCATCATCTTCTTAAGCGGGTATCTGATCTTGAATGTCTTCACAAAGATCTGCATGCCACCACGGGGATGTCTCCCGAATCCTTGCCCCATGGGGACAGTGGACTCAAGGGTGACCTCGCTCCGTAGGTGGGGGCGAGCTGCCACGACAAGGATCTTGCTGTTGGAAATATGCCCTAGAGGCAATAATAAAATGATTATTATATTTCCTTGTTCATGATAATCGTCTATTGTTCATGCTATAATTGTATTGTCCGGAAATCATAATACATGTGTGAATGCATAGACCACAATGTGTCCCTAGTAAGCCTCTAGTTGACTAGCTCGTTGATCAATAGATAGTCATGGTTTCCTGACTATGGACATGGGGATGTCATTGATAACGGGATCACATCATTAGGAGAATGATGTGATGGACAAGACCCAAACCTAAGTATAGCACAAAGATCGTATAGTTCGTTTGCTAGAGCTTTTCTGAATGTCAAGTATCATTCCTTAGACCATGAGATTATGCAACTCCCGGATACCGTAGGAGTGCTTTGGGTGTATCAAACGTCACAACGTAACTGGGTGACTATAAAGGTGCACTACAGGTATCTCCGAAAGTGTTTGTTGGGTTGGCATGAATCGAGACTGGGATTTGTCACTCCGTATGATGGAGTGGTATCTCTGGGCCCACTCGGTAAGACATCATCATAATGAGCTCAATGTGATCAAGGTGTTGTTCATAGGATAATGTGTTACGGGAACAAGTAAAGAGACTTGCCGGTAACAAGATTGAACAAGGTATCGGTATACCGACGATCGAATCTCGGGCAAGTATCGTACCGATAAACAAAGGGAATTGAATACGGGATTGATTAAGTCCTCGACATCGTGGTTCATCCGATGAGATCATCGAGGAGCATGTGGGAGCCAACATGGGTATCCAGATCCCGCTGTTGGTTATTGACCGGAGATCGTCTCGGTCATGTCTGCATGTCTCCCGAACCCGTAGGGTCTACACACTTAAGGTTCGGTGACGCTAGGGTTGTAAAGATATTAGTATGCAGCAAACCGAAGGTTGTTCGGAGTCCCGCATGAGATCACGGACGTCACGAGAGGTTCCGGAATGGTCCAGAGGTAAAGAATTATATATAGGAAGTGTCGTTTCGGCCATCGGGAGTGATCTGGGGGTCACCGGTATAGTACCGGGTCCACCAGATAGGTCCCGGGGGTCCACCAGGTGGGGCCACCCATCCCGGAGGGCCCCGTGGGCTTAAGTGGGGAGGGAACCAGCCCATAGTGGGCTGGTGCGCCCCCCGATGGGCTTCCCCCCTGCGCCTAGGGTTGGAAACCCTAGGGCAGGGGGCGCCCCACTTGCCTTGGGGGGCAAGCCTCCCCCCTTGGCCGCCGCCCCCCGCTGGAGATGCATCTCCAGGGCCGGCGCCCCCCTAGGGGGCCTATATAAAGGGGGGAGGGAGGGCAGCCGCACCCTGCAGCCTTGGCGCCTCCCTCTCCCCTATTACACCTCTCCCTCTCTCCGTAGACGCTTGGCGAAGCCCTGCTGGAATTCTGCTGCATCCACCACCACGCCGTCGTGCTGCTGGATCTTCATCAACCTCTCCTTCCCCCTTGCTGGATCAAGAAGGAGGAGACGTCATCCCGACCGTACTTGTGTTGAACGCAAAGGTGCCGTCCGTTCGGCGCTGGTCATCGGTGATTTGGATCACGGCGAGTACGACTCCATCATCCACGTTCTTCTTGAACTCTTCCGTTGCGATCTACAAGTGGTATGTAGATGCTCTCCTATCCCCTCGTTGCTAGAATACTCCATGGATAGATCTTGGTGATGCATAGGAAAACTTTAATTTCTGCTACGATCCCCAACACTTGCCGGGCTAGCTAAAGCCGCCCCCCGACAAGGATCTTGCCGGGGGGGTCTGCTCTGTCCCCTTTGCTCTTTGTGGTCTTGGCGTCATTCTGCTTCCCTTCGGCTTCGGCCTTACCTTGGCTTACCTCCCTTGTCGTGCTTGGCGTGGCGGTGCTCGCGGCTCAGACTGCCCGTGCACAATTATATTGGTACAAAAAGTGCACCCACTTTTTGTACACCAACAGGAGCCCCCGGGCCTGGGCCACACATAAGCGCAACGCGTTGTTGGGCTAGGCCCAAGAACGGTGCGTGGGCAGGCGGGGCGGGTTTTACCGCGGTAAGTTCCTTCGCGTGTTGCGCTTCCCATGCGCGTGGCGCGGCGTGGGGGGCGTGCGTGACGTGGGCGGCATGCGTGGAGCTGTGCTCTGCACGCATGCGTCACGTCGTAGCAAAGGGGGCGGTTCGCGCCTTCCCCATAAATGGAGGGAGGCATGGAGGCGCAACCCTTTCACTAGACGGGGCCGAGGCGTGGTCTTCAAGGCGTCCACTCCCTTTGATCACGGGGTGGGGAGAGGTCGCCTCACCCGTCGCCTCGGTCCTGCACGCTCGCCATGTGGCGCCCATGCGCTTGGGGTGGCAGTCGGTGGAGGCGGGAAATCGGGTCGTCGCGGGCCGGGGCAGCGGGTCGGTCCCAGTTCCCTGCACCTTCCATGTCTTGATTGATAGAATGGGGCGCCGTCCTCCCCCTCCTGCTCCTTCCCTGTGATCCCATAGGTGTCGTTTCCCACCGACATCTTTGGCGCGCCAAGTAGGGGCGTGGGGTTGTGAAAAGAGCGGATGAAACAGATAGCACGCGGTTCCTTTACCCAGGTTCGGGCCGCAAGGATGCGTAAAACCCTACTCCTGCTTTGGTGGATTGTATATCTGAGTTCCTGAGCTAGCTATGGGGCGTCGAGAGCTCCAAAAAGCCGAATCCTTCTCCTAGTCGCCTTGGGCCTCCTTTTATAGGAAAGGGGTTGCCATAGTGGCACACAGGAGGTGGAAAGCGTACAGTAGCGCGAGGTTATCCTTCGCATTACATGACAAGGCGCATTTAATGTGCCTTGCTTAGGTGTCCTTGCTTTATCGGGGGCGGATGAGAGCCCCGTCTCGTCCGTTGCCTCTCCCTCTCGCGTCGACACGCGCCCTGGCCAGCGATGCATGTGGTGCCATGTAGGCAGGCAGGCAGCTGAGGTGGCGCAATGGTGGATCATGAAGATTCGCATGCCGCCACGCAGGTGCCTGCCCAACTAGTTGGGTTGGCAGCTGCATGCGAACGGCGGTGGGCGCGTGACTGGCGCGGGCCTGATGGTGGCCCTATGACGTCCTTGGCAAGGGCCTTGCTGCGGCCCCGGCAAGGGTCTTGCCACGGCACCTGCTGTCATCCCCAGCAAGGCTCTTGCCGGGGGCCTTGTGGTCCTCCTTGGCTGGGATCCCGCCAAGGATCATCATCTTCTTAAGCAGGTAACTGGTCTTGAATGTGTTCACAAAGATCTACATGCCACCACGGGGATGTCTCCCGAATCCTTGCCCCATGGGGACAGTGGACTCAAGGGTGACCTCGCTCCGTAGGTGGGGGGCGAGCTGCCACGGCAAGGATCTTGCCGGGCTAGCTAAAGCCGCCCCCGACAAGGATCTTGCCGGGGGGTCTGCTCTGTCCCCTGTGCTCTTTATGGTCTTGGCGTCGTTCTGCTTCCCTTCGGCTTCGGCCTTACCTTGGCTTACCTCCCTTGCCGTGCTTGGCGTGGCGGTGCTCGCAGCTCAGACTGCCCGTGCACAGTTATAGGGGTACAAAAAGTGCACCCCCTTTTTGTACACCGACAGTTTGTCGCGGTCAAGTAACATGACTTACAGAACATGATTACCTTACCACTCTGGTGCAGATCTTACTCTGGTTGATCTACGAGGTTCGGTAGTAACTTGCTCAGAAGTTTCATGATCATCATCAGTAGCTTCCTCACTTACTGGTGTAGGAATCATTGGAACTGATTTCTGTGATGAAATACTTTCCACTAAGGGAGTAGGTACTGTTACCTCATCAAGTTCTACTTTCCTCCCACTCACTTCTTTCGAGAGAAGCTCCTTCTCTAGAAAGGATCAATTCTTAGCAACGAATATCTTGCCTTCGGATCTATGATAGAAGGTGTACCCAACAGTCTCCTTTGGGTATCATATGAAGACACATTTCTCCGATTTGGGTTCGAGCTTATCAGGTTGAAGCTTTTTCACATAAGCATCGCAGACCCAAACTTTAAGAAACGACAACTTGGGTGTCTTGCCAAACCATAGTTCATAAGGTGTTGTCTCAACGGATTTAGATGGTGCCCTATTTAACGTGAATGCAGCCGTCTCTAAAGCATCACCCCAAAACGATAGCAGTAAATCAGTAAGAGACATCATAGATCACACCATATCTAGTAAAGTACGATTATGACGTTCGGACACACCATTACGCTGTGGTGTTCCAGGTGGCGTGAGTTGCAAAACTATTCCGCATTGTTTCAAATGAAGACCAAACTCATAACTCAAATATTCTCCTCCACGAGCAGATCGTAGAAACTTTATTTTATTTTTACGATGATTTTCCACTTCACTCTGAAATTCTTTGAACTTTTCAAATGTTTCAGACTTATGTTTCATCAAGTAGATATACCCATATCTGCTTAAATCATGTGTGAAGGTAAGAAAATAACGATACTCGTTGCGAGCATCAACACTCATTGGACCGCATATATCAGTATGTATTATTTCGAACAAGTCTGTTGCTCGCTCCATTGTTTCGGAGAACAGAGTCTTAGTCATCTTGCCCATGAGGCATGGTTCGCAAGCATCAAGTAATTCATAATCAACTGATTCCAAAAGCCCATCAGCGTGGAGATTCTTCATGCGCTTTACACCAATATGACCTAAACGACAGTGCCACAAATAAGTTGCACTATCATTATTAAACTTATATCTTTTGACTTCAATACTATGAACATGTGTATCACTACTATCAAGATTTAGTAAAAATAGACCACTCATCAAGGGTGCATGACCATAAAAGATATTACTCATATAAATAGAACAACCATTATTCTCTGATTTAAATGAATAACTGTCTCGCATTAAACAAGATCCAGATAAAATGTTCATGCTCAACGCTGGCACCAAATAATGATTATTTAGGTATAAAGCTAATCCCAAAGGTAGATGTAGAGGTAGCATGCCGATGGTGATCACATCGACTTTGGAACCATTTCCCACGTGCATCGTCACCTCGTCCTTGGCCAATCTTCGCTTAATCCGTAGCCCCTGTTTCGAGTTGCAAATATTAGCAGCAGAACCAGTATCAAATACCCAGGTGCTACTGCGAGCATTAGTAAGGTACACATCAATAACATGTATATCAAATATACCTTTCACTTTGCCATCCTTCTTCTCCGGCAAATACTTGGGGAAGTTCCGCTTCCAGTGACCAGTCCCTTTGCAGTAGAAGCACTCAGTCTAAGGCTTAGGTCCAGACTTGGGCTTCTCCACTTGAGCAGCAACCTTCTTGCTGTTCTTCTTGAAGTTCCCCTTCTTCCCTTTACCCTTTTTCTTGAAACTGGTGGTCTTGTTGACCATCAACACTTGATGCTCCTTCTTGATTTCTACCTCCACAACCTTTAGCATTGCGAAGAGCTTGATAATTGTCTTATCCATCCCTTGCATACTATAGTTCATTACGAAGCTCTTGTAGCTTGGTGGAAGTGATTGAAGATTAACTCCCAGTTGAGTCAAGTGGTTGTGGTACCCAAACATTATGAGTATATGCTCATTGACAGAACTATTCTCCTCCATTTTGCAGATGTAGAACTTATTGGAGACTTCGTATCTCTTAATCTGGGCATTTTCTTGAAATATTAACTTCAACTCCTGGAACATCTCATATGCTCCATGATGTTCAAAGCGTCGTTGAAGTCCCGGTTCTAAGCCGTAAAGCATGGCACACTGGACTATCGAGTAGTCATCAACACGCGACTGCCAGACATTCACAATGTCTGCAGTTGCCGGCACGGGTGGTACACCTAACGGTGCTTCCAGGACATAATTCTTCTATGCCGCAATGAGGATAATCCTCAAGTTACGGACCTAGTCTGTGTAATTGCTACCATCATCTTTGAACTTAGCTTTCTCTAGGAACGCATTAAAATTCAACAGAACAACAACACGGACCATCTATCTACAACAACATAGACATGCAAAAATACTATCAGGTATTAAGTTCATGATAACTTGAAGTTCAATTAATCATATTACTTAAGAACTCCCACTTAGATAGACATCCCTCTAATCATCTAAGTGATCACGTGATCCATATCAACTAAACCATGTCTGATCATCACGTGAGATGGAGTAGTTTTCAATGGTGAACATCACTATGTTGATCATATCTGCTATATGATTCACGCTCGACCTTTCGGTCTCAGTGTTCCGAGGCCATATCTGCATAAGCTAGGCTCGTCAAGTTTAACCCAAGTATCCCGCGTGTGCAAAACTGGCTTGCACCCGTTGTATGTGAACGTAGAGCTTATCACACCCGATCATCATGTGGTGTCTTGGCACGATGAACTGTAGCAACGGTGGATACTCAGGGAGAACACTTATACCTTGAAATTTAGTGAGAGATCACCTTATAATTCTACTGCCGAAATAAGAAAAATAAGATGCATAAAGGATAAACATCACATGCAATCAATATAAGTGATATGATATGGCCATCATCATCTTTTGCGTTTGATCTCCATCTCCAAAGCACTGTCATGATTACCATCATCACCGGCTTGACACCTTGATCTCCATCGAAGCATCGTTGTCGTCTCGCCAACTATTGCTTCTATGACTATTGCTACCGCTTAGTGATAACGTAAAGCAATTACATGGCGATTGCATTTCATACAATAAAGCGACAACCATATGGCTCCTGCCAGTTGTCGATAACTCTGTTACAAAACATGATCATCTCATACAATAAAATTTAGCATCATGTCTTGACCATATCACATCACAACATGCCCTGCAAAAACAAGTTAGACGTCCTCTACTTTGTTGTTGCAAGTTTTACGTGGCTGCTACGGGCTGAGCAAGAACCGTTCTTACCTACGCATCAAAACCACAACGATTTTTCGTCAAGTGTGCTGTTTTAACCTTCAATAAGGACCGGGCGTAGTCACACTGGATTCAACTAAAGTTGGAGAACTAACACCCACTAGCCACCTGTGTGCGAAGCACGTCGATAGAACCAGTCTCGCGTAAGCGTACGCGTAATGTCGGTCTAAGCCGCTTCATTCAACAATACCACCGAATCAAAGTATGACATGCTGGTAAGAAGTATGACTATTATCGCCCACAACTCTTTGTGTTCTACACGTGCATATAACGTATACGCATAGACTTGGCCCGGATGTCGGGAACACAGTAATTTCAATAAAAATCCTATGCGCACGCAAGATCTATCATGGTGATGCATAGCAACGAAAGGGGAGAGTGTAGTCCACGTACCCTCGTAGACCGTAAGCGGAAGCATTATGACAACGCGATTGATGTAGTCATGCGTCTTCACGATCCGACCGATCCTAGCACCAAAAGTACGGCACCTCCGCGATCTGCACACGTTCAACTCGGTGACGTCCCATGAAATCTCGATCCAGCTAAGTGTCGAGGGAGAGCTTCGTCAGCACGACGACGTGCTGACGGTGATGATGAAGTTACCGACGCAGGGCTTCGCCTAAGCACTACAATGATATGACCGAGGTGGAATCTGTGGAGGGGGGCACCGCACACGGCAAAGACAACTGTCAACTTGTGTGTCTATGGGGTGCCCCATCCACCGTATATAAAGGAGTGGAGGAGGGGGAGGGTCGGCCCTCTATGGCGTGCCCTGGGAGGAGTCCTACTCCCACCGGGAGTAGGATTCCCCCCTTTCCCTAGTTGGAGTCGGAGAGAAGGAAGGAGGAGAGAGGGAGAAGGAAAGGGGGCCGCCGCCCCCCTTCCCTAGTCCAATTCGGACCCAAGGGGGAGGGGGCGTGCGGCTTGCCCTCGCCGCCCCTCTCTCTCTCCACTAAGGCCCATTAGGGCCCATATACTCCCTGGGAGGTTCCGGTAACCCCATGTACTCCGGTAAATGCCCGAACTCACCCGGAACCATTCCGATGTCCAAACATAGTCATCCAATATATCGATCTTTATGTCTCTACCATTTCGAGACTCCTCGTCATGTCTGTGATCTTAACCGGTACTCCGAACAACCTTCGGTACAGCAAAACACATAAACTCATAATACCGATCGTCACCGAACATTAAGCGTGCGGACCCTACGGGTTCGAGAACTATGTAGACATGATCAAGACTCATCTCTAGTCAATAACCAATAGCGGAACCTGGATGCTCATATTGGTTCCTACATATTCTACGAAGATCTTTATCGGTCAAACCGCACAACAACATATGTAGTTCCCTTTGTCATCTCTATGTTACTTGCCCAAGATTTGATCGTCGGTATCTCAATACTTAGTTCAATCTCGTTACCGGCAAGTCTCTTTACTCGTTCCTTAATGCATCATCCCGCATCTAACTCACTAGTCACAATGCTTGCAAGGCTTATAGTGATGTGCATTACCGACAGGGACCGGAGATACTTCTCCGATACTCGGAGTGACAAATCCTAATCTTGATCTATGCCAACTCAACAAACACCATCGGAGACACTTGTAGAGCATCTTTATAATCACCCAGTTATGTTGTGACGTTTGATAGCACACTAAGTGTTCCTCCGATATTCGGGAGTTGCATAATCTCATAGTCATAGGAACATGTATAAGTTATGAAGAAAGCAACAGCAACAAACTAAACGATCATCATGCTAAGCTAACGGATGGGTCAAGTCAATCACATCATTCTCTAATGATGTGATACCGTTTATCTAATGACAACTCTTTGTCCATGGCTAGGAAACTTAACCATCTTTGATTAACGAGCTAGTCAAGTAGAGGCATACTAGTGACACTCTGTTTGTCTATGTATTCACACATGTAGTAAGTTTCCGGTTAATACAATTCTAGAATGAATAATAAACATTTATCATGATATAAGGAAATATAAATAACAACTTTATTATTGCCTCTAGGGCATATTTCCTTCAGAAGTCTCTAGTGGAAACTATGGCCCTCAGATCTACCTTTATCATAATATAAAAACTAAAATTCCTTTGCTGCAATTTATATACTTTTGCAATTTTTCTATCTACCAATATCAGATTTAATCCTTGCAAGTAATGGGTCAAGGGGATTGACTACCCTCTCGCTCGCATTGGGTGCAAGTATTTGCTTTTGTGTGTGCAGGTGCTATTCACGAGGCTTTGCGTGATTCTCCTACTGGTTCGATAAACCTTGGTTCTCACCGAGGGAAATACTTATCTCTACTGTACTGCATCTTGTCTCCTCTTCGAGGAAAATCTGAACGCAACTCACAAGTAGCATCTCTTTGTTCATCAAATTCCCAACTTGAAAGGATTTCCTCACAAGTGGAATGATTGGATTATAGAAACCATGAGAAGTGGATGTGTGAGTATGAATGTTAATGATTCTATAGGACCTTATTTTCCAACACTACAGGAATCCGGTATTTTGCTGTCTGCCACGGCGCACGGCAAAGGCACGGACGGCGGATGGCAAAGAGCTTTGTCGTCAGCGGCGGACGGCAAACAGTGACGGCAAAGACAGGGTTGGCAAACAGGTCCTTTGCCGTCTGCTTTTTATGACGGACGGCAAAGAGCCCTTTGCCTACAGCAGCGGACGGCAAAGAGGAGGACAACAAAATACTGGACGTCCGCCACCGTTAGTCCGTTAGGCGGCTAACGGCGGCCTTTGCCGTCCGTCAGCGGACGGCAAATTTGAGCGCCTCTTTGTCGCCTGCCAGTTGATGTCAGCAATGCGTCAGCGCCCGCTGTGTTTTGCCGTCTGCCACGGCGGACGGCAAAGGCAAAGTCTTTGCCATGAGCTTAGCTTTGTCGTCCGCCACGGTAGGCAAATTTGCCAAATGGCCCATCCCTCAGGAAGCACAGGTGGGCGCCACGTGCCCTCTTTGCCGTCTGCCACCGACGGCAAAGGGGTCTTTGCCGTCTACCGCGAACGGCAAAGAGCCTGCACTGCCTCTTTTTTATTCTGTTTTTCTTATATCCAACAATTATCACAGCAAATATATCACAGCACATATATATCCATCGCATAAATATCCAACACATATATATCCAACATAATAAATATCCACCACATATATATCCATCCATACATACATAGTAGGTTGCACATAGTTCCATCGATCCATACATATTACAATATGCAAAGTTTCATCATAGCAATCTAGTTTCATCATAGCAAGCGAGCAGAATACAAGAAGTGCATCAAAGGAAAAAACAAGCAATCCATCATACGAAGCTGGCTTCCATGAAGTGAATGAAACCTGCAAAATGAAAAATAAGAAAGTTAGAAAAAGAAGACTAGAAGAAGAATTAGACTAGAAGAAAAAGAATAGAAGAAGAAGAAGACTAGAAGAAGTATATGCCATTTATTAGCTAATTTAGGTGAACTGGATCATTTAAGAGCTAAATTAGTTGAAATGGATCGTTTATGAGCTAACTTAGGTCAAATGGATCGTTTATTAGCTAACCTAGGTGAAATGGATCATTTATGAGCTATCTTAGGTGAAATGGATCGTTTATGAGGTAAGTTACGTGAAATGGATCGTTTATGAGCAAACCTAGGTGAAATGGATCATTTATGAGCTAACCTAGGTGAAATGGGTCGTTTATCAGCTAACCTAGGTGAAATAGGTCGTTTATGAGCTAAGCTAGGTGAAATGGGTCGCTTATGAGCTAACCTAGGTGAAATGGGTAGTTTATGAGCTAACCTAGGTGAAATGGGTCGTTTATGAGCTAACCTAGATGAAATGGGTAGTTTATGAGCTAACCTAGGTGAAATGGATCATTTTGGAGCTAAGTTAGGTGAAATGGATCGTTTATGAGCTAACCTAGGTGAAATGGATCGTTTATGAGCTAACCTAGGTGAAATGGATCGTTTATGAGCTAACCTAGGTGAAATGGGTCGTTTATGAGCTAACCTAGGTGAAATAGGTCGTTTATGAGCTAACGTAGGTGAAATGGGTCGTTTATGAGCTAACCTAGGTGAAATGGGTCGTTTATGAGCTAACCTAGGTCAAATGGGTCGTTTATGAGCTAACCTAGGTCAAATGGGTCATTTTGGAGCTAACCTAGGTGAAATTGATCATTTTGGAGCTAACTGAGTTGAAATGGGTCGTTTATGAGCTAAGTAAGGTGAAATGCCATGGTTTTGAGCTAACTAAGGTGAAATGGATCGTTTTTGAGCTAACCTAGGTGAAATGGGTCATTTGGAGCTAACCTAGGTGAAATGGGTCATTTTGGAGCTAACCTAGGTGAAATGGGTCATTTAGGAGCTAATCTACGTAAAATGGGTCATTTTAGAGCTAACTTGGATAAATTGGATCACTTGTAAGCTAACTAAGGTAAAATGAGTCATTTTAGAGCTAACTTAGGTAAAATGGATCGTTTATGAGCTAACTAAGCTAATTATGCAATTTTTGACATAAGTAAGCTAAGTACATATCATTTTAGAGCTAACTTAGGTAACATGGATGGTTTATGACGTCAGTAAGCTTATTAAGTCATTTTGGAGGAAAAGAAGCTAACTCTAGGTCATTATGGTAAGCATATTGGAGGAAATAAAGCTAAGTCTAGGTCTTTATGCATTTGTTAAGCAAAACACTAGAGAAACTTACGGTGATCAGGGAGGTGTAGGAGCGGGCTGGCTCGCGCCGGTAGCTGGAGAAGGATCATGCGATGTGTTTCTAGAGTTAAGGTGCACCAAAGATCATTTCCAATGTCTCGTTAGCATTATGACACTCAAATGTTAAGACTAGCAAGTAATGTCCATTCAAATTAAACTCACCGTGCTCCCAGGAGCAATCACTGACATCGGCAGAGCGGTCTGACCGGACTTCTCGCACACAGACTGCACATTTGGTTTTCACAACAGAGTCATACTAGTTAGTAATGAGACTCAAATGTTAAGACTAGCAAGTAATCTGCAGAAGAAACTTACCACAAGGAGCTCGTACATGGCCCTTGCATGCATGTCATTCCGTGCCCTCTCCTCCTCCAACATCTTTGTCGTCCTCTCCTCCAACTCCCGCTGCCTCTCCGCCGCCTCTGCCAGAAGTTTCTCCGTTCAATCTCTCTCACTCTGTATAGCAGCCTGCAACACCACTCACATGACCATTTGTAATCATTGATGGAAGCGCACACAATGTAATGGAGAAAGATAGCTGAGTACGTATAACTAGCCGTTGGACTGGCCGTTCACGAGGCCTTATCTCAGGAGCGGAGCTCGACTGGCGCGCCTTGATCTCCGGGAGAGTGCTAGGACAACGGATAAGTCCATCTCCCATGGCTATGGAGCCATGGGACCTCCCGCCACCAGATATCATCAGCAGCTCTGTATCAATGGGACCCTGGCTCGGGTTAAAGTCCTCCCCTTTCCTCGCCTTCCCCTGATCTCTATATTGCACGAGCTTGTCGTGGGCGGTGATGTTGGTGAAGTTCTTTGGATCATCGAGGTCAGACGCAGAGAATGCCTTGACTTTCATGTAAGGGCCAGTGTGGGCCATGGCATACAGGTCGTACACCTCTAGCACCTTATCCGCCTTATTGTAGCGTGCCTAAAAGAGAGAAACAAAGTAAATTAGTAATTAAAGGGCTAAAGATAGCATGATGAATGAATTGCATGAATCATGAAGCAAACCACATACCCAGTTCCGCCTGTACTGAAATAAGTTGGAGCTGCCTTGGTGGTGTGGCACACCTTCCATTTGGGCACGTTTGTCCTTGGCCTCTTTGTGGGTGGCCCGCCATTCTTTTAAGCACCACGCATTAACCAACACCTCCCAACAATCCATCCAATCCACACACCATCTCGGAGGGGCCTAAGTTAGCAAATAGAAACTTGAGCGCTACGGCTATGAATTACTAAATGAAGGAAGTAAGTACAAGGCCTTAAGAATTACCTTCATGTACTGCTCCTTACTCAAGAACTTATCGCGACACTCCTGCTTGGGCTTCTTGATACCACGCCCGGTGTAGTAGTCTCGAACAGCCTGCACCCGAACCTCATGCCGTAAGTTCTGAAGTAGGCGCTTGCACTCCTTGTGGATAACATCTGCCGCCTCCTCCTTGTATCCCTCCTCACACCTGTAGAATTTCTGCAATCAAATGAGACAATATTGATTAGTACAATTAATAACTAGCTAGTTGAAGATTTTTAATTGTGTAAAGGAGAAATTACCCAGAACTTTCTGATCACCACGTCTGCCCTCGTCTTGCACAAGACACCGTCGATAATCTCACCCGGTGGGGCCGGGGCAGCCAAATAGTGCTCCCAACTCAATCCAACCTCTGGAAGCCGACCCTCACTAGGAAACGTGACAAACCCCGGGAAGTTTTGCCGAATCAGAACTCCAAGGACGGAGTTGGGCCGGCGGACACTTTCATGGTGGTCCCAACCCCTGCAGCATGACAAGGCTAACACATCTGTTATTTGAAGAAACATGAATGCAGAAGGTACAAAAACATTAAATGCACTTACCTCTCCCCGTCAGGGAAAATCAACCACCTCTGCTCGCGGGTCGCCGGCACGGACGGGAGCAGTGTAGCACCACGCTGGTAGACGTTGCCCCCCTCCCCCCTCCTCCTCAAAACCAGTCGGCTCCCCGCCATCATCAGCATGGCCACTCGGCTCCCTGCCATCATCAGCATGGCCACTTGGCTCCTCAGGCTGACCCGACCAGGTACCCCATCCAGACGGTGCTCCTTAGGGATGAAGCCACGCAACATCACCGGCATTACCTGCTCAATCCATATGTGCCAATCATGACTCTTGAGACCAAATATCTTCAGTTTATCAAGATTCGCTCCCCTCATTAGATTCGCTGCATACCCATCGGGGAACATCAACTGCTGTTGCACCCACAAGATAATTTCCCTCATAGCTGGCCTTCCAGGATTGAACCATGCCTTTGGCTTCGTCCAGTTCTGCTTTCCTTTCGGTTCTTTCATGTTTTGTAACAACCTATCACGTAACGCCTCCAGATCGACTCTAGCCTTAGTATTATCCTTTGACTTCCCATCTATGCCGAACAATGTACCAAAAAGTGCCTCGGCGATATACTTCTTAGTGTGCATCACGTCGATGTTGTGTGGGCAAAGGAGGTCTTTGAAGTAAGGCAGATCCCATAAGCATGTTTTGTGAGTCCACGCGTGCTTATTATTATACCCCTTGAAGTACCCTGGACGTTGTGGATCTGGCTCGAGAGCGTTTAACTGATCCAGGGTCTGTTGGCCTGTCAATGCAGGTGGTGCAGAGTTTTTGACAACTCTACCTCTGATGAAGTTCTTCTTGTCTTTCCTGAACTTATGGCGAGGATCCAGGAACTGTCTATGCATGTCAAAGCAAGAAAACTTGCGACCGGCCTGAAGCCAACGAAACTCAAGAGCTCCCTTGCATGTGGGGCACGGGAACCTTCCATGCACACACCAGCCAACGAATAGCGCATACGCCGGCAAGTCATGTGTCGAGTACATGTACCAGACACGCATTATGAAGTTCCGTTTGCTATAGGCGTCGTATGTCTTGAACCCATTATCCCAGGCTTCTTGCAATTCGTCCTTAAGCGGCTGCATGTACACATTCATATTTTTCCCCGGATAGTTGGGCCCTGGAATTATCAACGTCGGGAAGATGTTCTTTCTTTGCATAATCTGTCTGGGGGGGATTGAGTGGAAAGACAAATACGGGCCAACAACTGTATTGGGCTGTCGTCATACCAAACACACTGAACCCATCCGTGCTGATGCCGACTCGAGGGTGCCTCGGATCTGCCGCTTTGTCAGCATGTAATTCATCAAACTTTTTCTACGCAACACCATCTGATGTGTGTACCATGATCAGATTCCCATCTGCATCTAGTTCGGTTCTTTTGCCTATTTTGTGCCATGTCATCTGTCTGGCCGTCTCTTCAACCATGAAAAGACGTTGAAGTCTTGGTACGATTGGCATATACCGAAGAACACTAACGGGGATTTTGGTCTGTGTCTTCTCACCCATACCGTTGTCTACCACAATATACCTGGAAGACTTGCAAATGGGACAATAGTTCAAGTCCGCATAGTCAAGCCTAAATAAGGCACATCCTTTCTCACAGGCATGTATCTTCTCATAGGGCATCTTCAGTGCACGGAGGATTTTGTCCGACTGGTACAGGTTTGCAGGCATTACATGGCCTTTGGGTAGAAAGCGTCCAAATACTGTCATAATTGCGTCATAGCATTCTCTGCCCAAGTTGAACTGAGCCTTCAGGGCCATTACTTGTGAGATGGCATCCAACTGATAAAGCTCAGTGTGCTCGTGGAGCGGACGTTTTGAAGACTCCAACATTTCATTGAAGGCCTTTGCAGATTCCTCCATCTCCTCGTCTGAATCCCGAGCATCATAGTCTTGCACCATGTTTTCCATCCCGGTACCATGCTCGTCGGTGCGACGACGATCCACCTCAGCTCGCTCATGTTGGGCAGACTCACCATGAAATGTCCACACCATATAATCGGGCGTAAAACCACTCTTCTGTAGCTGTTTGCCCACTTCAGCCTCTGTCCTCTTTCCCCAATTGCCGCACCGAAAACAGGGGCACCAGGTTTCCTTCTGGCCATTTGCAAATGCAGCTTGCACAAACCCCTTGGTTTTTTGAACCATTCAGCGCTCCATTTGTTCTGACCAGTGTGACCGGTATACATCCACGCACGATCACTCATCTTGACTTTCAGAGCTATTGGACACACAACAATTATATATGTAATTCACCATGTATATATTCATCAGTTGATCTACTTTGTCAATTTTATTACGTCCATGCAACCTACACTCTAATAGGTAATGATAGATCCTAATCCCACCCGTGTATGTGTAGATTGGGTTCATTTTCCCATGCTATGCTCCGGATCCGATGCAAAATTTCAGCAGCACCTCCCCGCTGTTCTCCTGATACACGTCGCTGCAATAAACAGAGAGGATGTGTACCCGGAGAACAACAGGGGAGGTCATGAAGTTATGTACCTGGGGTAGGGGCACGGACCTGTCCTAAGAGCCCTGCCCAAGGACATCCTTAGAAGAAGTCACCTTTCAATCGACTGGAAGGTACCCACTCGACGGGTTCAAGACACTCGACCAAGAAGCTACCACTCGACCACGAAGCCAACCACTCGACTGCCAGGAGATCTAAAGTCACTCCACAGGCAAACGGTCGGTCATTAAGTAGTCTTTATGGTCATCATAGCACTTTATTAGAGGCGTTATCTGTAACGCTCGACCTTAATGTACCTTAAACCCTACATTACTGAGGGCAGGAGAGGGCTGGCGAACTCTATATAAGCCACCCCCCTCCTCAGTATCAAGGGTTTGCATCTTTGTAACACACACGCATATAATCCAGTCGACCGCCTCTGGGCTCCGAGACGTAGGGCTATTACTTCTTCTGAGAAGGGCCCGAACTCGTAAAACTCTTGCGTGCACAACTACTCCAAAGCTAGGATCTTGCCTCTCCATTCCTACCCCCCATTCTACTGTCAGACTTAGAACCACGACAGTTGGCGCCCACCATGGGGCAGGTGTTCTAGCGATTTGTTGGAGGAGTTGGGATTCTTTTGACATCTCCCATCATGTCTTCGAGCGGAGTCCTGGTCGAGGGGCGCGAGATCCGCCTCGGCGCCCTCACTTTTGTCGTCGATGACTCTGCTTGGCTCCAGGAGGCTCCACTCGACGTGGACGCGCTTCCCGCCCGCGGAGCAACGCACTTTCGCGCGTGCATTCGTGGCGTCCTCCTGCGGCAACCGTCGACCCAGTACGGGTCGGCACCCGTTTCATCCTCGCTCCCAGTTTCCCGCTAGCGGAAGCGCTCCGGTCGGTCGAGGCTCCAGCGGTGGGTGAGGCATGCATTGGCCCGCCAGTCAGCCATCCCCCAAGTCGCGGCAATTGAGCCCGACGAATCACTCTACGGCCTGTTCGATCTGTCGATTGGCTCCGCAGAGACTGCGTCCGAGTGCGACAACAGCGATCCAGCGGCGGAGGTACTGATGGTCGACGGACCGCGCAGCCCCCCCGGATTCCCCCACACCGAAGAGGTTGCCGGGGGAGGAGTTCCGGCGCGGGGCCATGAAGAGTACAGACCCGAGCCTCTCACCTTGCTGCAGAGGGAGGAACTTCGTCGCCGGAACATGGACGCGCTTCACACTCCTATCATTGGAGAAACCCCCGAGGCACGCGCCTTGGAGGAGGCGCGCTTGGCCAACCTGGCTGAACGTACTCGACTGGAGAATCTCCAGAGAGTACTCGACAACCGCACTCGACTGCCAGTTCCAGAATCCAGTCGACGTCGCCTCTTTCAGCCACCAGCTCAGGTATACCGAACTCCGATTCAGAATTTAGCAGCTGCAGCCCGCATAGCAGAGTCGATCCGGCCTTCTCAATCAGAGGCAGGGAGAGGTCTGCTACAGATCAGAGATTTGCTCCGGGCAGCAGGGGATCAGAACTCAGTTGTATCGCAGTCGCGTAACAGGATTCACAGCTGATCCATCGCTGCGAATTCTGTACAGTCGGCTCACAGTCCAGGATCGCCCCTGAGGCGTGAGGAACGTAGAAGCCGGCATGATGATCAATATCAAGGCCGTGAGCGGTATGAACACCGATTCGATCGCAATGATCAAAGTCGAGTGCCCACTCCTCCCCCAAGGGGTGGATCGTACGTCCTTCGGCAGCAAGATGACAGACGCCAGCACAGTGCTGGGCGTAGGTTTCCAGTCGACCCCAGGGAGCCAGGCTTTGATGCGAGATCCATTATCGTTCAAGGTCTGGTCAACAGGAATAGAGCTCATAGAGAAGGCCATGACAGAGACGTTCCTCCAGCAGCAGGGTTCATGTATCAGGTCCAGAATGTTTCAGCAGAGCGATCAGGGCCGCTGTAATTCCTCCCAACTTCAGGTTGGCGACTGGAGTTAGTAAGTTCACCGGCGAGTCCAAGCCTGACACATGGCTTGAAGATTACCGAGTGGCTGTTCAGATTGGCGGTGGCAACGACGAAGTAGCCATGAAGCATTTGCCTCTTATGCTGGAGGGATCAGCCAGAGCATGGTTGAACCAGTTGGCACCCAGCAGTATTTACACTTGGGAAGATCTCGCCCGAGTGTTTGTCAGGACATTTGAAGGGACTTGTAAGCGACCAACAGGGTTGACAGAATTGCAGTCGTGTGTTCAGAAGTCGAGTGAAACTCTGAGGGATTATATCCAGAGGTGGATCACTTTACATCACACAGTCGAGAATGTATCTGATCACCAGGCAGTTTGTGCCTTCAAGGAAGGCGTCAGGAACAGAGAACTGAGTTTAAAATTCGGTCGAACCGGAGATATGACATTGAGTCGGATGATGGAAATTGCCACCAAGTATGCAAACGGTGAAGAAGAAGATAGGCTCCGGAGTGGCAAGTACAAAGCAGCCGCTAATGAGGCCGGCGGAGGAAACTCCAGTCGGAAGCAAAAGCGCAAAGCCGAGCCAGCTGCTCCTGGAGAGACCTTGGCTGTGACCCCAGGAAAGTTTAAGGGGAAACCCAAGGGTCCCTGGAACCCCAAGAAGGTGAAAGATCAGGATGGGAACGATGTGATGGACCTACCGTGTCACATTCACACGAAGAAAGACGAAGAGGGTAAACTCATTTACCCAAAGCATACCACTCGACAATATCGACTCCTTATTCAGCAGTTTCAAGGGAAACAGGCCAAAGACAAAGAGAAAGAGTCAGACAAAGTTGAGGACAAAGAAGACAGCGGTGAGGAGTACCCCCAAGTCAACTCCACCCTGATGATTTTCGCTGATGTCGAAAGCAAGAGTCGATTGAAGGTTACCAATCGGGAAGTGAACATGGTCGCTCCAACGACACCCAATTATCTGAAATGGTCTCAGACTGCCATCACTTTCGACCAGTCCGATCACCCGACTCATATTGGTACCCCAGGGAGGCAAGCGTTGGTGGTCGACCCAGTCATTGAAGGCACTCGACTGACCAAAGTGTTGATGGATGGTGGCAGTGGCTTGAATTTGCTGTATGCAGAGACGCTGAAAGGGATGGGCATTCCAATGTCCAGACTCAGCACCAGTAACATGAGCTTCCACGGAGTCATTCCTGGAAAGCAGGCTGAGTCACTCGGCCAAATCGCTCTCGATGTAGTTTTTGGTGACTCGAAGAATTTCCGGAAGGAAAAGTTGACCTTTGAGGTCGTGGATTTTCAGAGTACGTACCACGCCATACTTGGAAGGCCAGCGTACGCTCGTTTCATGGCCCGACCATGCTACGTGTACCTTAAGTTGAAGATGCCCGGTCCCAAAGGTGTGATCACTATCACGGGTAATCGGAAGAAGGCAGAAGAGTGCTTCCAGAAGGGCTCCAAAATTACTGATGCTCAGATGGCCGAAATGGAGTTACAAGAGTACCAAAAGACCGCAGACCCGAGTGATTTGTTGCGATCCAAGAAGCCCACCACAGAGTCAGCATTTCAGTCGTCCGGTGCGACAAAACAGGTTCACATCCACCCGACTGACTCCAATGCGGCTCCGACCAACATCTCCACTACACTCGACTCTAAATAGGAAGAAGCGCTCATCCAGTTCCTCCGTGAGAATTGGGACATCTTTGCATGGAAGCCTGATGACATGCCAGGTGTTCCCAGGGGACTGGCTGAGCACCGCCTTCGAGTCGAGTCAAAAGTCAAACCAGTTAAGGAACATCTTCGACGGTCCGCCGTCTAGAAGAGAAAGGCCATTGGCGAAGAGGTGGCTCGACTCTTAGCGGCAGAGTTCATTCGCGAGATCTACCACTCCGAGTGGCTCGCCAATGTTGTAATGGTCCCCAAGAAAGACAAGTCGTTGCGCATGTGCATCGATTTCAAACGTATCAATCGGGCCTTCCCGAAAGATCATTTCCCTCTTCCTCGCATCGACCAAATAGTCGACTCGACCGCAGGATGCGAGAGGTTGTCCTTTTTAGATGCTTACTCCGGATACCATCAGATCCGTCTGTATGGACCAGATGATATAAAAACAGCTTCATCACCCCGTTCGGGTGCTTCTGCTATGTCACCATGCCTTTTGGTCTCAAGAATGCCGGAGCTACTTTCATGAGAATGATTCAGAAGTGCCTGATCACGCAAATCAGTCGGAATGTAGAAGCATACATGGATGATATAGTGGTCAAGTCGCGAAAAGGTTCCGACCTGCTGACTGACCTTGCTGAAACGTTTGCCAATCTCAGGAGGTATGATATCAAGCTTAATCCATCAAAATGCACATTCGGAGTTCCTGGAGGAAAGTTACTCGGTTTTCTTGTTTCCGAACGAGGAATCGACGCTAACCCTGAAAAAGTTGGCACCATACTCCGAATGAAACGCCTTGTGCGTGTGCACGATGTCCAGAAACTTACTGGATGCTTGGCCGCTTTAAGTCGATTCATATCCAGACTCGGTGAAAAGGCATTGCCTCTTTACCGACTGATGAAGAAGTCAGACAAGTTTGAGTGGACTCCGGAAGCTGATGCAGCATTTGCAGAGCTAAAAGCTCTGCTCTCCACCCAGCCGGTGCTCGCTGCCCCTGTCAGCAAAGAGCCATTATTGCTTTACATTGCAGCCACTGGACAAGTCGTTAGTACCGTACTTACGATCGAGCGGGAAGAGGAAGGAAAAATATTCAAAGTTCAGCGCCCAGTTTATTACCTTTCTGAAGTTCTGACCCCATCAAAGCAAAGATACCCTCACTATCAGAAGCTTGTCTACGGGATTTACATGACCACGAAGAAGGTTGCTCATTATTTCTCTGATCACTCCATTACAGTCGTCAGCGACGCCCCGTTATTAGAGATCCTTCATAACAGAGATGCAACTGGTCGAGTGGCAAAATGGGCGATTGAACTCCTTCCCCTTGATATCAAGTTCGAGGCAAAGAAAGCTATCAAGTCCCAAGTAATAGCCGATTTCCTCGCCGAGTGGACTGAACAACAACTTCCGACTCAAGTTCACTCGGAGCACTGGACTATGCTTTTCGATGGCTCCAAGATGCTGAATGGGTCCGGTGCGGGGGTTGTACTGGTTTCCCCCAGAGGATACAAGCTCAAATACGTCCTCCAGATTCACTTTGATTCCTCCAACAACGAGGCAGAATATGAAGCACTCCTATATGGACTGCGTATGGCCATTTCACTCGGCGTCCGTCGCCTTATGGTCTACGGCGACTCAGATCTGGTTGTTAATCAAGTGATGAAGGAGTGGGATGTTCGAAGCCCAGCCATGACGGGTTATTGCAATGCAGTGAGAAAGCTGGAGAAGAGATTCGAGGGGTTAGAGCTTCATCATATACCCCGACTGAAAAACCAAGCTGCGGATGATTTGGCGAAAATAGGGTCCAAGAGAGAAGCCATCCGCAGTGATGTGTGTTTGGAGCACATTCGTGCGCCGTCGATACAGGAAGATCCTTTCACAGAAGAACCTCTGCAGCCAAGGAGCGCCAACGATCCGACTAAAGTGGAGATTCCAGCCATGGTCGACCTGATTATGGAAGTTGTAGTCATCACCCCCGACTGGACAGCGCCTTACATCGCGTATATTATGAGGAAAGAGCTCCCAGAAGATGAAGAAGAGGCTCGACAGATCGTCCGTCGATCCAAGGCCTTTACAGTAATCAAAGGGCAGTTGTACAGAGAAAGCGCGACTGGAGTTGGCCAGAAGTGCATCACGCCAGAAGAAGGTCAGATAATTCTTGAGGATATCCACTCGGGGACCTGTGGTCATCATGCGTCCTCTCGGACCATTGTGGCTAAGGAATACCGAGCAGGATTTTACTGGCCGAGGGCGAATGAAATGGCAAAATACATAGTCGACAAGTGCGAAGGGTGTCAGTTTTATTCCAACATGTCGCACAAGCCCGCCTCTGCTCTGAAGACCATTCCACTCGTTTGGCCCTTCGCTGTTTGGGGGCTAGACATGATTGGACCGCTGAGAACTGGTAGAAGCGGCTTCACTCACTTACTGGTTGCAGTCGACAAGTTCACCAAGTGGATAGAAGCCAAACCCATCAAAAACCTCGATGCAAGCATTGCTATCAGTTTCATCAGAGAGCTGATATTCAGATATGGAGTTCCACATAGCATCATCACGGACAATGGATCAAACTTTGATAACGACAGATTCAAAGCCTTCTGCGCCTCCCAAGGCACGCGGGTCGACTATGCCTCAGTTGCCCATCCTCAGTCGAATGGGCAGGCAGAGCGTGCAAATGGTCTCATCCTCAAAGGACTGAAACCCCGACTGATGCGTGATCTCAAACACGCGGCAGGAGCTTGGGTCGACGAACTTCCGTCAGTTCTTTGGGGATTAAGGACCACTCCTAATCGGTCGACTGGAAGAACGCCCTTCTTTCTGGTCTACGGGGTTGAAGTAGTGCTGCCGAGTGATCTGCTCCACAATGCACCTCGAGTCGAACTATACTCAGAAGCAGAAGCGGAACAAGCTCGGCAAAATGCAGTCGACCTCTTGGAAGAAGAGAGGGAGATGGCCCTAATCCGCTCGACTATCTACCAGCAGGACTTACGTCGGTTCCACGCGAGAAACATGAAGAGTCAAGCCTTTCAGGAAGGAGACTTGGTCCTCCGAGTGGATCAACAAAAACCTCACAAGCTCGCTCCAACCTGGGAAGGCCCCTTCATCGTCACCAAAGTCCTCCACAACGGAGCGTATCACCTCTACAACGTTGATCGCCAGATCGACGAGCCTCGAGCTTGGAATGCGGAGTTACTCCGTCCTTTTTACACTTGAAAGAAGAAACTCACTCGGTTGAGATGTAATAAAAGTACCTCTGTAGTTCTTTTATCTAAAGCAAGAATGTTATAATTTTCACAGAAGATTGCTATTTCTTTTTGTTGAAATTTCCCCCAATGGGTGGCTTAGCTGCGAATCCGTTTCGCCTAAGTTTGTAAAAGTCCTGCCGAGTGAAGAGCCAGCCTCCCACTCGGAGGCTTAGCTGCGAATCCGTTTCGCCTAAGTATTTAAAATCCTACCGAGTGGAGAGCCAGCCTCTCACTCGGGGGCTTAGCTGCAGTCCAAGTACTCGCCTAAGTATTTAAAATCCTACCGAGTGGAGAGCCAGCCTCCCACTCCGGGGCTTAGCTGCAGTCCAAGTACTCGCCTAAGTATTTAAAATCCTACCGAGTGGAGAGCCAGCCTCCCACTCGGGGGCTTAGCTGCAGTCCAAGTACTCGCCTAAGTATTTAAAATCCTACCGAGTGAAGAGCCAGCCTCCCACTCAGGGGCTTAGCTGCAGTCCAAGTACTCGCCTAAGTATTTAAAATCCTACCGAGTGGAGAGCCAGCCTCCCACTCGGGGGCTTAGCTGCAGTCCAAGTACTCGCCAGCTTCCCGCTCAAGGACTTAATAAACAGTCCAAGGATTTAGTTAAACTCTCAACATAAAGAACGCTTCACAAGGACGACAAGGCGCAGGTCGACTGCCTCCTTCTCCTTCAAAAGCTATATTCAAAAATCCTACCGAGTGGAGAGCAAACCTCCCACTCGGAGGCTTAGCTGCAGCCCAGCGCTTGCCTAAGTGATTAAAATCCTGCCGAGTGGAGAGCAAACCTCCCACTCGGGGGCTTAGCTGCAGCCCAACGCTCGCCTAAGTGATTAAAATCCTACCGAGTGGAGAGCAGAGCTCCCACTCGGGGGCTTAGCTGCAGCCCAGTGCTCGCCTAAGTGATTAAAATCCTACCGAGTGGAGAGCATACCTCCCACTCGGGGGCTTAGCTACAGCCCAGCGCTCGCCTAAGTGATTAAAATCCTACCGAGTGGAGAGCAGACCTCCCACTCGGGGGCTTAGCTGCAGCCCAGCGCTCGCCTAAGTGATTAAAATCCTACCGAGTGGAGAGCAGACCTCCCACTCGGAGGCTTAGCTGCAGCCCAGTGCTCGCCTAAGTAATTAAAATCCTAACCTCCCACTCGGGGGCTTAGCTGCAGCCCAGTGCTTGCCTAAGTGTTTAAAAATCCTACCAAGTGGAGAGCAAACCTCCCACTCGGAGGCTTAGCTGCAGCTCCGTGCTCGCCTAAGTCATTTTGAGTAAAAGTCGAGCCAAATCTCACTCGATGGATAAATCACGAAGATATTCAACGATAAACCAAGATTCGGATAAAGATCAAAAGTTCCTGGACCGCAAATAAAAGTGCCCGAGCCTCCAGCTCGACAGAGTTTATCGGTTACACAAACCACTCGGCATTCCGAGGCAAATTTAAGGTGAGACACAGTAGTTTTTTACTCCTCCGGTGGAAGACTGGATGGGGCGACAAACTCGTCCAAATCAATCCCGTCTGAGATACGGGTGGCAGCAGCAATGAAGGTCTCCATGAAGTCCTGGAAATTATGCTTCCTGGTATTGGCAACTTGGAGGGCGGCCAGCTTCTCTTCTCGCGCCTCCTTGCAGTGGACACGAACCAGCGATAGAGCAACATCAGCACCACACCTGGCAGAAGACTTTTTCCAATCATGCACTCGACTCGGCACTTCCTTCAGTCGAGTGACCAAGGATTCAAGGTCGTTCTAAAGTATCTGATTTGGCCAGAGTGCAGAGTCGATCCGCGACACTGCCGCCTTCAGTCGAGCGAGATAGTCCACCACACTGGCGACGCGAGACTCCAGCCGGAGGACATTCATGGCAGCTTCGTACTTCACAGGAGAGTTGATGGGGTCCAGATTGGTTTCCACTCGATCAGTTTCTTCCTCGAAGTTTTGACAGAATTCTGAAAGGTACAGTCCAATATTATAATTGAATGATGAGTCGATAACGACAAGTCAATTGAGTAAGGGGATTACCTTCAAGCATGAGGAATAGTGTCTTGGCAAGCCCTCTGAGGTAAGCCTCCAGATCCTTTCGCTTCCCCGCCATATCGCCGACCTTGTCAGTCAGAGCAATCTTGTCGTTTTTCAATCGACTTGCTTCCTTGTTGGCCGCGTCAAGAGCAGACTTCAGCTTGGCATTCTCGTCTTCAAGCTGACCAACTGAAGCAAGCTTTTCTTCAGCGAGCTTCGTTTTCTCCGACGCCGCCTTCTGTGCTTCCGCAAGGTCAAGATCTTTCTTCCTCAGAGCCTCCTCCAATTGTTCTGCAAAACAATAATGAGAACGGAGTTGAGAATAGGCAGAAAAACAAAGACAGCTGTCGAATCCTCACCAGCCATACCTTTTGCTTCGTCCTTCGCCTTCTGCAAGTTCTCCTGGGCAAACTCCAAGTCGAGGTTAAGCTGGACCTGTTTCTCCTTCAATTCAGCAAGATGAGCAACAAGCTCGCAAGACTTCTGCAAAGAGTCAATCGACAAAAGGTATCAAAGACAAGTTACTTCCGAGTGGCTAAAGGAAAAGTTGTAGCACTTCTAAGACTACAGCCGAATCAAAACATTCGACAGTAGCCTCGGGGACTACACCCAGTGGGTGCACTCAGCGTGCCCCCACCGGTAATCTTTCAAAATCCTGATCGATCAGTCGACCAAATATGATTCTAGTGCCATGACTAATAGTCAGCGTTTCTAAGACTACAGCCGAATCAAAACATTCGACAGCAGTCTCGGGACTACACCCAGTGGGTGCACTCAGCGTGCCCCCACTGGTTCGACCAAAAAAAAAGTCGACTGCCCGCAGTCGACCGCATACAGTTCCATTCGACATGGCCCGACCAGACCGAGTGAAGAAGTACAAATACAGCAATGCAATATAATGACTACAGTCGACTGCCAGCAGTCCACCGTAGTCTCGGGGACTACACCCAGTGGGTGCACTTAGCGTGCCCCCACTCGACCAAAGGTTGACAGACACACCCAGTGGGTGTACAGATATAAAGATCTTCGGAAAAGAGATTCTTTGAACAGCATATTGCAACAGACCAAGTGTCGAGTCAACTGACCTGGACGTTGCTCTGAAGAGCCGAACTCGCGTCATACGCTGCTTGGCTGGCGTCCCGAACCACTTTCACTTGCTCTATCATGATACCCGCCTGGCGTATAGCCTCTTTTGCGGCACTCACTTGGTCCTCTGGGACAGGGTATGTAGCAAAAAGCGAAGGCGGATTTGCAGTCGACGCCGAAGACCGCATGCTCGTCAGAGGTTCAGCAAAAGTCACGGAAGTCCGAGTGGTATCACCACCATCCCGAACTACAGCCTCAGACACCGGAGCAGATTGGGGAGTCTTGCCAGTCGATGCCCTCCGGTTCCTTCTTACTCTCAGCGGCTCGTCGTCTTCATCGTCTGGTAAGTTGATAACATGAGGGGGAGCTGCAAGAAAAGTCAATCGACCAGAGTTACAAGAAATATTCAGTCAACCGAAGACGGAACATCAGTAATTGTACCTGGATTGGAAGTAACAGTATCTTCCATCTCTTGATCTCCATCCTTGGCAGAGATCTCAGAAGTAGTAGCACTACAAATTTCGGAAGTCAGTCAGTTGGCTCAATGAATCGACCTAGGATCCGTCCACAGTCGACAAAGGAAAATAAGTATTATTATTACCCAGAAATGGTGGGGACAGTCATCTTCATCTTGGGCAGAGCCTTGGGCGGCTTGGATGGCATCGCGCGTGGGTGCTTGGGAGCCTTCTCAGTCAGTGTAGGAGAAGAGGTCCGAGGGCGTTTCGACGACTGCCCAACAGGAGCAGTCGCCTTACCACGTTCCCTCGTGGGATCGTGTGTAAGCTTGGATCGCCTCTCTGAGCGGGGGGGGGGGGGGGGGGGGTTAAACTTCCTCCTCCTCCTCTTCGCTGGAGTAGACGTCGTCGTCTCCCTCCCCTTCGCCATCGGATTCCCACTCGCCGTGCTCGTCTCCGCTTTCACCTCCGCTCGCCTCCCCTTCCTCACTCGGCTCCTGTGCCCCGTTGGGCGTCGAGTACATCTCAGTAGTTTCTTGGGAAACAACAGACAAAACAAAAGTCAGTCGACCAATTCAAAGAAGACCGATGAAGAAAGCAAGATCTCAGTCAGGTGCATAAGGTCTGACCTAGTCCACTTCGTATGTGTTGTCGAGTGGAGGAACCCTCCTGGCTCCTCGGGGATTGTCTTTGTTTCCTGTGATGCTCGACAGCCATCCTTCTAGCATCTCGTCAGTAACCTCCTCCGGGTGGATCCGAGTGGTGTCTTCAAGACCCGAATATAGCCACATCGGATGGTCGCGAGCCTGGAGCGGCTGGATGCGCCTCCTAAGGAAGACTTCCAGCAAGTCCATGCCAGTCACGCTGTCACGGACAAGCTGAACCACTCGACCGACCAGCACTTTGACTTGGGCCTTTTCTTCCGGCGTCACTTTCAGAGAAGAAGGTTTTTGGGCTCGTTCCAGAGAGAAAGGGGGAAGTCCAGTCGACTGACCTGGAGTCGCCTGGTCTTTGCAGTAAAACCAGGTCGCCTGCCAACCACGGACTGACTCAGGGAAAGTGATGGATGGAAAAGAACTTTTTCCCCTCGTCTGGATCGCCAGGCCTCCGCACAGCTGGATCACTTGCGTCCTGTCGTCACTCGACTTGGCCTTTTTGACCGATTGGGAACGGCAGGTGAAGATATGCTTAAAGAGTCCCCAATGGGGGCGACAGCCCAAGAAACCCTCACACAAGGAAATGAAGGCAGCCAGATACACGATAGAGTTGGGAGTGAAATGGTGGAGCTGCGCTCCGAAGAAATTCAGGAAACTCCGGAAAAAGGGATGAGGAGGCAGAGAAAACCCGCGATCGATATGGGTGGCGAGGAGCACACACTCACCATCAACATGTTGGGGCTAGACTTCTCCCCCGGGGAGACGCGCAGCTTCATGAGGGATGACTCCTCCCTCAACCATATCGTCGAGATCTTCCTGCCTCAGCACCGTCAGCTTCCAGTCGCCCTGCATCCAGCCTCTGGGCAGAGAAGTCCTTGAGGAAGATCCGCCCCGAGCGGACTTCTTCCCTTTTCCCTGCGTCGCCGCCGCCTTCTTCGCGCGCTCCAGGGCGGACGTCTTGTCCTTCACCATTGTTGCCGGAAAGCTCGAACGGGCCTGTGGCGCTAGGGCGAGAGCGGAGGTGGAGGAGAACTTTGCGAGGAGAGAAGGGAAGAAGAGAACACACTGTTGGAAACCCCGAGCTGGCAGCTTTTAAGGGGCCGCTTCCGAGTGGCTAACTGGTAGGCCCAGGCTATCCCGTCAAATCCCGCAGCAAACGCGCGCGCGGTACGTGCCTAAAAAGGTGGCGCGGGGATCGAGGAGCTTCCGCCTTATCACATCCGATTACTGCGGCCGCTCCCGTCCCGCGCGCTTCCTGAAAATCAAATCCCGCGAAATCCGCGGTTGCAGAACAATTCGTCAGACAGAAGATCCCTTTCACACCATCATTCGGAATGTCACACACAAGGGAATTCACTCGACGAAAGGCCTAGAATGGATCAAGGCAACTGAAAAAGGTTGATGACGTCATCCGTGACGATTGATCCAAAACAAGGCACTCATGTAGCACAAAGAACCAGTCGGAAAGATCTCCAACCCTTTCCCCACTCTAACCTCGATCCATTCGGGGGCTAATGATGAAGTTATGTACCTGGGGTAGGGGCACGGACCTGTCCTAAGTGCCCTTCCCAAGGACATCCTTAGAAGAAGTCACCTTTCAATCGACTGGAAGGTACCCACTCGACGGGTTCAAGACACTCGACCAAGAAGCTACCACTCGACCATGAAGCCAACCACTCGACTGCCAGGAGATCTAAAGTCACTCCACAGGCAAACGGTCGGTCATTAAGTAGTCTTTATGGTCATCATAGCACTTTATTAGAGGCGTTATCTGTAACGCTCGACCTTAATGTACCTTAAACCCTACATTACTAAGGGCAGGAGAGGGCTGGCGAACTCTATATAAGCCACCCCCCTCCTCAGTATCAAGGGTTCGCATCTTTGTAACACACACGCATATAATCCAGTCGACCGCCTCCGGGCTCCGAGACGTAGGGCTATTACTTCTTCTGAGAAGGTCCTGAACTCGTAAAACTCTTGCGTGCACAACTACTCCAAAGCTAGGATCTTGCCTCTCCGTTCCTACCCCCCATTCTACTGTCAGACTTAGAACCACGATAGGAGGCACTGACGAAATTTATGCGTCGGATCCGGAGCAAAGCATATGGGAAAACGAACCCAATCTACACATACTCGGGCTGTCCATGGATAGCGTTGGACAATTTGAAAGAATCAAGGTTATAAATTTGCAAATGCATGCATATTTATAACTATGACGCTTTCGAACGGGAGACACATATTGGTTACGCATACTGATGATTCAAGACACATATATAGCTAGCTATCAAGTTTCATCGGAATAGATCAAATAATTAATGGGGGAGGAGGACATGTCATTTGTGCTCACCCACGAACGAAGGGGCAGAGCTCGTCAAACGCACGGCGAGGTCATCGAACACCAAACCTCGTAGCGATGAAACAACTGCACATTTAAAACTACCCGATCAACACAATTATATATGATGTTTTTCATAACAAAATCGAAAAATATATGACCTAACTAATAATTCACAAATATATGACCCCGTCGGCCTCTGGAAGGCCAAAGAACACCTTTTCGGGAGGTGTCGGGGGTCGGGGTGTCGTGTCGGTGTCGGGGTGTCGTGTCGGGGTCGGGGTGATGTTTCGGGGTCGGGGGGTCGAGGTGTCGTGTCGGTGTCGGCGTGCCGTGTCGGGGTCGGGGTGCTGTTTCGGGGTCGGGGTGTCGTGTCGGGGTCGGGGTGTCGGGGTCAGGGGGTCGGTTGTCGGGGTCGGGGTGTCGGGTCAGGCTCGGTGTCGGGGTGTCGGGTCAGGCTCAGGGTAGGGGTGTCGGGGTCGGGGTCGGGGTCTCGGGGTCGGGGTGCCGGGTTGGGGTCGGGGTGCCGGGTCGGGGTCGGGGTGCCTTGTCGGTGTCGGGGTCGGGGTGTCGGGTCAGGCTCGGGGTTGGGGTGTCGGGGTCGGGGTCGGGGTCAGGGTCGGGGTGTCGGGGTCGGGGTCTCGGGGTCGGGGTGTCGTGTCGGGGTCGGGGTGCCGGGTCGGGTCGGGGTTTTTTCTTCCTCTTTTTTCCTTTTCTTCTTCTTCCTCTTCTTCCTCTTCTTCCTTTTCTTCCTTTTTTTCCTTCATCTTCTTCTTCTTCTTCCTTCTTTCCTTTTTCCTCTTCTTCTTCTCCTCCTCTCCTCTTTTTTCTTCTTCTTCTTCATCTTCTTCTTTTTTTTCTCCTCCTCCTCTTCTTCTTCTTCCTTTCCTTTTTCCTCTTCTTCTTCTCCTCCTCTCCTCTTTTTTTCTTCTTCTTCTTCTTTCCTAAAACTAAACTAAACCTAAACCTAAACTTAAATCTAAAACTAAAACTAAATCTAAATATAACTAAACATAAACCTAAAACTAAAAAAACAGAAAAAAAAGGAAAAAACTAAATCTAAACCTAAAACTAAAACTAAACCTAAACCTAAAACTAAACCTAAAACTAAAACTAAAACTAAATCTAAACTAAACATAAACCTAAAACTAAAAAACAGAAGAAAAAAAGGAAAAAAAGAGGAGGAGAGCTCACCTGGGGCAGGGCCGGTGGAGGAGGTGGCCGGTGGAGGAGGGGGCTGGGTGGCCTGGGGCGGCGGCGCCGGGCGGCAGTGGCGACGGGGCCGGGCCCGGCCGGGGCGGTGGGGCGCGGGGAGCCGGGGCGCCGGGGAGCGGCGGCGCCGAGACGGCAGGGCGGCGGGGGCGACGGGGCGGGGGACCGGTGAGGCGCCAGGTGGTGGGGCGACGGCGCTGGGCAGCAGTGGCGACGGGGCGGGGGGCCGGTGGGGCGGCGGGGTGGTGGGACGACGGGGCGGCGGCGAGTGGTGGGGGCGGCGGCGCGCGTGTGAAGAGCAGGGAGAGAAACAGAGAGAGAGGGGCGGGGTGGGGCGCGGTCGTTAACGTTAGCTATGTTTAATATTTGTCGTCCGCCCCCTTTGTCGTCCGCTTATTTGCTCTTTGCCATCTGCTTTCTGCTAGCAGACGACAAAGAGGGGGGTGTTAAGTTTTTTTTAAGCAGCTCGTTAGTGGGGCCCCCTCCCTCTTTGTCGTTTGCTAGCGGACGGCAAAGAACTGGCTGATGGCAAAGAAGGTCTTTGCCATCAGCCAGTTCTTTGTCGTCTGCTTTTGGGTAGCTGATGGCAAAGAGCTTCTTTGTCGTCCGCTAGCAGACGGCAAAGAGCTGGCAGATGGCAAAGTAGCTGATTCCAGTAGTGCAACCTTTAAGGGCCATAGGTAGGGAGATTCTTTATATCCCCCCATGTATTATGTTGCCGCCTATGCTCTTGCAGTTTTTATGAATAATGCAAGAGAACAAGACTTTGTTAAAGGGGTTGAAAGCACAAGTGCTCCCAAGGTGGTTTTGGTAATTAATGTCAACATATCTCTTGTTGGACTAATACTTTTATATAGTATATTTCAGATAAGTTCAACAATGGAGTGGCATCGACTAAAGGTTGTGGGAACTCCTTCAAGATGCTAAGGATAAAGGATTGGCTAAAGCTTCAAGCTCAAGACTCTTCATTTTACACTTTTAGTGATCCAAGATCACATTGAGTCCATAGGAAAAGCCAATACTATCAAGGAGGGATGAGGTGTTGCTTAATGAGACTTTGCTTCATGTGCTTGATGATATGCTCCAAAACCCTCAGCTACTTTCCCACTTCCACATATGACCTAAACCCAAAGTCAAACTCAGACCTACCGATTCTTTCTATCCGGCGCCACCGAGTTTCACATGTCATAAGCCACTGCCAAACCCTAGCAAATCGGTTCTACCGATAGGGTCTCGGTCTCACCGAGATGGGATTGCAATCTCACAATGTATGTCCATTGTCAAAATTGGTCTCACCGATTTTAGGCAATCGGTACTACCGAGATTACAATGCAAACTCTCTGGTTAACTCATTACCAAAATCGGTCCAACCGAGTTTAGCCGAGTTTAGTAATCGGTCCCACCGAGTTTGCCTGACCAACTCTCTGGTTAGCTAATTACCAAATCGGTCTCACCGAGTTTGTGTAATCGGTCTCACCAAGATTACGTTATGCCCTAACCCTAACCATATCGGTCCTACCGAGTTGCATGTCAGTCCCACCGAAAATCTCTAACGGTCACTAGGTTTACTATTTCGGTCCGACCGAGTTTGTTGATTCGGTCCCACCAAGATTGGTAAATTGTGTGTAACGGTTGGATTTTGTGTGGAGGCTATATATACCCCTCCACCCCTCTTCATTCATGGAGAGAGCCATCAGAACACATCTACACTTCCAACTCATATGTTCTGAGAGAGAACTACCTACCCTTGTGTTGAGGCCAAGATATTCCATTCCTACCATATGAATCTTGATCTCTAGCCTTCCCCAAGTTGCTTTCCACTCAAATCTTCTTTCCACCAAATCCAAATCCTGTGAGAGAGAGTTGAGTGTTGGGGAGACTATCATTTGAAGCACAAGAGCAAGGAGTTCATCATCAACACACCATTTGTTACTTCTTGGAGAGTGGTGTCTCCTAGATTGGCTAGGAGTCACTTGGGAGCCTCCGACAAGATTGTGGAGTTGAACCAAGGAGTTTGTAAGGGCAAGGAGATCGCCTACTTCGTGAAGATCTACCGCTAGTGAGGCAAGTCCTTCGCGGGCGATGGCCATGGTGGGATAGACAAGGTTGCTTCTTCGTGGACCCTTCGTGGGTGGAGCCCTCCATGGACTCGCGCAACCGTTACCCTTCGTGGGTTGAAGTCTCCATCAATGTGGATGTAGGATAGCACCACCTATCCGAACCACGGGAAAAACATCCGTGTCTCCAATTGCGTTTGAATTCTCCAAACCCTTCCCTTTACATTCTTGCAAGTTTCATGCTTTACATTCCGCTGCTCATATACTCTTTGCATGCTTGCTTGATATGTATTGTGTATGTTGAAATTGTGTCTAAAACTCCACTCAAACCGAAAAAGCTTAAAAATTGCAACTTTAGCACTAAGTGTCTAATCACCCCCCCCCCCTCTAGACACACCTACATCTAGATCCTACAAGTGGTATCAGAGCTTTGGTCTCCATTGCCTTGGTTTAATCACCATTGGAGGAAGATGGATGTGTCTACTTTAGGGAGTCTTAGACATAGAGTGCCTATTCTTGATGGAGAGTATTTTCATGAGTGGAAAAATGAGATGCTTGTGATTTTCAATCAATATCAATTGAACAAGTATATTGCTAGTCCTTGTGCTCCTCATGTTGATCTTATGCATCCCACCCTAGATGAAGATATTGACATGATTCACAATCTTAGAACCGTTGAGCTCATCATTAGAGGATTGCCCAAAAACTTGATTGCTAGTTTACCTACTCTTAATTGTGCCTATACTATATGGAAATTTCTTGAGGAACGATTCCCCGATTATTCCTTGAAAAATTTGGATGAAATTCTCCATCAATCTATTGCCTTGAGTAAAATGAACTCTAGTGATCCTAGTTTTGGTGATTGTCTATTTGAGCTGACTAATCTCATGCACGCTAAAGGAAATGTTGGAATCATTAGTGATATTATATCCGAAGCTATGATAATTCATAAAAGTGACCACCTTGACGATCATTTATCTAATGAATCACTCTCTCTAGGAAATGATGAGTCACAAGATCATGTTGAACATGGATACTATGATGAGAATGATGATAGTGACTTCGATCTTGATGATGCAATGAGACACTTTGGTCTTATGGCTAATCTTCGAGGATATGTGTCAGGAGGAAAGGAATGGGTTCTCGACAGTGGATGTACTGATCATATGACCGGAGATGAAGAGATGTTCCGTGAGCTTGCTGAAAATGACGGCCCTCGAAAATATGTCACCTTTGGTGATAATTCAAAGGGTAAGGTGGTTGGCCTTGGTAAGGTGGCCATCTCACACGATAGCTCCATTCAAAATGTCATGCTCATTGAATCTCTTGGCTACAACTTACTTTCGGTATCTAGACTTGCTGATTTCGGTTTGAATGTCCTATTTACTGAGGTAGATTGCCAAGTGTTTCGTCGAGACAATCATAAAATGGTTTTTACCGGTATACGTAGAGGTGACCTTTACATTGTCGATTTCTCTAAAAAGGCACAACCTAAAACTTGCTTTATTGCTAAATCCTCAAAAGGTTGGTTGTGGCATAGACGACTAGGTCACGTTGGCATGAGAAACCTTGACAAGCTTATTAAAGGAAATCATATCCTTGGAGTTAACGATGTCATATTTGACAAGGATAGACTTTGTAGAGCTTGTCAAGCAGGTAAACAGGTTGGAGGAAGGCATCCCGTGAAGAACATCATGACCACAAGGAGGCCACTCGAGCTACTTCATATGGATCTTTTTGGTCCCAATGCCTACAAGAGTCTCGGTGGAAATTCTTTTGGTCTAGTTATAGTTGATGATTTTTCAAGATTTACGTGGGTGTTCTTTCTCGATGATAAATCGCAGGTCCAAAAGATCTTCAAAAACTTCGCTAGGAAGGCCCAAAATCAGTTTGACGTGAAGATCAGGAAGGTTCGGAGCGACAACGGAACGGAGTTCAAGAACGCAAATGTGGACACCTTTCTTGACGAAGAAGGGATTTCACACGAGTTCTCAGCTACATACACACCTCAACAAAATGGAGTTGTTGAGAGGAAGAACCGGACGCTCATCGAAATGGCGAGAACAATGCTTGATGAGTACAAGACACCAAAGCACTTTTGGGCAGAAGCGGTTGAGACGGCTTGTCATGCAACAAATCGCTTGTATCTTCACAAGCTACTCGGCAAGACGGCATACGAGCTCCTCACCGGTAACAAACCCCAAGTTGGATACTTTCGAGTATTCGGCTCAAAGTGCTACATTCTTGATAAGCATCGTCGTTCAAAGTTTGCTCCTAAATCTCATGAAGGTTTCCTACTTGGTTATGGCTCAAACTCTCACACTTATCATGTCTACAACAATTTCACCCGAAAGGTTGAAGAAACGGTAGATGTGAAGTTTGATGAATCTAATGGCTCACAAGTAGAGCAATTGTCAATTGATGTAGGAGACAAAGACCCTTCAGAAGCAATCCAAGACTTGTCTATTGGCAAAATTCGTCCAAAGGAGGTGAAGGAGAGTACCTCGTCCGTCCAAGTGGAAACTTCTACTTCACGACAAGGTGAACCAAGAATTGACCCGGAAGCATCCACAAGTGGGACACACCAAGATGAAGGAAATGAGGAAATGCGTCAAGACGAACATAAACAACCTCCTTCTCCACCACGACAAGAGAACGACAACGCCGACAATGAAGAAGACCAAGAAGAAGAACAAGATGAAGAAGATGTTCAACAAAGACCCAAGCAAAAGCTTTCACGAGTTCGAGCCAGAATTGCCAAAGATCATCCCGTCGAGCAAATCTACAATGATATCCAAACCGGGAGAATTACTCGCTCAAAAACTCGTTTAGCTAAATTTTGTGAAAACTATTAACTCATCTCTAGCATTGAACCTATGAAGGTTGAAGAAGCATTGGAGGATCCGGATTGGATAAATGCAATGCATGAAGAACTACACAACTTCGAGAGAAACCAAGTTTGGACATTGGTTGAGAAGCCCGACAACAACCACAACATCATTGGTACCAAATGGGTGTTTCGCAACAAGCAAGATGAAGATGGACAAGTGGTTCGCAACAAAGCACGTCTCGTCGCCCAAGGGTACACACAAGTCGAAGGTATGGACTATGGTGAGACATATGCTCCCGTTGCCAGACTTGAGTCCATTCGCGTCTTACTTGCCTATGCTAATCACCATAATATCACCTTGTACCAAATGGACATTGAGGGAGTCCTGGATTAGGGGGTGTTCGGATAGCCGGAGTATACCTTCAGCCGGACTCCAGGACTATGAAGATACAAGATTGAAGACTTCGTCCCGTGTCCGGAAGGATCTTTTCTTGGCGTGGAAGGCAAGCTAGGTGTGCGGATATTCAAGATCTCCTACCATTGTAACCGACTCTGTGTAACCCTAACCCTATCCGGTGTCTATATAAACCGGAGGGTTGTAGTCCGTAGGACAACCATCATCATACACAATCATACCATAGGCTAGCTTCTATGGTTTAGCCTCCTTGATCTCGTGGTAGATCTACTCTTGTACTACCCATATCATCAATATTAATCTAGCCGGAGTAGGGTTTTACCTCCATCGAGAGGGCCCGAACCTGGGTAAAATAAAGTGTCCCTTGTCTCCTGTTACCATCCGACCTTGACGCACAGTTCGGGACCCCCTACCCGAGATCCGCCGGTTTTGACACCGACATTGGTGCTTTCATTGCGAGTTCCTCTGTGTCGTCGCTTTTAGGCCCGATGGCTCCTTTGATCATCAACAATGATGAGGTCCAGTGTGAGACTTTCCTCCCCGGATAAATCTTCATCTTCGGCGGCTTCACTCTGCGGGCCAATTCGCTTGGTCGTCTGGAGCAGATAGAAAGCTACGCCCCTGGCCATCAAGTCAGGTTTGGAAGCTTAAACTACACGGCAGATATCCGCGGAGACTTGATCTTCGACGGGTTCGAGCCACAACCAAGTGCGCCGCACTACCTCGAGGGGCATGATATAGCTCTGCCTCCGAATAGTGCCCTGGAGGCCGCACACGCACCGGCCCCGATCCTCGACTCGGAGCCCGCTGCGTTCTTTGAGGATGAATGGTTGGACGTCACCTCGGGGGCTGCGATCTTGAAGGCGATTGAGCCGAACGCCAGCACCGTACTCCGCACGGCCCATGATTCCAAGGAGTCGGATTCTTCTCCGGACTCCGGGCCTCCCGTGCCCCTGCCGATCGAATCCGATTGGGCGCCTATAATGGAGTTCACCGCCGCGGACATCTTTCAGCACTCATCTTTCGGTGATATCCTGAATTCTCTCAAGTCTCTCTCTCTATCAGGAGAGCCCAGGCCGGACTATGGTCTGCGAGGTTGGGATTCGGACGACGAAGAAATTCAAAGCCCACCCACCACACACTTAATAGCCACTATCGATGATTTAACCGACATACTTGACTTCGGCTCCGAAGATTTCAACGGTATGGACGACGAAGGAGGAGACGAACAAGAACCAGCACCTGTAGGGCGCTGGACTGCCACCTCGTCATATGACATATATATGGTGGACGCTCCAAAGGATGGAGATGGCGATGGAACAGCGGAGGATGACACCTCGAAAAAACAGCCAAAACGCCGGCGTCAACGGCGTCGCTCTAAATCCCGCCACAACAGAAACGGTGATTCCGGCACGGGAGATAATACTACCCCGGATAGCACCAAAGAACACCAAATCCAGCAAGATTCGGCGCAGGAAGATGGAGAAGCCAGCCCTCATGAGAAAGCGGCAGAGCGAGAGGTTGAGGATGATAACTACAGGCCTCCCTCCGAAGACGAGGCAAGCCTCGACGACGACGAATTGGTCGTACCATCAGACCCCGCCGAACAAGAGCGTTTTAAACGCAGGCTTCTAGCCACGGCGAATAGCCTAAAGAAAAAGCAGCAACAGCTTAGAGCTGATCAAGATTTGCTAGCTGACAGATGGACTGAAGTCCTTGCGGCCGAAGAGTATGAACTCGAGCGCCCCTCCAAAAATTATCCTAAGCGCAGGCCGCTACCCCAATCAGAGGGGGAAACACCTACACTACCAATGCATGACATGGCAGACCGGCCACCTCGCGGCCGCGACAGAGAGACCTGTCGAACCTCTAAACAAGCCATGCCCCGGTGCCGCTCAACTAAGGCACGGGAAAATGAGCCAGACCTACGAGACGTACTGGAGGATAAAGCAAGGAAAACAAGATCGATCTATGGATCGTGCGGACTCCCGACGACACGTGATGATCTTCACTCCGGACACAATAAATCCGGCCGGGCCGAACACAACAGGCATAGCTCTTCCGAGCTGCGTCGTGACATAGCCCAGTATAGGGGCGCCGCACACCCACTATGCTTCAAAGATGAAGTAATGGATCATAAAATCCCAGAGGGTTTCAAACCCGTCAACATCGAGTCGTACGATGGTACGACAGATCCGGTGTTGGGGAACGTAGCAGAAATTCAAAATTTTCCTACGTATCACCAAGATCTATCTATGGAGAGACCAGCAACGAAGGGAAGGAGAGTGCATCTACATACCCTTGTAGATCGCTAAGCAGAAGCGTTCAAGTGAACGGGGTTGATGGATTCGTACTCGTCGTGATCCAAATCACCGATGATCCTAGTGCCGAACGGACAACACCTCCACGTTCAACACACGTACAGCCCGGTGACGTCTCCCATGCCTTGATCCAGCAAGGGGAGAGGGAGAGGTTGAGGAAGACTCCATCCAGCAGCAGCACAACGGCGTGGTGATGATGGAGGAGCGTGGCAATCCTGCAGGGCTTCGCCAAGCACCGCGGGAGAGGAGAAGGACTTGGGAGAAGGGGAGGGGCTGCACCAAAGGCAAAAGGTGTGCCTCAAGAGGCCCTCTACCCCCACTATATATAGGGATCCCAAGGGTGGGTGCGCCAGCCCTAGGAGATCCAATCTCCTAGGGGGCGGCGGCCAGGGGAGGTTTCCCTCCCCCCAAGGCACCTAGGAGGTGCCTTCCCTCCTTGGGACTCTTCCTTAGGGTTCCCCCTTCACCCTAGGCGCATGGGCCATAAGGGAAGTGGCGCCCCAGCCCACTTTGGGCTGGATCCCTTCCCACTTCAGCCCATGGGACCCTCCGAGATGGGTGGCCCCACCCGGTGGGCCCCCGGGACCCCTCCGGTGGTCCCGGTACAATACCGATGACCCCAAAACTTGTCCCGATGGCCGAAATAGGACTTCCTATATATAAATCTTTACCCCCGGACCATTCCGGAACTCCTCGTGACGTCCGGGATCTCATCCGGGACTCCGAATAACATTCGGTAACCACATACAAACTTCCTTTATAACCCTAGCGTCATCGAACCTTAAGTGTGTAGACCCTACGGGTTCGGGAACCATGCAGACATGACCGAGACGTTCTCCAGTCAATAACCAACAGCGGGATCTGGATACCCATATTGGCTCCCACATGTTCCACGATGATCTCATCGGATGAACCACGATGTCAAGGACTTAATCAATCCCGTATACAATTCCCTTTGTCTATCGGTACGATACTTGCCCGAGATTCGATCGTCGGTATCCCGATACCTTGTTCAATCTCGTTACCGGCAAGTCTCTTTTACTCGTTCCGCAACACATCATCCCGTGATCAACTCCTTGATCACATTGTGCACATTATGATGATGTCCTACCGAGTGGGCCTAGAGATACCTCTCCGTCACACGGAGTGACAAATCCCAGTCTCGATTCGTGCCAACCCAACAGACACTTTCGGAGATACCCGTAGTGCACCTTTATAGCCACCCAGTTACGTTGTGACGTTTGGCACACCCAAAGTATTCCTACGGTATCCGGGAGTTGCACAATCTCATGGTCTAAGGAAATGATACTTGACATTAGAAAAGCTTTAGCATACGAACTACATGATCTTGTGCTAGGCTTAGGATTGGGTCTTGTCCATCACATCATTCTTCCAATGATGTGATCCCGTTATCAATGACATCCAATGTCCATGGTCAGGAAACTGCAACCATCTATTGATCAACGAGCTAGTCAACTAGAGGCTTACTAGGGACATGGTGTTGTCTATGTATCCACACATGTATCTGAGTTTCCTATCAATACAATTCTAGCATGGATAATAAACGATTATCATGAACAAGGAAATATAATAATAATCAATTTATTATTGCCTCTAGGGCATATTTCCAACAGTCTCCCACTTGCACTAGAGTCAATAATCTAGTTCACATCGATATGTGATTAACACTCAAGGTCACATCCCTATGTGACTAACACCCAGGAGTTCTGGGTTTGATCATGTTATGCTTGTGAGAGAGGTTATAGTCAACGGGTCTGAACCTTTCAGATCCGTGTGTGCTTTACAAACATCTATGTCATCTCCTAGATGCAGTTACCACGCTCTATTTGGTGCTATTCCAAATAACTGTTCTACTATACGAATCCAGCTTACTACTCAGAATAATCTGGATTAGTGTCAAAGCTTGCATCGGCGTAACCCTTTACGACGAACTCTTTTACCACCTCCATAATCGAGAAAATTCCTCAGTCCACCAGTTACTAAGGATAACCTTGACCGTTGTCCTGTGATCCATTTCTAGATCACACTTGTACCCCTTGACTGACTCATGGTTTGGCACACTTCAGGTGCGGTACACAACACAGCATACTGTAGAGCCTATGTCTAAGCATAGGGGATGACCTTCGTCCTTTCTCTCTCTTCTGCCGTGGTCAGGTCTTGAGTCTTACTCAATACTCACGCGTGTAATACAGCCAAGAACTCCTTCTTTGCTGATCTATTTTGAATTCCTCCAAAATCTTGTCACGGTATGTATTCATTTGAAAGTACTATTAAGCGATTTTGATCTATCCTTATAGATCTTGATGCTCAATGTTCAAGTAGCTTAATCCAGGTTTCTATTGAAAAACACTTTTCAAATAACCCTATATGCTTTCCAGAAATTCTACATCATTTCTGATCAACAATATGTCAACAACATATACTCATCAGAAATTCTATAGTGCTCCCACTCACTTCTTTGGAAATACAAGTTTCTCATAAACTTTGTATAAACCTAAAATCTTTGATCAACTCATCAAAGTGTACATTCCAACTCTGAGATGCTTACTCCAGTCCTTAGAAGGATTGTTGGAGCTTTGCATACTTGTTAGCATCTTTCAGGATTGACAAAAAATCTTCTGGTTGTATCACATACAACCTTTCCTCAAGAAAATCGTCGAGGAAACAATGTTTTGACATCCTATCTGCACAATTTCATAAATAATGCAGTAATCGCTAACATAATTCCAACAGACTCTTAGCATCGCTACGAGTGAGAAAGCCTCATCGCAGTCAACTCCTTGAACTTGTCGGAAAACATCTTAATGACAAGTCGAGCTTTCTTAATGGTGACATTTACCATCATTGTCCGTCTTCCTTTTAAAAAACCATTTGTACTCAACAGCCTCACGACCATCGAGCCATTCTGCCAAAGTCTACACTTTGTTTTCATACATGGATCCTCTCTTGGATTTTATGGCCTCGAGCCATTCATCGGAATCCGGGCCCACCATTGCTTCTCCATAGCTTGTAGGTTCATTGTTGTCTAGCGACATGACTTCCAAGACAGGATTACGTACCACTCTGAAGTAGTACGCATCCTTGTCATCCTACGAGGTTTGGGAGTGACTTGATCCGAAGTCTCATGATCCCTATCATAAGCTTCCACTTCAATTGGTGTAGGTGCCATAGGAACAATTCCTGTGCCCAGCTACACACTAGTTGAAGTGACGGTTCAATAACCTCATCAAGTCTCCACTATCCTCCCACTCAATTCTTTCGAGAGAAACTTTTCCTCGAGAAAGGACCTGATTTGAGAAACAATCGCTATTGCTTTCGGATCTGAGACAGGAGGTATACCCAACTGTTTTGGGTGACCTATGAAGATGCAGTTATCCGCTTTGGGTTCGAGCTTATCAGCCTGAAACTTTTTTCATATAAGCGTCGCAGCCCCAAACTTTTAAGAAATGACAGCTTAGGTTTCTCTAAACCATAGTTCATATGGTGTCATCTCATCGGAATTTCGTGGTGCCCTATTTAAAGTGAGTGCGGTTGTCTCTAATGCCTAACCCATGAACGATAGTGGTAATTCGATAAGAGACATCATGATATGCATCATATCCAATAGGGTGCAGTTATGATGTTCGGACACACCATCACACTATGGTGTTCCAGGCGGTACTAGTCGTGAAACAATTTCCACAATGTCTCAATTGTGTACCAAACTCGCAACTCAGATATTCATCTCTATGATCATATCATAGATATTTTATCCTCTTGTCACGACGATATTCAACTTCACTCTGAAATTACTTGAACCATTCAATAATTCAGACTTGTGTTTCATCAAGTAAATATGCTCAGTATCTACTCAAATCATCTGTGAAGTAAGAGCATAACGATATCCACTGCGTGCCTCAGCACTCATTGGACTGCACACATCAAAATGTGTTACTTCCAACAAGTTGCTTTCTTGTTCCATTTTACTGAAACCGAAGCTTTCAGTCATCTTGCCCATGTGGTATGATTTGCATATCTCAAGTGATTAAAAATCAAGTGAGTCCAAATGGTCCATCTGCATGGAGTTTCTTCATGCGTATATACCAACAGACATGGTTCACATGTCTCAATCTTTTCAGAAATGAGTGAGTTCAAAGATCCATCAACATGGAGCTTCTTCATGCGTTTTATACCAATATGACTTACATGGCAGTGCCACAAGTAGGTGGTACTATCATTACTATCTTATATCTTTTGGCATGAACATGTGTATCACTATAATCGAGATTCAATAAACCATTCATTCTAGGTGCAAGACCATTGAAGGTATTATTCAAATAAATAGAGTAACCATTATTCTCTTTAAATGAATAACCGTATTGCAATAGACATAATCCAATCATGTCTATGCTCAACGCAAACACCAAATAACAATTATTTAGGTTTAACACCAATCTCGATGGTAGAGGGAGCGTGCAATGCTTGATCACATCAACCTTGGAAACATTTCCAACACATCTCGTCAGCTCACCTTTAGCTAGTCTCCGTTTATTCCGTAGCTTTTATTTCGAGTTACTAACACTTAGCAACCGAACCGGTATCTAATACCCTGATGCTACTAGGAGTACTAGTAAAGTACACATTCACATAATGTATATCCAATATACTTCTATCGACAGCCTTCTCATCTACCAAGTATCTAGGGTAATTCTGCTCCAGTGGTTGTTCCCCTTATTACAGAAGCACTCAGTCTCGGGTTTGGGTTTAACCTTGGGTTTCTTCACTAGAGCAGCAGCTGATTTGCCGTTTCATGAAGTATCCCTTCTTGCCCTTTCCCTTCTTGAAACTAGTGGTTTCACTAACCATCAACAATTGATGCTCCTTCTTGATTTCTACTTTCGCGGTGTCAAACATCGCGAATATTTCAAGGATCATCATATCTATCCCTGATATGTTATAGTTCATCACGAAGCTCTAGCAGCTTGGTGGCAATGACTTTGGAGAAACATCACTATCTTATCTGGAAGATCAACTCCAACTCGATTCAAGTGATTGTTGTACTCAGACAATTTGAGCACAAGCTCAACGATTGAGCTTTTCTCCCTTAGTTTGCAGTCTAAGAAAATCGTAGGAGGTCTTTTACCTCTTGACGTGGGCACGAGCCTGAAATCCCAATTTCAGCCCTCGAAACATCTCATATGTTCTGCGACATTTCAAAAATGTTTTCGGTGCCTCAATTCTAAACCATTTAACATTACCGAACTATCATGTAGTCATCAAAACATGTATGCCAAATGTTCGCAACATCCACATACCACGTTCGAGGTCCAGCACACTGAGCAGTGCATTAAGGACGTAAGCCTTGTATTGTCCGCATAATTGCTACTATCAACTTTCAACTATATTTTCTCTAGGAACATATCTAAAACAGTAGAACTAAAGCGCGAGCTTACGACATAATTTGCAAAGACCTTTTGACTATGTTCAGGATAATTAAGTTCATCTTATGAACTCCCACTCAGATAGACATCCCTCTAGTTATCTAAGTGATTACATGATCCGAGTCAACTAGGCCATGTCCGATCATCACGTGAGACGGACTAGTCAACATCGGTGAACATCTTCATGTTGATCGTATCTGTCATACGACTCATGCTCGACCTTTCGGTCTTCTGTGTTCCGAGGCCATGTCTGTACATGCTAGGCTCGTCAAGTCAACCTAAGTGTTTCGCGTGTGTAAATCTGTCTTACACCCGTTGTATGTGAACGTAAGAATCTATCACACCCGATCATCACGTGGTGCTTCCAAACGACGAACTTTCGCAACGGTGCAGTTAGGGGGAACACTTTCTTGAAATTTTAATGAGGGATCATCTTATTTACTACCGTCATTCTAAGAAAATAAGATGCAAAAACATGATAAACATCACATGCAATCAAATAGTGACATGATATGGCCATCATCACTTTGCTCCTTTTGATCTCCATCTTCGGGGCTCCATGATCATCGTCGTCACCGGCATGACACCATGACCTTCATCATCATGATCTCCATCATCGTGTCTTCATGAAGTTGTCACGTCAACAATTACTTCTACTACTATGGCTAACGGTTAGCAATAAAGTAAAGTAATTACATGACGTTTATGTTGACACGCAGGTCATAAATAAATAAATTAAAGACAACTCCTATGGCTCCTGCCGGTTGTCATACTCATCGACATGCAAGTCATGATTCCTATTACAAGAACATGATCATATCATACATCACATATATCATACATCACATCCTTTGGCCATATCACATCACAAGGCATATCCTGCAAAAACAAGTTAGACGTCCTCTAATTGTTGTTTGCATGTTTTACGTGGTTGCTATGGGTTTCTAGCAAGAACGTTTCTTACCTACGCAAAACCACAACGTGATATGTCAATTGCTATTTACCCTTCATAAGGACCCTTTTCATCGAATCCGATCCGACTAAAGTGGGAGAGACTGGCACCCGCTAGCCACCTTATGCAACTAGTGCATGTCAGTCGGTGGAACCTGTCTCACGTAAGAATACGTGTAAGGTCGGTCCGGGCCGCTTCATCCCACAATGCCGCCGAATCAAGATTGACTAGTAACGGTAAGCATATTGAACAAAATCAACGTCCACAACTACTTTGTGTTCTACTCGTGCAAAGAATCTACGCAATAGACCTAGCTCATGATGCCACTGTTGGGGAACGTAGCAGAAATTCAAAATTTTCCTACGTATCACCAAGATCTATCTATGGACAGACCAGCAACGAAGGGAAGGAGGGTGCATCTACATACCCTTGTAGATCTCTAAGCGGAAGCGTTCAAGTGAACGGGGTTGATGGAGTCGTACTCGTCGTGATCCAAATCACCGATGATCCTAGTGCCGAACGGACAGCACCTCCGCGTTCAACACACGTACAGCCCGGTGACGTCTCCCATGCCTTGATCCAGCAAGGGGAGAGGGAGAGGTTGAGGAAGACTCCATCCAGCAGCAGCACAACGGTGTGGTGATGATGGAGGAGCGTGGCAATCCTTCAGGGCTTCGCCAAGCACCGCGGGAGAGGAGAAGGACTTGGGAGAGGGGGAGGGGCTGCACCAAAGGCAAAAGGTGTGTCTCAAGAGGCCCTCTACCCCCACTATATATAGGGATCCCAAGGGGGGGCGCCAGCCCTAGGAGATCCAATCTCCTAGGGGGCGGCGGCCAGGGGAGGTTTTCCTCCCCCCAAGGCACCTAGGAGGTGCCTTCCCTCCTTGGGACTCTTCCTTAGGGTTCCCCCTTCACCCTAGGCGCATGGGCCATAAGGGAAGTGGCGCCCCAGCCCACTTTGGGCTGGATCCCTTCCCACTTCAGCCCATGGGACCCTCCGGGATGGGTGGCCCCACCCGGTGGGCCCCCAGGACCCCTTCGGTGGTCCCGGTACAATACCGATGACCCCGAAACTTGTCCCGATGGCCGAAATAGGACTTCCTATATATAAATATTTACCCCCGGACCATTCCAGAACTCCTCGTGACGTCCGGGATCTCATCCGGGACTCCGAATAACATTCGGTAACCACATACAAACTTCCTTTATAACCCTAGCGTCATCGAACCTTAAGTGTGTAGACCCTACGGGTTCGGGAACCATGCAGACATGACCGAGACGTTCTCCAGTCAATAACCAACAGTGGGATCTGGATATCCATATTGTCTCCCACATGTTCCACGATGATCTCATCGGATGAACCACGATGTCAAGGACTTAATCAATCCCGTATACAATTCCCTGTGTCTATCGGTACGATACTTGCCCGAGATTCGATCGTCGGTATCCCGATACCTTGTTCAATCTCGTTACCGGCAAGCCTCTTTTACTCGTTCCGCAACACATCATCCCGTGATCAACTCCTTGATCACATTGTGCACATTATGATGATGTCCTACCGAGTCGGCCCAGAGATACCTCTCCGTCACACGGAGTGACAAATCCCAGTCTCGATTCGTGCCAACCCAACAGACACTTTCGGAGATACCCGTAGTGCACCTTTATAGCCACCCAGTTACGTTGTGACGTTTGGCACACCCAAAGTATTCCTACGGTATCCGGGAGTTGCACAATCTCATGGTCTAAGGAAATGATACTTGACATTAGAAAAGCTTTAGCATACGAACTACATGATCTTGTGCTAGGCTTAGGATTGGGTCTTGTCCATCACATCATTCTTCCAATGATGTGATCCCGTTATCAATGACATCCAATGTCCATGGTCAGGAAACTGCAACCATCTATTGATCAACGAGCTAGTCAACTAGAGGCTTACTAGGGACATGGTGTTGTCTATGTATCCACACATGTATCTGAGTTTCCTATCAATACAATTCTAGCATGGATAATAAACGATTATCATGAACAAGGACATATAATAATAATCAATTTATTATTGCCTCTAGGGCATATTTCCAACATCCGGCAGTATGGATTGAGGATTATCTCCTTCACATCCACATGGCACGTGGCGACGATCTACACGCCATCAAATATCTCCCCCTTAAGCTCAAGGGACCAGCCCGGCACTGGCTTAACAGCCTACCAGCAGACTCAATCGGTTCTTGGGAAGACCTGGAAGCCGCATTCCTCGACAACTTCCAGGGGACCTATGTGCGGCCACCGGACACCGACGACCTAAGCCACATAATTCAGTAGCCAGAAGAATCGGCCAGGCGATTCTGGACACGGTTCCTAACAAAGAAAAATCAGATAGTCGATTGTCCGGACGCAGAGGCCCTAACAGCCTTCAAACATAACATCCGCGACGAGTGGCTTGCCCGGCACCTGGGACACGAAAAGCCGAAATCTATGGCAGCCCTCAAGACACTCATGACCCGCTTTTGCGCGGGCGAAGATAGCTGGCTAGCTCGCAGATACAACTTATCAAAGAACCCTGGTAATTCGGATACCAAGGACAAAAGTGGCAGGACACGTCAAAATAAGCAAAAGCGCCGCGTTAGCAGCGACAACAATGAGGATACGGCTGTAAATGCCGGATTCAGAGGCTATAAATCCGGTCAGCGGAAAAAGCCATTTAAAAAGATTACCCAGGGCCCATCTAGTTTGGACCGGATACTCGACCGCTCGTGCCAGATTCATGGCACCCCCGAAAGGCCAGCCAATCACACCAACAGGGATTGTTGGGTGTTCAAGCAGGCAGGCAAGTTAAGAGCCCAAAGACAAGGGGCTGCATAGCGACGACGAGGAGGAGCACAGGCCGCCGAACAACAATGGACAGAAGGGGTTTCCCCCACAAGTGCGGACGGTGAACATGATATACGTGACCCACATTCCCAAGAGGGAGCGGAAGCGTGCGCTACGGGACGTATACGCGATGGAGCCAGTCGCCCCAAAGTTCAACCCATGGTCCTCCTGCCCGATCACTTTTGATCGAAGGGACCACCCCACTAGCATCCGTCACAGTGGTTTTGCCGCATTGGTTCTTGACCCAATCATTGACGGATTTCATCTCATAAGAGTCCTCATGGACGGCGGCAGTAGCCTGAACCTGCTTTATCAGGATACAGTGCGGAAAATGGGCATAGATCCATCTAGGATCAAGCCCACAAGGACGACCTTTAAAGGCGTCATACCAGGTGTAGAGGCCAATTGCACAGGCTTGGTAACACTTGATGTGGTCTTTGGATCTCCGGATAACTTCCGAAGCAAAGAGTTAATCTTCGATATAGTCCCGTTCCGCAGTGGCTATCACGCCCTGCTCGGACGAACCGCATTTGCTAAATTCAATGCGGTGCCGCACTACGCATATCTCAAGCTCAAGATGCTAGGCCCTCGAGGAGTAATTACGGTCAACAGAAACACAGAACGCTCCATTCGTACGGAGGAGCACACTGCGGCCCTCGCAGCGGAAGTACAAAGCAGCCTTTCAAGGCAACTCTCCAGTCCGGCCGTTAAAAAGCCGGACAATGCAAAGCGCGCCCAGAGTAACCTGCAACAAGACCGCCTGGCACGTTTGGAGCAAGCGTAGCAATACGGCCCCAACCCCAGCCATCGCAACATAGCGGAGCTAGTACCTCGAGTACACAATTACGCCCTCGAAATTCCATGGGCACAGGGGGAGGGGCACATTAACGGCATGCTTACAATACAGCGTCAAACGTACTAGGGGCTGCCGGATTTTTTTTTACTTTCAGGACTCCACACTCTGGATAACCTGTTCGGCTTTGCTGCCGCATAGACAATGCAAGACCCAGGAAAGCAGACAAAGCTACGCCGCATTATGGAACTCTCAGGTGGTCTCTATTTCGAGCGATATATCTGTTTCTAAATTCCGCGGCCTGCGCCTGGTCAGGACATGTTAAATAGTCTAATATCCTTTTTGCTTATCGCACTACTTGTATCATTCGGCTTTGATAAATAGCCTCTCTATAAACAATGCATAGCTTTTCGCCTATTTTTTGCGTTGTCCTCTTTTAATATATATGTTCATTAAAAAAACATGATCGCAACCGTACACCATGGTACGGCAAAACACGCCAGGGGCTTCATTACCCTTCTATCTGGTGCGAGAAGTCCGTACACTTTCACAAGTGCGGCACCCCGAACTTATAGCACTATATGCATCGGCTCCGAATCATGATTTTGGTCACATGTTGGGTTTGCCCGGCTCCTATGTTTTGGTGCCTTACGTTCCGCTATATCGGCTAAGGTAGCACTAGGAGAACCACTGCGATTGTGCCCCAGTTCAGCTGGGTTAAGCACCTCAGTGGAGAAAGCTAAAACAGACTGTCATGATAAGGCGTGAGACCGGTCGCTGTTCGAGAGGTTTTTCGAGTCCTTAAAGACTTATGCCGCTTCGAGCGAGGAGCTGGCTATGTCCAGCCAAAGGCGTGGATAGCGCCCCGAATTCGGCCTTCCGAACTAGGGGCTTCGCCGAAATTTAAAATTATAACGTTCTATGGCTAAGTGAGAGTGTTCAAGCATTATAGTCCGATTGCCTGGTTCGTTGTGCTGAGCGCCTCCCTCGAAGGACCCAACTATGGGGAAAAGGAGCCCTCAGGTTTATCCCGAACACCCCGGCACTAGTGGCATGGGGGCAGAAGCCGACGACTGGCCATCTCTCAATTTTTGATAAACGGCCGCACAGAAAATAATATTTTATATTCAATAAGCATTGCTTAGCGCATATGAACAAGTTTTCAGCGCACAGGATACAAACGAGCGATTTCATTCAAATACTACATCTTTAGTACATTCATCCGCGACAAGGCGGGCTCCGGCAAGAACTTCCTTGTAGTAGTTCTCGGGCTTGCGATGCTCCTTCCCCGGCGGCGGCCCGTCCTTCACCAGTTTCTCTCCGTCCAGCTTACCCCAGTGTACCCTTACACGGGCAAGGGCCCTCCGGGCACCTTCAATGCAGGCGGAGAGCTTGATGACCTCAAGCCGTGGACAGGCCTCCACCAGCCGCCGCACTAGCCCGAAATAGCTCCCAGGCAGGGCCTCTCCAGGCCACAGCCGAACTAGTAAGCCCTTTATGGCCTGTTCGGCCGCCTTGTGGAGCTCGACCAGCTGTTTCAGCTGATCGCTCAAAGACACAGGGTGTCCGGCCTCAGAATACTGAGACCAGAACACACTCTCTGTCGAGCTGCCCTCTTCAGCTCGGTAGAACACGGCGGCGTCGGATATGCTGCGGGGAAGATCGGCGAACGCCCCTGGAGAACTCCGGATTCGGGTAAGTAACAAGTAGTTTACTTTTATATTCCTACTTTGCATTAAGAATGCCTTACCCGTTGCTATCTTTTTCACCTCCTCCAACTCTTGGAGGGCCTTTTGGGCTTCGGCCTTGGCACTCTTGGCGGTCTCAAGGGCCGACGCGAGCTCGGATGCTTGTGCTTTTGACTCAAGCTCCAAACTCTCATGTTTTTTCATGAGAGCTTGCAGCTCTTGCTGCACCTCGCCGACCTAAACCCCAAGACTTTCTCGCTCGCCGCGCTCCTCGGCCATTTTCTTTTCGGCCTCAGCCAGCGCCTGCTTCAGGGTTGCCACCTCGGTTGTGGCCCCTACAATAAGCAGTACAATCCTGTTATTTCTTTCTGCAATCAAGACTCTATAGGCACCTTTTTTTTAGGGTATTTCTTACCTTCTTTCTCCTCGAGATGCCGTTTAGCAAGGCCGAGCTCTTGCTCGGTCCGCCCGAGGTCCTTTTTAAGGACATCCACCTGCGCAGTCAGTGCGGCTGTGGACAGAAGCGAAGCCTGCAACGCATATTTGACCTTTTGTTGTTAGACTCCTGCGAAAATTACTAGATCCTCTATTCGGCTTTTCTTTCCGAACACCGAACAAAGCATCAAGGGCTACTGTCTATGCGGTAAATAATTTGACATATTTTTACTTACCTCGAAGCCTGTTAGAAGGCTAGCGCAAGCTTCAGTCAGTCCGCTCTTGGCGGACTAAACCCTTTGGATCACCGTACTCATAACAGTACGGTGCTCCTCGTCGATGGCGGCGCCCTCAAGCACCTCCAGCAGATTGTCCGGCGCCTCTGGTTGGACGGAGGTCGCTGGCTCAGACGGCTTACTCCTCTCGGAAGGAGTTCGCCCACCGCGGACCAGGACTGTCGAGTCCGGCGCGGTGTCCGGCACAAAGCCGGACTTGGAGCCCTGGGGGGTTTCATCCCCTTTACTCCTGGGGTACGGAGGATTGCCTTGCGGCTCCTCCAGGACTATCTCCTCCTGCCCTACTTGGCGGGATGCCACTTCGGCGTCGTCCGCCCTGCAGGGGGAGACAGCACGCGGAACAGAGTTCACGTCCGACGAATCCAGGGAGCCACTCGACGAATCGTTGAGTTCGGCCCGGGGCGGGCTGCATAAATTACGAGCGATATTAGGGAAAGCCGCGCATTAAAAGAATATCATGAGTCACTCTGGTATATAAATACTTACGATTTCGCCGGACGCTTGGTTCTGTCCGACCACTCCTCTCCGCCCTCTTCGGCGTCGTGGGAGTAGTCCGGCGGAGGGGTCTTCCTTTTCCTCGACCCGTCGGCCTCCCCCGTTGGGGTGGCCTTCTTCTTCTTTTCTCCCCCCGCTGGGGGGGGAGCTTTCTTGTTCCTCCTCCTCGTTTTCACGAGAGGAGAGCGTCGCGGACTCGTCAGATGACGAGTCCGACACCACCATGTTGCGGGAACTTTTTTGAGTCCCGGTGGTTTTCTTCTTCTTGGCCTTCTTCTCCGGCACCACATAAGGTGCCGGAGCCAGCAGCTTCACCAAGAGAGCTGGGGCTGGGTCTTCGGGCAGGGAAGCCGGACAGTTAATTGGTCCGGATATAGCCCGCCAAGCCTGTCAAAGGTAAAGGGACTTTAGATCCCGCATAGAGTTAATCTATGAAGAAGAGCTTAACAAACCTGTCAAAGGTATAGATAGCTCACCTCGCTGGCATGATGCTGCGAGCTGTATCCGCGGTCCATGGAAGCGGATGTGGGGGACTCGGCGCCTTTAGTCAGCACCTTCCAGACGTCTTCATACGTCGTGTCGAAGAGCCTACTGAGGGTTTGGTGTTGCGTCGGGTCGAATTCCCACAAAGTAAAATCCCGTTGTTGGCACGGGAGGATCCGGCGAACGAGCATGACCTGGGTCACATTGATCAGCCGGATTGGCCTGTTCACCAGGGACTGGATGCACGTTTGCAACCCAGTCACTTCTTCCTCGTTGCCCCACGACAGGCCCGTCTCTTTCCAGGACATGAGCCGCGTGGGGGGTCCGGATCTGAACTCGGGGGCTGCGACCCATTTCGGATCGCGTGGCTCGATGATGTAAAACCACCCGGCCTACCACCCCTTTAGGGACTCCACATAGGAGCCATCGAACCAGAGGACGTTGGCCATCTTGCCGGCCATAGCACCTCCGCACTCCGCCTGGGTTCCGGATACCACCTTGGGCTTGACGTTGAAGGTCTTGAGCCAGAGGCCGAAGTGGGGGCGGACGCGGAGAAAAGCCTCACACACGACGATAAACGCCGAGATGTTGAGGACAAAGTTCAGGGCCAGATCGTGGAAATCCAGGCTGTAGTAGAACATGAGCCCCCGGACAAATGGGTGAAGTGGAAAGCCCAGTCCACGGAGGAAGTGGGGAAGAAAAACTACCCTCTCATGGGGCCCTGGGGTAGGAAGAAGCTGCCCCTTCTCAGGAAGCCGGTGCGGGATGTCCTTGGACAAGTATCCGGCTTTCCTTCGCTTTTTTACTTGGGCCTCCGTAATGGAGGAGGCCATCCACTTGCCTCCCGCTCCGGACATTGTTGGAGAAGGTTGAAGGAAGAGCGGACTTGGGCGCTGGAGCTTGAGTGCGCGAGAGATGGATTGGCAAAGGAGGAAGAAGGCGTAGGTTAAAAAGGTGAATCCTTATCCCTTTATACAAGCGGGTGCGGTTAGGCATCCCCCACCTACCTAATAAAACTCACTTGCCTCCCAAGCGCCGTGGTAAATGGCGCGGTTGGGTTACCCACGTCCGTATTGATGAGAATCCCGTTAAAAGGGGCACACGATCTCTACTTGGACAAGACGTGCCAAGGAAACCGCCTCGCTAAACACGCTGAGGTGGAACAATGAAAATAGTTTATATAAAGAGCTTGGCCGTAGTGTTATGACGCACTGCGGAATACGTCAGCAGATTTGATTTGTGTTAATATTATTCTCTATATGGCAATATGTGGAAACTTATTTTGCAGAGCCGGACACTATTTTTTGTGTTTACAATCTTCTTGAAGAAATTGGAGGAGGAACCCGCCTTGCAATGCCGAAGACAATCTGCGCGCCGGACTCGTCGTCATTGAAGCCTGGTTCAGTGGCTACTGAGGGAGTCCTGGATTAGGGGGTGTTCGGATAGACGGACTATACCTTCAGCCGGACTCCAGGACTATGAAGATACAAGATTGAAGACTTCGTCCGGTGTCCGGAAGGATCTTTTCTTAGCGTGGAAGGCAAGCTAGGCGTGCAGATATTCAAGATCTCCTACCATTGTAACCGACTCTGTGTAACCCTAACCCTATCCGGTGTCTATATAAACCGGAGGGTTGTAGTCCGTAGGACAGCCATCATCATACACAATCATACCATAGGCTAGCTTCTAGGGTTTAGCCTCCTTGATCTCGTGGTAGATCTACTCTTGTACTACCCGTATCATCAATATTAATCTAGCAGGAGTAGGGTTTTACCTCCATCGGGAGGGCCCGAACCTGGGTAAAATAAAGTGTCCCTTGTCTCCTGTTACCATCCGACCTTGACGCACAGTTCGGGACCCCCTACCCGAGATCCGCCGGTTTTGACACCGACAGACATTAAAAGTGCTTTTCTAAATGGTGAAATAGAGGAGGAAGTTTATGTCAAACAACCTCCCGGCTTTGTCAATCCTTAGAAACCTAATCATGTTTACAAACTTCACAAAGCCCTTTATGGTCTTAAACAAGCTCCTAGAGCATGGTATAAATGCTTGACCAAGTTCCTTATTGCAAGTGGTTTTGAAATTGGAAAGATTGATTCCACACTCTTTACTAAAAGGGTTAATGGAGAACTATTTGTATGCCAAATTTATGTTGATGATATCATATTCGGTTCAACTAACCCTCTTTTTAGTGAAAACTTTGGAAAGCTAATGTCAAAGAAGTTTGAGAAGTCTATGATGAGTGAACTCAAATTCTTTCTCGGTTTGCAAATCAAGCAAACTAAGGAAGGTACATTTATCTCTCAAACGAAGTACACCAAAGACTTATTCAAGAAGTTCAATATGCAAGAATGCAAAGGTATGCCTACACCCATGCCTACTAGTGGACATAATGATTTGACCAAAGATGGTGAACCGGTTGATCAAAAGGTTTATCGCCCTATGATTGGTTCATTGTTGTACCTATGTGACTCACGTCCTGATATTATGCTAAGTGTGTGCATGTGTGCACGATATCAAGCTGCTCCTAAAGAATGTCATCTTAAGGCCGTGAAAAGGATAGTGAGATACTTAATCCATACACCAAATTTTGGCATTTGGTATCCTAAGAGGTCCTCTTTTGATCTTGTTGGCTATTCCGACTCGGATTATGCCGGAGACAAGGTTGATAGAAAGTCCACTTCGGGTACTTGTCAATTTCTTGGTAGATCTCTTGTGTCTTGGTCCTCCAAGAAACAAAACTCCGTATTCTTATCTACCGCCGAAGCGGAATACATTGCCGCTGGTTCATGTTGTGCTCAATTACTTTGGATGACCCAAACTCTAAAAGATTATGGGGTCTATGTGAAACATGTTCCATTGCTTTGTGACAATGAAAGTGCCATTAAAATTGGTCATAATCCTATACAACATTCTCGAACTAAGCACATTGAAGTTCGTCATCATTTCATTCGAGATCATGTTGCTAAGGGTGACATTGATCTTAAGCATGTTCGCACCGACAAGCAATTAGCGGATATATTCACTAAACCACTTGATGAGAAAGTGTTTTGCAGGTTGAGAGGAGAATTGAATATCATTGATGCTTCGAACTTGGAGTAGAAACTCCATTGGAGACATGCAAGACATGAGCTTATGACTAATCCTTGATATATCTCTTATGATGACTATCTTATGTCTTGGATATATTTGTACCTTGCATGTTATCTAACCCATGTAGGTACTTGGTTGAATCTAATTCTATGAGATTGCAACTCACTCACATCTTGAGCAATCTCTACATCACCAAGTCTCTACACAACGGTGGTTGAGGACAAGGAAGCACGAAACCATTCGAACATATCCTTTGACAAATTCTATGTTGAGCTTCATGATTGTCATTTTTGGATATACAAGTGCTTTTCCTTGCAAGAACTAACCCATGTAGGTAGATGAACTCAAATTCCTAGGGGTTCTCCCAACTCTTGATGAGCTACATCAACCTTGAGCACCCACACAAGTTCAACTACATGAGCAAGAACCACACCACCACCCAAGGTATGATATTCCATCTTAGAGAAGCTTTACTCCAAGACATGAGTCAAAGCAACTCAACAAGATGAGAATACATCAAAATGCTTAAACAAAAAATGGTAACCCCATTTTGAGCTTAAATGATGAGTATGACCTATGATCAAGTGTTTTCACTTGACTCCTAAGTCAATATACTCTAACATAGGTGACTATGTCACCGCCCAATTCTAGATGAAGTTCTCTTGTGTTCTTTTCTGTGTTATTGCATTTGTTCCTTGCATATTTGTTTCCCTCTTTTTCAAACAAAACAAAAAAAACCTTCATCTAGAACCTTTCATTCTTTTCTTTTTGATTCTTGTTCTGCATATTTCTGCATCAAATTCCTTGCAAATCTTTCAGTTAATTCATTGCAAATCTTTGTGAGATCTTACTTGACTAGTGAGCTGAGGTGACAAGTGTTTTCTATGTGATGAACTCGGTTTCACCGAATTGTAATTTTCGGTCCAACCGAATCCCTTCGGTACCACCAAAACATGCCACTAGGTGTCACCGATTTCGCAACAAAAAAACAGTTAGCCACTTATTCTATATTTCTTCTGATCCAGCTCCACTCAATGAATCTTGTCCTCTACAAGCATCACAGTTTTATCCACTGCTTTGTGCTGAGTCTCAAGGACCAAACCTATTCGACGGATTCCAGAAAAACCTTCTTGGAAATTGATGTCAAAGGGGGAGAGAGAGATCACATCAAAGCTTATCATCAGGGAGAAAGAGAGAGAAAGTATTAATGGGGAGAAAGAGATCTCCAGGGGGAGAGAATACTCAAGGATCCCAGATGCTTGATGTTCAAGAGGAGAGATGCCACATGTCTTTTTGGGGGAAAGACATGTTCATATGTGCTCATTTGCATTAAGTTCTATTCATTCATATCTTTCAGCTCTGATTTTCTGTTCCCTATCTTCTCCCAATATCCCATGTCAGATTCAGGGGGAGCAAGACATCTAAGGGAAATAAATCATTAAAATTCATTGCATATCTTTATTCTTGGGGACATGTCTAATCCAATGTGGTACCTTGTACTCACTCTCTACATGTCATCCCAGTCTTGGTATCTTTTGTTTGCTCTGGCTAGTGGATGTAACGGTGTTATCTAACCTTGTTTGTGCAGGTTCATTCCATCCTAAGCCAACTCAAGACTACAAGGTAAGTATATGCATCAGAACCATGATTATGAGGAATTCTTGCCTTTTGTACATACTGTTTGCAAGAAGGACTCATAAGCATGAAGGTATTTTTCTTAATAATCTCTTGCTCTGATGCATATGGCCAAGATACATGTAACACATTGCTTACTCTGTCATGATTATGCTCTCACATGCTTCTAAATTTTATATTCACATGATTGCATACATATAGGGGGAGCATATGTTTGTTACATGTCCTTCCAAAGCTTTACTTGCTATTCTTTGTATCTTTATCTAAAGCTTTGATGTATGTTGCCATCAATTACCAAAAAGGGGGAGATTGAAAGCACAAGTGCTCCCCAGGTGGTTTTGGTAATTAATGTCAACATATCTCTTGTTGGACTAATACTTTTATCTAGTATATTTCAGATAAGTTCAACAATGGAGTGGCATGGACTAAAGGTTGTGGGAACTCCTTCAAGATGCTAAGGACAAAGGATTGGCTAAAGCTTCAAGCTCAAGACTCTTCATTTTACACTTTTAGTGATCCAAGATCATATTGAGTCCATAGGAAAAGCCAATACTATCAAGGAGGGATGAGGTGTTGCTTAATGAGCCTTTGCTTCATGTGCTTGATGATATGCTCCAAAACCTTCAGCTACTTTCCCACTTCCACATATGACCTAAACCCAAAGTCAAACTCGGACCTACCGATTCTTTCTATCCGGCGCCACCGAGTTTCACATGTCATAAGCCACTGCCAAACCCTAGCAAATCGGTTCTACCGATAGGGTCTCGGTCTCACCGAGATGGGATTGCAATCTCACTGTGTATGTCCATTGTCAAAATCGGTCTCACCGAGTTTAGGCAATTGGTACTACCGAGATTACAATGCAAACTCTCTGGTTAACTCATTACCAAAATCGGTCCAACCGAGTTTAGTAATCGGTCCCACCGAGTTTGCCTGACCAACTCTCTGGTTAGCTAATTACCAAATCGGTCTCACCGAGTTTGTGTAATCGGTCTCACCAATATTACGTTATGCCCTAACCCTAACCATATCGGTCCTACCGAGTTGCATGTCAGTCCCACCGAAAATCTCTAACGGTCACTAGGTTTACTATTTCGGTCCGACCGAGTTTGTTGATTCAGTCCCACCGAGATTGGTAAATTGTGTGTAATGGTTGGATTTTGTGTGCAGGCTATATATACCCCTCCACCTCCTCTTCATTCGTGGAGAGAGCCATCAGAACACATCTACACTTCCAACTCATATGTTCTGAGAGAGAACTACCTACCCTTGTGTTGAGGCCAAGATATTCCATTCCGACCATATGAATCTTGATCTCTAGCCTTCCCCAAGTTGCTTTCCACTCAAATCTTCTTTCCACCAAATCCAAATCCTGTGAGAGAGAGTTGAGTGTTGGGGAGACTATCATTTGAAGCACAAGAGCAAGGAGTTCATCATCAACACACCATTTGTTACTTCTTGGAGAGTGGTGTCTCCTAGATTGGCTAGGTGTCACTTGGGAGCCTCCGACAAGATTGTGGAGTTGAACCAAGGAGTTTGTAAGGGCAAGGAGATCGCCTACTTCGTGAAGATCTACTGCTAGTGAGGCAAGTCCTTCGCGGGCGATGGCCATGGTGGGATAGACAAGGTTGCTTCTTCGTGGACCCTTCATGGGTGGAGCCCTCCGTGGACTCGCGCAACCGTTACCCTTCGTGGGTTGAAGTCTCCATCAACGTGGATGTAGGATAGCACCACCTATCCGAACCACGGGAAAAACATCCGTGTCTCCAATTGCGTTTGAATTCTCCAAACCCTTCCCTTTACATTCTTGCAAGTTGCATGCTTTACATTCCGCTGCTCATATACTCTTTGCATGCTTGCTTGATATGTATTGTGTATGTTGAAATTGTGCCTAAAACTCCACTCAAACCGAAAAAGCTTAAAAATTGCAACTTTAGCACTAAGTGTCTAATCACCCCCCCCCCCTCTAGACACACCTACTTCTAGATCCTACAGGGGTTCTTACTAAATTTAGGGAAGGATGATGGGTGAATATGCTGCAATATGCAGATGACACAATTTTCCTCCCTCCTGATGATATTTATAGTGCTAAGAATTTGAAGGTCATCTTATGTGCTTTTCAGAAGATGCCTGGCTTGAAAATAAACTTTCTAAAAAATGTTATTTTCCTTTTTGAAGAGGCTGGGGTTAAGGAACAAGTCTATAGAAAAAATTACTTGTCATGTTGGGAAGATGCCAATGAAATATTTAGGCATTCCCTCGAATAAACTGAGGATTAGGAATGAAGATTGGAAAGCCTATGAGGATAGAACTGAAAAGAGATGTGCCTATTGGCGAGGTAGGATGATGAATATTTTCGGGAGGTTGACACTTGTACAATGCTCTTTGACAAATATACCCATGTCTATGATGTCCTTTTATTTTATACACGCGGGGGGGGGGGGGGGGGTAAAAATGATTTCTTTAGAGCCATAATTACCTGGCAGGGGGATAAAAATAAAAGGAAGTATCATTTGGTTAGATGGTCTGAGGTGTGTCAACCAAAGATACACGGGGGTTTAGGAATTATTAACTTGAATTAATGAATAAATCCCTTCTAGCTAAATGGATTTGGAAATTGTAAATGGAGGAATATCTTTGATAGGAAATTCTAAGAAATAAGTAGGTTAAAAATGAGTGCTTATCTGGAGTTAGAAACAAGGTTGGTGACTCCCAGTTTTGGGTTGGCCTCCTTTCTGTTAAAGATCCCTTCTTCAATTATGTGAAAAAAATAGTAGGAAATGGGGAGAATATTATATTTTGGGAGGATTGGTGGGTTGATGATAAACCTTTGAAACAATCTTACCCTAGATTGTATGATATCTGCTTTGCTAAGAGTATTAAATTGGTTGATGTGATGACAAAGGCTGGGAACAATTTAAGTTCAAGAGAACTTTGTGTGTGTGTGTGGGGGGGGGGGGGGATACACTAACATAGTGGGATGAGATCAAAGAATGTTGTGCTAATATTAAATTGAAAGATGAAAAAGATACTCTAATTTTGTCCCTTATCGCTGATGGGAAATATTCTATCAAATCATTATATAACACTTTGGTAATTAGTGGGTTGAATTTTCTTTTCAAATTTCTTTGGAAAGTTAGAAATCCTCCAAAGACCAAGGTTTTCTCGTGGCTTGCTGTTTGAAATAGTGTGCTTACAAAAGATAATTTGCATTAAAGGGGTTGGAATGGTGATTCTAAATATGTTTTTTGTGGAGCTGATGAAACTATTGATCATCTGTGCTTACACTGCTTTGTAGCCAAATTTTTATGGAGTGTTTTGCAATGTTATTTTAGTTTAAACTGTGCTCCTATGGATGTTAAGAGCCTTTTTGGTACCTGGCTCTCTCCTTTAGAAAAGAATAGAAAGGAGCTCTGTGTGAGTTTCTGCATTACAGTGGTCTATTTGGACTTGTAGGAATGACATTTGCTTTGATCTTAAAAGGACTGGTGATCCTTTTTGGATTCTATATAAAACGTGTCACCTTATTGATGATTGATCTAGTTTGTAGATAAGTCAGGGAGGTAAAAGGGAACTGAGGGGTGTGTGTGTGTGTGGGTGGGGGGATGGGGGTGGGGTGGGGTGGGGTAAAACTTCTAGAGCGGTTATCAAGTGAGATTAAACTTAGATTAACTGAGGGCTGAAGACTACATACTTCTTGAAGCCGGTGTCTTTCTCGCTACAGTTGCCTTATCTAGAGTAGTTTTGTTGTTACTCCAGTATCTGATATATGCACTTTGTCCTTTGGTATCGGCTCCTGCTTTAAATTTATATTCGCATCGAGACGCTACTTTATTTTTACCTTTATGATGTTGGTAGATGCTGGTTCTAGAATCTAGTTACGGCATGGCCAATGTATAGCCCCAGGGTGATGCCCCGTAGGATCGGATGTCAGGAAAAGTAGGTTCGGATGGAGCAGCGGGGTCCTCTGTAGGAGGCGGGTGCTTGGGGAGAAAAAGTGTGGTCCGGTGCATAAAGCTGAAAAGGTTGAAGTGAAGAGTAGAGATGCATGTGTAGTGAGAATCTTTATTTTTTATTCTTTGATGAGGCACAGTAGTGGTAGCTTGCATTGAGGAGAAAAAATCAATGTAAATGCCTCAATCTACTTTTTGTCGTGGGGCATCTGTATCCATATGCCATCATTGTACATGCCCTTGGTGTTGGGGGTTTGCTCCTTTCACTGAGCTGGCTGTGTTGATGATTTGGTTTGAGTAGTGTAAATGATTACTGTGGTTTTCTTAATTTTCTTAATGAAGTTTGGAGGCAAACCCCTTTCGCTTAACTTTTTTATTGCGGAATGTTTCTAGTATATCGTATGCGAATTTGTCATGTTAGATCTTATCACGATTCTAATCTAGATTAAGCTTAACCTGAAACTGCCTAGTTTTCTGACAGAGGTAAGGGGCTGTTGAATGATTCATGCTTGTTAACAAAGCTAGAGTACTTGAGATGAATCTGAGCCTCTAGTTCTCCAAATAAGATGTGGGGTAACATTGGTGCCAATCGCCGAGAGAGAAAGATTGACATGACATGACATAGAAGGAGGGTTCCAGCCATAGAGCACGGCAGTAAGGCCACACGTTTCATCGATGGTAGTGTGTAGAGCTGCAACGATGGAGGGGCAATGGATTAACCACATCTCCCGCGATGGAAACATGCTAATCTAGCTATATCCATCATAAAACATTAAAGATCGGATCCCGTCAATTAAGATGGCCTGCTAATTAAGATCGCAGCTGGAGAATCGAATACGAAGTCCAAAGCCTGGGGTAGGTCAACTCTCGGTGTTTGCGTCGCCATAACGATCGCAAAGATAGCATACTCCAAGTGTGTTCCTGTCTGTATATTACAGTACGTGGTCTAATTTCTGAACTTCGAGGACGCGTTAACCCTAGATCGCTGCTAGCTGTTACTACTAGCTTTAAACCCTAGGAGTAGTATGCAATTAATCTAGGTCAACACTCTCCTTCGCCGTCTACCATAAGATTACTCACCTAGTGGCAATAACTAGGGGCTAGTTGGAGCCTTTCTCAAACTGCATCACCAAGGACCGACGATGAAGAACGACGTCAGGCTGGTCATAGTGGGAGTAACTTAGCTAGTAACATAGCGCAGTCCAAGACAAGTTTGCTTATGTGGCATGTATTTAATGAGGAGAGATGTGTTTAGAGTAACATAATATGTTACTGTAACATAGCGCTTTCCAAGAGAGGATGAGTCTACAAGCTAATAAATGAAGCCAACTATGACACTACTACTATGTTACTTTGCATTATGGAGATGGTAACTTAGACTAGAGTCATGCATATGACACTAGTCTAAGTTACTCTCCACTATGACCAGCCTCAGATGGCCGGTCAGAGCTCGGCTCCATCTTCTGCATATACCAAGCTCATGTCGTTCTCGGTGTACTGTAAGGGGAGTCACTACTTAAGCAAAAACATACATCATTTTCTGTTGGTAATTAACAGTAAACACATGCCTTACGTACGGTAAGTGTACTTACTGTACGTATCTTGTTTTTCTCTTTATATATCCGCGGTGTTCATGATTCATAATGGTCAAGTGGCATTCATTAAGTGCAATGTCAAGGGATTCCCTGTGATCCATGGCTTCCAGTTCATGCGTGCATATCGAGTAAAGGCAAGTCGCGTTCTTTCATGTGGTGGAGAGAAAATAATTACAGTAGTTAATCTGTCTGTCAGGAGATGGAATCTCAATCAAGTGTCAGTACGTATCTTCTGACCCTTCTACAGCTGACCAGTTCTCATCAATTAATTACCGATTAAAGAAAGATATGAAGAGATTTGCCTGATCGATGCATGCAGTGGGAGCGCAGTCACGACGCATGCTACCATGATTAGTGAACTTGTCATGGGATCACTCAGTCAGTTCACAACCCAATGCTCGCGCGCCTTCTGCGTGTAAGATCCAACACACATCATCCATCACCCATGCACCGGTTCCACTACTATATAAACCCACGCAGCCCTCTCTTCTTTCAACACCCAACTCAACTCAAACTAAACCGAGTTCACTCACAATGGCTACTAGCACTAAGCTTGTAGCTCTTGGCTTTGTTGTCCTCGTGAGCATTGGGTTCACCAATGCTTCGAGGATGCTGGCTAGCTCCTCCAGTGCTGGAGGCGGAGGCGGGGGAGGAGGAGGCGGTGGCAGCTCGTCGGGTGGGGGTGGGAGTGGATGGGGCCATGGGGCCGGAGGAGGTGGTGGCTTGGGATTTGGCGAGAATGGCGGAGATGCCAATAACAAGTATAACTTCGCCAAGGGAGCTGGTGGAGGAGGGGGAAACGGTGCTGGCGGTGGTTCTCAAGGCGGATCCGGTTCCGGTTCCGGCTCTGGCGGTGGCAACGGTGTTGGTTCGAGTGGCTCGGCGTCAGCCCCTAGTGGCAGTGGGTATGCCAACGCTGATGGTCAGGGTGGGGGCGGTGGTGCAGGTGGTGGCGCAGATGGGTCAAGCGGATCTGGAGCCGGAAGTGGTGCTGGAAAAGGAGAAGCTGAGAGTGGCATAGCAACCGCCCCGGCTGTAGCTCCTTCTGCTGGTGGTGTCAGCTATTCTGATGCTGGCGGTGCTGGCACTGGCGGTGGTGGCGGTGATGGTGGAAATGGAGGTGGTAATGGTGCTGGAGGTGGGCAGGCCGCCAGCGATGACACTACTGGAGGCAATGCTAGTGGAAGCGGCAGCGGCAACGGTGGTGGCCAAGGTGGAGGTGTAGCTCAAGGTCCAAGCATGGGAGTTGGTTCTGGCTCTGGCATTGGGGGTGGACAGACTGGTAGCACTGGTTCCTATGGGCAAGGCTATGCCACCGGAACCGGTGCTGGAACGGGTGGCGGCGGTGGTGGCAGCAACAATGGTGGTTTCGGCAACGGTGGAGGTAGCGGGTCCGGATCTGGCAGTGCCGGATACCCCTAAATTTCTTTTTCAAACAAGTTAGAATCGGAGCCCATCACACATTTCTAGTCTCTTCATTTTACTATTCCAAGTCATTTGTGTTTCTTTTCATTCATAGGGTTTTCACTAGGCCTCTCCTAATAAAGGGCTCCATGATTTTAGGGAAGTACTAAGTAGTTAGTGGAGCAATCTACTAACATGTAATCGCTACCTACGAATATGTTATGTTATGTTATGATTTCTGATATGTTTCGTTGTTAGTGTGACTGCTTGGTTACTCCATCCGAACCAATATGCCTAGCTAAGGTTGATCTAAAAAGAAAGCTAATGGTCAATTGTTCTGGTTGCCTCTAACTTTCTTCTCTGTTGGGGATGGTGGCTGGTTTGGGCGTTTGGCTAGCATGGAGTACGTTGGGGTTTTTATGAGAAACGTAAGAAGAAGAAGAAAAGGACAAATTGCGCAAATACAGACCCAAGGCACAAAGCATTAGTAACCCGTTGACAATAATTTAGGCATGCCTGTAGGCTCCACGACCTTGCAAAGATCTGTATCTGGTTATTTTGATATACGGCCTTGATCCAGGTTGTTTATGGACGACTCATGAGGTCGTACTCTTATGTTTCTCTCTCAATTTTATTCAATGCTATGTCAAGGCAGCAAAAAATCTACTCACTCCATCCCACAATATGTTAGTTTGCAAAAGCAGCTTATTGGGTTGAAGGGACTAGTTTTTTTTAGAGTAGTTGACATTGCAATATTGTATGTGGCTACACTATAATGCACCACCGTGGAAGATGTACGTCCTACGTCACATCTATTCCCTCTATTCCATATTTTTTGTTGTGGTTTTAGTTTGAATTATGAAACGGAGCGAGTATTGAACAAGGTCAGGTTTACAAAAACGGCTGGGTCGAAGTTGACCAAATGAAGTCATTACTACACCATGATGTGTCATAGCATGTTGTGTAACAAAATTGTCATAGCATGAGCTTTTGCCAGAAATATTTATGGAAAAAAATAAATCAAAAAGGCCGTGGTTCTACAAAAGTCCCCTTTTTATTTTATGGCAGGCCGTCCAAATATGTGGATGCTTATAGTGCATCGTACTCCCTCCTCTCCAGTTTCTTAGACCCATATAATAATTGGATTTGTTTTCTTTCCTGTTTCGAAAGCCTGATTGTTCTGGAAATAATATGCAAATCTAGTTTCTATATACAGTAATTCTGTCTAATTTTGGTTCACAGTGTGTATTCAAGTAAGTACATGAGGGACATGCATGTAGCATGAATATGTTGTAGCGTTCAAAGTCGTCTTTACCGCCCACATTTCCAGTTCCATATACTTGCGGGTATGTGTATATATTTTTTGGACAAAGAATGGATTTTATTGGCTTAAAATGAAGCATCAAGAGAATGCGTAACAAAATAAGCACATATCCGGTCTCTGTATAGCTAGAATGCACACAACTAACACCAACTCACACAGGCAAGAAATACGCCACCAATTAGCAAAGTCATATAAAACCAAATCTATGCGTAGGCGGGGGAAAACAAACAAAACCAAGGCGATCCAATCGACAAATTAGAATAATGACCATATCTACCAACCATCTCATGTCACCACATGAATGACGAGGTTCTTCAACATCAATGCCTTCAATAAGGGAGCTACCCTGATCCAACCACCGAGGCCAGTATCTAGGTTTTCACCCTAAAGAATCAATCCGAGCATAACCGAGCAATGCCTTCAACAAGGTAACGATCTAAAAAAAACATCACCACCGCCAAGATATAACCAACTCAGGTCGGACGTAGGCTTTCACCCCGGAGCTCGAGACCGAGTGCTTGAGCAGCACCACCATCGAAGTCACTCATGTGCTGTCGCCATCACTTTTCCACGGCCCCAACAACTACAAGCGATGCTCTCGCCGCCACAGCGTAGCCATTAGTCTTTGTCAAGCCGTTGTTCATAATTTGTATCTCACCGTCGAAGTTAACCAAAAGATCGAGAGAGATGAACCCTCCAAAAACCTTCTAATGACCGCCGTTGTCATGGAGCCATGGGGAGTCGTTGCAGCATAGTCTGCAGTCATCACCACCCGGCCGATCAGATCTAGATCACAACCACCAAATCGGTGGACCGTAGCACTGCCGGCTGGCCAGCGCATGTGCGGAATGGCACCTCATTGCCGCCGTCCACATCCAACACAGAGCCCACCGCACGAACCACCATGGTGGCGAAATAGGCCATATCTGGTCGGAGACCGGCCCACACGCGGAACCACCATGGCAATCAGGGACGCGCTAGTACCCATGGTGGCGAGCACCCCACACACCTCGCAGCAGGTTTAGGTGCTACCGCTTTGGTTCTTCCCACAAATTGTTTTACACGACGCAAAACAGAAGGCAACGCGCGTGAATCCAGACGTGGGGAGATGTTCTTGATGCGACGGGGTCGCGGTGTCCTTGAGGGATTGTGGACGGGTGTGTGGAGCAAAGCAGCTGGCTTCGGGAGACACTAGGGCCGGCATGGCGGCAACCTGCAGGGAGTTGGAAGCCCAGGGTTTTGGCGCACGAGCAGCTCCGGGCTGCTGAGGCCCATCACCGACCGAATCAGAAGCCTCAACCCGCACCATCGGCCGATCTGTGATCCGGGTGTCGTCCTAGAACTCCTCCAACTAGCTGCAAACCAAAGGTCACATGCGGCCGTGAGATCTACCACCGCCGCCGCCGAGGCCGCCCGTGGCAGCGACAAGCAGGGACAGGGAGAGGGAATCGAACTGAGTGACGGTTGTGGCTGGATCCTCCCGAGTCGCCCTAGGTCGGACGACACGGGAGTCTTGGACATGTGTCTCGGCTGTAGGAAGGTTAATCATCCAACCCTTACAAGGCCATCATTACAAACTACTCCCTCCGTTTCATAGTATAAAAGTTTTTTGACACTAGTATAGTGTCAATACGGAAAAGAGGGAGTAGAAAATAACATACATGTCGGTTTGGTACATCGACATTACAAACCCTAAGAGTGGTATGCAATTAATGTAGGTCAACACTCTCCTTCGCCGTCTACCATTGACTATAGCTAGGGGCTAGCTGGAGCCTTTCTCAAACTGCATCACCGACGACCGACGATGAAGAATGACGTCAGACGGCCAGTCAGAGCTCGGTTCCATCTTCCGCATACCAAGCTCATGTGGGTCTAGGAGTACTAGTGTTAATGTAATGCGTGCATCTTACGGTTAGGGAAGTCACTAGTTAAGCAAAAACGTACATCATTTTCTGTTGGTAATTAACAGTAAACACATGCCTTACGCAAGGTAAGTGTACTTACTGTACGTATCTTGTTTCTCTCTATATATATCCGTGGTGTTCATGGTTGATAATGTCAAGTGGCATTCATGAAGTGCAATGTCAAAGGATTTCTTGTGATCCACGGCTTCCAGCTCATGCGTGCGTATCGAGTAAAGGCAGGTCACGTTCTTTCATGTGGTGGAAAGAAAAAATAATTACAGTAGTTTTTTATAACACGTGGTGTGATCCACGGCGTGTGTATGGAGTAAAGGCAGGTCACGCAGCACTCATACATACATTCATATACTCACACTTATGAACACGCATGCACGTTCTATCCATGTGAGTACCTTCGAGAAACTGAGTCGGCATATATCTTAAGATTGACGAAACCAGCAGAGGTGCCTCTTAGTCGACCGAAACGTCTCCTTTCACTGAGCACACATCACCGGAATTCCTGAAGCAAATCCAAAATAAGCAAGCGTCAGGACTTAAACCCTGGTGGATTAGGGTATCACTGTGTCTAACCATCCATTTACAGTTTGGTTCACAATTACAGTAGTTAATCTGTCTGTCATGAGACGAGATCTCAATCAAGCGTCAGTATACGTATCTTCTGACCCTACTACAGCTGACCAGTTCTCATCAGTTAATTAACGATTAAAGAAAGATATGAATAGATTTGCATGATCGATGAATGCAGTGGCAGTGCAGTCAACGATGCATGCTACCGTGATTAGTGAACTTGTCATGGGATCACTAATTCAGTTCGCAACCCGAAGATCGCGCGCCTTCTGCGTGCGTGTAAGATACAACACTCCACACTCATCATTCCATCATCCATGCACCGGTTGCACTACTATATAAACCCATGAAGCCCTCTCTTCTTTCAACACCCATCTCATCTCAAAACTACACCGAGCTCACTCATAATGGCTGCTAGCACTAAGCTTGTAGCTCTTGGTTTTGTTGTCCTCGTGAGCATTGGGTTCACCAATGCTTCGAGGATGCTAGCTAGCTCCTCCAGTGCTGGAGGCGGAGGCGGGGGAGGAGGAGGCGGTGGCAGCTCGTCGGGTGGGGGTGGGAGTGGATGGGGCCATGGGGCCGGAGGAGGTGGTGGCTTGGGATATGGCGAGAATGGTGGAGATGCCAGTAACAAGTATAACTTTGCCAAGGGAGCCGGTGGAGGAGGGGGAAACGGTGCTGGCGGTGGTTCCCAAGGCGGATCCGGATCCGGTTCCGGCTCTGGCGGTGGCAACGGTGTTGGTTCGAGTGGCTCGGCGTCAGCCCCTAGTGGCAGTGGGTACGCCAATGCTGATGGTCAGGGTGGGGGCGGTGGTGCAGGTGGTGGTGCAGATGGGTCAAGCGGATCTGGAGCCGGAAGTGGTGCTGGCAAAGGAGAAGCTGAGAGTGGCATAGCAACCGCCCCGGCTGTAGCTCCTTCTGCGGGTGGTGTCAGCTACTCTGATGCTGGCGGTGCTGGCACTGGCGGTGGTGGCGGTGACGGTGGAAATGGAGGTGGTAATGGTGCTGGAGGTGGGCAGGCCGCCAGCGATGACACTACTGGAGGCAATGCTAGTGGAAGTGGCAACGGCGGCGGAGGTGGCCAAGGTGGAGGCGTAGCTCAAGGTCCAAGCATGGGAGTTGGTTCTGGCTCTGGCATTGGAGGCGGACAGACTGGTAGCACTGGTTCCTATGGTCAAGGCTATGCCACAGGAACCGGTGCTGGAACAGGTGGCGGCGGTGGTGGCAGCAACAATGGTGGGTTCGGCAACGGTGGAGGCAGCGGATCTGGATCCGGCAGTGCCGGATACCCCTAAATTTCCTTTTCAAACAAGATAGAATCAGAGCCCATCACATATTTTACTATTTCACGTCATTTGTGTTTCTTTTCATTCATAGGGTTTTCACTAGGCGCCTCCTAATAAAGGGCTCCATGATTCTAGTGGAAGTACTAAGTAGTTAGTGGAACAATCTACTAACATGTAATCGGTACCTACGAATACATTATGTTATGATATCTATGTTTCCTTGTTAGTGTGACTGCTTGGTTTCTCCTTCCGGACCAATATGCCTAGCTAAGGTTGTTCTAAGAAGAAAGCTAATGGTTAATCGTTCTGGTTGCCTCTAATTTCCTTCTCCCTTGGGGATGGTGGCTGGTTTGGCTAGCGTGGAGTAGTACGTGGCAGTTTTTATGAGAAATGTAAGACGAAAAGAAAGGACAAATGTTGATATACGCCTTGATCCAGGTTGTTTATGGACGACTCACGAGGTCGTATTCTTATGTTTCTCTCTCAATTTATTTGATGCTATGTCAAGTCAGCAAAACATCTAAGTAGTTTTTTTCTTTGAGAGAGTAGACGGAGCGAGTAGTTGACATTGCAATGGCTACATTACGATGCACCACCGTAGAAGATGTACGTCCTACGTCACATCTATTCCCTCTATTCACATCTATTCACATTATAGAACGGAGGGAGTATTGAACAAGGTCGGGTTTAGAAAAACGGCCAAGTTGAAGTTGACCAAATGAAGCCATTATGTGTCCTAGCATGTTGTGTAACAAAATTTGTTATAGCATGAGCTTGTGCGACAAATATTTATGGAAAAAAATAAATAGAAAAGGCTGTGGTGCTACAAAATTTCCCTTTTTATTTTGTCACAGGCCGTCCAAAATTTCCCTCTGTAGTTTGTTAGACCCATATAAAAATTGGATTTTCTTTGGAAATATGCAAATCTAGCTTCCATATAGTAAATCTGACTAATTCTTGTTCAGCGCGTGGAATCAAGTAAATACATGAGGGACATGCATGTAGCTTGAATATTTTGTAGCGTTCTAAGCCGTCTTGACCGCGCACATCTTTCAGTTTCATATATTTGCGGGTATGTGTGTATATGGGCGCAGAGATGTGTCTTCGCTGTAGGAAGGTCGGTCATGGCAAAATTTTCAAAAGAGAAGGCCAACACCATATGTTATAGTCATCCAACCCTTACAAGGCCATTACTAAAAACTACTCCCTCTGTAAACTAATATAAGAGCATTTAGATCACTAAAGTAGTGATCTAAACACTCTTATATTAGTTTACGAAGGGAGTAGAAAATAACACACACGATCGTTTGGTACAGCGACGTTTTCTTACACTCGTCGACCGCAGGCTGTGGGCAAGCCCGACAACGCCTCTGGATCTTTGGACACTCTTGGAGCTTGGGTAACAGTGTCATTGTTGACGTAGTGCTAGAAAGTCGCCGGTTGGAGACAAAGATGTTGGTGACGACGCACTGATGAGCAGATCTAGCTAGCTAGAACTATTGAGGCCTCCTCTCACTAGCTCTCTAACAAAGTTAAAACTCGCTATGCTTCGGCGGACGGAGAAGAAGACAACAAACCAAAAAACACGAACCGTCGCTGTCCACACTACCAAACAACACCATCAAAGAGTACCTATATGAAACTAAGACAAATATGGGAAAGCGGGGCCAGATGACACTGCTTGGTGTAGGAGGTTTCTCGAGGGTCTTTGGCAGGGTAGTCGGCAAAGAGGATATGCCGAGTGGCTCGTGGATAACACTCGGCAAACTACGAGGCGCGTGGCAGACCCTAGGAATTCCTAGCAGAACTGTTTGTCGAGCACCGGTACCCGGCAATGAGGATATGCCAAGCGGCTTGTGCTTGACACTCGGCAAACTACGGGACACATGGTAGCCCCTAGGGATCCGGAACGAGATCCTCTAACATCACGAAGGGATGTTAGAGAAGCTATAGTACCCTAACATCCCTTCTTCACATCCATATGATTAAGCCTAAAATGAGTTGAATTAATTTACAAATTACAAATATATTGTATACATTTACAAAAATTACGTACAAACAAAATTATGATACAATAAAATTAATTTCGGATTTTATTTTCTATGAACAGTAATTGCGCACAGTGTCTTTGCTACAGTGTCCGTGGCATCCTTTCTTCATTTTGCACTAGGATTACACTGTAGTTTCGTGACATCCCTTCGTGATGTTAGAGGATCCGTTCCCTAGGGATCCCGGGCAGAATTCTTTGTCACGCACCGGTGCTCGGCAAACATATATTTTTTTTGGAAAGGAGGATGACCCCCGGCCTCTGCATCTGGGAGATGCATGCGGCCGTTTTATTAATTATTCTCGAGGACCTTACAAAGTAGAATAACAATATGTCTGAATCCGCCATCTTGGCAACATCTGTCGCTACTCCTATCCAAATGATGAAGGGGTGCAAGCTGTGCCACATACCCAGACCTCTCACCTAAGCTAACATCTAAAGCTGAAGGCCCCAACCAAGCCATCTGCTAGGTCCGGGGCTCAAACCGGTCCGATGCACTCACATGTGTCGGCGCCCGCCGTCTTCCGCTGGTCCATAGGCAAACATATATGTCGAGTATTAGGACATGGACACTCAGAAAAGCTAGGTGTCACATGGCAAAACATGTGGTGCACTGTTTTTGCCGAGCATTCCCCACAAACACTCAACAAAGGTAGCTACCATGTGGCGCCATTGTTTCTGTCAGCAGGTCGTCACTAAGCTTTATGTTCCGGAGCATATCCCCATGTTGCACTCAGCAAAGCCTTTGGCGAGTACCCGACAAACAACACTCGGCATACCCTGCTTTGCCGGGCAGGGGTATGTTGAACAGTCTTTGCCAAGTACTTTTCGGGTTCGCCAAGTATTTTGGTACTCTGCATAGAATTGTTTTCATGTAGTGCGTATACATATACGCTCTACTTGTATATGAAGATATATACACACATATACACCATGTTAGTTAACTTTACGAAGGGAGAGAAGAGGGTATTTAAACCAATAATTATAACACTCATGTCTAGTAACAATTGCACTAGATGACATATAATTGGAATTATTTTCGTATATCACACGTATCACTTTAATATTTAAAATATTCTTACATTCTCTCACTTGGCTTGTGCAATGACATGAAGATCAAAACCTTTAAAGATCGATCATGTCAATTAAGATGCTGGAGGGGCAATGTTTTAACATGCTAATCAAAATCATTAAAGTAATTCTCATGAAGTTTCATGTAATTCTAATCTCGCATGCAGGTGGATAATCGAATACAAAATCGTAAGCCTAGGGTAGGTCAATTCTCGGTGTTTGCGTCGCCATAATGATCCCAAAGATAGCACACTCCAAGTGTGTTCCTGTCAGTGTATGAAAGTACGTGGTCAAATTTCTGAACTTCGAGGACGCGTTAAGGTGTTAAACCCTAGGTCGCCGCTGTTAGCTTTAAATCCAACGAGGAGGCTGCAGTTAATATAAGTCAGCACTCCTACGAGGAGGCTGCAGTTAATATAAGTCAGCACTCTCTTTCGTCGTCTACCAGAAGATTAACTCTACTCGTCTAGTGGCTATAGCGTGGGGCTAGCTGGAGCCTTTTTCAAACTGCATGCACCGACGGCGAAGACCGACGTCGGACGGTCAGAGCACAGCTCCATCTTCCGCATGCCAAGTTCATGTGCTTGTAGGAAGTAAGATGTAGGAGTACTAGTGCTATGGTAATGCATGCACCTTACGGTTTAGGCGAGTCACTGTTTCCATTTGTCAAAATCATTAAGTTGTTACTCACTAGTTAAACAAAATCATACTCCCTCCATTTTTTAAAAAGTATACTTTCAACTTTATTAAAAAGTCAAATTTTTTTACGTTTGACCGTATTTCTACAATACATCATTTTCTGTTGGTACTAATTAACTGTAAGACAATGCCTTATGTGGTCAATTTTCTCTTTAAACCTGCATGCAATGATTTAATGCACCTTGAAATCTAAACATGTGATGGGGAACAACCAAATTGAGCCTTATAAAATGAAAAAACTAAAATTTTGAGATAAGCTCTATAAACCGAAAAAGAGGGAGTACATCTCCTAGACCGATCTTTGGGATCCACGAATCCAGTTCATGCATGGGTCACTGTGCAATAGATCGTGAGGTCATAATGTTGATTAAGGGAAGTCGCGTTCTTTCACGTGGCGGAGGGACGAATTTCAAGGCAAGATATCGATCTGTATTTGCGACCCGATCTTTCAGGGCACCTCACATTCAGCAGTACTATCATTTCCCCTATGCACATAGTGTATACGTAGTATAGGGTTTGAACTTTGTGGTTCAACACGTGAGAACCAATCTAAATGAAAATAACTCACACGAAAAATCGCAACACAGATGTTTTTTCTAAAGGTTTTCCTAAAACTTAGGGTTTTTATGCAACCCAAAACTAGATTACGGGTGTTTTCCCAGAAAGCACATCATCAGTATCGATCAGAACAATAGCCGTCATGGTTCTTAAATTACAGGTGGTCGTATCAAGAGAAGAATTAATTAATCTGTATGTCAGGAGATGGAATCTCAATTCTCAACCAAGCGTCAGTACGTATCTTCAGTCCCTTCTACAGCTGACCAGTTCTCATCAATTAATTAGAGATTAAAGAAAGATATGAAGAGATTTGCTTGATCGATGCATTTAGTGCAGTCAACTGTGTGCATGCATGCTACCGTGCGCGCCTTCTGCGTGTAAGATCCAACACTCGGCATCAATCACGCATGCACGGCTTCCACTGCTATATATACCCACGAAACCACCTCTTCTTTCAACACCCAACTCATCTCACACTCCACCGAGCTCTCAGTCACAAGTCACAATGGCTACTAGCACTAAGCTTGTAGCTCTTGGCTTTGTTGTCCTCGTGAGCATTGGGTTCACCAATGCTTCGAGGATGCTGGCTAGCTCAAGTGCTGGAGGTGGAGGCGGGGGAAGCGGGGGCGGTGGCAGCTCGTCGGGTGGGGGTGGGAGTGGATGGGGGCATGGGGCTGGAGGAGGTGGTGGCTTGGGATACGGCGAGAGTGGTGGAGATTCCAGTAACAAGTATAACTTTGCCAAGGGACTTGGTGGAGGAGGGGGGCACGGTGCTGGCGGTGGTTCTCAAGGCGGATCCGGTTCCGGTTCCGGCTCTGGCGGTGGCAACGGTGTTGGTTCGAGTGGCTCAGCGTCAGCGCCTAGTGGCAATGGGTATGCCAATGCTGATGGTCAGGGTGGGGGCGGTGGTGGAGGTGGTGGAGCAGATGGGTCAAGCGGATCTGGAGCCGGAAAGGGTGTTGGCCAAGGAGAAGGTGAGAGTGGCATAGCAACCGCCCCGGCTGTAGCTCCTTCTGCTGGTGGTGACAGCTACTCTGAAGCTGGCGGTGGTGGTAATGGCGGTGGTGGTGGTGACGGTGGAAATGGAGGTGGTAATGGCGCTGGAGCTGGACAGGCCGCCAGCGATGACACTTCTGGGGGCAATGCAAGTGGAGGGGGTAGCGGCAACGGTGGTGGCCAGGGTGGAGGTGTAGCTCAAGGTCCAAGCATGGGAGTTGGTTCCGGCTCTGGCATTGGAGGCGGACGGACTGGTAGCACTGGCTCCTATGGTCAAGGCTATGCCGCTGGAACCGGTGCTGGAACGGGTGGTGGTGAAGGCGGCAGCAACAATGGTGGGTCCGGCGGCGGTGGAGGTAGCGGATCCGGATCTGGCAGTGGCGGATACCCCTAAATTTACTTTTTGAACAAGCTAGAATTGGAGCACATCATGCATTCTAGTCTCTTCATTTCACGATTTCACATCATTTGTGTTTCTCTTCATTCATAGGGTTTTTACTAGGCACCAAATAAAGGGCTCCATGATTCTAGTGGAAGTACTAAGTAGTTAGTGGAGCAATCTACTGAGATGTAATCGCTACCTACGTGTATCTTATGTTATTTCATTGCTAGTTTGAGTGCTTGCTTACTACTTTTCGAACCAATATGCCTAGCTACTGTTTGTTCTAAAAAAGGTCCGGCCTCCTTTGATTTGTAGGAACTTTGTAGGAATTTCATATAATAGGATTTGCAAAGGAAAAATTCATTTGAAGCCTTTTAGTTTGTAGGAATAGATACCTATTCCTATGTAGGATAGAAATCAATCCTTCGCATTTTGAAGGAAAAAAACATTAGACTGGTCTCAATGAAAAAATTTCTATCCTATACATCAAATGACATCTTTTTCTATATAGAAATTGAGATGTATGTTATCTCACTTTCTACGATTTTTCTATTGCTGTAAACTTTCTATCCTATACACCAAAGTAGGCCTCAATGGTAGTTCTGCAGGTTGCCTCTAATTTATTCCTTTCTCTATGGGATGGTGGCTGGTTTGGCTAGCATGGAGTACGTGGCAGGCTTTATGAGAAACGAAAGAGAGAAAAATGGACAGATGAGACAAATATAGAGACCCAAAGCCCAATGCATTAGTAACCTGCTGACAATAATTCAGGCTAATACTACTACTAGGCTTGCCTGTAGGTCGACACTCCAAAGATCTATTTGGTCATTTGCCATACGTACGGCTTTGGTTCAGGTTGTTTAGGTTGGTCGTAACGGGAGTATCATGTACTATTATTATGCAGTATCATGCATATAATATTAGTGTATGATATTATTTTCGTAATGCATAGTATCATTAGTTAGTATATTACTTATTAATTATCATGCATGTCATAAAATAGTACAACATTTAATATAACATCACGTTCTCTCTTTTTTCATCTAATTGTGTATCACATCATCTAAAAAGTCTAGTTAACATGCATTGATACTACCATTAAGATCAGCCTTATGGATTTACCGGACTATGGGCTCATGAGGGAAATTTACTTACGACTCACGTCGCTCGGGAAAGATAAATGTAGCCGAGTGTGGAACATATTCAACAAAGCCCAATTTAACCTCGGTGAAGTATAAGCCGAGTGTTACACTCGGCATATGGTCCTCGGCTTCATTTTTTTAGCTTAAGCCGAGTGCCAATTCATGGATGGTCGGCTTATAAGTCGAGGTTAAAAATGTGGATCTTGGCGAAAAAAAGCAGTATGACGATCGGCGGTCGATAACGGTGGTGCCACATGGCACATCCGTAAGCTGAGATGGAGGCCTAACTTGTGTTTTTAAACTCGGCTTACGAGGAAATACACGACAACACACGATTTTTTTTGTAGTGAGTTATGTTTCTCTCTCAATCTCTACTACTCCCTTCTTTCCGGTTTGTAGGGTTTATCTCATTTTTTTTGTTTTTCCAATTTATAGGGCTCATCTCCATCTCATTTTTATTTTTCGAGACGCATTAAATCTTTGCATGTAAGTATTAAAAAGGAACACACCAATGCATGTAATGTTTCTACTTATCTAGTGGCCAAGCATGCATGCACTACAATTAATCTAATTTAATATGAGTTTAATTGGGGTAGTTTTGTAAAGTACAAGATACATTCCTCCACTCACAAAATGACTTGATTGATGAGATTTCAGATTTGAGCCTTATAAACCGGAAAAGAGGGAGTATTAAAAAAGTAACTAATTGGGGGCACCCCTTGTTGGGTGTCCGAGCGACACTTTGGTGCGGGCTCACCCTAGCGCATATCGAATGGTTTTTTCTTTGGCTTTTCTTTGGTTTCCTGATTTTTAGGGCTTTTATTTATTGGATTTTAAAAAAAATCGTGTTATCTTGGTTTCTTTGGGGTTTTTTCCATGTCTATCAAGAGCATGAAAATCACGGTAGTGCTTCGCGTGAAGCATGATTGTGCTTCTCACGTGAAAGCACAATTGTGCTTTTCTGAAAAACACCACTTGAACCACTTCTGTTAAAGTAATTGTGTTTCAATGAAAACGTTAAGCACGGGTGTGCTTCCGCGAGCATGAGAAAATTCGGTCCATATTCAGAGTTGACGCTAGAGCAATGAGAGTACGAGAGAACATTTTGAGACAATATACTCTTGTTTTTGTCAAAAACCGTATGGTTACTTTATGCAATGGGGGGGTATTAGAAACTGGAAAAGTATGTTGTCCATGATGAGTATGTGTGGGGAGAACCAAATTATCATTAATTCAAGAGTTTCTATCTATTTCCACACCCTTTAATATTTTCCTTTTTTATGATTGATGACCCAAAAATATAGGGGATCAATCGTTGTCCTTTTGATAAGTAAGAGTGACGAACCCAACGAGGAGCAGAAGGAATTGATAAGTCGTTTCAGCAAGATATTCTCTGCAAGTGTTGTAGAAGAGTAGTAACATATAATTTGATAGCAACATAAATTGATAGCAAGTAACAAGTAACAAAAGTAACAAGGTGCAACAAAGTGGCTCAATCCTTTTATTGCAAAGGACAAGCCGGAAGTACTTCTTATAATAGCAAAGCGGTTCTCGAGGACACATGGATGCTAGTGTGTTGTTCTTACTTGAACAATCAACCCACTTATGATAATCCCCTCTCAGAAGCATCCACAACTACAAAAAAAAAGAATTAAGATAATTCTAACCATAGCATTGAACATATGGATCCAAATCAGCCACTCACGACATATCACATAAACTAGGGTTTAAACTTTTGTTACTCTCGCAACACATCATCTACTTACTACTCCACAATGCCTTCCCCTAGGATCAATGTAATGTAGGCATGTATTCCGTATATAGTCATACGTGCTTATGAAAAAGAACTTGCATGACATCTTTTGTCCTACCCTCCCGTGGCAGCGGGGCCCATAAGGAAACCAAGGGATATTAATATCTCCTTTTAATAGAGAACCGGAACAAAGCATTAGCACTTAGTAAATACATCAACTCCTCAAACTACGTTAATCATCGGAAAGAATCCCAATTGTTGTCACCTTGAGGTATGCGGATCATAACTCGTAATAGGTCCATATAACTTGCAAGATAGGATCAAAAACACAATATATTCATGAAAACATAATAGGTTCAGATCTGAAATCATGGCACTCGGGCCCTAGTGACAAGCATTAAGCATAGCAAAGTCATAGAGACATGACATAGTGGATACTAGGGATCAAGCCCTAACAAAACTAACTCGATTACATGATAAATCTCATCCAACCCATCACTGTCTAGCAAGCCTACGAAAAGAATTACTCACTCCCGGCGGTGAACATCATGAAATTGGCGATGGAGGAAGGTTGATGATGACGATGGCGACGGATTCCACCCTCCGGAGCCCCGAACGGACTCCAGATCAGCCCTCCCGATGAAGAACATGAGGTGGCGACGGCTCTGTATCGTAAAACATGATGAATCCTTCTCTATGATTTTTTTCTTGGCAAATAGGTATATCTGGAGTTGGAGTTAGAGTTGTCGGAGGTCCAGGGGGCCCACAATGTCACCAGGCGCGCCCTGGGGGTGGGCGTGCCTCCCGAGCTTGTGGCTCCTGGGTGGCACCCTTTGGTATCTTTTTGAGAGAATTCCTTATTTAACACTGCCTTAAAATTTATTGCCTTATTTGACACTGAATTTTCTTCCTTTCCTTATGTAACACTGCGTCTAAATTTTATGCCCTTTATAACACTATCGTCCATTTTAGGACTTAACGGTGTCAAATGACACCTGAAAAGACCTATTTACCCCTCATATGATATGTGACCAAAAATTTACTGTATGTGTGTATCCGGCCTACTCGTTTTGCTTGGTGCGTGAGCCAATTCCCAAGCAACATCTATCGACATATATTGGTCTTTTGATGCAACTATGAACCAGCCCACCCATTACTTGTGGTGTCTATGTCTAAATAGAGGCTTGGATATATTTTTTTAGAGCGCACACCGGACAGAAATTTGTAGCTTAGACTGCCGCCGGCACGTCGGATACGTGCTACATCTTCACTTTTACCGGCATGCCAGCGCCTCTGCGTATGCCTCGCGAGTCGCGAGTGCATGCACGTACGCCGCTCATGCCCTTGTCACTGTTGGCGATCAATCGCCCATGAGCAATAAATAAGTAAATGTAGACGCAAAGCTAGCTAAAAGAAGGAGCTTTGATCGATTCTACAAAGTACAGTAGTACATACGCATTTTGCCGTAGACGTTCGTACGTGAACATGGCCTGGGCTAGCTCTAGTTGTGCACTGCCCACAAACTTGCGTACGTGAACATGGTCCGATCAATGTTTCTCTGTTTCAGCCCTCGCGCGACCATACACGAGCCATGGTTGATGGAAAATTTATCTATTTTTTGCCCCATGAAAAATGGGCCCACAGCTGATGTGGCAGATGTGGCGTTCGCGAGGCGTATTGCAACTAGCACGTCAAGTTCGAGTATCGTATTGAGACGATATTTGTAAATTTCAGGATCGTATTGAAGCAGTTCATGAGTTTGAGGATAGTTCTAAACATCGTCAACAGCGTTAGAGATCACACATGCATTTTACTTGAAAATTTGGTCACATACCCCTAGGGGCAAATAGGTCTTTTCATGTGTCATTTAACACCGTTAAGGCTTAAAATGGACGAAAATGTCATAAAAGGTATAAAAGTTTAGACAGGGTGTTAAATAAGGAAGAAAATGTTTTTCGGTGTTAAATAGGGAAACAAAATTTAAAGTAGTGTTATATAAGGAATTTTCTCTATCTTTTTCCGCCAGTATTTTTTTATATATTCCAAAAATATTCTCCGTAAATTTTTCGGTTAATTCGAGAGCTTTTTCTGCACAAAAACAACACCACGAAAATTCTGATGAAAACAGCGTCGGTCTAGATTAGTTCCATTCAAATCATGCAAATTAGAGTCCAAAACAAAAACAGAAGTGTTTCGAAAAGTAGATACGATGGAGACGTATCAACTTCCCCAAGCTTAACCCATTGCTTCTCCTCAAGCGATTCAGTTGACAAACTGAAAGTGACAAAGAAAAACTTTTACAAACTCTGTTTGATCTTGTTGTTGTAAATATGACTAACCATGTTTAGGTTTTCAACAAAGATTATGAACTAGCCATATTCACGATAACATTTAGGTCTCACATTTATCACATCAATAACATAACCAACTAGCGAACGATAATAAAATGACTCGGATGACAGCAGTTTTTCAAAAACAATCATGATACAATATGATATAATGGTATCTCGCTAGCCCTTTCTGAGACCGTAAAACATAAATGCAGAGCACCTATGAAGTTCAAGCATTGACTAGACATTGTAATTCATGGCAAAGAAGATCCAGTCACACCCATACTCAACATCAACTAAAAACAAAGCATAAAAATGACAATGATGCTCTCCAGCTAGTGCTTTAATAAGAAGATGATGACTCAACAATAAAAGTAAAAGGATAGACCCTTCACAGAGGGAAGCAGGGATTACAAAGGTGCCAGAGCTCGAAGCTTTTAAAATAGAGATGAATATAATTTTGAGAGATATGCTTTCATTATCAACCTAGTAACCGAGAGTTCTCACTATTTTCCATGCTAGACACATTATAGGCGGTTCCCAAACAGAATGGTAAAGTTTTACTCCCCCTCCACTAACAAACACAAGCCATGGCTAGCCGAATCCTCGGGTACCCTCCATACCAACAACAATCTGGGGGAGTTTTGCTTCATTATTATATTTTGATTTTTATTTTGATCATACCACTGGGCATCCCAATTACCAACCACTTTCTCGTGAATGACACGTGAATCAACACTCATCGTGAGAATAACCCACCTAGCATGGATGATACTGTCAGCCCCCTGTCGCTACATGAGCGATTCGGGCATACATAACAGATTATTGTTTGAAGATTTAGACTTTGGCACATGCAAATTTACTTGGAACGGCAAGTAAATAATGCATATAGGTAGGTATGGTGGACTCATATGGAACAACTTTGGGTTTAATGAAGTGGATGCACAAGCAGTATTCCCGCTTAGTACAAGTGAAGACTAGCAAAAAGATTGAGGAGCGACCAACTAGAGAGCGACAATGGTCATAAACATGCTTTGAGATTATTCAACATTGAATGCAAGCATGATTAGGATATAAAACACCATGACATAAATTTCATGGAGGCTATGTTGGTTTTGATTCAACTACATGCGTGAACATGTGCCAAGTCAAGCCACTTGAAGCATTCAGAAGAGGATACCATCCTATCATACTGCATCATAACCATTTTAAATGCATGTTGACACACAAGACAAACCATTATCCTCTCCTAGATATTTAAGCATGGCATGAGTAACTATGATCTCTAATTGTCATTGCAAACATGTTTCATTCATAATAGGCTGAATCAGGAACGATGAGCTAAACATATTTACAAAAACAAGACAGGTCGAGCTGATACCAGCTTTTATCCATCTCAATCATTTCATCAAATTTCGTTATTATTTCCTTTCACTTGCACGACCAAATGATGTGAATAGTAATGAGAGCGCATGTGTCGTGGACTAAGCTGGAATCTACAAACATTTATTCAAAGGAGAATACAAGGAAATATGGGCTCTTTGTCAAATCAACAATAATGCATATGGGAGCCACTCAACATTTTCATCGTGGTCTTCTCCTTACGACCCAAAGAAAAGAAAAGAATTTCAAAAAAACACAGTGAAATATTTTTTGAGTTTTTTTTTCTTGAAGGAAAGTAATAATGCGGGAAAAATGAAAGCGAGAAAAACTATTTACACGGGAGAGCTCCCAACAAGAGAAGAACGGGAAATATTTTTGGGTTTTCTTTTAGTAGTACTACTAATTTATACTAGGAATAAAAACCGAAAAGAAGTGAGAAATTTTTGGGGGTTTTATCAATTTTTTTCAAACACACAAGAAGAAATCATAATAAATAAACTAACATGGATTATAAAATGAAAAAGGATGAACAGCAACAGCGGGAATGAATGTGTGATACATGAATGTAATTTCGGTGGGAAATACGTACTGCCCCAAGCTTAGGCTTTTGGCCTAAGTTGGTCTATGGCCACTGCTGCATGGTTGATTCCCAAAGTCATAGTGTGGGTTGTACTGGATTGCAACCGCCACAGCTTGGCGAGCTGCCTCATTGAGACGGGCGGTCTCCCTCGCCCTCTCATACTCCTCTGCCTCCTCCATAAGTATGAAATATCTCCTTTTTACCTGAAAGTTAAAGAAGGCAGGAGCGGGAAGCGTAATATGGAAAATGCGACGCATGTTAAAGATTAGTCTATACTGGAATGGCAGGTCGCCCCTTTCAAGAAACTGGAAACGCTCCATAGCGGCATAATCAAGGAATACAGGTGGCAACTGGGTATCATCATTTCTTATAGGTACCCCAACATAAAAATCTCCATCCAAAGCATTATTATGTAGACGACGTGCAACAATAGCCCCCAAGTTATATTGTTTATCGTTCATTACTGCACTTTTAAGAACGCTCAAATCAGAAGCGCAAAGATGACTATGATCATGTTTGCCATTAATGCATCTACCTATGAAGAGAGCAAAATAATGTAAAGCAGGAAAGTGAATGCTCCCTATAGTAGCTTGTGTTATGCTTCTAGTTTTACCCTGAGTGATGCTATCAAGGAACTCGGTGCAATCAGCTTTGCGAGGTTTAGTATAAATGTCCCATTGCGGAATTTTGCATGCTACATTAAATTCTTCAAGGTCCATGCGGAATGATTTTTCACAGAGATTAAATAAAACAAAATGTGTAGTACGATGGACTGAATACTCAAACCACCGCACAAAAGAATCAATGAGGTTGTAATACTGCTAGCACTTATCTGACAAGAAGTCCGTCAAGCCGGCGTTGTGCACGTATATATCAAATTCTTCCTTAAAACCAGCTTGAGTCATGAAATAATCTGACGCCCATTCGCAAGGTTGCACTAGGGCTTCCCGCGGTGGTTCAAGGTCCGACTCGCGCAGAGCGAGCCTTGGGGATTTCTTGCTTGAGGAACCACCTTGGAACATCTTCCTAAACATTTTATTCCTTTGAAATTTTTTGAAATTTTTAGTGACTCAAAATAAAAGTGAAGAGAACTCAACAAAATTGATAGCAACTACTCCTACAAGTGTCTAGAGGCTATATCAAGCACCAAAACTAGTTTGAGCCGTATAAATTTGACATGCAAGCTCAAGAACAGGGTGACCAACAATAGCTAAATGTGAAAATAATAAACCACTAGAACAAAAACTAATTGGACCAATGGAGGAGTCACATACTGATGAACAATCCCCCAAAACAGTTTCGGAAATGGAGTTCCAAGTAAGGAGGTCGAAAATGGCAGCAAGATGAGAAAGAACGCAGGTTTGAGCAAGGGAGTGATTTTTTCTCGAGGAAGAAGAAGTGCATGGGTGGCAGCAATAAGTGAGGGGGCCTACGTGGCCCCACAAGCTTGCTAGGTGCGCCCTGTCAGCTTGTGGCTCACAGGTGCACCCCCTAGGGTGTGTTCAGTGCCACTTTTTTATAAATATTACAGAAAAATCGTATTAAATTTCAGGGCATTTGGAGAACTTTTATTTTTTGATCATTTTTTATTTCACGAATAATTCAGAAAAGTCTATAATCATGGCATTTCTACTTTATTAATTCTAAGTAATAGAAATTAAAAAGTGGGTACAGAAAGTTGTGTTTACTAAATTCGTCGACCACATGCCCGTCAAAAGGAATCCATTAATAAGGTTGATCAAGTCTTATTAACAAGCTTCTTCCGAATGACATGAAACTGGAGAATCTTCGTATAACACTAGGTTACCTCAGCGAGGATATGCATGTCCACAACAATAATAATTTCATATTTATTTTTGATAGTAGGAATAGGAATTCCAAACCTCCAATAGTAATTGTTGAAATTTCTTCAATAGAGTTGATACTATTCACTTGAGGTTGTTTCTTCGGAAAGTGTACCATATACTCATTACGATTGCACATGAAAAGTGACATTGCCCTTATAACAATCAATAATAGCCCCTGCAGTATTCAAAAAGGGTCTACCAAGGATGATCAACATACTATCATCCTCGGGTATATCAAGAATAATGAAGCCTGTTAAGATAGTAACATCTGCAACTACGACAGGCACATCCTCACAAACACCGATGGGCATAACAGTTGATTTATCAGCCATTTGCGAAGACATTTCAGTTGGTGTCAACTTATTCAAATCAAGTCTTTTGTATAAAGAGAAAGGCATAAAACTAACACCGGCTCTCAAATCACATAAAGCAGTTTCCATATAGTTTCTTTTAATGGAGCAAGATATAGTTGGTATTCCTGGGTCTCCTAGTTTCTTTGGTATTCCGCCTTTAAATGTATAATTAGCAAGCATGGTGGAAATTTCATCTTCTGGTATCCTTCTTTTATTTGTAACAATATCTTTCATATACTTAGCATAAGGAGACATTTGCAGAATATCAGTCAAGCGCAAACGCAAAAAGACAGGTCTAAGCATTTCAACAAAGTGCTAAAATTCTTCTTCATCCTTATTCTTCGAAGCTTTAGGAGGAAAAGGAATGGGTTTCTGAACCCATGGTTCTCTTTCTTTACCAAGTTTCCTGGCAATGAAGTCTCTCTTATCATATGTTTTGTTCTTAGGTTGTGGGTTATCAATATCAATAGCAGGTTCAACTTCCACATCATTATCATTACTAGGTTGAACATCAACATGAACATCCTCATTATGATTATTACTAGGTTCATGTTCATCACCAGATTGGGTTTCAGCATTAGAAATAGAAATATCATTTGGATTCTCAGGTATGACTACAATAGGTTCACTAGAAGCATGCAAAGGTTCCTGAGTCATTTTACCACTTCTAGTCATAACTCTAACATCATGATCATTCATCTTATTGTTCATCTCATTAAGCATATCAATTTGTGCCTTGAGAACTTGTTCTACTTGGGTTTTTATCATGGAAGCATGTTTAGTCACACCCTTGACATCATTAACAGTTCTAAACATAAAATCACTCAAGCGTTCAATCATATAAGCTGTCGGGGAAACTGATCCACGAGCACCTATGGGGACCGGCGGACCGGGCCCCTTTCGGTTCGGCGGGGGCGGAGATCGCATGAAAAGCAGATCGAGGCGGAGCACACGAGCAGTTTACCCAGGTTCGGGCCGCACGGATGCGTAAAACCCTACTCCTGCTTTGTGGTTTGTATTGAGTTCTTGCTCGGGAGCGCCGAGTGCTACAGTACACTCCAGCAGCTAACGAGACCGAGTGTGAGTGTTCTTCTGTCCCCCTCTATGTTGCGCATGTGCCTCCTTTTATATGCTCAAGGGGTCACCGACAGGTGGCGACGTAGACAGGGGTAAAAATGGAAAGGTGTTGCGGTTGGTACAACTACCTGTACAGTGTATCATACCTAACCCTGACGGCAGGGGACAAGGGCATTAAATGCCCATCTGCGTCACCCAAACAGTGCAAAAAGGGACCGTCAGGGACGCCACCGTTTGCCACGATGGCAATCTTGTCAGCGCCGCTTGCCACCGCGTACCGCTGGCTGCACAGCCTCCCGCCACGCACGCCTGGAAGGGTCCCCGAGCGACACGTTGGTGGATGTGTTGGAGCGTGGGTACGGAGTGGTAGCTTGCCGCGGCAAACGCCTTGCCGCGGACGTTGTCTTGTCGCGTCCGGAGGCTTGCCGCTCACCGGGCCTCGCCGGGACGCGTGGCGCGTCGCGGCGAGTTCCTTGAGATGCCTTGGTTGGCCTTCCCGGCAAGCTCCTCTTGCCGGGGTCTTGTGCCTTGAGTGGCCTTCCCGGCAAGCTCCTCTTGCCGGGGCCTTGTCTCCTTGGTTTGAATACTTTGTTCTTGAATGACTCCAAAGGAACCACAGAGGACCTTGGCGGTCGCCCGGCAAGCCTTGCTGCGGGATGTTGCGACTGCCCGTGCACAAGTTCGGGATACTAGGGTACCCCTACTCTAGTACACCGACAGGAGCCCCCGGGCCTGGGCCATACACGGTGCCAAGCGCTGTTGGGCCAGGCCCAAAACAGGGCACGGGCACGCGCGGCCTGGGTCACGCCGTATCTTTCTCCGTATCCACCGCGCCCTCCTCGAACGGCACGCGTTGATTGCGGCGTCATGGGAGAGACCGTGGGTGGTTTCTTTATTCGGAAAGGCGGAACGTCCGCCCCCTCCCTCTTTATAAGCAGGGGAAACAGGGGCAGTTCGCCCATCCGCCGGTTGCGATTCCAACCTCGAAAATCTCCGCCACTCCCCTTCTTCTCAAAGCCGAAAGAGAGCAGCGCTCCGCCCCCCATTGCCACCAGCACCACCAACGCCGTCGACCTACCTCACCACTTCCGCCATGGCTCCGAAAGCCGAGAAGGGGAAGGTCGTGAAGTCGGCCGAGGCGCAGCGGCTCGCGGCACTGCGAAAGGAGCGGGCAATCTTCCCCCCCAAGCTTGCCGCGAGGGACCTGAGGGAGTACTACTACCTCTACTGGTCGACGGAGACACGGGCGCACCCGCGCACGACGGTACTTCCAGCCGTCGCTTGGAAAATGGCTCCAACTGGATACCCCTTTTTCGCCTTGTTCTTCTACTGCGGCCTCTGCCCGCCTTTCTCTGAGTTCTTCTGTGATGTTATGAACACCTACGGGCTCCGCCTCCTTGACTTCACCCCCAATGCTGTCCTGACCATGGCAGTTTTCACACATCTCTGCGAAAACTTTGTCGGAGTCCATCCAAATGTAGCCCTTTTTCGCCACTTCTTTATGCCCCGAGTTGAGAAGGGAGAGCCTTTATCCGGCGGAATCGCCTGGATCTCAAAAGCCGGCAAGAAGGAAGCTTATCTGGAGGGAGAGCTCCGCAGCAAGTGGGAGGAATGGAGGGCAGACTGGTGCTGGATTGTCGAGGAGGACCCGCAGCCGTTTACCGCCCGGCGCCAAACTCCAGTAGTGCGCGGCAGTGATTGGAGCAACGTGGCCCCGGAAGACGACAGGCTGAAGATCGCCGTCGCCCGGATCCAACGCCTCAGGCTTGCCGGGCTCACTGTAGGCGCCGTTGGCGCAGATTTCCTTCGCCGCCGCATCGCCCCCCTGCAGGAGAGGAGGAGACCCGCCTGGGAGTTCAAGAATGCGGCGGATATCATGAGGCTGCGTCCGGGCCTCAACTTCAACTTCACTGTTCTGGAGCTTACCGCGATGCTCCAGGAGCTGTTCAAATACGACCCTCAACATCCCGAAGTGTTCAGGTTGCCGAGGGGTGTCGTTCCACTGTGAAACAATTCCTCGCTCAGCCGCATCCGTGCAATGATGCCGCTGTGCGACTCGCATGGAATTGACCCAGCTTGGCTAGAGCCTGCAGACGACGTCGTGCAGATGTTCTTCGATGGCTTGGTAGAAATGCCGATCTGCCCCGACGAGTAGAGAGGCCTCACCCGGGACACCACCAACGAGGAGGTGAAGTGCATCGCCACTAGGTTGGAAGAGGCGGCGGCAGCCGCAGCCGCGGACGAGTTTGGATTCACCGTGGAGGAGGCAGAGGCAGCGGAGGCGACAAGCCTTGCCGAGCGAGAGGGGCTTGCCGGCGAGGAAGAGCCTGCCGGGCATGACGTCGGGTCGGGCGAGCCCGTCGAGGATACGAGCGGCTCGTTGGAGATCGACTCCTCTTCCTCCTCATCTTCGGGCAGCTTGCCGCAAGCAGAGCCCCCGGCTCCACCAAGAAGGTGTCTCCGCAAGGCTGGGGATGTAGCGGAGCGGCAGATGAGTCGACAGATGCCGCGCCGCGTGACACGCTCCACCGCGGCAAGTTCTGTTGCCGCGGAAGCACCTCACGCTGCTGCGGCAACTGGAGTGGGGTCTTCCCAGACCGCCGCTTCTGCTCCTGCCGCTTCTCATGCCGCGGCGGCAGCTGGAGCGGGGTCGTCTCAGACCACCGTCACTGCTCTCGCCAAGCGGCCAAGGGAACCTACTCCTCCGCCTCCTCGCGCTGGAGGTGAGCCAGGCTTTGACTTCTCCGCGCTCAGCTCCGACGAGGAAGAAGAAGAGTAAGATTCTTGTTGTACTTGTATTTCTTCAATTCTTGCTGTTTTGTCTCGTATCTCATTTGCTTTACTCTGAACTTATTCCTTTTTAGGACTCTAGCCCAGAGGGCGGTAAAGAGAGCCAAGGTCCCGTTGATTATCATCGAGGACGAGCCCACCGCGGCAGCAGGGGGTGCGTCCGAGACAACCTTGCCGGACCCGGCAATTGTTCTTCAGAGCAGCCCCCAGCACAGCCCCCAGCGTAAGTATATGGTTTGCTTCCCGCTGTTAGGCGCACATGGATACTCTTTGTTTGCTGATATCTGACTGTTGGTTTGTGTAGGAGCAGAGCAGCCCCACCAGGAGCGTCCGGAGATCGTCCCTGACATGCCATCTGCTTCAACTACACCGCCAAGGGAGAGTTCTCCGGCAAGGGAGAATCCTCCGATAAGGGAGAGCTCTCCGGCAAGGGGGAGTTCTCCGGCAAGGGAGAAGTCTCCGGCAAGGGACAACACCAGCGCCCCCCCGGCGGCGGGGACCACAACTGCAGAGCCCGGAACAGGTAAACCTCTTGCTTCGAAACTTCCCTTGGGTTCTTCTTCGTTTGATCTTCTTTTTGGATATTTGCTTGACTTTTCTTCCTTTTCCGGCCGTCAGACCCATCTGCTGCGGAGCCGATGGAGACCGAGGTTGTTGTCGACGACGCCGCTGCCACCGAAGAAGCGGCCGGCGCTGATGATCCCGCCGGCGAAGAGGCCGCCAAGGCTGCCGCCGCAGCAGCTGGCGAGGGGTCTGGCGATCGCACTGACGGCCCTGAGGCCGCAGGAGCGCCAGGCGCTATGCCGACCGCCGACCCTTCCGCCGCTACCGCAGCGCCAGGCTCCGAAGAGCCCCAGCCAGGCATCTACTTGAAGGCCGGCGATGGCGTCTTCATCAACCTCCCCTGGGCGTCAACGTCCAGGGCGCCGGTCGAAGGAGAAAGCTTCGACGTAGAGGTGCTCGCCTCCGCTGGGCTGACGCTGGTTGACGCGCCAAGCAGCAGCATCGGTGAGCCCGAGGAGGAGCGGCTGCTACAGAAGCTGTTGTCGCTCTACCGCGCTCGGCAAGCCAAGCTGGAATCCCGCGAGGCGCTTGTCGCGAAGGCGAGAGCAGACATTGAGAAGCGCGCGGAGGAGCTCCGAGGTCTCAACCAGGCAGCTCTCTGGTCCCTGGCAGAGGAGCGGGAGCGGCTCGCTGAGGAGCAGAAGGCCTTCCTCCTCGAGAAGGCTGACGCCGAAGAGCAGCAGGGGCTTGCCGCTGAGAAGCTGTCTGCGCAGGAGGGCGAGCTGGCGCAGCGGAAGGTCAACCTTGATAGCCACGAGGAGGAGCTTGCCGCGCGCGAGCGAACATTTGGTGGAGCTCTCAAGCAAGCAGAGGACGCTGCCGCAGCTGCCGAGGCCGCCAAGAAGGAGCTGGAGACGAAGGTGGCGCAGCTGGAGGCCGATCTCAAGGCGAGCGGCGAGGAGCTTGCCGCGCTCAAGCGTGAGCGGGAGAAGGACGCCTACAGCCACTCAGAGCTGCAGGCCCGTCTCGCCGAGAAGGACAAGGAGCTCAGCGCCGCCAAGGAATCCAACGCAGATCTTGAGTTGAAGCTGACCACTTTGACCAAGACGCTGGACGGCGCCAGGGAGCAGGAGGTGGCCTTGAAGGAGGAGATCAAGGCCGACAAGGCGCTGCTAGAGAGTGCTGCCGCCACCCAGAACACTTTTAGGGAGACTATGGAGCACTGGACGAAGGGTCTTGTGAATGCTGCCGCAGACATTGATAGGGAGCTGGCGCAGTTGGGGATGGAGGATCTCGGGTATCCCTCCGATGAGAACCTCCAATCCAGCGCCAAGCTCACCTTGTTCTTCAAAGGCCTGGCGACGGCCCTCCAGCGACTCCGGGAGAGGATCCCAAAGCAGCTGGCCGACGAGTCGCGCAAGATCTGCGCGGGAGCTCTTCAAAAGGTGTTGGTGAAGGTGGCCTTCCGCAACCCGGGCCTCAACCTCACCAACGTCCTCAAGACCCTGCCGCCGGATGCTGATCTGGAGGCGCTCAAGGCCCTTATCGCACCCATTGTGGACAAGGTGAGCGGGATCAAGAGGGTTGAGGGCGATCGTGTAGACTAGTCCGCCCGTTTTCTTCTTTTCTTGTCGCTGCTGGTCGTGTTATGAAAACAATCTATTAGAGCCGCGATAAGCTATTTTGTAATATAACTCTATTTTGGGTAGTGATTGCAATGTCATTTCCTTTACTTGATTCCTTCCTTTGTATGTTTTTGCCCTACGCTTTTAGGGAACTTGCCGGCGCAGGCAACTTAGCCGTGAGCGCTGAGTGCGGGACGTCAGCAGCCTACTGGCGGTGCCGTTACCGACAAGAAACCTTGTCGCAACTAGTCGCAGCTCACTTAAGTTGTTGAGCGGACTCGAAACAAAGCAAGGGCGCAACTCTAGTCGCAGCACACTTAAGTTGTTGAGCGGACTCGAAACAAAGTAAGGGCGCAACTAGCCACGAGCTGGTTCCTCCGCGCACAGGTTTTCCATACAAAGCATGGTCGTTCAAGGAAGATAACTTAAAAATTAAAAAAAATCTGATTGCTCAAACTTTGGCAACTTAGCTTTTCTGTTGTTTGCTTTCTGGCAAGGCGAAACTTTCTTGAACGACGCCTGGTCCATACCATTATCTTCTCCTCTTCCCCCCCGGCAAACTTGTGGGCGAGGGAACCTTCCTTTCCTTGAGAAAAAAGAAAGAAGAGAAAATAAAGATATGGAGCCTTATGGCTCGTTATTGCTTACCGGGGGTTGGCGCTGCACAAAGTGTCAGTTAACTCATGCAAAAAATAAAAAGCATGAAATTGACAAGATGTGCGGAGCACATGAGCTTTATTTATGCACAGGGTCTGCGCCTGGCTTTGTACAAAGGATTACATGCAACAGCGCGGCAAGACTTGTACAAAAGGTGGTTGCCGGAACAGGGTCCGGCAACCGCGCCTTACGGGTAAAACTTACGAAGATGCTCAATGTTCCAGGAGTTGCTCACCGGAATGCCATCTTCGGTCTCAAGGCGGACAGCGCCAGGCCTAGTGACTCGTTTCACCCGGTAAGGGCCTTCCCACTTCGGCGTCAACTTGTTGGAATTCTTGGCGGACTGAACGCGCCGAAGAACAAGGTCGCCTTCCTCGAGACTTCTGGCGTTAACTTTGCGGCTATGGTAGCGGCGCAAAGCTTGCAGGTAGCGAGCAGCTCGTACAGCAGCCTGAAGACGGTCTTCCTCAAGGAGCAGCGCGTCTTTTTGTCGCAGCTGCTCTTGCTCAAGCTCATCATAAGCGAGCACTCGAGGTGACCCGTATACGAGTTCCGTGGGGAGAACTGCCTCTGCTCCATAGACTAGAGCGAAAGGTGTCTGGCCAGTGGCTCGATTTGGCGTCGTCCTGATCGACCAAAGAACCACCGGCAACTCCTCAATCCAGTTTCTTCCGCACTTGTGCAGCCTGTCGAAAGTCCTGGTCTTGAGCCCATGCAGCACTTCAGCATTTGCCCTCTCCGCTTGACCATTGCTTATGGGGTGAGCAACAGAAGCGAAGCAGACCTTGGCGCCAAGATCTTGGACGTACTGCATGAAGGTGCCACTCGTGAATTGCATACCGTTGTCGGTGATGATCCTGTTAGGGATCCCGAAGCGGCAAACAATCGACCTGAAGAACTTGACTGCTGACTGTGCTGTCACCTTCCTCACTGCTTCCACTTCCGGCCACTTTGTGAACTTGTCGATTGCAACGTACAAGTACTCAAAGCCCCCGACTGCTCAGGGGAAGGGGCCGAGGATGTCGAGCCCCCAGACCGAAAATGGCCAGGATAAAGGGATCGTCTGGAGAGCTTGAGTTGGCTGGTGTATCTGCTTGGAATGGAACTGGCACGCTTCACACTTGGTTACTTGTGCAGTTGCATTCTGGAGGGCTGTTGGCCAAAAGAAACCTTGCCGGAATGCTTTGCCGGCAAGTGCTCTTGCGCCAATGTGGTGACCACATATGCCTCCATGTATCTTTGCCAACAGATTTTGTCCGTCTTCCCGGTGAATACACTTCAATTTCACACCGTTGAGTCTTCTTCTGTACAGTGTGTTGTCGACAAACTGGTACATACTTGACTGCCGGGCTACTCTTTCCGCTTCTTCTTGCTCTTCGGGAAGTTCTCTTGTCTGAAGGAAATGGACAATCTGCTATGCCCATGCTGGAGCTTGCGGCTCGACAACAAGGACTAAAGGCACATCTGCTGCTGCGGGAACATCCGCTTCTACGGCGAGAACCTGCGGCTCAGCCGGAGCTTGACGTTCCCCGGCAAGCTTGCCGGAGCAAAACTTGTCGGGAGCGTCTGCTTCAATGGAACAAACCCTGGGGCTTGTTGGAGCAGACTGCTCCCCAGCACTCTTGGTGTTGATCTTGGGGACCTTCTTGGCGGCGGCTTCGGGAAGCTCTGCCGGAAAATAGTCACCAGAAATCAACTTCCTCTTCTTGCTCTGTCCAGTTGATGGCGTTACAGACGGTTGAGTCAGCTTGAGCACAAAGATCCCTGGTTCCACAGGTAACTTAAGTGCTGCGCACTTTGACAGGCCATCGGCAATGTCGTTCTGAGCTCTTGGAACATGTTCCATCTGTAGGCCGTCAAAGTGCTCTTCTAGCTTTCTCACTTCATCAACGTAGGCTTCCATCAATGGACTCTGATAACTCTTATTCACTTGGCGGACGACAAGCTGCGAGTCACCCCTGACAATGAGCTTCTTAATCCCAAGGTCTGCCGCAATCCTGAGACCGGCAAGCAAACCTTCATACTCTGCAGTATTGTTTGTTGCTTGCTCCTTGGGAAAGTGCATCTGGACTATGTACTTGAGGTGCTCTCCGGTGGGTGCGACAAGCAGCACGCCAGCACCGGCGCCTTGCAGCGAGAAGGCACCATCAAAGTACATCAGCCACTCTTTGCTTGCTTCCTTGACGGGGATGCTCGTTTCTGGAATTTCTTCATCTGGTGTTGGCGTCCACTCTGCTATGAATTCTGCCAATGCTCTGCTTTGGATAGTTGAAGTGCTCTCAAACTTGAGGCCAAATCTTGACAGTTCCAGTGCCCACTCAACAATCCTGCCTGTTGCTTCTGGATTCTGCAGTATCCTCTTCAGCGGAAAACGAGTGACAACTGTGATCTCATGTGCTTGGAAGTAATGGCGCAGCTTTCTCGAGGCCATGAGAAGGCCGAAAAGCAATTTCTGCACACCAGAGTACCTTGACCTAGCCCCCTACAGAAGGGAACTGACAAAGTAAACTGGGCGCTGCACCATTCTCTTCTGTATCTCCTCACGCGCCTGCGCAGATCCATCTTTGTCGGGACCAGAACTTGTCGGGGAAGCCCCCTGCCTGCCGCTGGATGCGCCTGTCGTGGTTGCTGGCTCATCATCTGCCTCCCTCTCCGCTACTAACGCAGCACTAACCACTTGATTCGTTGCCGCCAGATACAACAGCAACTTCTCTTGTGGCTTAGGTGCGACAAGTATTGGAGTGGAGGACAGGTATCTCTTCAACTCTTGCAGCGCAGCCTCCGCTTCCGGAGTCCATTTTATTGGACCTGCCTTTTTCAATATTTTGAAAAACGGCAGGGCGCGCTCAGCAGACTTAGAGATAAACCTGCTGAGAGCTGCCACGCAACCGGCAAGTCTTCATACATCCTTGACGCGCTTTGGTGCTTCAATCTGCTCAATGGCCTTGATCTTGTCGGGATTGGCTTCAATTCCCCGCTGAGACACGAAGAACCCGAGAAGCTTGCCGGAAGGGACTCCAAACACACACTTCTTGGGGTTGAGCTTGAGGCTGATCTTGCGCAGATTTGCAAAAGTCTCGTCTAAATCTTGAATCAGAGTTGCCTTGTTCTTGCTCTTGACCACTATGTCATCCATGTAAGCTTCCACATTTCTGTGTATTTGTGGCTCAAAAGCGGCATTGACTACCCTTGCGAATGTTGAACCAGCATTCTTTAAACCGAAAGGCATTCATCTGAAACAGTACGTGCCACATGGAGTGATGAATGCGGTCTTTTCCTCATCCTCTTCTGCCATGAAGATCTGATGGTATCCTGAGTATGCATCAAGAAATGAAAGCAAGTCACATCCGGCCGTGGAGTCAACAATCTGGTCAATGCGCGGCAAGGGAAATGGGTCTTTGGGACAAGCTTTGTTAACATCGGTAAAGTCGATACAAAGCCTCCATTTCCCGTTTGCCTTGCACACGACTACAGGATTGGCCAACCACGTAGGATGGAGCACTCCCCTGACAAGGCCTGCTGCTTCCAACTTCTCGATTTCTTCTGCGATGAATTCTTGGCGCTCCACTGCTTGTTTCCTGACTTTCTGCTTGACGGGCCGCGCATGAGGACAGACGACAAGATGGTGCTCAATTACTTTCCTGGGAACACCGGGGATGTCAGACGGTTGCCACGCAAACACGTCGACGTTCGCCCGCAGGAAAGCAATGAGCGCGCTTTCCTATTTAGGGTCGAGAGTGGCACTGATGGTGAAGGTACCACCAGTGCCGTCCTCCTTGGCGGACACCTTCTTGGTCTTTGGCGGAGCTGCCATTGTCTTCTTACACTTGCCAGTGGAGCTCGATGGTGCGTCCTCGATGGTAGCGCAGCACTCCGAAGAGGTGCGCTTGCCGGAGTGGGCATCAGAACTCTTACCGGACTTGGTCTTATTCTTCCCCCCGGGAGCTTCAGCGGAAAGTGACTTGCGATCCGTTGTGGCTGCCGCTTCCCGGTAGATCTTGTCGGCACAGATAAGAGCATCCTTCTTGTCGCCAGGGACAGAGATGACACTTATCGGGCCTGGCATCTTCAGCATGTTATACGCATAGTGAGAGGCCGCCATGAACTTGGCGAGCGCTGGACGGCCGAGAATCCCATTGTAAGGCAATGGAAAATCGGCAACGTCAAAAGTGACCTTCTCAGTTCTAAAGTTCAACTCGCTGCCAAATGTTACCGGCAACGTGATCTTCCCCTTCGACTTGCTCCTTCCCGGGTTGATTCCTTGGAATGTGCCGGTCTCTTCGAGCTCGCTGTCAGGGACCTGGAGTTTCTGGAGCACAGCGGAGGAGATCAGGTTCAAGCCGGCCCCGCCGTCAACTAGCATCTTAGTGACCTTGAGGTTGCGGATAGTTGGTGAAACCAACATCGGCAAGCACCCGACCATAGTCGTGCGATCAGGGTGGTCCTCAATATCAAAGATGATAGGCGTGCTGGACCATTTCAGAAGCTTGCGTGACTCGACGGGTGGTTCTGCTGCATTGACTTCCCGCACCCACTGCTTGAGTTGGCGGTGTGAAGTATGCAGAGAAGCACCGCTGTCAACGCACAAGACCTCTGTGGCTTTCTGGAACTCCTGCTCACTGGTCTCGACATCATCCATGTCTTCGTCGTCGTCGTCATCTTCATCCTTGTCGCGGCCGCGGGGAGGTCTGTCTCCTTGCCGCTGCTTGGCCTTGCCGCGGCGTCCTCCCCGGCCGGGGCGCTTCGTGCCGGGTCCTCCAGCACCTCCTTGGGCTTTCTCCTTGTCGCGTCGCTCGTATTCGGCCTTTTGCAGCTCGACAAGCTGCTAGACCTTCTTGCAGCTTTGGAGGTCATGGCCCTTGGTGCGGTGGATCTTGCAGTACTGTTTGTTGGTGCCGTCCTACTTGTCGACGACCGCCACAGCCTGGCAGTTGGCGCATGCGGCAACCTCCTTGCCGGAGCTAACAACTTTGGCTTTCTTGGTGCCACCTTCGTTGCCGGACTTCTCAACAACTAGCACATCTTTGCCTTTCCTCTTCCTGTTGTTCGGCCGCCGGTTTTTCCTTGCCGGAGCAGCATCCTTGCTGTCAGATCCTCCTGCTCCTGTATTCTCTCCGGGGAGTTTCCTCCCTTCCTCAGCACGTGCACACTTGTCGGCCAGGGCATACAGCTCACTGACGTCTCTAAGCTTGCGCATCGCCATCTCCTCCCGCATCCTGCGGTTACGCACGTTCTGATGGAACGCGCTGATAACCGCGGCAGGGTGGACATCTGGGATGTTGTGCTGTACACGGCTGAATCTCTGAATGTACTTGTGCAGGGGCTCTCCTTCCTTCTGGGCGAGCAGATGAAGGTCATTCTCTTGGCCATGAGGTTTGTGGCCGCCTGTAAAGGCGCCGACAAACTGATGGCATAGGTCTGCCCAAGAGGATATGGAGTTGTCCGGCAAGTGCATGAGCCAGGACCTGACGTTGGGCTTGAGCACCAGCGGGAAGTAGTTGGCAAGGATCCTGTCGTCCCGCCCCCAGCAGCTTGCACCGCGATGGTCTAGATGCCTAGGAACTCCGACGGATGCGACTTGCCGTCGTACTTCTCTGGTACGTCTGGCTTGAAATTCTTTGTGCTGGGCCACTGGACTTGCCGCAGCTCACGGGTAAACGCAGGGCAACCTACCGCGTACGGCAAGTCGCCTGGTTCCCCTGGCGCATGCATGTCGACAGAGGGCCCAGCGCGCTGGTCCGATTGACGCCGCGCTTCCCTTCGGCGCTCGATGCGAGTTCGAGCATCTTCTTGCTGTCGTTCGTGAAGAACTTGGTGTTGATCGCGACGGGCTCGTGGATCCGATGACGCGGTGGAGTCGCTGTCGAGGTGGATCCGGTGAGGCGGTGATCTTGGCCTTCGCGGCGGGGAGTGCACGATGGTTGCACCCCCACCGGTCATGTCGCCACCGGCTCGTGCCTGGCTGACTTGCCGCGGCTGCGATGTACTCGGCTGCCATCGAGCGTCGCCGTTGGCAAAGCCGATGAGACTCTGAATGGTGGCCCTCCAGCCGTCGATCTTGTCCGTCGTTGGAGGGTAGTCTAGGAGCAGTTGAGCTCGCGCCAAAGCTTCTACTGGAGTGGCGGGTAGCGGTGGCGAACGGTGTGAGGAGCGGGATATGCTCGGACTTCTAACTGTGTTAGAAGGAGCAGTATCCTGTCCAAGCGACCGTGCCTCGCTCGCGCCAGCACGTTGGCGCGCATGCTGGTCTTAAGCATTCCGAGATCCACCAGCTCGATCTGGGTCCAGCAAGCGTATGGTACTGTAAGTACCGTGACGCTGCCGGTCCCGCGCCTCCTGAGATGAGCGCGGTGCATGCACGGACGCCGAGGTCTTGGAGTCCGCCCATTCGTTGTGGGAGCCGGCTATGCTGCCGATGGGCAGCGCAACCTTGTCCTTGGACCTGGCGGCACCGTGAGCTCCCTCGTCGACGCCCGTTCTTCCGCCGGCATCTACCGCACCAGCCATTTGCTCCGGCTGTGGTGGGTTTGTCGCGGACGGAGTAGCCGCCTCCGAAGCCTTCTTCTTCAGCGGCATGTCGATGAAGATGATGAAGATCTAGCTCATGTGAACGCCGGATCAGGTTCACGCAACCTCGACGCCCCCTACCTGGCGCGCCAAAGTTGTCGGGGAAACTGATCCACGAGCACCTATGGGGACCGGCGGACCGGGCCCCTTTCGGTTCGGCGGGGGCGGAGATCGCACGAAGAGCAGATCGAGGCGGAGCACACGAGCAGTTTACCCAGGTTCGGGCCGCACGGATGCGTAAAACCCTACTCCTGCTTTGTGGTTTGTATTGAGTTCTTGCTTGGGAGCGCCGAGTGCTACAGTACACTCCAGCAGCTAACGAGACCGAGTGTGAGTGTTCTTCTGTCCCCCTCTATGTTGCGCATGTGCCTCCTTTTATATGCTCAAGGGGTCACCGACAGGTGGCGACGTAGACAGGGGTAAAAATGGAAAGGTGTTGCGGTTGGTACAGCTACCTGTACAGTGTATCATACCTAACCCTGACGGCAGGGGACAAGGGCATTAAATGCCCATCTGCGTCGCCAAAACAGTGCAAAAAGGGACCGTCAGGGATGCCACCGTTCGCCACGATGGCAATCTTGTCAGCGCCGCTTGCCACCGCGTACCGCTGGCTGCACAGCCTCCCGCCACGCACGCCTGGAAGGGTCCCCGAGCGACACGTTGGTGGATGTGCTGGAGCATGGGTACGGAGTGGTAGCTTGCCGTGGCAAATGCCTTGCCGTGGTCGTTGTCTTGTCGCGTCCGGAGGCTTGCCGCTCACCGGGCCTCGCCGAGACGCGTGGCGCGTCGCGGCGAGTTCCTTGAGATGCCTTGGTTGGCCTTCCCGGCAAGCTCCTCTTGTCGGGGTCTTGTGCCTTGAGTGGCTTTCCCGGCAAGCTCCTCTTGCCGGGGCCTTGTCTCCTTGGTTTGAATACTTTGTTCTTGAATGACTCCAAAGGAACCACAGAGGACCTTGGCGGTCGCCAGGCAAGCCTTGCCGCGGGATGTTGCGACTGCCCGTGCACAAGTTCGGGATACTAGGGTACCCCTACTCTAGTACACCGACATAAGCATTTCATTTCAATTGCCTACAAACATATGCATTGAAGTTTTCTTGTTTAACAGTAAAGTTATCCAATTCATCCAAGCATTGACTAGAAGACTTAGTATAAGGAATATTACCTTCATCAAATCTATAGAGAGAATTTACCTCTATTATCTGTGTTGGGGTATCGAGACCATGTATTTCTTCAATAGGTGGTAAATTCTTAACATCTTCAGCTTTAATACATTTTTCTTTCATAGATTTCTTTGCCTCTTGCATATCTTCAGGACTAGGAAATATAATATCTCTCTTCTACGTAGTTAGCTTGGTCGGTGGTTTAGGAAGATTCCAATCATTACCATTCCTCAATATATTATTCAATAGTTCTTCAGCTTGTTCAACAGTTTGTTCCCTGAAAACACAACCAGCACAACTATCTAGGTGGTCCCTAGAAGCACCGGTTAGTCCATTATAAAAGATATTAAGTATTTCATTTTTCTTGAGAGGATGATCACGCAAAGCATTAAGTAATTGGAGAAGCCTCCATCAAGCTTGAGGGACATTCTCTTCTTCAATTTTACCCAAAGTTAAATATTTCTTGTAAAGCAGCATGTTTCTTATGAGCAGGAAAATGTTTTTCAAAGAAGTAATATATCATATCCTGGGGACTACGCACACAACCAGGAGCGAGAACATTAAACCATATCTTAGCATCACCCTTTAATGAGAAAAGAAACAACTTAAGAATGTAGTAGTAGCGAATTTTCTCCTCATGAGAAAATAGGGTGGCTATATCATTCAATTTAGTAAGATGTGCCACAACAGTTTCAGTTTCATAACCATGGAAATGATCAGATTCAACCAAAGTAATTAACTCAGGGTCGACCGAGAAATCATAATCCTTATCTGTAACAAAGATAGGTGAAGTAGCAAACTTAGGATCATATTTCATTCTAGCATTTAAAGATTTTTCTTTCAACTTGACTAGTAATTTCTTAAAATCATCTCTATCCTTACAAGCAAGAAACTCTTTAGCTACTTCCCCATCCATAACATAACCCTCAGGTATATCAGGCAATTCATATCTAGGAGAGCTAGACCTGATAGGTGTTTCAAAGTTGTGAGTTTCAAAGACTTCATCAGTTTCAGTAATTTCGTCAGTTTCAGCATTCTCAATATTTTTAGCTCTAGCAAGTTGTTCATAAAGAAATTCACCTAGTGGCACGGTATCATCAAGCAAGTACTAGCATCATCATAAGCATCATTCATAACAGAAGTAGCATTATCAATTACTTGCGACATAGCAGGATTAATAGGAGGTGGTGGTGTGCAAGCTTATTCAAAATAGAAGGTGAATCAAGTGCAGATTATGATGGCAGTTCCTTACCTCCCCTCGTCTTAGAGGGAATGATCTTGGTTCTGGTATCTTTCAGGTTCCTCATAGTGATCAACAGATATACATCCAAAGTGACTCAGCAAATAGAGCTATGCTCCCCGGCAACGGCGCCAGAAAAAGGTCTTGATAACCCACAAGTATAGGGGATCGCAACAGTTTCTGAGGGTAGAGTATTCAACCCAAATTTATTGATTTGACACAAGGGGAGCCAAAGAATATTCACAAGTATTAGAAGTTGCGTTGTCAATTCAACCACACCTGAAAGACTTAATATCTGCAGCAAAGTGATCAGTAGCAAAGTAGTATGGCAATTTGATAGTAGCTATAACAGTAGCAATAGTAATAGGAACAGGAACAGTAGCAGTTTTGTAGTGATTGTCATAGTATGGCGAAAGTAACTTAGCAAAGATCAATATATGAAAAGTGTAGGCGTTGGATCAGCGATGGATAACTGTGTTGGATAATATTCATCATGTAGCAGTTATAACTGATGACCCACAAGTATAGGGGGTCAATCGTAGTCCTTTCGATAAGTAAGGGTGTCGAACCCAACGAGGAGCAGAAGGAAATGATAAGAGGTTTTCAGCAAGGATTAAACTTTTGGATCCAAATCATCCCTTACGAAGTAGCGCATAAACTAGGGTTTAAGCTTCTATCACTCTAGCAACCCATCATCTAATAACTAATCCACAATGCATTCCCTTAGGCCCAAATATGGTGAAGTGTCATGTAATCAACGTTCACATGACACCACTAAGGGAATCACAACATACATATGATGTCTACTACGCAACTTTATTCTTGTAGACACGTGTTGGGCCTCCAAGCGCAGAGTTTTGCAGGACAGTAGCAATTTTCCCTCAAGTGTATGATCTAAGGTTTATCAATCTGTGGGAGGCGTAGGATGAAGATAGTCTCTCGCAAACAACCCTGCAACCAAATAATAAAAAGTCTCTTGTGTCCCCAACACAAAAAATACAATGGTAATTTGTATAGGTGCACTAGTTCGACGAGGAGATGGTGATACAAGTGTAATATGGATAGTAGATATTGATTTTTGTAATAAGAACAATAAAAATAGCAAGGTAGCAATTGATAAAACAGAGCACAAACGGTATTGCAATGCTTGAAAATGAGACCTAGCGTCTGTAATTTCACTAGTGCAATCTCCCAACAATGCTAATATAAATGGATCATATAACCATCCCTCAACGTGCGATGAAGAATCACTCCAAAGTTCCTATCTAGCGGAGAACATAAGAAGAAATCGTTTGTAAGGTACGAAACCACCTCGAAGCTATTCTTTCCAATCAATCTATCCAAGAGTTCGTACTAAAATAACACCAAATAATTTCATATTCATAATACTCAATCCAACACAAAGAACCTCAAAGAGTGCCCCAAGTTCTACCAAAGAAACAAACACAAGAACGTGCATCAACCCCTATGCATAGATTACCCCAATGTCACCTCAGGAATCCGCGAGTTGAGTGCCAAAAAATATATCAAGTGAATCAAAATAATACCCCATTGTCACCATGGGTATTCATATGCAATACATATATCAAGTGCTCTCAAATCCATAAAACTATTTAATCCAATAAAACGAAATCTCAAAGAGAAAACTCAATTCATCACAACAAGATAGAGATGCGAAAAAACCATATAATCCAACTATATTAAGAAAGCCCGCGATACATCAAGATCGTGACATCTCAAGAACACGAGAGAGGGAGAGAGAGATTAAACACATAGCTACTAGTACAAACCCTTGGCCCCGAGGGTGGACTACTCCCTTCTCATCACGGTGGCCGCGAGGATGATGAAGATGGCCACCGGTGATGATTTCCCCCTCCGGTAGACTGCCACAACGGGGTCTAGATTGGTTTCTCATGGCTACAATGCCTTGCGGCGGTGGAACTTCTAACCTAGGGTTAACCCCGAGGGTTTTGGAATATTTGGCAATTTATAGGGCAAAGAGGGGGTACGGGAGGCCACCGAAGTGGGCACAACCCACATGGGCACGCCTGGGCCCCCAGGCGTGCCCTGGTGGGTTGTGCCCCCTTGGGGCACCCCCAGGTGCTTTTCTGGCCCACTGGATGTCTTTTGGTCCATAAAAAATCAACAAAAAGTTTCGCGATGTTTGGACTCTGTTTGATATTGATTTCCTGCGATGTAAAAAGCAAGCAAAAAACAGCAACTGGCACTGGGCACTGGGCCAATAGGTTAGTCCCAAAAAATGATATAAAGTTTCTATAAAATGATTGTAAAACATCCAAGAACGATAATATAATAGCATGAATACTTCATAAATTATAGATACGTTGGAGACGTATCAGCATCCCCAAGCTTAATTCCTACTCGTCCTCGAGTAGGTGAATGATAAAAGAAATAATTTATGGTGTGAATGCTAGCAAAGTGCACAAGTTTTATCAATGAAAATTTCAATCACTTTCCCTAGCATCTGAACAACAATTCTTTCTTATGAAACTTCTCATGTTAAAGTAGCAACCAATTCACATGTTAAGGTTCAAACAACAATTTCTCTTTGAACTCAACAACCTATATTCTTAATCACCAAACAATTGCAATTCAAATTATTCGACAAAGTCTAAGTAACAGCTCCACATACTCAACCATCATATAGTCTTCTATGATTGCTAACACTCACCGCATACACATGAGCAAAACATTTCAACCGGACACATAGAAAGATAGGGATTTCACTACAAAAAAATACACTTCCGTGATGATACGTGTTTGTCACTGAAAGTGCTTGTTATCGACTAGAGGGGGGGTGAATAGGCGATTTTTATGGAAGTCTTCAAAACATGGAAGTTTCGAAGACAAACAATAGAAATGACCCTATTGATATGCAGCGGAAGGTAAACTACACTAAGTAAACCATAGTCAAGTATGCAATGAAGTGAAAGTATGAAGACTAATAGCAGCTAGGTAGTAAGGATCAGGATGGAAGATGGTATGAAGCCAAACATTGATAGTAGTCAAGCAGTGAAGACAAATAGGTAAAGCAAACAGGCAATGACTTCACGAAGACAAACTCTAAGTAAAGAGAGGGAGAGGATAGAACCAGTCACTTGTTGAGGACACAGGATTTGTTGGACCAGTTCTAGTTGCTGTGACAACTGTACGTCTGGTTGGGGAGGCTGAGACTCAACTCAGAAGACCGCGTCTTCACCTTATTCCCCTTGAGCTAAGGACACCCAGTCCTCGCCCAATTACTCTGGTAAGTCTTCAAGGTAGACTTCCAAACCTTCATAGACTTCGTTCACCGGCGATCCACAATGACTCTTGGATGCTCAGAATGCGACGCCTAACCGGCTCGAGGATTCACAGTCCTCAAGTGTAACAAGTCTTCAGGTCACGCAGACAGAAAGACTTCAGTGATGCCTAACACTCTTTGGCTCTGGGTGTTTGGGCTTTGTCCTCGCAAGGATTTCTCTATCTCAAAAGCTTCGGGGGTGGGTTGCTCTCAAACGACAAAAGTCGTGCACTAACTCTGAGCAGCCAACCAATTTATGGTGTAGGGGGTGGGCTATTTATAGCCACTGGGCAACCCGACCTGATTTTTCCGAAATGACCCTGGGTCACTAAGGAACTGACATGTGTTCCAACGGTCAGATTTCAAACACATAAGGCAACTTTACTTGGAATACAAGCAAAGCTGACTCATCCAGCTCTGGATAAGATTTGCTCTCATTGTCTTCGCTCGAAGACATAGGATTTTGGTTGAGCATCACTTCAGTTACTCCGACTTTGTTCACTTGGACCCCACTTAACAGTACTGTGGTTCCTATGACTCAACAAAGAAGAAAAGGAAACAACGAAACAACTAAGTCTTTGCGCTCCATAGTCTTCACTCAATGTCTTCTCATGTCATAGTCTTCAATGTGAATATATTCATATACCACCATTGTCTTCAATGTCTTCATACATTTTTAGGGGTCGTCTCCGGTAGGTAAACTGAATCAATAAGGGACTACTACCTGTGTTATCCTACAATTCTCACAAACACATTAGTCCCTCAACCAGGTTTATCGTCAATACTCCAAAACCAACTAGGGGTGGCACTAGATGCACTTACAATCTCCCCTTTTTGGTGATTGATGACAAACTGGTTGAAGTTTTCAGCGGGGATAAAGTACGTGAAATTGTAAAGGATAAAGGTATTGTCTTCATAAGTAGCAAAAGGCTCCCCCTGAAGATGTGCATATAAGTAATTTGCTTTTGGAATGCAAATGCACATGGCAGGTTGTACTTGTGGAGATCCTCTTCAACTTATGACGACAATTCATCATGCATGATTTGATATAACGAAGATAATGACATGCATAATGAAAAATGGACGTCTGCAAAATGACCTAAGTGCGGAAGTTATCATCGCACATGCGGAATTTATCATCGCATCACACAATAGCAGAAAACGTAGTAGACGACCATCAAGTTTAAGTGTTACAACCCAAAGAACCAAATGTATCAAAAGCGAGAGTTGTAAACACTAGGCAAAAATATAAAGCAACCGCCCATATGGAACCGCTTGAAGACTATCAACTCATATGCTTCTCCCCCTTTTGTCAGAAAGGACCAAAAAGGTTTGAAGACATAGAGCTTCTACTCGTTCCCAGAAGGAGTAGGAAAAGATGCAGGGTCGACGTTGGGGTTTGGCAGTGCAGACGAACTTGGTGCAGTGTCGATTTGCGCTGAAGTCGTGGGGGTTGAAGTAGCATCATCTTCATCATCGATCACACTGGCATTCACCGTTGCAGCGGAGGAAGAATAGTCAGAGTCTTCAAGAGATGGAGTTCGACGTAGGACAGAATTCCGTGGGGGAGTGGTGTCAAACTTGAATCTTTCAGTGAAGGCATCGTCTTGAAGATGTGCTTCATCACTGAGCAATGTCAAACTCCTCCATGATCACAGACAGGTCTCATGGGTAACAAAAGCATTCTTGGTGGCAAGATTGCGAATGCGATTGACGTCCACCAAGAGGCTTTGCATCTACCGCTTCAGCCAGAAGTGATGCTTATCTTGTTTCTGATGCAGTGCCACAAGAAGTTCTCGGTCATTCAGAACACGAGAGCGCTTCCGAGGCCTTTGGGCAATGGTGCTCTCAGTAGCTTCAGTCTGAGCACGGTGAGCTAAGCAAGTATTGCCAGCCAATGGATAGACACGAGTGACTGCTTGGACCCCTTCAATGGGTTGCGAGAAGCTTTGGTGATCAGCATTTTGAAGACTAACAGGCTCCTTGGCAGGCTCTGGGTATATGGCTTCAACCGACATATCAACCTCTGGCAGAAAGATCAGATGGTTGCGAGCAGAGGGTTGATAGTTGACAGCTGAGTGGAGCTTGATGAGGCGCATGACCCACGAAGCATAGAACTTCAGGCCAAAAAGATCAGAGCCAGACGCAGCCAACTGCCTGATAGAGAAGTCTTGAGCATTGAAGCTGATGCCATTGAAGATATAAAAGACCAAAGTCTTCATAGCTCCTTCAAGTTTTGCTGCTGAGGAATGTCCTTTGACAGGCCATAGAGTTCGCCTGATGATGTGATATATGGTGCGAGGCAGATACTCTAGGTCGTCGACAAGGAATTCCTTTGGGTATTCAGCATCTTGTGGGAGAGGCTTCATCATGCTCAACATTTGTCTCATGTTGGGCTCTGGCTTATGGAAGATACACTCCAAAGCATTGCGGTGAAGCTGACAACCAGGTTCATATAATTCTCCCGGAGTGGGCAGACCGGTAAGCTCAATGATGTCAAAGGCTTTGGCTTCATGATGGACGTTGCCTGTCATCCACTCAAGGACCCAAGTCTTCAGATCCCTGTTGTATCCGCGAATGTGGAGGGTAGCATAAAATTGAAGCAGAAGTTCTTCATTCCAAATGATCCTTGTCAGTCACAAAGTTAAGCAAACCCGCATCACGAAAGCAGTCAAGGGCTTCTTCAAGGCATGACAGTCCAGCAATGGCTTAACTGTCAAGATGCATATGTGGTAAGATGCGCCCTTGATCATAAAGAACACATGAATAATAGCTGCATGATACGTCTCCAACGTATCTATAATTTTTGATTGCTCCATGCTATATTATCAACTGTTTTGGACTATATTGGGCTTTATTTTCCACTTTTGTATTATTTTTGGGACTAACCTATTAACCGGAGGCCCAACCCATAATTGCTGTTTTTTGCCTATTTCAGTGTTTCGGAGAAACAAAATATCAAACGGAGTCCAAACAGAATAAAATCTTCGGGAACGTGATTCTCTCACCGAACGTGATCCAGAGGACTTGGACCCTATGCCAAGGAACCGAAGAGGCGCTCACGAGGGTGCCCCCCCCTTAGGGCTGGCCCCTGCCTCGTGGGCCCCTCGTAGCTCCAGCGACATACTCCTTCCTCCTATATATACCTACGTACCCCCAAACGATCAGAACAGGAGCCAAAAACCTAATTCCACCGCCGCAACGTTCTGTATCCACGAGATCCCATCTTGGGGCCTATTCCGGAGCTCCGCCGGAGAGGGCCGTCATCACGGAAGGCTTCTGCACCATCATAGCCTCTCCGATGAAGTGTGAGTAGTTTATCTCAGACCTTCGGGTCCATAGTTAGTAGCTAGATGGCTTCTTCTCTCTTTTTGGATCTCAATACAAATTTCTCCCCCTCTCTTGTGGAGATCTATTCGATGTAGTCTTGTTTTTTGCGTTGTGTTTGTTGAGACCGATGAATTGTGGGTTTATGGTCAAGTCTATCTTTGAATAATATTTGAATCTTCTCTAAATTCTTTTATTTATGATTGGTTATCTTTGCAAGTCTCTTCGAATTATCAGTTTGGTTTGGCCTACTATATTGGTTTTTCTTGCCATGGGAGAAGTGCTTAGCTTTGGGTTCGATCTTGCGGTGTCCTTTCCCAGTGACAGAAGGGGCAGCAAGGCACGTATTGCATCGTCGCCATCGAGGATAACAAGATGGGGTTTATTTCATATTGTATGAATTTATCTCTCTACATCATGTCATCTTGCTTAAAGCGTTACTCTGTTTCCAACTTAATACTCTAGATGCATGCTGGATAGCGGTCGATGAGTGGAGTAATAGTAGTAGATGCAGAATCGTTTCGGTCTACTTGTCACGGACGTGATGCCTATATACATGAACATACCTTAGATATTTTCATAACTATGCTCAATTCTGTCAATTGCTCAACAGTAATTTGTTCACCCACCGTAGAATACTTATGCTCTTGAGAGAAGCCACTAGTGAAACCTATGGCCCCCGGGTCTATTCTCATCATATCAATCTCCATCACTTTAATCTTGCTTTGCTTTTTTACTTTGCTTTTTTACTTTTCACTTTGCATCTCTATACCAAAAATACCAAAAACATTATCTATCAGTTCTCAATCTCGTAAGTGACCGTGAAGGGATTGACAACCCCTAATCGCGTTGGTTGCGAGTTGCTATCGATTTGTGCAGGTACGAGGGACTTGAGCGTGGCCTCCTATTGGATTAATACCTTGGTTCTCAAAAACTGAGGGAAATACTTACGCTACTCTGCTGCATCATCCTCGCCTATTCGGGGAAAACCAACGCAAGCTCAAGAGGTAGCAAGAAGAATTTTTGGCGCCGCTGCCGGGGAGTCTACGCAAAAAGTCAACATACCAAGTACCCATCACAATCTCTATCTCTCGCATTACATTAGTTGCCATTTGCCTCTCGTTTTCCTCTCCCCCACTTCACCCTTGCCGTTTTATTTGCCCTCTCCTTCTCCTTCTCCTTCTCCTTTCCTTTCCTTTTTCCGTTTGCCTTTTTTCTCGCTTGCCTTTTGTTTGATTGTGTGTTGGATTGCTTGTTTGTCGTGATGGCTCAAGATACTACCAAATTGTGTGACTTCACCAATACCAATAATAATGATTTCCTTAGCACTCCGATTGCTCCTCTGGCCAATACTGAATCTTGTGAAATCAATACTGCTTTGTTGAATCTTGTTATGAAAGATCAATTCGCCGACCTTCCTAGTGAAGATGCCGCTACTCATCTTAATAGCTTCGTTGATTTATGTGATATGCAAAAGAAAAAAGATGTCGATAATGATGTCGTTAAATTGAAGCTATTTCCTTTTTCGCTTAGAGATCGTGCTAAAGCTTGGTTTTCGTCTTTGCCTAAAAATAGTATTGATTCTTGGAACAAGTGCAAAGATGCTTTTATCTCTAAGTATTTTCCTCCCACTAAGATTATCGCTCTTAGAAACGATATTATGAATTTTAAGCAACTTGATCATGAACATGTTGCACAAGCTTGGGAGAGAATGAAATTAATGCTACGTAATTGTCCTACACATGGTTTGAAGTTATGGATGATTATACAAAAAATTTATGCCGGATTGAATTTTGCTTCTAGAAATGTTTTAGATTCGGCCACGGGAGGCACTTTTATGGAAATCACTTTAGGAGATGCTACTAAACTCCTACATAATATTATGGTTAATTATTCTCAATGGCACACTAAAAGATATACTAATAAAAAAGTGCATGCGATAGAAGAAATCAATGTTTGAGTGGAAAGATGGATGAACTTATGAAACTATTTGCTACTAAAAGTGTTTCTTCTGATCCTAATGATATGCCTTTGTCTACTTTGATTGAGAATAATAATGAATCTATGGATGTGAAATTTGTTGGTAGGAATAATTTTGGCAACAACGCGTATAGAGGGAATTTTAATCCTTGGCCTTACCCTAGTAATCCTTCTAATAATTATGGAAATTCCTACAACAACTCTTATGGAAATTTTAATAAGATGCCCTCTGAGTTTGAGAATAGTGTCAAAGAGTTTATGAATCCACAAAAGAATTTCAATGCTTTGCTTGAAGAGAAATTGCTTAAAGTTGATGATTTGGCTAGGAACGTTGATAGAATTTCTCTTCAGGTTGATTCTTTAAAGCTTAGATCTATTCCTCCCAAGCATGATATCAATGAGTCTCACTAGTAGAAAAAGGGTCAAACGTGAAGCACATTAGTGCCGGTTTGAATTTGAGCCGGCACTAGTGTGTCCATTAGTGCCGGTTCCAACGGCTAGCCGGGCCACTCTAATTAGTACCGGTTCGTGGCGAACCTTTAGCACTGGTTCTTGCCACGAACCGGTACTAATGAGAGTGGTGGCAGGATGTTGTCAGTCTGGGGCCCCTCCAGGTCACGAACCGGTACTAAAGGTCATCCTACATAAACCCTTCGTCCACCCGCCGAGCTCGCTCTGTTCTTCCCCTTTCCCCTCCCTCTCTGTTCTTCCCCTCTTCCTCTCGAGCTCATCACATATTTCGCCCAAAATTTGTCAAGATTTGAAGGTCCCCATCGATTCAAATGATCACAAAGGTTAGCAACTTTTTCCTTTCATCTCTCATTGCTAGATTAGCTCTTGCAATGCTTTATATAGTGTTTAATTTGTGAGTTTAGTAATTTGGGAGGAATTATATGTGCTAGTATTTGATTTATATGCAATTTGAGGTCAAAAATAACACTTAGTTTGCATATGTAGGTGTGGTTTACTTAGTGCCTTCAAAATCTCCGCCATAACCACCATCGATCGCCCGCACCGTCCCGTAGCCGGCACCACCTTGTGGTGAGCCTCTTGTTCATGAAATTTTATATAAAATTTGATGTTTGTGTGATTTGGATATATAGTTACTCGTATAATTATCTTACCCGTACGTTGTTTGTTATACATAGTGCCATGGTATTGATATCCTCCCCCGTCGGCCCTCGTCCTTGTTATGATTCGGATGTGGTATATATATATTCTCTTTTAAAACTAGTTGCATTTCGTGTTTATGACAAATTATGCCCATCAAGTTGACATAGATATTTTTTCTAGGAGGTATGTGAACCAAAAATTCCAACCGACCCTATTGTCGAGAGGTTAAATTTAGTAGAAAGAGAAGACGAGTACTTGAAAGAAAAATTGAAAAGAATTGAGGGGGAGAAGATGGAATTGGAGTTGCATGTTGCCGATGTCATCGATGATCACAAGTTCAAGATGGAGAAAATGCGCTTGAAGATTAGAAAGATTAGAAAATATGCCATCGATAGTGAGGCTTGGTATCATTATGTTGTTGGATCAATTGTTACCTTAGTTGCGATCTTGATCGCATTTGTTGTTGCATTTAAATGCTTTAGCTAGAGAGTTATTTGTTTGTTGCATTTAAGTGTTGTATGAACTTTATGTATTGTATTAATTTGGTGTTTTCGGTGCTGTGTATTGAAGATGAGCCGGCAATGGATGTACGATGACCGATGCTCTCCCGAGTTCATTAATGGCGTGCAAACATTTCTGCTTGCGGCTGAGGCAAACAAGCGGGCGGATGGTTTTATGCCTTGTCCATGTGCTGGCTGTAAGAATGGTCAAAATTACTCTAAGTCAAGAACCATTCACGTCCACCTGTTTAAGTCCGGTTTCGTGCCCCACTATAATGTTTGGACCAAGCACGGAGAAAGAGGGGTTATGATGGAAGACAATGATGAAGAAGAGGACGACGATAGCTATCCTGGCCATGGGTTCCCTGAATACGATGATACAACAATGGGGGAAGAAGCTGACCGGTAATGCGGGAAGAAGCTGAGCCGGCAATGCGGGAAGAAGCTGAAGAAGAGGCATCAGATGAGCCCGTTGATGATCTAGGTCGGGCCATTGCCGATGCAAAGAGAAACTGCGCAAGTGATTTGGAGAAGAAGAAGTTGCAGCGCATGTTAGAGGATCACAAAAATTGTTGTACTCGAATTGCGTAGGTGACAAGAAAAAGCTGGGCACCACACTGGAATTGCTGCAATGGAAGGCAGAGAATGGTGTATCTGACAAGGGATTTGGAAAGTTGCTGGTAATGATAAAGGATATGCTTCAAAAGGACAACGAATTTCCCGAGAGTACATACGAAGCAAAGAAGTTTGTCTGCCCTCTAGGGTTAGATGTGCAGAAGATACATGCATGCCCTAATGATTGCATCCTCTACCGCGGTGAGTACGACGATTTGAACGCTTGCCCGGTATGCGGTGCATTGCTGTAGGATCGGAAGTATGTCTAGAGGGGGGGGTGATTAGACTACTTGACCAAATAAAAATCTAGCCTTTTCCCAATTTTAGTTCTTGGGAGATTTTAGCTATCTTAGCACAAGTCAAGCAATCTTCACACAATTCAAGCAAGCATGCAAAAGAGTATATGAGCAGCGGAAAGTAAAGCATGCAACTTGCAAGAATGTAAAGAGAAGGGTTTGGAGGATTCAAACGCAATTGGAGACACGGATGTTTTTGGCGTGGTTCCGATAGGTGGTGCTATCGTACATCCACATTGATGGAGACTTCAACCCACGGAGGGTAACGGTTGCGCGAGTCCACGGAGGGCTCCACCCATGAAGGGTCCACGAAGAAGCAACCTTGTCTATTCCATCACGGCCGTCGCCCACGAAGGACTTGCCTTACTAGCGGTAGATCTTCATGAAGTAGGCGATCTCCTTGCCCTTACAAACTCCTTGGTTCAACTCCACAATCTTGTCGGAGGCTCCCAAGTGACACCTAGACAATCTAGGAGACACCACTCTCCAAGAAGTAACAAATGGTGTGTTGATAATGAACTCCTTGCTCTTGTGCTTCAAATGATAGTCTCTCCAACACTCAACTCTCTCTCACAGGATTTGGATTTGGTGGGAAGAAGATTTGAGTGGAAAGCAACTTGGGGAAGGCTAGAGATCAAGATTCATATGGTAGGAATGGAATATCTTGAGCTCAACACAAGTGTAGGTGGTTCTTTCTCAGAACATGTGTATTGGAAGTGTAGATGTGTTCTGATGGCTCTCTCCACGAATGAAGAGTGGGTGGAGGGGTATATATAGCCTCCACACAAAATCTAACCGTTACACACAATCTGCCAAACTCGGTGGGACCGAATCATTAAACTCGGTCGGACCGATTTAGCAAACCTAGTGACCGTTAGGATTTTCGGTGGGACTGAGATGCAACTCAGTAGGACCGATATGGTTAGGGTTTGGGCATACCGTAATCTCGGTGTGACCGATTACACAAACTCGGTGGGACCGATTTTGGTAATAAGCTAACCAGAGAGTTGGTCAGGTAAACTCGGTGGGACCGATTCGCTCTTTTCGGTGAGACCGAAATGTTACGAAAAGGAAACAGTGAGTTTACATTGCAATCTCGATGGGACCGATCGCTCACTTCGGTTAGACCGAAACGTTACGAATGGAAACAGAGAAATTGCAATCCCATCTCGGTGAGACCGAGATCCCTATCGGTGAGACCGAATTGCTAGGGTTTGTGGCAGTGGCTATGACAAGTGAAACTCGGTGGCGTCGGATACAAAGAATCGGTGAGGCCGAGTTTGATTTTTGGCTTAGGTCAAATGTGGATGTGGGAAGATAGTTGAGGGTTTTGGAGCATATCACTAAGCACATGAAGCAAGAGGCTCATTAAGCAACACCTCATCCCTCCTTGATAGTATTGGCTTGTCCTATAGACTCAATGTGATCTTGGATCACTAAAATATAAAATGTAGAGTCTTGATCTTGAAGTTTGAGCCAGTCCTTTGTCCTTATAATTTTGAGGGATCCACTTTCCTCATCCATGCCATGCCATCCATTGAGCTTTTCCTGAAATATTAATCTTGGAATAATGTTAGCTCAATGAGCTATATGTTGTTAGGAATTACCAAAACCACCCAGGGATAGTTGCACTTTCAATCTCCCCCTTTTTGGTAATTGATGACAACATATAGATCAAAGCTTCGACAAATGATAATAAGAATGAAATATATCGTCGCTTTGAGAAGTATGTGATAAGCAAGAGCTCTCCCTAAATTTGTGCATATTTTAAGATTTTCTTTGGACTGCAAATGCAGAATGAGTTAGGATCATGGGTTACTCTTCCATGTCACATACCTCTTGGTGGAGCGCTCAAAATGATAAGAATTAAATACATGCACTCATCACCAAGCAAAGTGAATGATCAGAATAAGAATAAACTGATAATAACATCCAACAAGCATTAAGTGTAGCTTATGATCAAACACATGATCATCAATGTCTCATAGATTAAGGCATAGTATCTCAAGCACTCAAAAGCAAATAAAGTTTCAACCAAGAAGACAAGAGAGAACAAATGCAAACTCTCTCTCTCTCGAAGCCTATGATCTATACATTTTTCTCCCCCTTTGGCAACAAGTTACCAAAAAGTTCATAGAAAATGCATAGCACTAAACGACTCTCGGGCTTGGTCTTCAGTTGGTGGAGTCTGGATGACGCCAAGGACGAAGGCTTCAGTAGAAGTGGTTGGAGCTGCTGGGGTAGGACCTGGAGCTGGTGGAACTGAAGCTGTAGCTGGTGCAGAAGTGGTGGCTCTGGTGTCAGGAACTGGCATTGCAGACGATCTCTGAGCTCTGGGCACTCTGGCAAATGCATCAGTTGTGGTCTTGCCCTTCCTCTCCTGCATATCATCCTGTAATTGCTCCACGGCAGACTGAATCTCAGTTACTTTCACATCTAGGTCATAGAACTTTTATTCCATGATTCTTTCCAGGCTCTCTTGGTATCGAGTCAGGGTGGCTAGTCCTTCCTCAATTCTCAGAGTGGATGTTATAAGGTAACTGAGCTGCTCTTGCTTGTTCTTCAAGAAGTACTCAGATGCCTCCTCTTGAGTTGGCATCTTGGCAGCTTTCTCCATTTTTGCCTTCTCCTTCTTTGCTTGTGCATGTGCAGATGATGGTTCATTCTCATTCATGACAACTTGATTGACCTCAAAATCTGGATGGATGGGCAGGTGTTCCTTATCCAGCAGGTATGTGTCTGTGCCCATCTTTGAGTTAATCAACTCCTGAATTTGTGGGGCATATCCACAGCTCCTCTTCTGATCAGCTATTGTCCTCTTAATGGTTTCTACCATGAGGCTCATCACTTTGAATTTATGTGGCACATCAAATATGTGAAGCAAATTTATTGCATGGCCTCGGATCATCTTGTGATCACCTGACTTGGGCAAGAGAGTGTGCCTTAGAATCCAGTTGATAGTGGGCAGCCCTGACAGAAGGAAGTGCACTGAGCCAAACTTGAAGGTTTCAAGTGCTTTGTTTGGGATCTCCTTGTACATATTTGACATGGAATCGTGATCCATCTTCTTCTTGGCATAGATATCCAAGTCATCTTCCTGCTCTTCTGGGGCATTGATCAGCTGTGCCCATTCAGCAACTGTAGACTGATATCTAGTGCCTTGTGACATCCAAACTATCCTGCCATCTGGATAGAAATGTGTTGTGGAGTAGAATTGCATAATGAGCTCCTCATTCCACTTTGTGAGCTTTTGCCTAACAAAGTCTGCAACTCCACAAGCACTGAAGTTGTCATACACTCCAGGATAGTGTTCTTCGTTCTCCTTGATATATTCCCAGTCAACCCATCTCATGTCACACACTATGGGCTTCTTATCCAGCAGCACTGTCTCATAGAAATCTTGTTGTTCCTTGGTATGAAACCTGTAATCCACAACAGTTCTTCTCCTTGAAGCATCTGGATCTGCTTCTCTCCACTTCCTCAGCCCTGAATCTCTTCTAATTTTCATGTCCTCAGCCACAAGATGAGCATCATTGTGGTATGGGATCTTGGGCTTGAGCTTCCTGAGAACTTGTCCTTCTTCTTCTTCTTCTTCTTCTTCAGCAATATCAGGCACTGGGGCCTTATTCTTTTCAACAGCAGATATATTCCTGGTGTTCCTCTTAGGTGCACTCTTGGGCTTGGAGGCAGCTTTGGGTGCTTCCTTGGGCTTAGATGAAGTAGCCCCTATCCTTATGGCATCACCCATAAGCTTCTGTGCCTTGGGTGCTGGTGCAACAACCTCTTCTTCTTCTTCTCCCTCAGAGTCTCTCCTCATGGAGGGTTTGCCAAGAACTCTGGTAGTAGTGGTTCTGGCTCTCTTCTTCTTCTTCTTCTTCTTCTTATCTTGGCCACTTGCTTCCTCTTCAGATTCCATGGTAAACTTCATGGTTTCTTCAGTTACAGTCTTCCTAGGCTTAGAAGTAGGAACTCTCCTTGCAGGTGCCTTTTTATGCATTCCAGGCTTGATGGCTGTAGCTGACCCATATTCTTTCTTGAGCACCTTCTTCTTAGATGTGGCTTCCTCTTCTTCCACATAGTCCTCATCCTCTGATTTAGAAGTTCTCTTCTTGCTAGCTCTAATGGCAGCCTTAGGCAAGTTGCTTGGGGTGCTCCTGCTACCCTCATCAGAGCTGCTAGAGGGACTAGTGCCCTCACTCATATGAACCTGCTCCTCAGATTTGTTCTGGCTGTCACTCTAATCAGACATGTTGCAAACTCTGACTGCTGACCCTGTGAATAGATTATAGATGAGATAGAAAGGATGAGCATCACAAAATGCAGAGATTTTTGCAAAAAAATGAGCCAAAAACTTAGTTTTAGTTTTCCACAGAAAGCATTTCGGATCATCCGATTTTCAAACTCGGTGATACCGAAGCAGCTTTTGGAACCTAAACTAGTGAACTCGGTCAGACCGAGTCACCGTTCGGCGGCACCGAGACTGCTAGGGTTTCACAAAGTCCTGAACTCGGTCTCACCGATTTGTAATTCTTGGTCAGACCGAGAACCACATGTGCAATGGCCGTGGCCGAATCGGTGGAACCTAGTTCTGCAACCCAGTGGGTCCGAGATGGTTTCGGCGGAAACCTAAACCTAAATTTTCGAATCGCAACTATTCTACAGATTGATTTGACTGGATAGGAGTGTTTCAATTGTAGCAAGAATCATAATGAACACAATGTGCTAGGAATCATACGGGGATAGCACTGTGATCGAGTCCATACCCTAGTTCGGCGGTGGAGTCGCTACGGCGGCAACGGCGGAGGCGAAATCCATTGACGGCGGTGGAGACCAGCGACAGGAGGCGGCTGGTGACGAGGAGGACGGTCCGGAGACCCAGGAGGCAGAGCGAGCTATGCGCGGGCAAAGAGGTTTCGGAGAAATTTCCAAAATTTTGCCCGTGAGTATATATATCCCGACCCTGTCAGTGTGAGCGAGTGGAACAACTCGGTGGCACCGAGATGCATAACTGTTGACAGTTATAGCAACTTGGTGTGACCGAAAAGTTCAAATCGGTTGCACCGAGGTGAAAACCTAGATCGACTTAGTGATCTCGGTATGACAACAATGAAGGAATCGGTCAGACCGAAAAGCACAAAGAAGTTTTGGAAGTTTAAGTCTATGACAAATCGGGGACTCCGAGTGATCCTCACACAGAGTGGTTTGAATCTGACTTGATCAAATTTTGTGATGTAGCATGAATAGAGTTTGAGACGAGAAAAGTATAGATAGCTAGAGAGGGTTCTTAGGCATTCTTGTCCATCCACTTGGCAAAAGAAAAGAAAACCAATCAATCAAAACAACAAGTGGATGTCCTCGAATGATTAAAATATGCAACCAACATGCTCACACAATAAGATGGCAATTGAAATATGTGGCAAAGCATGCACAACCAATTCTAGCATCTATCAAGCAATTGGCGATGACTAGGTCATCTATATATGAGTATATTGACTTAGGAGTCAAATGAGAACATTTGATCATAGGTCATACTCATCGTTTAAGCACAAGTGGGGTTACCACTTTTATATAAAGCATTGTTGTGTTCACACCATTAGAGTTGCTTTAGCTCAAGTCTTAGAGTAAAGCTCCCCCTAGATGTGATATCCCCCCTAAGAGGGATGAACTAACCTTGGGTTTTTTCGATGATGACTTCATGTAGATGTTGAAGATGTGGATGCTCAATGTTGGTGTAGATCAATTGGAGCTATCCATTGGAGTGAGTTGCACTTTCAATACCTACATGGGTTAGTCCCACAAGGAACAAGCAAGAATATCCATAGACATAGAGTGATGCACATACAAGATGATGTCTATGAAAGCTTTTAGGTTACCTTGTCTCTTGTCTTACCAACAAGAGGGTTTGTGACTCCTTGAACTAGTGCAAGATGTGGAAGTTGATTGCACTTGTTCTTGCCAAAATGATAAGAGTGAAGTATGTTGGCGGAGTCACCCTCAAGAACTCTCTAGTTCTTCTTCTTCTTTTGGATCCACACCATCTTGATGGGAATCCTTGGAGTTGTAGTTGTACTTGATGAAGTGGAACTTGAAGTAGTCTTGGGAATCCACTTGACTAAGGTCTTAGGAGCTTCTTCAAATGCATCAATTTCCTCTTGAAGCTTGTCCTTGCCTTTTTGCTTGTAGTCTTGTGGTGGAAGATCATCTTGAGCTTGTGTCCCTTTGAAAGAAGTGGGATCATACTTCTCTTGTTGAGGAACAAACTTTGTCTTGGGGTATTGATCTTCTTCCCACTCAACTCCATTGGCATTGAACTTTCGTTCAAAACCAACACCTTGATTCTTCCGGTGCCTTCCTTGCTTGCGTACAATTTCCTCGAATTGCTTACTTCCGGCAAGGCTCTTGTAAACTCCTTTCTCTATAATTCCTTTCAATAGGCTATTTTCTTGCTCAAGTGTAACTTGGCTAAGAGAATCATTAGTGGAATCAAGAGAACTACTAGAAGCAACAATATTGGATTTAACATGATCATTGTTACTACTAGAGGAAGAATCTTTCTTGTACTTGTTAGTAGACTTGACTTGAGGCATGTAAATGGATAAGAGTAAATGCTTGGCAATGTAAGAAGAACTTTTCTTACAAAGATCATCATTGATTGCTTTTAAGAACTCATGCTCTTGCTCAAGGTTGAGCTTTTCAAAGCGTAATTTCTCATGTGTCCTTAAAAGTTCTCGATGATCTCCTAAGATAGTTTCATGAGCTAACTTAAGAGTGTTTAGTTCTTTAGTTAGAAACTCAATCTTATCCTTATCATTGTCATTCGTTTTATCTTGATTAGCATGATTAATTGACGTTTCATCATAGTATTCATCACTAGAGTTGTCAACAAGTAAATCATCATCACCTAACAAGTCATCTTCATCACTATTGAAATCAACATACTCGGGATGTGATACCTATGGGCCTTTAGCCATGAAGCATGTTCCAACTCCTTCATTTGGTGAGTCAAATATGTCGTAGGAGTTGGTTGACACAAGTGCTAGACCGGCAACACCTTCATCTTGAGTATATTCGGAATCGGAGTGATAGCTTCTCTCGGAGTGGTTGTCGGAGTCGGAGCCGGATACCCATTCACCAACATGAGCTTGATGTCTTTGTTTTGTGTAGCTCCTTGATGACTTTTCTTTTCTTTCCGAATCCTTGCTTCTCCGTGTGTGTCTTCATTCATAACGATCATCTCTACTCCTTCTTTCTCTAGATGGTGATTCTTCTCTTCTACTTCTTATTTTGGGAGAGTCTTCTATTCTCTTGTAGGGAGCCGTACACTCATTGGAATAGTGTCCGGGCCTCCCATAATTGTAGCAGTTTCACTCTCGACTAGAAGATCTTTTGTCATTGTAGGACCTTGACTTGGAGCTTCTATCTTTGCTTCTACTCTTGTAGAGCTTGTTGAAGTTCTTCACCATTAAGTTCAATTTTTCATTGAAGGTTTGCTTTTCACTTGATGATGTGGGGGCTTCACATGAGGCTTTGTAAGCGCCACTTGATTCGTTGTGAAGTTCCTCTTTATCCTTGAGTGACATCTCATGAGCAAAAATCTTCCAATGACTTCCGTTGGCTTGAGATCTTTGTAATTGGGCATCATTTGGATCAATGTGCACAGGATATCATATTTTCCATCCAAGGCTCTTAGGATCTTCTTGATGATGAATCTATCGGTCATCTCTTCACTCCCTAAGCCGGCAATCTCATTTGTGATAAGAGCAAGCCTGGAGTACATTTCAGTGACACCTTCACCATCCTTCATTTTGAACTTGTCAAGTTTACTTTGAAGCACATCCAATTTGGATTCCTTGACGGAGTCGGTACCTTCGTGCATATCAATCAAAGTATCCCAAATTTCCTTTGCATTCTCAAGACGGCTGATTTTGTTGAAATCTTCGGGGCACAATCCGTTGAAGAGAATATCACAAGCTTGAGCACTGTATTGCAGCATCTTCAACTCTTCCGCGGTAGCTTCACGGTTTGGTTCTTTCCCATCAAAGAAGTCACCTTGCAAGCCAACACACACAATAGCCCAAACGGCAGGGTTATGTCCAAGAATATGCATTTTCATCTTATGCTTCCAACTAGCAAAATTAGTACCATCAAAGTAAGGACCTCTACGGTGGTAATTTCCCTCGCTAGACGCCATACTCTCCTAGGTTGTGAAACCAAGGCTATGACCACCAAAATCTATGGAAATCTAAGCAAATGGAGACCAAAGCTCTGATACCACTTGTAGGATCGGAAGTATGTCTAGAGGGGGGTGATTAGACTACTTGAACAAATATAAATCTAGCCTTTTCCCAATTTTAGTTCTTGGAAGATTTTAGCTATCTTAGCACAAGTCAAGCAATCTTCACACAATTCAAGCAAGCATGCAAAAGAGTATATGAGCAGCGGAAAGTAAAGCATGCAACTTGCAAGAATGTAAAGGAAAGGGTTTGGAGGATTCAAACGCAATTGGAGACACGGATGTTTTTGGCGTGGTTCCGATAGGTGGTGCTATCGTACATCCACGTTGATGGAGACTTCAACCCATGGAGGGTAACAGTTGCGTGAGTCCCCGAAGGGCTCCACCCATGAAGGGTCCACGAAGAAGCAACCTTGTCTATTCCATCACGGTCGTCGCCCACGAAGGACTTGCCTTACTAGCGGTAGATATTCACGAAGTAGGCGATCTCCTTGGCCTTACAAACTCCTTGGTTCAACTCCACAATCTTGTCGGAGGCTCCCAAGTGACACCTAGCCAATCTAGGAGACACCACTCTCCAAGAAGTAACAAATGGTGTGTTGATAATGAACTCCTTGCTCTTGTGCTTCAAATGATAGTCTCCCCAACACTCAAGTCTCTCTCACAGGATTTGGATTTGGTGGAAAGAAGATTTGAGTGGAAAGCAACTTGGGGAAGGCTAGAGATCAAGATTCATATGGTAAGAATGGAATATCTTGAGCTCAACACAAGTGTAGGTGGTTCTTTCTCAGAACATGTGTATTGGAAGTGTATATGTGTTCTGATGGCTCTCTCCATGAATGAAGAGTGGGTGGAGGGGTATATATAGCCTCCACACAAAATCTAACCGTTACACACAATCTGCCAAACTCGGTGGGACCGAATCGTTAAACTCGGTCGGACCGATTTAGCAAACCTAGTGACCGTTAGGATTTTCAGTGGGACTGAGATGCAACTCGGTAGGACCGATATGGTTAGGGTTTGGGCATACCGTAATCTCGGTGTGACCGATTACACAAACTCGGTGGGATCGATTTTGATAATAAGATAACCAGAGAGTTGGTCAGGTAAACTCGGTGGGACCGATTCGCTCTTTTCGGTGAGACCAAAATGTTACGAAAAGGAAACAGTGAGTTTACATTGCAATATCGGTGGGACCGATCGCTCACTTCGGTTAGAATGAAACGTTATGAAGGGAAACAGAGAAATTGCAATCCCATCTTGGTGAGACCGAGATCCCTATCGGTGAGACCAAATTGCTAGGGTTTGTGGCAGTGGCTATGACAAGTGAAACTCGGTGGCGCCGGATAGAAAGAATCGGTGAGGCCGAGTTTGATTTTTGGCTTAGGTCAAATGTGGATGTGGGAAGATAGTTGAGGGTTTTGGAGCATATCACTAAGCACATGAAGCAAGAGGTTCATTAAGCAACACATCATCCCTCCTTGATAGTATTGGCTTGTCCTATAGACTCAATGTGATCTTGGATCACTAAAATATAAGATGTAGAGTCTTGGTCTTGAAGTTTGAGCCAATCCTTTGTCCTTATAATTTTGAGGGATCCACTTTCCTCATCCATGCCATGCCATCCATTGAGCTTTTCCTGAAATTTTAATCTTGGAATAATGTTAGCTCAATGAGCTATATGTTGTTAGGAATTACCAAAACCACTAAGGATAGTTGCACTTTCAATTGCGCTATAAGATCAGCCACGATGACCCTGGTGATGTCAAGGGCGAGCGCCCCTGGAAGAAGATTCCTGCCAAGGTGATGTGGTATGCTCCTATAATACCACGGTTGAAACATTTGTTCCAAAACAATGAGCATGCCAAGGCGAAGCGATGGCACAGAGAAGACCATAAGAAAGACGGAAAGTTGAGAGTACCCACTGACGGGTCGAAGTGGAGAAAAATCGAAAGAAAGTACAGGAAGGAGTTTGCAGATGACGCAAGGAGCGTATGGTTTGGTCTAAGCACAGATGGCATTAATCCTTTTGGGGAGCAGAGCGGCAACCATAGCACTTGGCCTGTGACTCTATGTTTGTATAACCTTCCTCCTTGGTTGTGCATGAAGCGGAAGTTCATTATGATGCCAGTGCTCATCCAAGGCCCTAAGCAACCCGGCCACGACATTGATGTGTACCTAAGTCCATTAGTTAAAGAACCCTTACAACTGTGGAATGGAACAGGTGTACGTGCGTGGGATGAGCACATGGGGGAAGAATTTGACCTAAAGGCGTTGCTGTTCGTGACCATCAATGATTGGCCTACTCTCAGTAACCTTTCAGGACAAACAAACAAGGGATACCGTGCATGCACGCACTGTTTGGACGATACCGACAGTATATATTTGGCTAATTGTAAGAACAATGTGTACCTGGGACATCGTCGATTTCTTCCGAGCAGGCATCCCGTAAGAAAGAAAGGCAAGCATTTCAATGGTGAGGCGGATCACCGGACAAAGCCTCGCCACCGTACTGGTGCTGATGTACATGATATGGTCAAGGATTTGAAGGTGGTCGTTGGAAAGGGTCCTGGTGGACAACCTGTTCCGAATGACGCTCACGGACGCGCACCCATGTTGTCGTGGATTTGTCACGGCAGATGTCCTTAGTGTCAGGACTTAGTCGCGAGGCCAACGCATCTATGTGGTAGCTTGAGAGGGGTTGAGTGGGACGAGAGATGCAGGGCGGATCAACACATAAGACAAGGATTTAGACAGCTTCGGGCCCCGGGAAACATCATCCGGAATAGCCCTACATGCTGTTTGAGGCTAGATCTCATTATCATCATGAGGGAGTCGCCGTAAACCGGCTCTCCTCTAATTGTGTCTAGCCCTAAGATTGTTTCTTCTTGCTTGTAGCTTCTAACTCGTCCCCCTTTGGGGTACCCTGCCCCTCCTTATATATGTTGAAGGGGCGGTTTACATGTGGAGTCCTATTAGGATTAGGACTAGTCTATCTCTAATACAAACCGGATACAAGTCCTGGCCTTAACTCCTTGTAAGGCAAATATTCCTTTCCTCTTAAACCGGCCCACCATAGTTGAACCGACCTTCTGGGCCTTGGCCTTGTCATCCGTCTGATCCGCCCGCCGGGTTACCAGTGAGTCATAACGACCAAGCGGGTTGCTTGTAAACCACCAAGGTCAGGGTGGGTCTTCAGATAAACCGCCAAGTCCGACCGGGTTAACTTCCGTCCGGTTTACACCGCGGGGTGTATCCCCGACATTAGCCCCCAAGTTTAGCTTGGATTTATCCATGGTAAACTTATGCTGCAAATAAACACCAGAACAAATTTGACAGGTTGTGCTCCGGGTTAAGAATTTTTGTAAACCGGCACCTGATCGTCCTTAAGTCCTTGTCATTTCCTCCTTCTAGAAAATCTGGTTTAACAGGCCAGCTTCACAATCAACTTGCTGACATTGGTTTCTCATAGAAAATATATTGTGAAGAATAACTCCTTTGATTCAGCTCCCAATGCTTAAAAACAATATTGGTCCTTGAAATATTCATCTGATCTTCAGCCAGTTTAAGGACGCAGAACTTGCCGGTTTATCATTGCCAAGATCACCGGTTTATAAATATTGATAGCACCGGGCCCTATTTGTAATTAACATCCAGCTTGAAAATTTACCTCTTATATGCCTATCACTTGTAGCCCCCAAGTCTTAAGAAGGTAGCATAGCAACAGCTTAAGACTTGTTTCAATAAATATCACCATCTTGAAGAAATCCAAGTTGTTCATCTCAATCATTAGTCAGAATTAAATATTCCACATATGTAGCCCCCAAGTGCCGGGTTGTCATGCTTGCAGCAACCTGGGACTTGTAATTGTCTGATGCTCATAAAAACTTCAACCAGTGTAGCCCCCAAGGGCCGGGTCATTATGCAATAATGAGCAGGGACTTTGTAAATATAATCATGTAGATTTGAGCAATGATGTATAGCCCCAAAGGGCCGGCTCAGTAAGATAATATTGAGCTGGGACTTGATATATACTTCAACGAAAATAACATCATATGATATAACCCCCACCATGGGGCTTGAATTCACGTCCACAAGGTTAAGAGCCTTGTGCTTTACCAACTGAGCAGTGGACCCTTCAATATAATGGATAAAAAGCTTTGTACCTTGAATAGTTGACAGGAGCAATTGGTAGCCCCCAAGGGCCGGCTCATTATAATATGATGAGTCGGGTCTTCAATAATATGAGCAAAAAAATGACTTTGCATTAGCCCCCAAGTGTCATGGTGCATGCTTGCAGCGACATGAAACTTGTGTATTTGATGTAATCTCAACTTAAATAATGTAGCCCCCAAGTGCCGGGTCGTAAGCCTGCAGCGACTCGGGACTATTCCTTGAATTGTAGAATAAATCGTATCCATTGATAATATGATAGCCATTGTGCTAAAGCGACTTTGAAAACCTTAATCATAATACTGGTTATTGATAACCATAATAAAAATCCAGCCATGTTGGCTATTTGAATAATATAATCCTGTATGAAAACATTATTCATTCAATATCATAATGAAAATTCAGCCAAGTTTGGCTATTTGAATAACCCAATGATTTATAAGCGCATAATTCCAATGGCGCAATCCAAATATATACTAGCGACTTATAGTCCAAAGTCAGGCCGGTTTAATAGAACACCGGATAATTTCTCATCATATACTGGCGACTTATTGTCTTAAAGCCAGGCCGGTTTAACAAAACGCCGGATAATTTATCATCATACTGGCGACTTATCGTCTTAAAGCCAGGCCGGTTTAAAAAGCACCGGATAATTTATCATCATACTTTATTCAACCTGTTTCTGCATACAACAAGTTTAAAGTGTCCTGGCAGTTTACCGCCGGACAGGTCATAATGCCCAACATATAACCTGGGTTTATAACCAAGGCTGCACTTAAAAATATGAAATATATCATACCTGTGACATTGAATCACATCGTTGGTTTACCAACTTTTTGTAGTAAGAGTGATAACCCCAATATTTGAGTAATGATAACTCCTTTCATATTGTGCCGGTTTATGATAAAACCATACCGGGTTTGTGATAAACACCGGATTAACCATATATAATACTGGTGACTTGTAGTCAAACCAGACCGGGCTGATAATCTCCGGATTATAACTTGATCGTGTACTGACAACTTGTAGTTGAAAGCCGAGCAGGGTTGATAAACACCGGCTTACCCCATAATAGGATGGTAACAGAAAATCAAACCGGGCAGATAGCCTCCGGATTAAGATTTGACCGTGTTCCGTTAATTTGTAATTTGACAGTCAAACCGGTTTAAGAATTGTCGGTTTAAAGACGCAACGAAAGAAATATTTATCAAAACAAAATTTCAAGCAAAGGCAATGATAAAACCATTTGCAAAAAGAGGCTATTGAGCCGATCAAGTGGCGTTACCATAGTCGGACACGACCAAGCTCCCAATAGGCGTAGCTGTGGTTCAAGTCAGCCAGGTCCCCAAATGAAACCATGGCATTACGCCGATCAAGTGGCATGGCAATGGTTCGGGTTCGACCAAGCCCCCAAGTGACTCTAAGGCCTTTAGGCCGATCAAGAGGCGTGACCGGTTCAGACTTGACCGTGTCCCCAAGTGATCTGGTGGCTTTCGCCGATCAAAAGGTGTTGCATCGGTTCGGACACGACCGAGCCCCCAAGTGATCTGGTGGCTTTCGTCTATCAAAAGGTATTGCATTGGTTCAGACATGACCGAGCCCCCTAGTGACGTTGTGGCATTGAGCCGATCAAGAGGTGTGACTATGGTTCAGATATGACCAAGCCCCCAAATGATCAATAATATGATAAGCCAATAAGGCATGATACCTATGTTTGAACCGGGCATGATGGCAGCAAGTCCTCTTTGGCACCCTTTAACTTTTTGCAAGAGATAAATCCTTCTTGAACCGGATGTTAAACCGGATATTGAGAGCTTCAAAGCTTTGTGGGAGACATCCTTCCCTTGAACCGGATTTTAAAACGGAATCTTCATTTTCTGCCGGAAATTTTCTGACGGTCTTGAAACTCGAACTTGCGAGAAGTTAATTCCTTTTTGAACCGGACATTGTTAAACCGGATTTGAGCGCTTCAGAGCTTTGTGGGAGAACAAATTTCCCTTGAACCGGATTGTAAACCGGTTATTTGAGAGCTTCAGTGAGACTGACTTCCCTTGAGCCGGATTTTCAACCGGAATCCTTTCTGATGACCCGAATCTTCTTCATTGAGCCGGGATTTTGTAAATTTTATATACTTTCTAAACCGGAAATTTTCTGGCGGCCTTTAAATTTTCATCAATATAACAGTAGTCTCCGGGACCGAGTTATCTTTCCCTCCATCGTCCTGGGTTTCTTAAACCGGCTAAAACTGGCAAGATTTGCTGAGTCACGTCATCATAGCCCCCGAGTCTTAAAGGTGACTCGAGGAGTTGGCTTGAGACTCTCCATATTTGACCGTGATATAAACCGGCATAACTTGTATATCATTGATGTTGATAGCACGATGTGGATCCACAGAAGGTTGATGTGTCTGCGGCGGGTTATAAATGTCCCCGTATGAGCCGTGTCAGCAACTCGGCCAATGGTTCCTTCCAACTGGTGATTTGAAGTTAACCAGACTGTAGTGGCGGCGACTTATGCGCCTGCCCATTGAACCATCCAGTGCAGACGACGGTTGATGATAATTTGCCTCCAATTTAAAAGAAAGCCGGGCTACCCAAGTTGTGACTTGCTCATCCTCAATAAACAGCTCATGCAGATAGGTGCGGTCCGGTATGTTGATGTAGACCAGGCCGCGAGAGACGGACGGAAAATACGACCGCAGCATCAGAGGCGGCACGGACAGATGAGTCGGCCACGGCGTTGTAAACCGGTTCGGACGGGCGAGTTAATTCACAGGGACGGTCCCGGTGAGTTGAAGTAGTTTGGGCCGCAAGAGCGGCGACTTGCGCGCATCCATTTATCGGGTAATGAGGCACGGATGAATACCGGGTGCAATGCTGCCAGTATGTACTCCGTATCCATGGTATAAACCACATTCATAGTGAATAATTGTCCTGCGTACAAAAAATAGAGCAGGGCAGAGTAGCTGTTTGTCGAAGGAAATCAACATGTACTTAACAAAATATGTAAGATAAATATCACCTGATTTTTAGGCGACAGATGATCATTATATGGCGTCCGTAGATAACCAAGAATTTTTGTGCTGATCCTTTCAAGGGCCTTGCCAGAGTTCGTCGTAGTTTGTATAATCTTCACTTCAAGAAATTGGGGCATATTTATCCTCGGGAACGCCATCTTTCCGTTGGCTTTCTAGTCCTCTAGCCTCCACGTGATGAGTAGGAGTGCTAATTGGAAGTTTTTGATTATTGGGTTGGCTTCGGCCTTCACGTATACTGTAGATAATTTTTTGTAGGAGCAGTAGTGGATGTCCGCTGGCTTTGCTGATTCGCTGTACTGCTTTGAAGCGGTGCTTTGAAGCGGGGTTGTACTGCTTTCAGTCAGGCGCTCAAAGGCAAGACTGCTCAGCAGCAAAGTCACACACGAGCTGTGACAGACAGACTGGTACGAGGCTGGTGACGGAGACGAGACCGCTCGACGGTGACGCAGGCGCTCAGCAACTACCCCATCCGGCGAGTCAGCAGGGTGGTTTCAAAGCGCCCGGCGAGTCAGCGGCCGGCGGGTTAGCTGAGGTAGCAACCGAGTCCTGACGCAGTTATAAAGGTGACTGAGGAGGCTCTTGGTGAAAAGAGACAGCGGCTCGGCGGAGGCAGCGGCAACTTGAAATAGAGGCAGCACGAGGCCGACACACTGGTGAAAGCGGCTCGATTCAACGGGGACGGGTTGCCCAGCCTGCTCAAGGCGCGGTGGCAGTGGCGACTTTGATGACGGCCGCAACAGCGAAGATGAGGATACGACGGTTTGACAATGCGTCGGCGGCGAAGCGGACTAACAAGGGGGAGGCGACCCGACAACATAGAGATCGAGCCGGTTTACTGAGGCGACTGTGATTTGAAGGCTTCAGTGAACCGGAGCAAGGCGTGGACGCTCCGGCGAGCCGTTTGAAGTGTGTCCGCCACAGCGGCGGGTTGGAGAGGCGTGGCCGAACCGGCGACGAGTTGGAGAGGCGCGGCCGAACGGGCGACGGGTTGGAGAGGCGCGGCCGCGGGTCATTGATGGCGATTCAAAGGAGGCGAGGCGCGGCTGAACCGGTGACGGGTTGGCGCAGACACAGTCGGAAGCGGCTCAGCGCTGCTGTTGTTGATGCAGAGGCTGGCCAGCGGCTCACGGCGCGAACCAGCTCAGGCTTGAGGTGAGCGATGGCGGCTCACGGGTCCGGCAGGTTACGGCCGCGGCTGATAAGGTAGGGCGCCGGGCCAGGGGCGGCAAAGGTGTCCGCATGCCATGGCCGAGTCCTCCTCCGAATTGTGGAGGTTTAACCAATCCTGTTCGGGTCTTTCTCCAGGCCGTAATTATGCTGACGAAGCAAAAAGGCGGAGGCGGTTTGAAGACGGGCGGCTTGGAACGACAGTAGAAAACAGATCAGCCGGTCCGTCGGGGCGAGTTTGGCAGAGGCAGCTGCTTGGCGGTGGATCGACGGGGCGGCGCAGAGGCGGAGCGTCGAGGCGGCAGCAGCCGCAGAGGCGCAGGCGGCAGGGCCACGAAGATCGTCGGCCGACGGTGGCTGCCTGAGGCGGCGGAACAAGTCGCAAGCGTGGCTGTCGAGGAGTCTGAATCCAATCCACTTTTGGGTCCACCTCCCGCTTACTGCTAGTTTAGCTCTCCACGTCTGTCTCTTTCAGGCCGTGGCTTCCCATGTTTTTTTTTGGGTCAAACTTGATGCTTGACGTGATGGGGAAAAGTAGCACTTGAACTTCGATTTGATGCTTAATACGAGTAGTACTAGTTACTGCATCAAGAGTTGATCTTGTAGACAGCAAAAAACAACAGACATAACTCAGCAGATCAGACACGAGCGGCTGTGTCCGGCGTAACTTATGCCTTTGGCCATTAGCGATGACCAAGCAGATCGAATACATTTTAACTTTGGTTACGGCGACTTGTGCTTCCGATCGGAATAGATGTCACCGCTTCTGATCCGGATACGAGCGACGGGTTTGGATCGAATCTCAATCTTGCTCGGCTGCCTGTTGATGCAGATTCTTCCAGACCGGCCTCTCTTCATATGAAAAATATCGGACTTCTCAATCCATTGAAGAATCCCTTCAAGAACTTAACACCACCGTGCGCAGGCCCCATGGTGGGCGCCAACTGTCGTGGATTTGTCACGGCAGATGTCCTTAGTGTCAGGACTTAGTCGCGAGGCCAACGCATCTATGTGGTAGCTTGAGAGGGGTTGAGTGGGACGAGAGATGCAGGGTGGATCAACACATAAGACAAGGATTTAGACAGCTTCGGGCCCTGAGAAACATCATCCGGAATAGCCCTACATGCTGTTTGAGGTTAGATCTCATTATCATCATGAGGGAGTCGCCGTAAATCGGCTCTCCTCTAATTGTGTCTAGCCCTAAGATTGTTTCTTCTTGCTTGTAGCTTCTAACTCGTCCCCCTTTGGGGTACCCTGCCCCTCCTTATATATGTTGAAGGGGCGGTTTACATGTGGAGTCCTATTAGGATTAGGACTAGTCTATCTCTAATACAAACCGGATACAAGTCCTGGCCTTAACTCCTTGTAAGGCAAATATTCCTTTCCTCTTAAACCGGCCCACCATAGTTGAACCGACCTTCTGGGCCTTGGGCCTTGTCATCCGTCTGATCCACCCGCCGGGTTACCACTGAGTCATAACGACCAAGCGGGTTGCTTGTAAACCACCAAGGTCAGGGCGGGTCTTAAGATAAACCGTCAAGTCCGGCCGGGTTAACTTCCGGCCGGTTTACACCGCGGGGTGTATCCCCGACACATGTGGAAGAAGAAATCTATATTTTGGGATCTACCCTATTGGAAAGACCTAGAGGTCTGCTCCGCAATCGACGTGATGCACGTGACGAAGAATCTTTGTGTGACCCTGCTTGGCTTCTTGGGCATGTATGGGAAGACAAAAGATACACCTGAGGCATGAGAGGACTAGCAACGTATGCACGGAAAAGACGACATACATCAGGGTCATGCAAGCTATGCTCTTACCAAAGAAGAGAAGGAAATCTTCTTTGAATGCCTGCTCAGTATTAAGGTACCGTCTGGCTTCTCGTCGAATATAAAGGGAATAATAAACATGGCAAAGAAAAAGTTTCAGAACCTAAAGTCTCATGACTGCCACGTGATTATGATGCAACTACTTCCGGTTGCATTGAGGGGGCTTCTATCGGAAAACGTTCGATTAGCCATTGTGAAGCTATGTGCATTTATCAATGTAATCTCTCAGAAGGTAATCGATCCAGTAATCATACCAAGGTTAGAGAATGATTTGGTGCAATGTCTTGTCAGTTTCGAGTTGGTGTTCACACCATCCTTCTTCAACATCATGACGCACGTCCTAGTTCACCTATGCGCAGAGATTAACGTTTTGGGTCCTGTATTTCTACATAATATGTTCCCCTTTGAGAGGTTCATGGGAGTCTTAAAGAAATATGTTCATAACCGTGCTAGGCCAGAAGGAAGCATCTCCAAGGGACATGAAAATGAGGAGGTCACTGAGTTTTGTATTGACTTTATTCCTGACCTTAAGCCGATTGGTGTTCCTGAATCGCGGCATAAGGGCAGACTGGATGGAAAAGGCACGCTAGGAGGGGAACAAATAATATGTATGGACGGACATTCTCTCACTGAAGCACACTACACAGTTCTATAGAATTCCGCCTTGGTGGCTCCGTATATGGATGAACACAAGAATTTGCTACGCTTCAAACACCCAGAGCGGTCTGATGACTGGATTACACATGAACAAAGTTTCGCCAGCTGGTTGCAGACACGTACCATGCATGACGCCTCTATTGAAGATGACCTATACTTGCTGTCCTAGTTACCATCTTCGAATATAATGACTTTCAAAGGGAACGAGATAAATGGTAATACATTTTACACGATCTCCCAAGATAAGAAGAGCACCAACCAAAACAGTGGTGTCCGCTTTGATGCAGAAACCAAGACGAGAAAGGAAACATATTATGGTTATATATAGGACATATGGGAACTTGACTATCGACGTGGTTTGAAGGTCCCTTTGTTTCGGTGCAAATGGGTCAATATGACACGAGGCGGGGTAACGGAAGACCTGCAATACGGAATGACAACAGTGGGTCTCAACAATCTTGCGTATGCAGACGAACCATTCGTCCTAGCCAATGATGTGGCACAGGTTTTTTATGTGAAAGACATGTCTACCAAGCCGAGAAAAAGAAAAGATAAGGAAGCGAATGCATCGTACGATGAGCCAAAGCGGCACATAGTTTTTTCTGGGAAGAGAAACATCGTGGGAGTGGATGACAAGACAGACATGTCAGAAGATTATGAAAAGTTTGATGAAATTGCTCCATTCACAGTGAATATTGACCCGAGCATCCCGTTAAATGATGAAGATTTTCCATGGTTACGACGCAAAGGGACACACGCGAAGAAGAAGTTTCACGCCCAAAGATCTGGGATGTGATCAACTTCACTATCATCACTTTCTTCTGTGTTTCACACCCAGGAGGGAATCTCTGTAATAGTTAGGGTAGTTATGTGTTTTGGCATTTGAAACGCGAAGAAATTTTATGTGCAAACAAATTCTTTCTTGCCTTTACTGATTTTTAAAGTTAAGTTATTCACAAACTAGTGATTCACACTAATTTCAAATAATTCAAAATTTAAACTATTCAAATTTGAAAACTACGGGCACTAACAGAAAGTTTGTATTTTTTTGTACCTAAAGAAAAAATATCCACAAAGAAACTCTAAATACACAAAAAAACAACTCAAAAATAAATAAAGCAAAAAAATAAAGCAAAAAAATAAATAAATAAAGCCTGCCTACTGGGCCAGAGCGGCCTGCATACGACTAGAAACCCAACCTGTTGTTGGGCCAGGATGCAGGCCCGCAAAGGCCCAGTAGGCCCACAGGGCAGCACAGAACATGTAAGCCCAGTAGGCCTGGTTTGGAGATGAGCTCGAGAGAGCTACCGCACGGGGGGTTATAAACCAGTGCGGACGCCCCTCGGCTAGCGAGGTGGGACTAAACTTGCCGCACCGCACCTGTGCCAGCGCACCCCCTTTAGTACCGGTTCGTGGCACCAACCGGTACTAAAGGGGGGCCTTTAGTACCGGTCGGAGCCACGAACCGGTACTAAAGGGGGTGCGCTTCCCGCTGCTTGGCCTGGCCAAAACAGGCCTTTAGTACCGGTTGGTGGCTCCAACCAGTAATAAAGGTCCATTCTATATAACTAAACACTTCAAAATTTCAGTTTCTCATCTGCTTCTTCTCCTCTGCCCCGTCGCCCGCCGCGCGCCCCGTCTTCATATCCCTCTCGTCGCCGCCCCCGTCGCCGCCCCGTCCCCATCGTCGCCGCCCCGTCGTCCCCGTCAACGTCGTCGCCGCCCCGTCGTCCTCGTCCCCGTCGTCCCCATCGTCACAGCCGCCCCGTCCTGGCCCGTCCCGCGTCGTCCTCGTCCACATCGTCGCCGCCCCGTCCCCGTCGTCGCCGCCCCGTCCCCGTCGTCGCCGCCCCGTTCCCGTCCCCGTCGTCGCCTCCCCGTTCCCGTCCCCGTCGTCGCCGCCCCGTCCCTGTCCCCGTCGTCGCAGCCCGTCGCCGTCCCCGTCGCGCACCGCCCCTCGTCGCCTCTCGCCTCGCCGGTGAGCACACACACAAACACACACACACACATACATTTTTTTAGTTTTTTAGTTATACAAATAGTTATAAAAAAGTTAGAAATTTTTCTTTTTTTAGTTATAGAAATAGTTAGTTATATAGCATTGTCAGAAATGTTATAGAAATGTTAGAATTGTTAGAAATTTTTCTGTTTTTTAGTTATAGAAATAGTTATAAAAAAGTTAGAATTGTTAGAAATTTTTCTGTTTTTTAGTTATAAAAATAGTTATAAAAAAGTTAGAAATTTTTCTTTTTTTTAGTTATAGAAATATTAGAAATGTTATACAAATGTTAGTTATATATATAGAAATGTTATAATTTTTTTTTCTGTTTTTTAGTTATAGAAATATTAGAAATGTTATACAAATGTTAGTTATATGAGAAGAATTCCTTATTTGACACTCTCTTAAAATTGTGTTCCTTATTTGACACTTGAAAAAAATTTCTTCCCTATATGATCTCTAGTCTTAATTTTTTTCCCTATATGACACTCTAGTGCATTTTTTTCACGTGAAAAGACCATTTTACCCATATGTATAATGTGACCATAAATATGTACAAGATAATAGTTGTTCAAAAAAGATCAGTCGAGTTATCCATATGTGACATCATATATGCTGGTATTGTCATACCAGTCGATTTGCTACTGTTCCGGTTAGATTGTATACCTGCAGTAGCATATCTGTGGAAATGATCCATGGTACATTTTGTTAAATATGGGAGCACGCCAGCATGCATCACCATGCAACTGCGACACACGAGGAGCACCGTACGTATGTAGGTGCGTACGTGCACCGTACGTATGTAGTTGCGTACGAGGAGCACCGAGGCCTTCGATGGTTCATGTGTTAATTGACCTCACGGTCTCGCTAGTTGTCTATACGTATTTGTGTACATATACGCGGCCAGCTTGCTGGCCGGAGTGTAGATATTTAAATAAGTACGCGCACCCTGACGATCAAGCGAATACATGTATTCTAGCTTCCTATGACCCGGTTCATATACATACGCATGTTGGCTGCACCGAACTGGGCGTACGTTCGTGCTAGCACGCAACTTTCTTCCATACAGCTATAGGTCCTGCATGGGCCATGCAAATACGTGCAGATGCACTAATGGCATGCACGTAGGTGATCACCGAAGCACACACAAAAGTGCTTAAAAAATTCATTCATTTTTAAGAATGCATTTTAGTGTTAAAGCACACGTACAAAACTACGTCAAACAGTCGCACTCACAAACCGTACCGCATGAAACTAGACCCACAGCTAAATACATTCTAAATACATTGGATGCATGCGCTCAGGTATACAGAATACACACGCATCCCAAAAAAGACCAACGGAGGAGATAACATGTTCAGCTGTGCTCACTATGAATTTTCCCTAATTAGGCTCAATGCTACATATTTCTGGTCACATTATGTACAGGGGCAAAAAGGTCTTTTCACGTGTATAAAATGAACTAGAGTGTCATATAGGGAAAGAAATTAAGACTATAGGTCATATAGAAAGAATTTTTTTCCAGTGTCAAATAAGGAACATGATTTTAAGGGAGTGTCAAATAAGGAATTCTCTTCTAGTTATATAGCCTTGCTAGAAATGTTATAGAAATGTTAGTTATATAGAAATGTTAGAAATTTTAGTTATCAAAATCCAATCATTAAAAAAATGTTACTTTTTGCGGGCATATAGCTAGTATTTGTTCTCGACGATGCCCGGCCCACATCCTCGCTGTCGACCCGTCCGCGACGATGTCCGGCTGACCCATGTCCGGGACAGGGCTCCGCCGGGCTGGCACTAGGAGGTGCTGCCTGGAGGGGCGCGCCGCTTGATGAGGAACCCGGCCCCGGGTCCCGTCGTCGACCCTAATCTCGTCTGGTGGCGTTCGCGTGGGCCAGTTTCGGTGCGGAGGGAGCCGGCCCCGCCGGAGGTGGTACGTCGCCGTGTCAGGGAGGAGGACGAGCACGTCCATCGCTACATGGTTGCGTTAGAGGGCGGCAGGTTCTCCAATACCTGGCAGTTTCTTCAAGGATCTCACTTCAGCTATGATCCTGTGAGGGTTCCTTCTCTTTGGGTGTCCACCGCCCGCGCCGCAGGAACCACGAGTGTCCTAGATTCTTCTGTAGTATTCGATCTTTATTAGCTACCTAGCCAGTGATGTATTCGAAATATAATATTCGAGACGATGTATTCGAGATTATATATTATTCGAGACGATGTATTCGAGATTATATCTATTATTCGAGATGATGTATTCGAGATTATATCTATTATTTGAGACGATGTAATTTGAATACTGAATTGTTTTATATTTCTTTTGGATTAGTTAAATAAAAGCTATGGCGGACAATACCGGCAGAGAGGGAGAACAGGCCCTGTTCGATATGATACGCCATCCTCGCGAGCCAGATGATGATCAGAATGAAGAAGATTATGACGGCTCCGAATTTCTAAACAACACTGGGGAGGGTGATATGATATTCGATCGCGACGACCGAATTGATGAAGTCATGAACTATGATTATGATGATGACGAAGAAAATGTTGATCTTGAAACAACAAAGACCGGCGAGGTATATATATTTATATAAGTAGGCATCTGGTGATCATCACATGTTTTAAATGACTTGAAGATATATTAACGAATCGATCTTTCTTCTTTCAGCCATCTGGATCGAGCAAATCTTTAGGCAACAGGACGAAACGAGGCCCGAACAAAAAGTTGAAGGAGGGCGTAAAGTACAATATCGAGGCAATTAGACCTAATGGCGAACCATTAGCGCCTAAGAAGATTGCGGACAAGTTCGTTCGTCAGTGCGGAGTTCTTGTGAAGGACCAACTCCCGATCTCCCTTCAAGAATGGAGAGAGCCAGCAAAGCCACGTCCAGATCTTACTTTTGTCAACGATAGACAAAAAGGTCTGCTTTGGGATACTCTCGTGGAACATTTCACCCTACCAGATCATTTCACAGAAGCAGATGTGCAGAAAGTCAAGGACGCTGCTCTTAGGAAGATGGCGGTTGCATTCAATAACCACAAGAATCGTGAATGGGACAAGTACATCAAGGGAGGAAGGAAGACTCCAGTATTCGAGGTAACACTAGAGAAGCAAAGTGCTCATTGGGACGATTTCGTGAAATTCAAGGATTCAGAATTAGCTAAGGAACGGTCGAGAATAAACAAGAAGAATGCCGAAAAAAGGATAAGTTCCATAAGCTGGGGCCAGGTGGCTACGCGGTGGCAATGCCTAAGTGGGATAAGTTTGAGAAAGAGATGGAGGATGCAGGTGTCACTCCGGTTACTAGGAGCTGACCCCCCAGGTGCAGGACTTGGTTCTATGCGCATGGGGGGGGAGTTGGACCCGAAGACAGGCAAAGTTTCGATGAAGGCATGTCTGATCGGAGCCGACGATGCGATACTTGTTGCAATAGAAGAGGCTCGATCGGGGGTGTTCCAGCCCAACAGAGAGAACGACGAGCTTACGCGTGCCCTGGGAAATCCTGAACACCCGGGAAGAACACGAGGCAAGGGCGCTATTCCGTGGTATGAGGGGTTTTCGGACTGGACCGCCGACTACAGAACCCGTGCGAGAAGGAAGATTGCGGAGGAGAAGAAGAGGAAGATGGAAAACGGACTGGACCGCCGACTACAGAACCCGTGCGAGAAGGAAGATTGCGGAGGAGAAGAAGAGGAAGATGGAGGAGGAGCAGAGGAAGCTGGACTATGAACGCCTTCAAGGCCTAGAATCAAAGCACGCGGACTTGGCAGTCAAATTCCAGCGGCAGCAGGAGCAGATCGACTCACTTAGCCAGCAAAGGGGGTCTCGGCAGCTGCATCAGCTAGCGGATGATCCATCATTGGATAGCACCGCCCCGTCCATGCCGAGAAGCAGCGTGGGTTCGGCCGCCCCGGGCGACGCAATGCTGGATAGATACCCCGTGGATGACATCATGGTGAACACTAACTGCGAGCTACACTTCAAAATGAAGAACATATCCATGAAGGTGGCGGACGCCGTTGCTTTTACAAATCGCCCCGAGGCAACCTTCCATTGCAACCCGATTCCAGCGGGCTATGCTCGTGTCTTGGTTGATGAGGTGGTGGACCCATATTCAGGGCTACAGCTTGACATTCCTGGAGGTGACGACGAGCACACATTGGGAGAGGCCATACATCGTGTCATTCTATGGAGAAAGGATTGCGTCGTCTTTGGAAGGCCACCGACACCGTGTCACCCGACTCCTCGTCGAAGTCCGCCACCGCGTCAGCAGACTCCCGCTCCTCCAAGTCCACTAACGCGTGAGGCCACTCCTCCTCCTCCAAGTCCGGCAAAGTGTCAGGCTACTCCTCCTCCAAGTCCGACACAGCGTCAGACGTCCACTCCTCCTCCAAGTCTAGCACAACTTCAGGCCACTCCTCCTCCAAGTCCGGCACAGCTTCAGGCCACTCCTCCTCGTCCAACTCAGCCACGTCAGCCGTCTCCGCCGCCTAAGCAATCATAGAAGAGACACCCCGCAGCTATGGTGCGTAGCGGTACGAGTCAAGGTAGTACAGCACGTACATGCGGAGGCAAGCGATATAAATATGGTCCAAGCCTCGCGCCTCTTCCGCAGAGGCCTTATGACAAGTCCGAGGAGGAAAACACAGCCATATCGAAGGCCGAGGTGGAAGCCCATTTTTCACCAAAACTGCCACCGCCGCCAAGGGAGAAAGTGCCTGAGGAAACGATTGACCACTTCATTCGTATGGCTCAACCACCAGCTCCCAAGCCTGTTGACACAAACTATGAGCGCCACATCAGGAAGTTAAATCGAGCACGCCTACAGAGGGAGGCGAGCTCGAGCTCGAGCGAACAACAAGCAGCTGACAAAAAATGCGGGAAAACCATTCGCCAGCTGGGAGAACAGGCAGCGCAATTGATCCCCTCGCTTGTTGTGCCAACAACACGTGAGAGTACGCGCGCCCAATATTATTGTGGGCAAACAGTTTACGTTCCCGAGGTGGGCAATGTGGTAATAACCGAGGAGCATATAACGCAGGCTGAAATTCTCAAGATCACTGTTGGACAACTCCTCGAGATCGCGCACATGCCTGTGCTTAGAGAGGAGGAAATAAAACGGAAATATGTCCGGGGCGAACCTTTGGTCAAGCCAGACGAGGTCAAGAAGCTCCCAACGAGAATGTATGAATTGCAACAATGGTACATGGACATTACCAAGAGTTCCAATCGAGAGTCCCTCATGGTGGAAGTCAAGAAGGATCATTACTACCATCAGAAAGCTGTGGCCGTTGAGTATAATGAACTGTTTCAGTTATACAATCAAGATGCACTCGACAAATCTATCGTCAGTTGCTATTGTCTGTAAGTGATTTCTTTCTGTAATTTAAGTCTCAAGCTAGTTGTAGTGATCCTTTTGATCAATCATTACCTGTAATTATCCTCACTATATTCTTTTCTGTGGTATTATGCAGGATGAATATGTATGAAATGAAAAATGGTGGACGCTATGGCATTGGGTTCATTGACCCAAACACCGTTAATGAATACACATGGAAAATAGATGCATATCATGAAAAGCATGTAGAGGACAGCATGCTAGAGTTCTTGAAGCGCCTCAAATACAATGAAGATATACTACTTCCTTACAACTTCCAGTGAGTCACACTGTCTTGTACTACAAATTCTCTGTTTTTGCCTACTAGCTAGCTACATGTTTTTGCTTACATATGCCCGCTTAATTAAGACATGCAAATGTATGTGCATGCAGATTTCAGTGGATCTTGTGTATCATTAAAGTTGACGCCGGAACAGTTGAAATACTGGACTCACTACTCAAAATAAGAACTGACTATAACAACTTGTTTGGGATAGTCAATAGGTAATTTCAACATTATTAACTATATATCTCGGCCTATTTAGTTCGTCATTTCCTGATATGAACTATTTAATAACCCTTTTATTCATTTTCTTTGTCGGCGGGCAAGGCTTGGGCAAGGTTCATCAGCATCACTCCAGGCGGATGGAAACAAAAACTGAAATGGTTTCGACCCAAGGTAAGTAATTAAGTAGTACTAGCTAGCTAGCTAGCTGCCATCTCTTTAATTATCATGCTTGATTAATTATTATCTGATCAAATTCCATTCTCGTAAAGGCCCTTCAGCAGGCGCAGGGGACTGATCTGTGTGCATACTGCGTTTGCGAGAACATTCGCATGATGGCGTCCGAAAGGAGCAGATCTCAAAGACAGGAATGGGTACGTTTGTCAGAACACTATTCACAATTTTTACACCATTATCAATATCTAGTCACACAACTAATACACATGCATATTGATCTCCTTCCTACCAGTTCACAGAGGTGCGGGACAAGCTCCTAGAAACGGAGCGCGTACAAGCACTTCAAGAGGAAATAGCGGGATTTTTGCTCGACCAGGTCATAGATCCGAAGGGAGAATACTATTACCCGCTACCGCCCCCATGAACCACTTCCAATTGTCATCATGCTCCGAAGGCACCAATTAGGCTAATGCCACTAGCTTCGAAGGCAACATGTAGGAGAAATTGTATATAGCTAGCAAATTGTATATATATATATATATACATGTGAGTATGTGTGAATTAATATGGTGGTTTGTGAGACATTTGATGATATATATATGATCGGTTCTACTAGAAATTCTATATATATATATATATATATATATATATATATATATATATATATATATATATATATATATATATATATATATATATATATATATATATGCATAACGTGTACAATGTGTAGTATCGTAAAATACCAGCAAACGAAAAACAATTAAATGGAAAACACAAAATTAAATGAAAAAGAAATCATAAACCAAAAACCCCCCAAACCTTGTAGTACCGGTTGGTGTTACCAACCGGTACTAAAGGGCTCCCGGCCCCCGGAGCTGGCTCGTGCCACGTGGTTGCCCACACTTTAGTGCCGGTTACCGAACCGGCACTAAAGGGCCTTACGAACCAGTGCTATTGCCCGGTTCTGCACTAGTGTCTCTCAAAGCCATGAGAATTTCCATTGGTGAGTGCAAGGAAAGAACCGCTAGGATGCGTGCTACGAAAGATGCCTTTATTAAATCATGTTCTTCCAACTCCTATGAAAATCAAGAAGAAGATCTAAAAGTTATTGATGTGTCCCCTATCAAATCTTTGTTTTGCAATATGAATCTTGATGAAACTGAATATGATCTTCCTTTACCTAGAAGGCCTTCTAAAAATTTGTAGTATTTAGACCTTTATGATGAAATTGATGAAAGTGGGATTGAAAGAAATAAAACCCTAGATGTTGCTAAACCCACTATATTGTATTTCAAGGAATTTAATTATGAAATTTGCTCTCTAATTGATTGTATTTCGTTGTTGCAATCCGTGCTAAATTCTCCTCATGCTTATAGTCAAAAGAAAGCCTTTACCGAACACACTGTTGATGCCTTGATGCAATCCTATGAAGAAAAACTTGAGTTGAAAGTTTCCATCACTAGAAAACTCTATGATGAGTGGGAGCCAACTATTAAAATTAAAATTAAAGATCGTGAGTTTTATGCTTTGTGTGATTTGGGTGCTAGTGTCTCCACTATCCCCAAAACTTTGTGTGATTTGCTAGATTTCCATGATTTTGACGATTGCTCTCTAAATTTGCATCTTGCGGATTCCACAATAAAAAACCTATGGGTAGAATTAATGATGTTCTTATTATTGCAAATAGGAATTATGTGCCCGTAGATTTTATCGTTCTTAATATAAATTGCAATCCTTCTTGCCCTATTATTCTTGGTAGACCTTTCCTTAGAACGGTTGGTGCGATTATTGATATGAAGGAAGGGAATATTAGATTTCAATTTCCATTAGAAAAGGGCATGTAACACTTTCCTAGAAAGAAAATAAGATTGACATATGAAACTATCATGATAGCTACCTATGGATTGCCTACCAAAGATGGCAATACCTAAATCTATCCTCGCTTTTATGCCTAGCTAGGGGCGTTAAACGATAGCGCTTGTTGGGAGGCAACCCAATTTTATTTTGAGTTTTTTGTTTTTGCTTCTGTTTAGGAATAAATAACCCATCTACCTTATGTTTAGATGTGGTTTTGTGTTTTAATTAGTGTTTGTGCCAAGCTAGACCTATTGGATCTTCTTGGATGATAGTTATTTGATCTTGCTGTAATTTCCAGAAACTTTGCTCTTAGTGCCCGAATTATTAAAAATCACCAGAACGTGATAAAATTCTGATTACAATTGCTGCTGATCAATAAACAAATTGTCTAGGTCGTCTACGTTTGGTAGATGTTTTGGAGTTCCATAAGTTTGCGTTAGTTACAGATTACTACAGACTGTTCTGTTTTTGACAGATTCTGTTTTTTCCGTGTTGTTTGCTTATTTTGATGAATCTATGGCTAGTATTGGAGGGTATGATCCATAGAGAACTTGGAATACAGTAGGTTTAACACCAATATAAATAAATAATGAGTTCATTACAGTACCTTGAAGTGGTTTTATGTTTTGTTTCTCTAACGGAGCTCACGAGATTTCTATTGAGTTTTGTGTTGTGAAGTTTTCAAGTTTTGGGTGAAATATTTTGATGGATTATGGAACAAGGAGTGACAAGAGCCTAATCTTGGGGATTCCCATGGCACCCCCAAGATAGTCCAAGGACACCAAAAATTCAAAGCTTGGGGATGCCCCGGAAGGCATCCCCTCCTTCGTCTACTTCCATCGGTGTTTTACTTGGAGCTATATTTTTATTCACCAACATGATATGTGTTTTGCTTGGAGCGTCTTGTATTATTTGTGTCTTTGTTTGTTAGTGTGACACAATAAACCTTGCTGTACACACCTTTGAGAGAGCCATATATGAAATAAAATTTGTTAGAATACTCTTTGTGCTTCACTTATATCTTTTGAGCTAAGCAGTTTTTGCTCTATGTGCTTCACTTATATCTTTTGAGCGTGATAATTTTGCTCTATGTGCTTCACTTAGATTTTTTTAGAGCACGGTGGTGAACTTGTTTTAAAGAAACTATTTATCTCTCATGCTTCACTTAGATCATCTTGAGAGTCTTAATAGCATGGTAAATTGCTTAATATTAATATGCTTGGTATTCATGATTTGTGGAATTTTCTTTTGAGTGCGTTGAATACTAAGAAAAGATTGAAGCATGATAATTGTTTTGAGATATGGAGGTGATAATATTAGAGTCATGCTACTGGAAGTAGTTGTGAATTTAAAGAATACTTGCGTTGAAGTTCGTGATTCCCGTAGCATGCACGTATGGTGAACCGTTATGTAACGAAGTCGGAGCATGAGGTGTTTATTGATTGTCCTCCTTATGAGTGGCGGTCGGGGACGAGCGACGGTCTTTTCCTACCAATCTATCCCCCTAGGAGCATGCATGTAATACTTTGCTTTGATAACTTCTAGATTTCTGCAATAAGTATATGAGTTCTTTATGACTAATGTTGAGTCCATGGATTATACGCACTTTTTCCCATCCTTACACCATTGCTAGCCTCTCTAATACCGTGCACTTTTCGCCGGTATCATACACCCACCATATACCTTCCTCAAAACAGCCACCATACCTACCTATCATGGCATTTCCATAGCCATTCTGAGATATATTGCCATGCAACTTTTCCACCGTTCCGTTTATTATGACACGCTCCATCATTGTCAAAATGCTAGCATGATCATGTAGTTGACATCGTATTTGTGGCAAAGCCACCATTCATAATTCTTTCATACATGTCACTCTTGATTCATTGCATATCTTGGTACCCCGCCGGAGGCATTCATATAGAGTCATATCTTGTTCTAAGTATCGAGTTGTAATTGTTGAGTTGTAAGAAAAATAAAAGTGTGATGATCATCATTTTTAGAGCATTGTCCCAAGTGAGGAAAGAATGATGGGGACTATGATTCCCCCACAAGTCGGGATGAGACTCCGGACAACAATAAAAAATGAGAGAAAAAGAGAGAAGGTACAATGCTACTATCCTTTTACCACACCTGTGCTTCAAAGTAGCACCAAGATCTTCATGATAGAGAGTCTCCTATGTTGTCACTTTCATATACTAGTGGGAATTTTTAATTATAGAACTTGGCTTGTATATTCCAATGATGGGCTTCCTCAAAATGCCCTAGGTCTTCGTGAGCAAGCGAGTTGGATGCACACCCACTTAGTTTCTTTTGTTGAGCTTTCATATACTTATAGCTCTAGTGCATCCGTTGCATGGCAATCCCTACTCACTCACATTGATATCTATTAATGGGCATATCCATAGCCCGTTGATACGCCTAGTTGATGTGAGACTATCTTCCCCTCCTTTTGTCTTCTCCACAACCACCGTTCTATTCCACATATAGTGCTATATCCATGGCTCATGCTCATGTATTGCGTGAAGGTTGAAAAAGCTTTGAAAATGTTAAAGTATGAAACAATTGCTTGGCTTGTCATCGGGGTTGTGCATGATTTAAATACTTTGTGTGGTGAAGATGGAGCATAGCCAGACTATATGAATTTGTAGGGATAACTTTCTTTGGCCATGTTATTTTGAGAAGACATAATTGCTTTGTTAGTATGCTTGAAGTATTATTATTTTTATGTCAATATGAACTTTTGTCTTGAATCTTTCGAACCTGAATATTCATACCACAATTAAGAAGTTTTACATTGAAATTATGCCAAGTAGCAATCCGCATAAAAAATTATCATTTTATAATTTACCTACTCGAGGACGAGCAGGAATTAAGCTTGGGGATGCCTGATACGTATTGCTCCATGCTATATTATCTACTGTTTTGGACTATATTGGGCTTTATTTTCCACTTTTATATTATTTTTGGGACTAACCTATTAACCAGAGGCCCAGCCCAGAATTGCTGTTTTTTTGCCTATTTCAGTGTTTCAGAGAAACAGAATATCAAACGGAGTCCAAACGGAATAAAATCTTCGGGAACGTGATTCTCTCACCGAACGTGATCCAGCGGACTTGGACCCTACGCCAAGCCATCGAAGAGGCGGTCACGAGGGTGGGGGGCGCCCCCCCTTAGGGCGCGCCCCCTGCCTCGTGGGCCCCTTGAAGCTCGACGGACATACTCCTTCCTCCTATATATACCTACATTCCCCTAAACGATCAGTACAGGAGCCAAAAACCCAATTCCACCGCCGCAACCTTCTGTATCCACGAGATCCCATATTGGGGCCTGTTCCGGAGCTCCACCGGAGGGGGCCGTCATCACGGAGGGCTTCTACATCATCATAGCCTCTCCGATGAAGTGTGAGTAGTTTATCTCAGACCTTCGGGTCCATAGTTAGTAGCTAGATGGCTTCTTCTCTCTTTTTGGATCTCAATACAAATTTCTCCCCCTCTCTTGTGGAGATCTATTCGATGTAGTCTTGTTTTTTGCGCTGTGTTTGTTGAGACCGATGAATTGTGGGTTTATGATCAAGTCTATCTTTGAATAATATTTGAATCTTCTCTTAATTCTTTTATGTATGATTGGTTATCTTTGCAAGTCTCTTCGAATTATCAGTTTGGTTTGGCCTACTATATTGGTTTTTCTTGCCATGGGAGAAGTGCTTAGCTTTGGGTTCGATCTTACGGTGTCCTTTCCCAGTGACAGAAGGGGCAGCAAGGCACGTATTGCATCGTCGCCATCGAGGATAACAAGATGGGGTTTATTTCATATTGCATGAATTTATCTCTCTACATCATGTCATCTTGCTTAAAGCGTTACTCTGTTTCTAACTTAATACTCTAGATGCATGCTGGATAGCGGTCGATGAGTGGAGTAATAGTAGTAGATGCATAATCGTTTCGGTCTACTTGTCACGGATGTGATGCCTATATACATGATCATACCTTAGATATTCTCATAACTATGCTCAATTATGTCAATTGCTCAACAGTAATTTGTTCACCCACCATAGAATACTTATGCTCTTGAGAGAAGCCACTAGTGAAACCTATGGCCCCCGGGTCTATTCTCATCATATCAATCTCCATCACTTTAATCTTGCTTTGCTTTTTTACTTTGCCTTTTACTTTTCACTTTGCATCTCTATACCAAAAATACCAAAAACATTATCTATCAGTTCTCAATCTTGTAAGTGACCGTGAAGGGATTGACAAACCCTAATCGCGTTGGTTGCGAGTTGCTATCGATTTGTGCAGGTACGAGGGACTTGAGCGTGGCCTCCTACTGGATTGATACCTTGGTTCTCAAAAACTAAGAGAAATACTTACGCTACTCTGCTGCATCATCCTCTCCTCTTCGGGGAAAACCAACGCAAGCTCAAGAGGTAGCACTGCGCTGCTGATAGCTCCAGAACCGATCATATGAGATCCTTGCTCTTGAGTAGGGGTTCTTGGTGCTATCGAAGAAGGTGTTGTGCGCTATGAAGCCATTAGTATTGAAGTACCCTAGCGAAGTGGCAGTACCTGGAAACCTGGGCAGTCTTGGCTTTGGCTTCTGAACCTGAGGCCTATGCTCGACGTGGTATTCAAATTGAGGATCAGCATCAGGTGGAGGAACCATAAGAGGCCATTTGATAGTGATTAGCTGGCCATAGTTGTATGCTTGCTCGATAGTATGTGGCCTTGGAGGCGGAACGAGAGCAGTGGCATTGATTTCAGGCTGCTGATTGGCGTCAGGTGCAGCATTGGCTTCAGGTGCTATCACTTCAGGCACCACATTGACTTCAGGCGCCACATTAGCTTCAGCCATGACAACGTCATTGGCTTCAGTGTTGGTGTTGGTGGCCACATCAATATTGTTAAACTCCACTTCAGGAGCTAGAGGGTCAGACACGTTCTCCTCGAGAAAAACTTGGTTGGCAGGGGGAGTGGCAACACGTGCTTCTCCTTCTCTTGTTTCTTCTTCTTGTTCATCGGCTGATGCAGCCGGAATATCTTCAGCCGCTTTGGCTTCAGACTCAGGGATGTTCACAGTTGGAGAGGTTTCAGGAAACACTTGGCGTGAAACAGATTGGCGCTCATCTCCTTCTGGAACACTTGACAAATTGAATTGTGGCCTTGGTCCTTTGCGAAGCCTGCGAAACACTGGCGACGCTTGTGGAGATGGAGTTGGTTGGGCCTCAAAGTCTTCGTCGTCAACCACTTGAGTGGTGACCTGTGTTGGGGGAGTAACTGGTGTTTCTTCATCACGTGGGGATTCTTGAGGGTGATCAGCCCATGAGTCATCCTGAGCTATTGGCGTCAATGGACGACCAATGCTGATGAGTTCGCTGTTCATGAGAACAGGCGATGATGATACCACATTGTGCTTGATTTGAGGAAGGACTTCATCATCTTTAGCATTATCTTGATGACCAATGTCTTCAGCTGCGGTGGGGTCAACAACTGGAATGTCTTCAGCTTCAGGAGCCTCTGTGGAAGCAGGCTCATGAACTATCATACGTCGTTCTTGGTGTGCAGATTCAGGACGAGCAACATAAATTGGCTCGACAACGAGGGGCTCTGTGGGAGCAGCCCGATCTTTCTTGGTCTTGCGCTTCTTGGTGGGTGGAGCAGCATCAAAGGTGTTCTTGGTCTTGCGCTTCCTGGCCTTGGCTTCAGCTGCCCTTGTCTTCTGAAGCTCTGAAGCCACTGTGGGGACCTTAGGCTTCACGCCTGTCATGCTGGCAGGGAAGACAATGCGAGGCTCTTCCCACCTTGATGGTTCAGTTTGGTCTACAGATGGATTCTTCTTCTTGGCAGCCATCCTGGAGTCGATGCCTGGACGCCCAAAATCCTTGCGCTTTTCAGCTTCATTGTAAGCTTGAACGCACATGGCAGCAAGATTCTTCATGCGCTCACGAGAACCTTTAGCTTCTTCACGTTTCTTGTGAAACACCTCCTTGTGCTCATGCAGCATGACCTTGAAGTTTGGGACATCCTTTACACTGAGCCTGGCCATATGCTTCTTGAATTGAGCCTTTTCAAATCAATCTTGTGCTTCAGCTCAACAATCTTCCGAGCAAGAGCTAGCTCAGGAGCAATGGCACCGTGAAAGGAGACGCTGAGGCCAATTGGAAGTTGAAGATCATCAAAGCTGAGATTGGGGGTGTCAAACCACTCATCAATGAAGTTGTTGATAACTGCCACGTCAAAGAGAGGCAAGTCATTGAAGATTTCTGCTTCTTGCTTGCTCTTTATCAATTGCTCAAGAGCGTCATCAGCAAGATCGTCGTCACTCGACAGATCTGGCTTCATTCTCGTTTCTCAAAATGACAGCAGGAGTCAGAGCAGGACTGGAGGAGTGCATGGGCTTCTTCTTTTTCTTCTCAGCCTTGGAGACGCGAGAGAGATCTTCAGACTGCACACTTGGTGCAGGAGGAGCAGTGGCCAAGGGCTTCACTCGCGAAGCTTTTGGTGGAGTGGAAACCTTCGAAGCCTTGGGTTTCTTTTGCTTCTTCAGCTTCGGTGGTGCAGGCGCTTCATCAGAGTCAGCGTCGTCTGTAGGTCGATCCACATCTGCCCCTTAAACCCTGATAGAAGGGCCCAACAAGATTTGGTTTAGCTTCGCGTGTGCCATCAGCACGAGGCGCAGAGGGGCCTGGTGATGTAGGGTGGAACCCTAGATGGCCGATCTTTCACGAAAGGAGCGTATCCCTACGAAGAACACGATGAACACGAGGGGAAACACGAGGGAAACATGAGGGGAACATGAGATAAATCACTCAACCAACAAGAATAGATCACACATGCGCTAGATCGATGAACACAAAGGTAAGATACAAGATCCAAGGTCAACAACGGACGATACAAAGGGTAACCGGTTCTTCTCCGTGAGGAGGTCTTGATGGGGGCACCCAAGAGGGGGTCTGGAATCCAAGGTGATCTTCTCCGTAGAGGGGCCGCGGTCTCTCTCATGGAGTAGATCCGTAATGGATGAGCAAAGCTCTATCTCACATATGAGCTAATCCTTTGCTAACCCTAACTAGGAGGAGGAGGGGTCTATATATAGTGTCAGCCCACGAAGGGTTAAGTGAGAGGGGGGATACATGGGCCCTTGGCCCGTTCACTGTGCATAGACAGGCGCCGGATGTCCGGGCTGGGGCCGGATGTCCGGCGGCTCACGAGGAGCTGGATGTCTGGGCCTCGGGCCGGATGTCCAGGCTGGAGTGGCCGATTCTTCTGCTCTCTAGATAGCGTGCGCCGGATTTCCGGGCAGGTGCCGGATGTCCGGCCCGTCGTGGGGCGCCGGATGTCCGGGGGTCGGCCGGATGTCCGGCCGCTGTAGAGTCGCCTGGCTTCGGTCTCTCTCTGGTCTTCTTCTGGTTGGTGGCGCCGGATGTCCGGGATCCTGCCGGATGTCCGGCCGCTGTAGCTCCGCGACGACTCCACTTGAGGCACTTCTTGATCTGCTTCCGTGTGGACTTGGCGTATGCCTCGAGCATCTCCATGGTCGTCTCCTTGGTTCCTAAGCACATTTAGCGTCTTTGCATTAGGTAGCAACCATGTCTCGTACGAGTGGAAAGGGGAAGCATGTAGGAACGGGTTCACCTTAGGTCCAATGGCGTATGCTCGAGTGTACATGGGGATGATCGTAGGATGCTCCGCATCATCTCCCCTCCCTTGGGAAAGATCCGACCTCGAATCGTGATCCTCAACACCATGGAAACGGTTGTCGTGGACGGACTTGTAGTTGGACGGAGTGGAATTCATGGTGCAATCCAAGTACTTCAAGGTGTCGTCGGGATGGTAGACATGCAAAACGAGCAAACACAAGCGACACTTGGAAATAAAATGGTTAGCGCACACAAGGTGTCCATCAAGTAAGCATGAGGTCGTCCAAAGGAATTGTTCATGACAAGGCATGAGAGGCTTATCCAAATGATGTAAAATGATATGTAAAGCATTGATGGTAGCAAAAGCATTCATTTTGCACACAAATGTATGGTGAATGAGATCAATGCAACCACGGTGCAAAATGATGTCATAGTGAGACGGTTTATCAATAGCATGAATATGGCAATGGATGCTCAATATGATTATGGTATCATGCAATTGATGGTAGGCAATGTGATCATTATGTATGAATATGCCATCAAGAAATATCACAACAAATTTGCTAAGGAAGTGCACAAGCTCATATATCATGGATGACATCGAAATACAAGATGCAACAAGGCAATCATAAGGTGAGTCAATCCATGCATAAGATGCAAATTTTCTATGGGTAAGATATGTCCATCGAGCATGACATGTATGAGCACAATCAACAAATATGAAGGTGTGGGTGCAATGTGTCAAATGAGTGTTGATGTACCAATGCTCGATGTCGTGGCATGAGTGGAGGTTCGAAGGTGCATCCAATAAGTCCGAGCTCTCCTCAATGTGAAGGTCCATGAGTAGATGTATCATGTAGACAATAAGAAGGAAACAACAATGAAAGAATGACCCGTCGAATATGCATATATGAGGATGGCTCAAAGGGAAGGAGGTCACCTTTAGGAGTTTCTCAAGGATGATGGAGTTGCACATCTGGTATGCCTTCACATACCCAATATGTCTCATGACGGTAATGCCTTGTGAATCCTTCAAAATGAAAGAGCATGACAAACACTCGGAAAAACAAATGAGGTTAGTGCAAATGTAGCACCTATCATTCGAGTGGTGAGATACCCAACAAGTGTTCTCATCATTCATATCATAAGAAAGGACAAGGGAGTATTTCATAGTATGGAGGCATAAGATGTGATAACAACCAAATACAATAGGCTCAATCAACCAAGCATGCATCACAATTGAAGTGTCCAAGTCTCCAAGATCATTAAGCATAGAGGCAACTATTGGAGGCATGTGACAATAAACAAGATATATCATGTGAGAGGCATGAGCATATATGTCATCAACCCAAGAAAGCGAGTAATGGAACATGGGTGATGCAACCAAGCAAGTAATCATGGTGATCAAGTGGTGCAAGCTAGTAGTGCGAAGATGCAACGTACTAGAAGGAATCATGGCAAGCATGTCATGTGTACAAATAGTGGGCATGAATAATGCACATGTAATATCACAAACATGAAGGCAAGATATGAGCAAAATAGCATCAATAGCATGAGGCACATGATAAACATGGCAATAGCAACAAGGATCTCCACCAAGCAAGCAAATACACATAGGAGTATCATAATTTTGAGTCATGGGTAGATGCAAGCAAGGGTCACAATTGCATGGTGAAAGTGCAACTATCCCTGGGTGGTTTTGCTAATTCCTAACAACATATAGCTCATTGAGCTAACATTATTCCAAGATTAATATTTCAGGAAAAGCTCAATGAATAGCATGGCATGGATGAGGAAAGTGGATCCCTCAAAATTCTAAGGACAAAAAGTTTGCCTCAAGCTTAAAGCTCAAGACTCTACATTTTATATTTTAGTGATCCAAGATCACATTGAGTCTATAGGAAAAGCCAATACTATCAAGGAGGGATGAGGTGTTGCTTAATGGCCTGCTTGCTCAAAGTGCTTAGTGATATGCTCCAAAACCCTCAACTACCTTCCCACATCCTCATTTGACCTAAACCAAAAGTCAAACTTGGCCCCACTGATTCTTTATATCCGGCGCCACCGAGTTTCAAATGTCATAGCCACTGCCACAAACCATAGCCAGATCTGTCTCACCGATAGGGATCTCGGTCTCACCGAGATGGGATTGTAATCTCTCTGTTTCCCTTCGTAATATTTCGGTCTAACCGAAGTGAGCGATCGGTCCCACCGAGATTGCAATGTAAACTCTATGTTTCCCTTTCGTAACATTTCGGTCTCACCGAAATGAGCGAACTGTCCCACCGAGTTTACCTGACCAACTCTCTGGTTAGCTTATTACCAAAATCGGTCCCACCGAGTTTGTGTAATCGGTCACACCGAGATTACGTTATGCCCTAACCCTAACCATATCGGTCCTACCAAGTTGCATCTCAGTCCCACCGAAAATCCTAACGGTCACAAGGTTTGCTAAATTGGTCCGACCGAGTTTAACCATTCGGTCCCACCGAGTTTGGCAAATTGTGTGTAACGGTTAGATTTTGTGTGGAGGCTATATATACCCCTCCACCCACTCTTCATTTGTGGAGAAAGCCATCAGAACATACCTACACTTCCAATACACATTTTCTGAGAGAGAACCACCTACACTTGTGTTGAGGTCAAGATATTCCATTCCAACCATATGAATCTTGATCTCTAGCCTTCCCCAAGTTGCTTTGCACTCAAATCTTCTTTCCACCAAATCCAAATCCTGTGAGAGAGAGTTGAGTGTTGGGGAGACTATCATTTGAAGCACAAGAGCAAGGAGTTCATCATCAACACACCATTTGTTACTTCTTGGAGAGTGGTGTCTCCTAGATTGGCTAGGTGTCACTTGGGAGCCTCCGACAAGATTGCGGAGTTGAACTAAGGAGTTTGTAAGGGCAAGGAGATCGCCTACTTCTTGAAGATCTACCGCTAGTGAGGCAAGTCCTTCGTGGGCGACGGCCGTGATGGAATAGACAAGGTTGCTTCTTCGTGGACCCTTCATGGGTGGAGCCCTCCGTGGACTCGCACAACCGTTACACTCCGTGGGTTGAAGTCTCCATCAACGTGGATGTACGATAGCACCACCTATCGGAACCACGACAAAAACATCCGTGTCTCCAATTGCATTTGAATCCTCCAAACCCTTCCCTTTACATTCTTGCAAGTTGCATGCTTTACTTTCCGCTGATCATGTACTCTTTTCCATGCTTGCTTGAATTGTGTGGAGATTTCTTGACTTCTGCTAAGATAGCTAAAATATGCCAAGAACTAAAATTGGGAAAAGTCTAGATTTTTATTTGGTCAAGTAGTCTAATCACCTCCCCCCTCTAGACATACTTCCGATCCTACAAGTGGTATCAGAGCTTTGGTCTCCATTTGCTTTGATTTCCATAGCTTTTGGTGGTCATAGCCTTGGTTTCACAACCTAGGAGAGTATGGCGTCTAGTGAGGGAAATTATCACCGTAGAGGTCCTTACTTTGATGGTACTAATTTTGCTATTTGGAAGCATAAGATGAAAATGCATATTCTTGGACATAACCCCGCCGTTTGGGCTATTGTGTGTATTGGTTTGCAAGGTGAATTCTTTGATGGGAAAGAACCGAACCGTGAAGCTACCACGGAAGAGTTGAAGATGCTGCAATACAATGCTCAAGCTTGTGATATTCTCTTCAACGGACTGTGCCCCGAAGAATTCAACAAAATCAGCCGTCTTGAGAATGCAAAGGAAATTTGGGATACTTTGATTGATATGCACGAAGGTACCGACTCCGTCAAGGAATCCAAATTGGATGTGCTTCAAAATCAACTTGACAAGTTCAAAATGAGGGATGGTGAAGGTGTCGCTGAAATGTACTCTAGGCTTGCTCTTATCACAAATGAGATTGCCGGCTTAGGGAGTGAAGAGATGACCGATAGATTCATCATCAAGAAGATCCTAAGAGCCTTGGATGGAAAATATGATATTGTGTGCACATTGATCCAAATGATGCCAAATTACAAAGATCTCAAGCCAACGGAAGTCATCGGAAGAATTGTTGCTCATGAGATGTCACTCAAGGATAAAGAGGAACTTCACAACAAATCAAGTGGTGCTTACAAAGCCTCATGTGAAGCCCTCACATCATCAAGTGAGAAGCAAACCTTCAATGAAGAATTGAGCTTAATGGTGAAGAACTTCAACAAGTTCTACAAGAGTAGAAGCAAAGATAGAAGCTCCAAGTCAAGGTCCTACAATGACAAAAGATCTTCTAGTCGAGAGCAAAACTGCTACAATTGTGGAAGGCCCGGACACAATTCCAATGAGTGTACGGCCCCCTACAAGAGAAGATTCTCCCAAGAGAAGAAGTAGAAGAGAAGAATCACCATCTAGAGAAAGAAGGAATAGAGATGATTGTTATGAACGAAGACCCTCAGGGAGAAGCAAGGATTCGGAAAGAAAGGACAAGTCATCAAAGAGCTACACAAAACAAAGACATCAAGCTCATGTTGGTGAATGTGTATCCGGCTCCGACTCCGACAACCACTCCGAGAGAAGCTATCACTCTGATTCCGAATATACTCAAGATGAAGGTGTTGCCGGTCTAGCTCTTGTGACAACCAACTCCTATGACATATTTGACTCACCAAATGAAGGAGTTGGAACATGCTTCATGGCTAAAGGCCCAAAGGTATCACACCCCGAGTATGTTGATTTCAATAGTGATGAAGATGACTTGTTAGGTAATGATGATTTACTTGTTGACAACTCTAGTGATGAATACTATGATGAAACGTCAATTAATCATGCTAATCAAGATAAAACGAATGACAATGATAAGGAGAAGATTGAGTCTCTAACTAAAGAACTAAACACTCTTAAGTTAGCTCATGAAACTATCTTAGGAGATCATCGAGAACTTTTAAGGACTCATGAGAAATTATGCTTTGAAAAGCTCAACCTTGAGCAAGAGCATGAGTTCTTAAAAGCATTCAATGATGATCTTCGTAAGAAAAGTTCTTCTTACATTGCCAAGCGTTTACTCTTATCCACTTACATGCCTCAAGTCAAGTCTAGTAACAAGAACAAGAAAGATTCTTCCTCCAGTAGTAACAATGATCATGCTAAATCCAATATTGTTGCTTCTAGTAGTTCTCTTGATTCCACTAATGATTCTCTTAGCCAAGTTACACTTGAGCAAGAAAATAGCTTATTGAAGGGAATTATAGAGAAAGGTGTTTACAAGAGCCTTGCCGGAAGTAAGCAATTCGAGGAAATTGTACGCAAGCAAGGAAGGCACCGGAAGAATCAAGGTGTTGGTTTTGAACGAAAGTTCAATGCCAATGGAGTTGAGTGGGAAGAAGATCAATACCCCAAGACGAAGTTTGTTCCTCAACAAGAGAAGTATGATCCTACTTCTTTCAAAGGGACACAAGCTCAAGATGATCTTCCACCACAAGACCACAAGCAAAAAGGCAAGGACAAGCTTCAAGAGGAAATTGATGCATTTTAAGAAGCTCCTAAGGCCTTGATCAAATGGGTTCCCAAGACTACTTCAAGTTCCACTTCATCAAGTACAACTACAACTCCGAGGATTCCCATCAAGATGGTGTGGATCCATAAGAAGAAGAACTAGAGAGTTCTTGAGGGTGACTCCGCCAACATATTTCACTCTTATCATCTTGGCAAGAACAAGTGCAATCAACTTCCACATCTTGCACTAGTTCAAGGAGTCACAAACCCTCTTTTTTATAAGACAAGGGACAAGGTAACCTAAAATCTTTCATAGACATCATCTTGTGTGCGCATCACTCTATGTCTATGGATATCCTTGTTTGTTCCTTGTGGGACTAACCCGTGTAGGTATTGAAAGTGCAAATCACTCCAATGGATAGCTCCAAATGATCTACATCAACATTGAGCATTCACATCTTCAACATCTACATGAAGTCATCATCGACAAAACCCAAGGTTAGTTCATCCCTCTTAGGGGGGATATCACATCTAGGGGGAGCTTTACTCTAAGAATTGAGCTAAAGCAACTCTATGGTGTGAACACAACAATGCTTTATGTAAAAGTGGTAACCCCACTTGTGCTTAAACGATGAGTATGACCTATGATCAAATGTTCTCATTTGACTCCTAAGTCAATATACTCATATATAGATGACCTAGTCATCGCCAATTGCTTGATAGATGCTAGAATTGGTTGTGCATGTTTTGCCACATATTTCAATTGCCATTTATTGTGTGAGCATGTTGATTGCATATTTTACTCATTTGAGGACATCCACTTGTTTTTTTGATTGATTGGTTTTCTTTTCTTTTGCCAAGTGGATGGACGAGAATGCCTAAGAACCCTCTCTAGCTATCTATGCTTTTCTCGTCTCAAACTCTATTCATGCTACATCACAAAATTTGATCAAGTCAGATTCGAACCACTTTGTGTGAGGAGCACTCGGAGTCCCCGATTCATCATAGACTTAAACTTCCAAAACTTCTTTGTGTGTTTCGGTCTGACCGATTCCTCGATTTCGGTCATACCAAGATCACTAAGTCGATCTAGGTTTTCATCTCGGTGCAACCGATTTGAACTTTTCGGTCACACCGAGTTGCTGTAACTTTCAACACTTATGCATCTCGGTGCCACCGAGTTGTTCCACTTGGTCACACCGACAGGGTCGGGCTATATATACTCACGGGCAAAATTTTGGAAGTTTCTTCGAAACCTCTTCGCCCGCGCATAGCTCGCTCTTCCTCCTGGGTCTCCGGATCGTCCTCCTCGTCGCCAGCCGCCTCCTGTCACTGGTCTCCACCGCCGTCAATGGATTTCGTCTCCGCCGTTGCCGCCGTAGCGAGTACATCGCCGAACTAGGGTATGGACTCGATCACAGTGCTATCCCCGTCCGATTCCTAGCACATTGTGTTCATTATGAATCTTGCCATGATTTAAACGCTTCTATCGAGTCAAAACACTCCGTAGATTAGAAATGAATCAAATATTTAGGGTTAGGTTTCCGCCGAAACCATCTCGGACCCACCGGGTTGCAGAACTCGGTTCCACCGATTCGGCCAAGGCCATTGCACATGTGATTCTCGGTCTGACCGAGAATTGCAAATCGGTGTGACCGAGTTCAGGACTTTGTGAAACCCTAGCAGTCTCGGTGCCACCGAACTGTGACTCGGTTTAACCGAGTTCACTAGTTTTGGTTCCAACAGCTGCTTCGGTATCACCGAGTTTGCAAATCGGTTGATCCGAAATGCTTTCTGTGGAAAACTAAAACTAAGTTTTTGACTCATTCTTTTGCAAAAATATCTGCATTTTGTGATGCTCATCCACTCTATCTCATCTACAATCTATTCACAGGGTTTGCAGTCAGTGTTTGCAACATGTCCGACCAAAGTGACAGCCAAAACAAGTCAGAGGAGCAGGTTCACTTGAGTGAGGGCACTAGTCCCTCTAGCAGCTCAGATGAGGGTAGTAGAAGCACCCTAAGCAACTTGCCAAAGGCTGCCACTAGAGCAAGCAAGAAAAGGACTTCAGAGTCTGAAGATGAAGATTATGTGGCAGAGAAAGAGGAAGCCACTTCAAAGAAGAAAGTGCTCAAGAAGGAATATGGCTCAGCTGCAGCCACAAAGCCAGGTATGCAGAAGAAGGTACCTGCAAGGAGAGTTCCCACTTCTAAACCTAGGAAGGTTGCCACTAGAGAAACCCTGAAGTTTACCATGGAGTCAGAAGAGGAAGCTGTTGGCCAAGACAAAAAGAAAAAGAGAGTCAGAACCACTACTGCCAGAGTTCTTGGCAAACCCTCCATGAGGAGAGATTCTGAGGAAGAAGAGGTTGCTGCACCAGCACCCAAGGCACAGAAGCTGATGGGTGATGCTATAAGGTCAGGGGCTGCTACATCTTCAAAGCCCAAAGAAGCACCCAAAGCTGCCTCCAAGCCCAAGAGTGCACCTAAGAGGAACACCAGGAGTATACCAGCTGCTGAGAAGTACAAGGCCCCAGTGCCTGATGTTGCTGCTGAGGAAGATGATGAAGGACAAGTTCTGAGGAAGATCAAACCCAAGATTCCAGACCACAACGATGCTCATCCTGTGGCTGAGAACATGAAGATCAGAAGAGACTCAGGATTGAGGAAATGGAGAGAGACAGATCCATATGCTACAAGGAGAAGGACTGCTGTTGATTACAGGTTCCACACAAAGGAACAGCAAGACTTCTATGAGACAGTGCTGCTGGACAAGAAACCCATAATGTGTGATATGAGGTGGGTCGACTGGACCTACATGAAGGAAAATGAAGAACGCTATCCTGGAGTGTATGACAGCTTCAATGCTTGTGGAGTTGCAGACTTTGTTGGGTAGAAGCTCACAAAGTGGAATGAGGAGCTCATAATGCAATTTTACTCCACAACACATTTCTATCTAGATGGTAGGATATTATGGATGTCTGAAGGTACAAGGTACCAATCAACTATTGAGGAATGGGCTCAGTTGATTAATGCCCCAGAAGAGCAAGAAGATGACTTGGATGTTTATGCCAAGAAGAAGATGGATCACAATTCCATGTCAAACATGTATAAGGAGATCCCAGACAAAGCTCTTGAGACTTTCAAGTTTGGATCAGTCCAATTTCTTCTGTCAGGGCTGCCTACAATCAACTGGATCCTAAGGCACACTCTCTTGCCCAAGTCAGGTGACCACAACATGATCAGAGGGCACGCAATTAACTTGCTACATATATTTGATGTGCCACAGAAGTTCAAGGTCATGAGCCTCATAGTTGAGACCATCAAGAGGACAGCAGCTGATCAGAAGAGAAGTTGTGGATATGCCCCACATATTCAGGAATTGATTAACTCAAAGATGGGCACAGGCACATACCTGTTGGATAAGGAACACTTGCCCATCCATCCAGATTTTGAGGACAATCAAGTTGTGATGAATGAGAATGAACCATCATCAGTGCAAGCTCAAGCAAAGAAGGAGAAGGCAAAGATGGAGAAGGCTGCCAAGATGCCAACTCAAGAGGAGTCATCTGAGTACTTTCTGAAGAACAAGCAGGAGCAGCTCGGTTATCTGATTGCATCAACTCTGAGGATTGAGAAAGGACTGGCCACCCTGAATCGAAACCAAGAGAGCTTGGAAAGAACCATGGAACAAAAGTTCTATGACTTAGATGTGAAAGTAACTGAGATTAAGTCTGCTGTGGAGCAACTACAGGATGACATGCAGGAGAGGAAGGGCAAAACAACAACTGATGCATTTGCCAGAGTGCCTAGAGCTCAGAGATCATCTGCAGTGCCAGTAACTGACACCAGAGCCACTTCATCTGCACTAGCTACAGCGTCAGTGCCACCAGCTCCAGCACCTACACCAGCTCCAGCTCCATCTACTTCAACTGAAGCCTTCGTCCTCAGCGTTATCTAGACTCCACCACCTGAAGACCAAGCCTAAGAGTCGTTTTAGTGCTATGCGTTTTCTATGAACTTTTTGGTAACTTGTTGCCAAAGGGGGAGGAAAATGTATAGATCATAGGCTTCGAGAGAGAGAGAGAGTTTGTTTGCTTTTGTTCTCTCTTGTCTTCTTGGTTGAACTTTGTTTGCTTGAGATACTATGCTATTATCTATGAGACATTGATGATCATGTGGTTGATCATAAGCTACACTTATGCTTGTTGGATGATACTATCATGTTATCCCTATTTGATCATTCACTTTGCTTGGTGATGAGTGCATGTATTTAATTCTTATAATTTTGAGCGCTCCACCAAGATGTATGTGACATGGAAGAGTAACCCATGATCCTAACTCATTGTGCATTTGCAGTCCAAAGCAAATCTTAAGATATGCACAAATTTAGGGGGAGCTCTTGCTTTTCACATACTTCTCAAAGCGACAATATTTTTCACTCTTATTATCATTTGTCGAAGCTTTGATCTATATGTTGTCATCAATTACCAAAAAGGGGGAGATTGAAAATGCAACTATCCCTGGGTGGTTTTGGTAATTCCTAACAACATATAGCTCATTGAGCTAACATTATTCCAAGATTAATATTTCAGGAAAAGCTCAATGAATGGCATGGCATGGATGAGGAAAGTGGATCCCTCAAAATTCTAAGGACAAAAAGTTTGGCTCAAGCTTAAAGCTCAAGACTCTACATTTTATATTTTAGTGATCCAAGATCACATTGAGTCTATAGGAAAAGCCAATACTATCAAGGAGGGATGAGGTGTTGCTTAATGGCTTGCTTGCTCAAAGTGCTTAGTGATATGCTCCAAAACCCTCGACTACCTTCCCACATCCTCATTTGACCTGAACCAAAAGTCAAACTCGGCCCCATCGCTTCTTCATATCCGGCGCCACCGAGTTTCAAATGTCATAGCCACTGCCACAAACCCTAGCCAAATCTGTCTCACCGATAGGGATCTCGGTCTCACCGAGATGGGATTGTAATCTCTCTATTTCCCTTCATAACGTTTCGGTCTAACCGAAGTGAGCGATCGGTCCCATCGAGATTGCAATGTAAACTCTCTGTTTCGCTTTTGTAACATTTCAGTCTCACCGAAATGAGCGAACCGGTCCCACCGAGTTTACCTGACCAACTCTCTGGTTAGCTTATTACCAAAATCGGTCCCACCGACTTTGTGTAATCGGTCACACCGAGATTACGTTATGCCCTAACCCTAACCATATCGGTCCTACCGAGTTGCATCTCAGTCCCACCGAAAATCCTAACGGTCAGAAGGTTTGCTGAATCGGTCCGACCGAGTTTAACCATTCGGTCCCACCGAGTTTGGCAAATTGTGTGTAATGGTTAGATTTTGTGTCGAGGGGTACCACCCACTCTTCATTTGTGGAGAAAGCCATCAGAACATACCTACACTTCCAATACACATTTTCTGAGTGAGAACCTCCTACACTTGTGTTGAGGTCAAGATATTCCATTCCAACCATATGAATCTTGATCTCTAGCCTTCGCCAAGTTGCTTTCCACTCAAATCTTCTTTCCACCAAATCCAAATCCTGTGAGAGAGAGTTGAGTGTTGGGGAGACTATCATTTGAAGCACAATAGCAAGGAGTTCATCATCAACACACCATTTGTTACTTCTTGGAGAGTGGTGTCTCCTAGATTGGCTAGGTGTCACTTGGGAGCCTCCGACAAGATTGTGGAGTTGAACCAAGGAGTTTGTAAGGGCAAGGAGATCGCCTACTTCATGAAGATCTACCGCTAGTGAGGCAAGTCCTTCGTGGGCGACGGCTGTGATGGAATAGACAAGGTTGCTTCTTCGCGGACCCTTTGTGGGTGGAGCCCTCCGTGGACTCGCGCAACCGTTACCCTCCGTGGGTTGAAGTCTCCATCAACGTGGATGCATGATAGCACCACCTATCGGAACCATGACAAAAACATCCGTGTCTCCAATTGCGTTTGAATCCTCCAAACACTTCCGCTGCTCATATACTCTTTTGCATGCTTGCTTGAATTGTGTGGAGATTGCTTGACTGGTGATAAGATAGCTAAAATCTGCCAAGAACTAAAATTGGGAAAATTCTAGATTTTTATTTGGTTAAGTAGTCTAATCACCCCCCTCTAGACATACTTCCGATCCTACACATGGCAAAATCATGTACAGAGGCATAACATGCAAAGTGAACACGATAGAATGGCCATAAGGTAACAAGTGATATATATACCAAAGCCGTGTGAGAGCCAAGTAAAAGGAATGTGTGAAGTCCTTGCGCGAAGGCAATGGTGGTAAGGATAGTCCACGGGATCCCAAGTCATCTTTGCTCTCAAGATCTTATTTCGTCAACCCATGGAATTGTGAGGTTGATGAGTGTTCATAAGTACCTACACAATACAAAGGCAAAGGAAAAATTGTGTGTGCGTGGTAGATGTACACATCATCCATCATGATGCATATGTGCTTGTGTTGGTTAGCACAAAATAGCCAATGCTCAAGTAAATGAGATGCGTGATATAGAAACATGTCATCCATCATGAGAGGCTTGTTATTATGTATAGCATAATGGAGACTCAAATTGTGTAATGCATCATGAGAAATTTGTAGAGCATTGTTATTCATGGAATGCATATGGTGCAAGCAATTATGGGAATCATGCAAAGTATGGAATGCATCAAGATCTCCTAATATGTATGAGGAAACTATGGGGGTCTCCTCATGAGCATTTGTAGAAACATCACATGGAGAATATTGACAACATCCAAAACAATGCATATTTGGAACAATGTGATCATGGCATGGTATATTAGATGAATTGCGCAAATCATGTAAAGGAAGCATAGCAATATCATCACACGAAAAACAAAAGCCAATGGCCATCATCTCGTCATCTATGCCATAAGTGCAAATAGGATTTATTTTAATGGGGCATGCATAGTTACTATGTTGAGATTGAAATGAAGCAATATGAGAGATCTCACTCATAGCATATGACAAGTTCAATGGATTGTCAAACATGAAGTGACCAATAGAATCTTCACATAATATCCTATGGAGCATAGCATCACAACTAGGCAACTCAACATGCTCATCATCATAGTCATCATAAATTGGTAAGTCCTCCTCTGGATCAGTCTTGTACAACTCATAGAGGTCAGGAGGCAAATCTCTTGAGGTATTTCCACGGTGCTGTCTGCCACCCTTCCTAGCTGATTTCTCTGTTGCCATGAAGTTCAAACTGAAAGGCTTCAATACAGTCAAAGGCTTCCGTCTACTGGTCAGACAGGAACTGGCTTCAAGAGTGTTGATGTGATGTTGTAAGAATTCTGCAAATGAATGCAGACTATGAGAACCAAGGGATTCTCCCACGGACATGTACCTGTGACAGCATTAGAGATGCGAGGGAAGGGGAAGAGGTCATATGCATTCTCAGAAGATTTTGAAGATAAATCAGTTTAGAAGAAATTGACCTCATAGCGCGAAGACATTCACTTATATGTTGAGAGTCGGTTCCAAATTTGTATGAAAGAATAAGTACAAGTGAGGAATTTGACTATGTGTGAAGCATAAGTGAATATACTAGGCATTTTGTGAGATGCAGACAGGATGGATCCTATTTTGTGGAGGCAGAAACCACTTTTGGCAAAAAGGGATGAATCTATAGGATCAAAAAGACGGTAAAAGAGGGTTTTTATTTACCACACGATGAACTGCTAGATGGAGACGAAGTGGAGGCCAAGCAGTTCGATCTTCCGTGCCCTAACTTGGCGACGGAGGACACCTACGGCGGCAGCGAAGAGGACGATGTTCGCGGCCAGCGTGAAGACAGCGTCAGAGAAGTCGCGGCAGCTAAGTGCTTCGTCGCCGGCGTCGTCAAGAGCTAGCGGTGGCGCTAGGGTTTGGCGAGGTGGGGAGGTGGAAGAAAGATTTTGACAGCGATTGGACTTGCATTTATAAGGAAAGGGACGGCACAGCGTAATTATGCAGGTGCCCCTGGTGGTTCATATCTGAGGGACACGTGGCGGACATGCAACATACTTCAAGTTGTCCCACGTTCCCACGCCCGCCTGGACTTTCGGATGGTCGTTCCGGCAATAAGAATAGAGCATTTAAAACAGATTTAATATTTGTCTCTGTATCTTCTGCTAACAAGGACGCAGAGAAGACATTCGACAGTTACAACAGAATGCATATGATTTGGATAGATAGAGTTTGAGGTAGAAAGCATAGAGAGATTAGGGTCCGATCACATCCACTTAGTTCAAAAGATTCAAAAAGAGAAGACATAGCTATAAGTGAATGCTGTAGAGGACAGAACGCTCAAATATATATTAGAATGCAACCAAGTCAACATAGTGAAGATAATCAAGAAGACACGATGATATTGAAGACAAACCAATTGTGAAGACATAGCAAATGAAACACCATTAGAAAAACACTTCAAACAGAAGAATTTGGTGGTGGCGTTACCCACCATATAGGAAGTATTAGACCCAGAAACGGCGCACAATTATCGTAGCGCTCCGAAGTCAAATTTTGCATTAATGTATTCACACTCAAAATGTATGTCTTCATTAATTGAAGATATACTTTACTTCGTGTGTTGCACATATAAGTCATCAACATGCACAAGTGTTAGCATGTGTGCCTGATTACAGGACATTTGAGGATTCCAAGATATTTAGCTCACACCGTAACTTGCAAAACCTTTTCTCATCCAAGGGCTTTGTGAAGATATCTGCCAGTTGCTCTTCAGTGTTGACGTGAATGATATCAATATCTTCCTTCAGGACATGATCTTCGAGAAAGTGATGACGAATTTCAATATGCTTTGTCTTTGAGTGTTGAACTGGGTTGTTGGCAATCTTGATGGCGCTTTCGTTGTCGCAGTAGAGTGGTACTTGTTTCATATGGATGCCATAATCCTTGAGAGTTTGCTTCATCCATAGAAGCTGAGCGCAGCAAGATCCAGCAGCAATGTATTCAGATTCAGCAGTGGAGAGTGATACACAGTTTTGCTTCTTTGAAGACCAACAAACAAGTGATCGTCCCAGAAAGTGACATGTGCCTGATGTAGACTTGCGATCCACCTTGTCACCAGCATAATCAGCATCCGAGAATTCAACCATATCAAACTTTGAGCCCTTTGGATACCATAATCCTAATGTTGGGGTCTAAGCCAAATATCGAAGAATTCGCTTCACAGCTAAGTGATGCGATTCCTTTGGTGCCGCTTGGAATCGAGCACACATGCAAACACTAAGCATAACATATGGCCTAGATGCACATAGATAAAGTAAAGAACCAATCATGGAGCGGTATACCTTTTGATCAAACTCTTTACCATTGGCGTCGGGACCCAGATGACGTTTTGTTGGCATTGGCGTCGTGTAACCCTTGCAGTCTTGCATTCCAAACTTCTTCAGGCAATCTTTAAGGTATTTCGCTTGAGATATGATGATGTCGTTTCTTTGCTGATGAATTTGAAGACCAAGGAAGAACTTCAGCTCACCCATCATAGACATCTGATATTGCTCTTGCATCATGTGTCCAAACTCATCACTATATTTCTGGTTGGTGCAGCCGAAGATAATGTCATCCACAAATATTTGGCACACAAACAGTTCACCATCATATGTCTTCGTGAAGAGTGTGGGATCTAGGGAACCAGGTTTGAAGCCTTTGCTCTTCAGGAAGTCTTTGAGCGTGTCATACCAAGCGCGAGGAGCTTGTTTGAGGCCATACAGTGCTTTATTTAGCTTGTACACCATATCAGGATGTTTTGGATCTTCAAAGCCAGGAGGTTGTGCAACATACACTTCTTCTTCAATCTTGTCGTTGAGAAATGCATTCTTCACATCCATTTTATATAACAAGATGTTGTGATGGCTAGCATAGGCTAGCAGTATGCGAATAGCTTCAAGACTAGCCACAGGAGCAAATGTTTCATCGAAGTCAATCCCTTCAACTTGAGTATATCCTTGAGCAACAAGACGTGCCTTGTTTCTGACAACTTGAACATGTTCATCTTGCTTGTTGCGATTTATCCATTTTGTGCCTATTATGTTGTGCTTGCGAGGGTAACGACGCTTGACCAGTTCCCAGACATTGTTCAGCTTGAACTGTTGAAGCTCTTCTTGCATAGCTTGAATCCATTCAGGTTCCATAAAGGCTTCAACAACTTTCTTGGGCTCAGATATTGATACAAAAGCAAAGTGCCCACAGAAATTTGCTAGTTGTGTTGCTTTTGAACGAGTGAGTGGAACAGGCGCATTTATGCTATCAATTATCTTCTCAATCTGTACTTCATTTGCAACACACGGATGGACTGGACGAAGATTTTGCTCTTGCTGATCATTGTCATCATTGGGGGGATTGTCTTCAAGCTGAGCATTGTCTTTAGGTTGATTAGGTGCAGAAATGATAAGTTCCTCTTCAGGTTGTGCTTCAGACAGCATGATTTCACCAGTTCCCATTAGCTTGATAGATTCACTGGGTGGAACTTCATCTAGCAGATTTGGCAGGTGCTCTCTTTGCGAGCCGTTGGTCTCATCGAACCGTACATCCACAGTTCAACAACTTTATAGAGAAAGAGGTTGAAGACTCTGTAGGAGTGCGAGTTCTTTTCGTAACCGAGCATAAAACCTTCATGTGCTTTCAGTGCAAATTTTGAGGTGTGATGTGGATCCTTGATCCAGCACCTGGCACCAATTACTCTTAAGTAACTGACATTTGGCTTCTTGCCAGTGAGGAGTTCATAGGATGTTTTCTTCAGAAGCTTGTGAATATAAACACGGTTGATGACATGGCATGCAGTATCAATAGCTTCAGGCCAAAACTTTCTTGGAGTCTTGTATTCATCGAGCATTGTTCGAGCCATCTCAATGAGGGTTCTGTTCTTGCGCTCCACGATGTCATTTTGCTGAGGTGTGTACGGAGCTGAGAACTCATGAGTAATTCCCATTGTATCCAAGTAAAGATTGAGGCGGTGTTCTTGAACTCAGTGCCGTTGTCACTCCTGATATGTTTGATCTTGATGCCATAGTTGTTCATGGCGCGGTTGGCGAAGCGTCTGAAGACATCCTGCACTTCAGTCTTGTAGAGAATTATGTGAACCCATGTATATCTTGAATAATCATCAACAATGACGAAGCCATAGAGACAAGCAGTTGTAGTGAGAGTAGAGTAGTGAGTAGGGCCAAATAAGTCCATGTGTAGCAGCTCAAAGGGTTGAGATGTCGTCATGATTGTCTTCGACGGAAGCTTGGCCCTAGTCATCTTTCCAGCTTCGCAGGCACCGCACAAGTGATCCTTCTTGAACTTGACACCCTCGATGCCTATGACATGCTTCTTCTTTGCGAGAGTGTGTAAGTTCCTCATGCCAGCATGCCCTAGCCTCCGATGCCAGAGCCAGCACTCTGAAGCTTTTGCAAGAGGACATACGGCAAGCTGTGGCCGTGCTGAGAAATCTACCATGTATAGATCATCTTTCCGGTACCCTTCAAAGACTAGAGACTTGTCAGATTCCATAAGTACAAGACAACAATATTTTCCAAATATCACAATCATGTTCAAGTCACAAAGCATTGAGACAGACATTAAGTTGAAACCAAGGGATTCAACAAGCATCACTTTATCCATGTGCTGATCCTTTGAGATTGCAACCCTCCCTAGACCCAATACCTTGCTTTTACCAGTGTCAGCAAATGTGATGTGACTCTTGTCAGATGGACGTAAAGTTGAGTCCGTAAGAAGACTTCGATCACTGGTCATATGATCAGTGCATCCGCTGTCCATAATCCATTCTGAAGCATGAGGTGTCATACCCTACAGTACAGTTAGGGGGATAGGCTTCACCAAGAGTATTGTGAAGCATAAACATTTGACGGGCAAGAGGATTATCAAAGCTCAGATCAAGATTAGGACTGATAGGATGTATGGCAAACGATCCAGGAACAAAATACATAGTAAGACCATTTGGGCATTTGATCTTGCGCCCTACAAGATGTTTTAGGTCCCCAGCAATAGCATCAGACGCCTTTGATTTCCAGCTGGAGACCTTTCCCTGCAAAAGAAAGTTAATTCTTCTTAACCACCCACATCTTCAGGGGTGGCTTAGAAGCAATGAGTCTAAGTGCAACATCTGAGAACTTCGGCTTTGGAGCCCTAGCAAATAGCCTTGCATGAGATGAATGATACTCATATGAATAAGCAGAAAAGTTCTTAGTTCTATGAACATAGCAGTTTGAAGACACACGCTCATATTCATAAGTCTGAGTATGGTTTCCCTGCAAAATATTGGCGAGGGTGACTCATGTGAGTCCTCTGTCTGTATGAAGCCTTTGGGCCATATGAAGCCTTAGGCCTGGGGTTTGTCTTCTTCCCAGGTGGTGTCATGATGACATTCACTTGAAGATTCTCAAGAAAGCTTTTGGGAACCCAGATCTTCTTCATAGGTGGCCCATTCCTGCAGTTAGTACCAATATACATGGCAAACACTTCACCATTATGATTCTTAAACAGTTTATAGTTTGCATCAAAGGATTCATCAATGATAATAGGGTTAGCACAGGTAAAGCCAGATAAGGTGGATGGGTCCACCGAAGGTCCCTTTGCAGCAACCCATGTGGTTTTGGGGTACTGCTCAGGCTTCCAGTAGGAACCATCAACATTCATTTTCCTCTCGAACCCAACACCCTCTTTCCTAGGGTTTCGGTTCAGAATCTGCTTTTTGAGGACATCGCACAGTGTATGATGCCCTTCCAGACTTGTGTACATCCCTGTTTCAAGCAATGTCTTCAACCTAGCATTTTCATCAGCAATAGTAGTGGTATCCTCAGCATAGGGGTTAGTTACCACATCAGCAGTTGAAGACAATGCAACAGTAGCAGCAGTAGAACATTCAGCAACAGAGGTAGCGTTGTCATGCTCAAGGCATTTTAGACACGGTGGTTCAAATCCTTCCTGAGCGGAACTGATCTGTTGAGCGCAAAGTGACTCATTCTCTTTTTGAAGATCTTCATGAGCCGCTCTCAATTTCTCAAGCTCTTGCTTCCTTTGAAGATAGTCATAGGAGAGCTTTTCATGAGTGGTTGAGAGTGTTTCATGACGACTTTCAAGTTCCTGGTACTTCGCATGAAGATTTTTTATGTCTTCAACTAAGGACTGAGAATGGGTCATCTCAGCGTCCAACAGGTCATCGCTTTTGTCTAACAGTTTTTTAGTATGTTCCATAGCTGTCTGTTGTTCATTTGCAATTTTAGCAAGTGTTTTGTAGCTGGGTTTGGATTCACAATCAGAGTCATCTTCACTTGATGTTTGAAAGTAAGCATCGCGTGATTTTACCTTGGCACCACGTGCCATGAAGCAGTAGGTGGGAGCGGAGTTGTCCTTGTCATTAGCTTCAGCGTTGGTGACAGAGCCATTTTCTTCCATGTTGAAGATAGACTTGGCAACATAGGCTGTGGCTAGAGCCAGACTTGCAACGCCAGGGTCGGACTCCTCATCAGACTCCACCTCCGCCTCCTCAGAAGCAGACTCCTACTCTAAATCCATCTCCTTGCCAACAAAAGCACGAGCCTTGCCAGATGAGCTCTTCTTATGAGATGAAGACTTGGATGAGGACTTGGAAGAAGACTTTGAAGATTTCTTCTTTTTCTTGTCATCAGAATCATATTCCTTGCTCTTCTTCTTCTTCTCGTTATCCCACTGTGGACACTCAGATATGTAATGTCCAGGTTTCTTGCACTTGTGACAGGTTCTCTTCTTGTAGTCGTGAGTGGAAGCTTCATCATTTCTTGAGCTGGATCGTGAAGACTTTCTAAAGCCCTTCTTCTTAGTGAACTTCTGGAACTTCTTCACAAGCATAGAAAGTTCCTTTCCAATGTCTTCAGGATCATCAGAACTGCAGTCAGATTCTTCTTCAGATCAGGAAACAGCTTTTGCCTTCAAAGCGCGGGTTCGGCCATAGTTGGGACCATAGATATCTCTTTTCTCAGATAGCTGGAACTCATGTGTGTTGAGCCTCTCAAGTATATCAGATGGATCAAGTGTCTTGAAGTCAGGGCATTCTTGTATCATGAGGGCAAGGGTGTCAAAGGAGCTGTCAAGTGATCTCAGTAGTGTCTTGACGATTTCATGCTTGGTAATCTCAGTAGCGCCTAGCGCACGAAGTTCATTTGTGATGTCAGTGAGGCGATCAAACGTGAGCTGGACATTTTCATTGTCGTTTCTCTTGAAGTGGTGGAAGAGGTTGCGAAGAACACTGATCCTTTGATCTCTCTGGGTTGAGACGCCTTCGTTGACCTTGGAGAGCTAGTCCCAGACTAGCTTCGACGTTTCCAGAGTACTCACACGGCCATACTGTCCTTTGGTCAGATGACCACAGATGATGTTCTTGGTAGTTGAATCTAGTTGAATGAACTTCTTGACATCAGCAGGGGTGACACCTTCACCAGTTTTGGGAACGCCATTCTTGACGACATACCAGAGGTCGACATCAATGGCTTCAAGATGCATGCGCATCTTATTCTTCCAGTAGGGATATTCAGTTCCATCAAAGACGGGGCAAGGAACGGAGACTTTGATTATCCCTGCAGTCGTCATAGCTAAAACTCCAGGTGGTTAAACCAAATCACACAGAACAAGGGAGGACCTTGCTCTGATACCAATTGAAAGTGCTTGTTATCGACTAGAGGGGGGGTGAATAGGCGATTTTTATGGAAGTCTTCAAAACATGGAAGTTTCAAAGACAAACAATAGAAATGACCCTATTGATATGCAGCGGAAGGTAAACTACACTAAGCAAACCATAGTCAAGTATGCAATGAAGTGAAAACACGAAGACTAATAGCAGCTAAGTAGTAAGGATCAGGATGGAAGATGGTATGAAGCCAAACAACGATAGTAATCAAGCAGTGAAGACAAATAGGTAAAGCAAACAGGCAATGACTTCACGAAGACAAACTCTAAGTAAAGAGAGGGAGAGGATAGAACCAGTCAATTGTTGAGGACACAGGATTTGTTGGACCAGTTCCAGTTGCTGTGACAACTGTACGTCTGGTTGGGGAGGCTGAGATTCAACTCAGAAGACCGCGTCTTCACCTTATTCCCCTTGAGCTAAGGACACCCAGTCCTCGCCCAATTACTCTGGTAAGTCTTCAAGGTAGACTTCCAAACCTTCACAGACTTCATTCACCCGCGATCCACAATGACTCTCGGATGCTCAGAACGCGACGCCTAACTGGCTGGAGGATTCACAGTCCTCAAGTGTAACAAGTCTTCAGGTCACGCAGACAGAAAGACTTCAGTGATGCCTAACACTCTTTGTCTCTGGGTGTTTGGGCTTTGTCCTCGCAAGGATTTCTCTCTCTCTCAAAAGCTTCGGAGGTGGGTTGCTCTCAAACGACAAAAGTCGTGCACTAACTCTGAGCAGCCAACGGATTTATGGTGTAGGGGGTGGGCTATTTATAGCCACTGGGCAACCCGACCTGATTTGTCCGAAATGACCCTGGGTCACTAAGGAACTGACACGTGTTCCAACGGTCAGATTTCAAACACACACGGCAACTTTACTTGGGCTACAAGCAAAGATGACTCATCCAGCTCTGGATAAGATTTGCTCTCATTGTCTTCGCTCGAAACATAGGATTTTGGTTGAGCATCACTTCAATCACTCTGACTTTGTTCACTTGGACCCCACTTAACAGTACGGTGGTTCCTATGACTCAACAAAGAAGAAAAGGAAACAATGAAACAACTAAGTATTCGCGCTCCATAGTCTTCACTCAATGTCTTCTCATGTCATAGTCTTCAATGTGAATATCTTCATATACCACCATTGTATTCAATGTGTTCATACATTTTTAGGGGTCGTGTCCGGTAGGTAAACCGGATCAATGAGGGACTACTACCTGTGTTATCCTGCAATTCTCACAAACACATTAGTCCCTCAACCAGGTTTGTCGTCAATACTCCAAAACAAACTAGGGGTGGCACTAGATGCACTTACAATCTCCCCCTTTTTGGTGATTGATGACACACTGGTTGAAGTTTTCAACGGGGATAAAGTACGTGAAATTGTAAAGGATAAAGGTATTGTCTTCATAAGTAGCAAAAGGCTCCCCCTGAAGATGTGCATATAAGTAATTTTCTTTTGGAATGCAAACACATGGCAGGTTGTACTTGTGGAGATCCTCTTCAATTTATGACGACAATTCATCATGCATGATTTGATATAACGAAGATAATGACATGCATAATGAAAAATGGACGTCTGCAAAATGACCTAAGTGCGGAAGTTATCATCGCACATGCGGAATTTATCATCACATCACAGAATAGCAGAAAACATAGCAGACGACCATCAAGTTTAAGTGTTACAACCCAAGGAACCAAATGTATGAAAAGCGAGAGTTGTAAACACTAGGCAAAAATATAAAGCAACCGCCCATATGGACCCGCTTGAAGACTATCAACTCATATGCTTCTCCACCTTTTTTTAGTAAGGACCAAAAAGGTTTGAAGACATAGAGCTTCTACTCGTTCCCAGAAGGATTAGGAGAAGATGTAGGGTCGGCGTTGGGGTTTGGCGGTGCAGACGAACTTGGTGCAGTGTCGGTTCGCGCTGAAGTCGTGGGGGTTGAAGTAGCATCATCTTCATCATCGATCACTCTGGCATTCACCGTTGCAGCGGAGGAAGAATAGTCAGAGTCTTCAAGAGATGGAGTTCGACGTAGGACAGTATTCCGTGGGGGAGTGGTGTCAAACTTGAATCTTTCAGTGAAGCGTCGTCTTGAAGATCTGCTTCAGCACTGAGCAATGTCAAACTCTTCCATGATTGCCGACAGGTCTCATGGGTAACAAAAGCATTCTTGGTGGCAAGATTGCGAATGCGATTGACGTCCACCAAGAGGCTTTGCATCTGCCGCTTCAGCCAGAAGTGATGCTTATCTTGTTTATGATGCAGTGCCACAAGAAGTTCTAGGTTATTCAGAACACGAGAGCGCTTCCGAGGCCTTTGGGCAATGGTGCTCTTAGTAGCTTCAGTCTGAGCACGGTGAGGTAAGCGAGTATTGCCAGCTAATGGATAGACACGAGTGACTGCTTGGACCCCTTCAATGGGTTGCGAGAAGCTTTGGTGATCAGCATTTTGAAGACTAACAGGCTCCTTGAAAAGCTCTGGGTATATGGCTTCAACTGACATATCAACCTCTGGAAGAAAGATCAGATGGTTGCGAGCAGAGGGCTGATAGTTGACAGCTGAGTGGAGCTTGATGAGGCGCATGACCCACGGAGCATAGAACTTCAGGCCAAAAAGATTAGAGCCAGACGCAGCCAACTGTCTAATAAAGAAGTCTTTTAGCATTGAAGCTGATACCATTGAAGATATAAAATACCAAAGTCTTCATTTCTCCTTCAAGTTTTGCTGCTGAAGAATGTCCTTTGACAGGCCATAGAGTTCGCCTGACGATGTGATAAATGGTGCGAGGAAGATACTCTAGGTCGTCAACAAGGAATTCCTTTGGGTATTCAGCATCATGTGGCAGAGGCTTCATCATGCTCAACATTTGGCTCATGTTGGGCTCTGGCTTATGGAAGATACTCTCCAAAGCATTGCGGTGAAGCTGACAACCAGGTTCATATAATTCTCCTGGAGTGGGCAGACCGGTAAGTTCAATGATGTCAAAGGCTTTGGCTTCATGATGGACGTTGCATGTCATCCACTCAAGGACCCAAGTCTTCGGATCCCTGTTGTATCCGTGAATGTGGAGGGTAGCATAAACTTGAAGCAGAAGTTCTTCATTCCAATGCTCCTTGTCAGTCACAAAGTTAAGCAAACCCGCATCACGAAAGCAGTCAAGGGCTTCTTCAAGGCATGGCAGTCTAGCAATGGCTTCAGTGTCAAGACGCATATGTGGGAAGATGCACCCTTGATCATAAAGAACACATGAATAATAGCTGCGCTGCTGATAGCTCCATAACCAATCAGATGAGATCCTTGCCCTTGAGTAGGGGTTCTTGGTGCTATCGAAGAAGGTGCTGTGCGCTATGAAGCCATTAGCATTGAAGGACCCTGGCGAAGTGGCAGTACCTGGAAACCTGGGCAGTCTTGGCTTTAGCTTCTGAACCTGAGGCCTGTGCTCGACGTGGTATTCAAATTGAGGACCAGCAGCAGGTGGAGGAACCAGAAGAGGCCATTTGACAGTGATTAGCTGGCCATAGTTGTATGCTTGCTCGATAGTATGTGGCCTTGGAGGCGGAACGGGAGCAGTGGCATTGACTTAAGGATGCTGATTGGCGTCAGGTGCAGCATTGGCTTCAGGTGCTATCACTTCAGGCACCACATTGACTTCAGGCGCCACATTAGCTTCAGCCATGACAACGTCATTGGCTTCAGTGTTGGTGTTGGTGGCCGCCTCAGTATTGTTAACCTCCACTTCAGGAGCTAGAGGGTCAGACACGTTCTCCTCGATAAAAACTTGGTTGGCAGGGGGAGTGGCAACACGTGCTTCTTCTTCTCTTGTTTCTTCTTCTTGTTCATCGGCTGATGCAGCCAGAATATCTTCAGCCGCTTTGGCTTCAGACTCAGGGATGTTCATAGTTGGAGAGGTTTCAGGAAACACTTGGCGTGAAATAGATTGGCGCTCATCTCCTTCTGGAACACTTGACAGATTGAATTGTGGCCTTGGTCCTTTGCGAAGCCTGCAAAACACTGGCGACGCTTGTTGAGATGGAGTTGGTTGGGCCTCAAAGTCTTCATCGTCAACCACTTGAGTGGTGACCTGTGTTGGGGGAGTAACTGGTGTTTCTTCATCACGTGGGGATTCTTGAGGGTGATCAGCCCATGAGTCATCCTGAGCTATTGGCGTCAATGGACGACCAATGCTGATGAGTTCGCTGTTCATGAGAACAGGCGATGATACCACATTGTGCTTGATTTGAGGAAGGACTTCATCATCTTCAGCATTGTCTTGATGACCAATGTCTTCAGCTGTGGTGGGGTCAACAGCTGGAATGTCTTCAGCTTCAGGAGCCTCTGTGGAAGCAGGCTCATGAACTATCATACGTCGTTCTTGGTGTGCAGATTCAGGACGAGCAACAGAAATTGGCTCGACAACGAGGGGCTCTGTGGGAGCAGCCCGATCTTTCTTGGTCTTGCGCTTCTTGGTGGGTGGAGCAGCATCAAAGGTGTTCTTGGTCTTGCGCTTCCTGGCCTTGGCTTCAGTTGCCCTTGTCTTCTGAAGCTCTGAAGCCACTGTGGGGACCTTAGGCTTCACGCCTGTCATGCTGGCAGGGAAGACAATGCGAGGCTCTTCTCGCCTGGATGGTTCAGTTTTGTCCACAGATGGCTTCTTCTTCTTTGCAGCCATCCTGGGGTCGATGCCTGGACGCCCAAGAGCCTTGTGCTTTTCAGCTTCATTGTAAGCTTGAACGCACTTGGCAGCAAGATTCTTCATGCGCTCACGAGAACCTTTAGCTTCTTCATGTTTCTTGTGAAACGCCTCCTTGAGCTCATGCAGCATGACGTTGAAGTTCTGTACATCCTTTACACTGAGCCTGGCCATATGCTTCTTGAACTGATCCTTTTCAAAATAAATCTTGTGCTTCAGCTCAACAATCTTCTGAGCAAGATCTAGCTCGGGAGCAATGGCACCGTGAAAGGAGATGCTGAGGCCAATTGGAAGTTGCAGATCATCAAAGTTGAGATTGGGGGTGTCAAACCACTCATCAATGAAGTTGTTGATAACTGCCACGTCAAAGAGAGGCAAGTCATTGAAGATATTTGCTTCTTGCTTGCTCTTTATCAATTGCTCAAGAGCGTCATCAGCAAGATCGTCGTCACTCGATAGATCAATGGCTTCATTCTCGTTTCTCAAAACGGCAGCAGGAGTCAGAGCAGGACTCGAGGAGTGCATGGGCTTCTTCTTTTTCTTCTTAGTCTTGGAGACGCGAGAGAGATCTTCATGCTGCACACTTGGTGCAGGAGGAGCAGTAGCCAAGGGCTTCACTCGCGAAGCTTTTGGTGGAGTGGAAACCATCGAAGCCTTGGGTTTCTTCTGCTTATTCAGATTCGGTGGTGTAGGCGCTTCATCAGAGTCAGCGTCGTCTGCAAGTCGATCCACATCTGCCCCTTGAACCCTGATATGAGTGATGAGACCTTCTAAGTCATAGAAGGGCCCAACAAGATTTGGTTCAGCTTCGCGTGTGCCATTAGCACGAGGCGCAGAGGGGCCTGGGTTGAAGTCTAATCCACAGGACTTCTTGTTTTCCTTGGCTGAGTTCTTGGCAAACTGAAAATTGCGCTTGAACAGATTGTCATCTCGAGACCATAGCAATGACGATGGGTCGGCATCAGCGGGTTGTGGCCCATGGACCATGCAAGGATAGAAGCCTTGTTCAATGGCTTCAGCTCTGGACCTGGGTGGAAGATTTTTGTACAAAATGTCTCCCCATGGTCGCTTAATGGCATTCTTCTCAGCATACTCCTGGGTCATGAACCTGTACTTGTACCATTGTTCTGCCCAATATCTTCGAATCCATTGGATTCGGGTTTTTCTCTGATTGTAGTCCTCCTCTGGATCAGTCTTGTATAGCTCATAGAGGTCAGGAGGCAAATCTCTTGAGGTGTTTCCACGGTGTTGTCTGCCACCTTTCCTAGCTGATTTCTCTATTGCCATGAAGTTCAAACTGAAAGGCTTCAATACAGTCAAAGGCTTCCGTCTACTGGTCAGACAGGAACTGGCTTCGAGAGAGTTGATGTGATGCTATAAGAATTCTGCAAATGAATGCAGACTATGAGAACCAAGGGATTCTCCCATGGACATGTACCTGTGACAGCATTAGAGATGCGAGGGAAGGGGAAGAGGTCATATGCATTCTCAGAAGATTTTGAAGATAAATTAGTTTAGAAGACATTGACCTCATAGCGCGAAGACATTCACTTATATGTTGAGAGTCGGTTCCAGATTTGTACGAATCCAAGAATAAGTACAAGTGAGGAATCTAACTATGTGTGAAGCATAAGTGAATATACTAGGCATTTTATGAGATGCAGACAGGATGGATCCTATTTTTTCGAGGCAGAAACCACTTTTGGCAAAAAGGGATGAATCTATAGGATCAAAAAGACGGTAAAAAGAGGGTTTTTATTTACCACATGATGAACTGCTATACGGAGAAGAAGTGGAGGTCGAGCAGTTCGATCTTCTGTGCCCTAACTTGGCGACGGAGGACACCTACGGCGGCAGCGAAGAGGACGATGTTCACGGCTGGCGTGAAGACGGCGTCGGAGAAGTCGCGGCAGCTAAGCGCTTCGTCGCCGGCATCGTCGAGAGCTAGCAGTGGCGCTAGGGTCTGGCGAGGTGGAGAGGTGGAAGAAAGATTTTGACAGCGATCGGACTTGCATTTATAAGGAAAGGGACGGCACAACGTAATTATGCAGGTGCCCCTCGCGGTTCACATCTGAGGGACACGTGGCGAACATGCAACATACTTGAAATTGTCCCACGTTCCCACGCCCGCCTGGACTGTCGGATGGTCGTTCCGGCTTCTCCGGGTTTCAGGCAATAAGAATAGAGCATTTAAAACAGATGTGACTTTCGGCTCGGGAATGGCCCGTGCTGCCCATGGGCCATATATGGCCCGACGGGACATCAGGCCCAGTAACGGCCCGTGATAAAGGTGGCAACAGTTAAGCCCAACGTGACTTTCGTCCTGTTAAAGGCCTGTCGCATAATTCGGGCCGTTGATGTCTGTAGTAAGCTTTCGGCCTCTTAAAGGCCCATGATATCAGTGGGCCAACTAAGGCCCGAGATATGTTTCGGCCTGGTAAGTGCCCATGATATAACTGGGCCCAAAAAGGCCCGGTCTACATTTCAGCCTGCTGAAGGCCCGTCGACGACTAGTGAAAATTGAGGCCCAATATGCATTTCGGCCTGCTAAAGGCCCAAGGTTTCATCTGGGGCGTAACAGGCCAGTACAATATTCAGCCTGTTAATGGCCCAATGCTACCTGTGCCAAACTAAGCGTTGGGTCCACAAAAGGCCCAACTAATTTATAGGCTGGTGTAAGTTGTGGGCCTCGCGCAAAGTGTGAAGGCCCCAATCATTCGGGCCCAAGAAAGATGCAGGCCGACCCAATTGTGGCCCGCTAAACACCAGGCTCGTTAGAGGCGAATGTTTCGGCCCGGTCGACTACATCCGATTTTTTTTCAGATAGCGAATGATGGCAGTAACTAGTAGGAATTAAGAACAAACCTATTCTATACAATAAAGAAATTACAGCATAGTAACTAAGAGCAAACCTACACTATACAATAAGGGATTTATGGTATATTACATCCACTGGGCATCGTAGTTCGCCACCAGTGATCATAAAGCGCAACGAAGAAGCAGATTACAAAAGTTGGGCACCATTGCAGCGTAACAAAATAATACTGAACCGAGACCACTTCCAAGAAAGTTCAAGAGAGGTTAGCCTTGCGTGGGAACTGCTGCGCAAGCTGCTGAGCAAGGCTATGAGACCGGCCTAGCATGTCAGTCATAGCTTCCAGGTGTAGTTGTTTAGCGATGAGGTTCTCATTGGTGCTCTCCGCAATCTTTCTTAGAGATAGGACTTCAAGTCGAAGTTGAGTTGCAGAATGCCTTTCTGCTAGAACTTGGGACTAAAGAAGTCGAATTAATTCAGACAATGAATTCTGTGAGCTTGTCTGACTGCTAGTCTCAAGTAACTTGAACACTGCATCAAGACATGACTTTGGGGTTGTCTCGCTATCTTCAAGATGTTTTGCCTTCTTTGCTGCAATATATGTTGGGTTTGTTGCACCGCCTTCACCAGCCATGTGCATGCCATCAGGCATATCACCCTGAAACAAAGCAGAGAGATGATAGGTTTTGCACGTGTATAAACAAAGATGATAACTGTGATGTCAATTCCATCCAATTTCAAATTAGAAAATAAAGAGTAAGTTCAAAATATCAATAGCATAATTTGGCATTGTTCATAATGCGGGGAGCTTCACCATAATACTGGATTACCATGTCAACATAACAAGCATAGATGAAGGGCAAAGGAAATCATTGTATCTATTTTGGTTAATGTGCATGGCATGTTGTTCATATCATCAGCCACATCAGTAAGATAAAACAGGAGATGACATGGTGCAAACATGGGCTGCTTCACCACACACTGGATTATAGATCCACAAAAACAAGCATACATATAGGGAGTATTGAGTAATGTGCATGGTATGAATAAGGAATTTGGTTTTACAAGTAAAACTTGGAACTTACGGTTCTTGCGAACATGCATTTTGGTAGAAACAGCAAACTAAACAGCAGTAAAAGATAGGGAGTATGAGCAAATTAAACAGCAGTTGAGGATAAAGGCTTTAGAAGGACTGACTTACATTAACAGTTAACATCGGCTTTATAATGCCCTTCTCCATGTCAAGGGAAGGATAACTCAAGAATTTCAGCACAGAATATTCTTCATAAGCATTACCTGTACTCTACATTTTGTAGAGAGTAATTATAGATATGATAATACTGGAAAGGATAGAGGATAATGAAGATAAGATGCAGATTGATGCTACATAATCAACTACCAATCCCTGGAAGTACAAGCATTACAGGACAAAATGTACTGACAAGAGCAATGGGCTACACTTCTGCACTGGCATTGTCTGTGTATTCTACTTTTTGGTAAGATTAAATATAGATCTAATCTTTTTTAGTAAATGGTGGGCGAGGGAGATAAGATGCAGAATGCTACATAATGAACCAATCCCTCTTCCCATAATACAAGAGTGTTCTGAACACAAGTGTATTGTACAAAACGTTCTTATATTATGGGACGGAGGGAGTAGCTGTTAATGTAAGTAAAGTGATAGATGGCGTTCAGTCCTTACAAGAGGACTTCAGAGCTAAACTTCTTCAAAAGCATTGGGTTGATTCTAAATTTATGTAAGAGTCCATATGGATCTTATAATGTCCACCAAATGGACGATAACGTGGCTAACATGTGCAGTGACGCTACATAATCAAACAGCTATGAAAGTAAGTATGGTCATACAGGGCAAGAGGTACTCACAAGAGCAATGCAGTGTGCAGTATAGTTGCGAGATTCTGTGGTCCCTTGAGAATGAATGTTCTTCTGCTAACAGTTTTCGTACAAGTGAGACGTTAAGGCAAATGCAGAAATGTAGTTCAAATTGTGATGTGATATCATAGATAGTACCTTCCGCTGCAGCCGAGACCAATGTGTAACAAGATTATTCTAGTCACCGTCGGATAAATGTAGCACTGGAGACTTTACAGAAATTTCGTTTAGAGGCTTTCCATCGAAGTGCGCTTGCCTCAGGTAGGAACGATACTTCATCAACGAGTGCTTGAAAAGCGCAACCAACCCTTGCTCGTCTTCACAATCCAGTTTGGTCCTGGCCTATTTAAAAGAATGAAATTTTGTGTCTTCTGTCAGCAGAAACATATGCAGTAATGACCATGAATAACATTACTACATTACTTATGCGTAAGTTGCGGAGGAAGACTGGAAATTGTTCTGTGTTTGCGGTATAATCTTTCCATGAATGAAAGATGCGCACAAATTTCCTGACAACAATATAAGCTTTGTCTTCTAAACTGGGAAGAAATGGAACAGGGGTCCTATTTGCTGCAATTGGGGCTCTCTCTGGTTCGAAAAGGGATTTGGAAACTGGATTTGGTGTACTCTTTGCTGGAATTGGGGTTTTGTGTCGTAGAGCTGGTGCTATGTCAACTGGCATAATCATAATATTTGCTGCAGTTGGGGTCTGCTGAGTTGGGGCATCAGAAATGACCAGTGTAGTAGGGCTAGAGTCTGCTAGAGTTGGGGTGTTTTGTGGGTCAGGTGATATTGCAACTACACCTAATGGGCTATTTGATTTATCAGGTGCCACTACCTTTTCTAAATACTTTGCTTATCCTCCTCCCCGATCAGCAATCGCCCTCTTCCTTTTGAACGTCTGATAGACAAGAACAACATTTGAATGGATAAATATGGTATGATGACAGATGGAATATGTACTAAAAATGGACAGGCAGGCCGTATTCACATACACGATGTGTAAACTAAGCTAATGGCAGTTCAACAAAGTAGAAGCAATGCAAAGCATCAGTTGCAAGATATGTGCGACAAATATAACCTTGGAAAGTTAGAGCAAGCACCTTGATGGGTGAATAAGATAGGGCATCTTCCTCTGACTCCTCTACTAGGGAGCTACATTGACTTAGGTCTCCCTCTAGCTCAGAATCACTGTTAGGATCATATTCTGAGCATGAATTTGTAGGTGGAGAGCGTTTGCATTACATTGCATCCAGACTTGATTTCAGTCCCTTAATGCCAAGTTTGACAGCCATGGCATTGTTCTGCTTTATTCTTTTCATGCGCGCAATCTCATAATAATTATGATGCTGTTCAGAATCTGAGATTCATGAAAACATAAAAAGTAGTTAGATTATCTATGGAATGCATTGCGGATTCAACTCGAAGAGTGTCTCCCTATAAACCCCTGCATATGCAAAGTTCACCCCAACCGTGTTGACCAGACCACACACAGAAATACAAACCCCTTATGTCTCTATAACAGGCAGACACACATTTCAAAACTTAAGTAGGAACATTAGAACTATATGAAATTCGTATTTGAACAAATAAACTAAGGAATTATGAGTGGCATAATGTTTAGCTTCAAGGGTGGAGTGTTGGTAGTGTGACACAAAGCAAGTAGGCAGATTGTATTCCATGTAAAAGATCGAAGCCTATGTAAAAGCTGGAAATGACACTTTCTTTCTATACAATGCAGTGTTCGTTGCCCACACATGATGGAAGAGATCACATAGAGAAATACTATTCACTCATGTCTGTTGTTGCAGTATTTAGAAACAGGGTGGTCCACCCTAAAAGAATATTGACAACAAATATGACAAGGCAAGCATAGAGGTAGTGAATCAATCATTTACTTGTGAGCTCACTAGGACAAGTATGCAGAATTGTAACTGCAGTAAGAGACCGATCTGAATAAGGAAGTTTGTCTAGAACTTATTGTTTGCAACTAATCGACATGAATAATTGGATATTATATCGAATGAGTAAGAAAGACAAGTAAAATTTTCAACAAACCTGGCTTGCGGTAGTAATTTGGGTCAATGTCACTACGACCAGCAATCCAAAATGACTAGTGTCTATTCCTAGGGACGGAATTTTGAAAACCCTGTGAACTTTACAGGTACTAAAGATTACCGAAATACATCTGAACCATTAAGTGTAGGTAGATGAGCACACAACAAACCCTAATGACAGTCCTGCCTAATGAGTAATGAATCAATTAGAAAATGGGTGATGAGGAGTGGCTGCTGAGTGTTGAGGACTTATCTCAGGACAAATCGGGTTGGCTTAGTGGGTGCTGCACGCCTGAGCCCTGAACGGACTGGGAAGGTAGGCACGACGGCGCGCCCGGGCAGCGGTGACACTGTTGGGCGAGCGGCTCCTGACCTCCTGCTAGTCTGGCGTCTCCTCCTAGAGTCATGCCGTCCGGGGATGGCAAGTCACCGGCGAGGTAGGCGGCTGGGGGCGAGTAGAGATCGGAAGCGCGCAGCAGAATAGAGAGGAATCGGGGCCTGGGACGACCCAAAATCCCAGGGTGGGCCGGCCCACCATGGGTACCCTATAGAGATACACAGCCGAGCGGCGAACATGCATTTTCGAAACTAATTTAGGAACATTTACCTGACCAATTAAACGAATCTGTTTTAATAATATCATATTCGTATTTGAACAACTAAGCTTGTTTAGCTTGATGGGTCGAGCAGTGCTATTATGACACGAAGCACGTATTCTGATCGTATAGTGATCAAAAAAGGGGGAAACTGGAGAAATGATATCTACCAGCCATTGTTTGCTTCGAACTAAGAACTAAATTCTAAGAGCTGAAAAGAAAGTAGAGTAACCAAGTTAAGATCTATTTTCTAGTTGAGATCAAAAAGTTGAGGAGATATGAAGTACCACCTCTCTTGCGGCGCCGTGTAGGCATCGGGGGTGCGATGGCTGTCGGTGGTGTTGAAGCAGATCTGCGATGGTAGACGGGTGCATCAGGGATAAGTCCCGTTGCGGTGGAAGAGAAGGTCGTGTGAGCGGCCCCGACAAAGAGGACGATGGCGCTGATGAAGCGAGAGGACGTGATGCAAGGCTCTTGGTCCTTCGCCATGGATGAGGAACGTCCATCTCTAGCAGTGGACGACGCGGTGTTGGTAGGCGCTCCGGCATGGTGGAGGATGGTGGCGATGGATGTGGTGGAGGACGGCGGCGATGGATGGGGTGGCGGACGGAGGCTGGTGTCTAGGATGGTGTTCTAGCGCGGACGGTGTATGAATGGGAAAATGGAGGGAGAGGTACAGGGAACCATGTTTTTGGGACGCGCCTGTCTGAAATATGGGAAAGATATGAACTTAGCCCCCGTTTAAAATTTGGACGTCTCGTCGGTTGGGGATACGACGGTAATCTCGCATCTCGCCAATATTTGCCCAGAGCGATTTCGGGCGACGAGAGGGTGGTTGGCGCCCATGGTTGGTGCCCACGGTGTATGAACGGGGCTGACAGGTAGGGCGGTTGTGTCACGTCTCAGTGAAGTTACAAACCTGCCCCTATTGAAAATATTTGCCTACATCAATTTCGGCCGAGTCGAGTTTGTTTTGCCGCCCACCGTGTATGAATGGGGAAATGGAGGGAGAAACAGAGGTCTTTCGGACGAGCTTGAATCAAATGTGTTTTGCCGCCCATGTTTGGCGCCCACTGTGTTGGAATGGGCTCAGAGGCGATCGTGTCACATCTTATTGAAGTTACTATCCTACCCCTATTTAGAGCAGTGGAAATCGGGCCGATGGATTGTCCGTGTAATGGGTAGACAGTAATTTCCATCTCCCAAACACTTGGATTTGGGCAACCGACGTGGGAGTGGACATTTTTCCACTTCTTTCGAATTTTGGGACAATAAGCATCCACGTTTACCCTGGCAACTAAATTCGAATCCATTTTGTATTCCTATACGAATCTTTATAAATCATTCTATGTGTTTTTATATATCTTCAAAAGGACGACAAAGATGTATTCCACTGTCATATATGAATATGGTTTACAAATGCCGATACTCAAATTCAGAAGCTAGAATCCAGTTTAAGGTGAATTCGAATATTTGGAACACTTCATGTCCAACTCAAATGTCACACGCAGCATAATGTGTACTCCCATTTAGATATGTACACAAACGATGTATCAAGATTCAAATACCGAGTGAATCAACCAAGAATGTACAGAACTAACATACATATAAACACTTATAGAATATATGGATCAATAATATCAACTAACATACATAAGCCAGGCCACTGTACTTTTCTTTGCTACAACAACATCGTTTTTTTAGCCAAGCTACTACAGCATCTTGGCCCTTTCTGATGTGTGCCACTTATGGTCCATCTATACTACTAATATTGCTGAATGCGCATTCAGCCCGATTGGCATATTTGTAGGTCTAGCACAACAATCAAAATGAAATGTCTCCGAGTCTTATCAATTAATACAGACTTGTGCTCAAAGAAAATTACAAACCAAAAAACAAAGAACAAAAAACAATTATTACATGATCCCTAGAACAAATGGTTTGATTGATTACATGAACAAACAACACAAAGGTTGTTCAACGATGGAAAGAACATTTCACCTATGATTTACCAAGTGGGAATTTAATTTTCTGTTTTCCTTCAGGACCTTAACAATGTGGTCAGTCTCAGCTTGCTTCGTTTTGAAATCCACCAAATATTAATGGTTGTCTTGAGTACTGCTACTGATTGTGTTGTTTGCTTCCTCAACATGTCAACTTCATCTCTAAGTGTAGAAGCAGAATCTCTTTCTACCACTAGTTTAGCCTCTAGAGCATCAGCAGTTGGCAATTCATAATGCACGATTGGGCCGGTGCCACTGCTATGGGATGATACAACGTCCATGGGGACCTCGCTCTTTGATCTTGGGCTAACCTGTTTTGCCATTAAAGTTCCGATTGGATTCAGAAAAGTTGAAGTTAGCAAAACATCTCAAGAGGGAGTTATAACAGCAAACTAGTTAAACAAACAAGGAACTAAAGAGTTTCAGTTCGATGCTGAAAAGTAGTTATTAACATCATTGTAAGAGCATCTCCAGCCGTTGGATCCCCCAGGACAATCGCCGGGCCAAAAATAGCACGTCCTGGGGGGCAAAACACCTTCGCCGGTTGAAACGCGAGGACGGTTTCCCAGCCGTTGGTGCCCCCCAGGACAGTCGCCAGGCAAAAAGTGAATGAGTGGGCCAGAAAAAATGATACATGGAGGAATATGATTGGCCGTTGCTTCCGCCGGCGCCCCCAGCAGCCCCCCAGCGTGTTGGGTGTGGCCTAGGTTCGCTGACACCTTTTTGAGGTCTTGGGGGGCTTGGGGGTCATGGCTGGGCCTTTTTTTTGCCATTTTTAGCTCGCTGGCAGAAGAAAAGGCGCCCGGGGTGGCACTCGGGGAGGCGGCTAGAGATGCTCTAACCCGTTGTTGCAGCAGCGAAGCAGTTAAACAAACAAGTAGCTATTTAAGTTCATGCAAACAGGTAATTCTTAACAGTAAGTATCAAACACATAGATAGGTGCAGTCTATAATAGGATTAACAGGCTATGGCATTATGTAATCAGTAGCAAACTTAATTAAGCCAAGCAACGTAATTGAACAATTTTTCAATAAGTGGCTAACTAAAATTCCGAGAAGCAGGTAACTGAACTTACGCTAGTTCTTTGTACAGGCACACTGCAACTTATTTTTAGCTTACAAGGTTGTACGAAGGAGTCCATGGCATCAATTGCTTGGATACGCAGTCCCAATACTTCTTTCTTCCCACACTGCATTGGTAAGTCAAATGGTTAATCTGGTAAGATGGTGCATCCTTGATATGTTATATGAGGACGTGTAGTCAGACTAGTTGTAGCCACACACATCACACTGGCTTTTACTGTATATTTCATGTGATTACTTTTGTCATATCGAGATCTAAGCAATCTACAATAGGATGAAAAGACTGGCATCCTTCACATTATTGGCGAACTCAGTTCATAGAAACAAGCAATTCAACCACTCTGTGGGTAAAGCAAAAGTGCCACTGGAATATTTTTCACTACCCCTATCATACACGCAAAAAGAGGCGACGCCACCATAGGGGCTGGTATCGGCAGCCGCCTCGGGTGGCTCGAATGTGTGCACCTAGTTTGAGTCGTCCAGGTTGGCCCAGGCTAGTTTTGTTCGTCCCAACACATGAGTAGGCAATGTAAAAATGAAGAAAAATGTTTCAATTTGGATAGGCCAATAACATAAGTGCAAGGCAGGCCCTATGGCAGGCTCACGGCCCAATTGAGCGCCTCCCATATCGATCGACAGCAGGAAAAATCCCAATTCATTCGCTCCAGCCTCCAGTCTGGGTTGCTCCTAACCTAGCCGCCGCTGGATAGACCGACACAGCACTTCCTTGCGCCCTTGTTGGAGGGCGGTCGCTGGGCTTCAAGCGAGCGGAAGGACAAGAAGATGAAGATCCAACCCTCGGTGTAGCCTGCGTGGGAGGCAGCGGCGGCAACACGGGCATGGCATCGAGCTTGCGCAAACGGACAGTCCCAGCTTGCAAGAGTAGCATGCGCAACGAGCAGGTACATCACATCCCTGATTATATCTAATTCAACTCTTCAATTTCTGGCCAATAGTTAAACCTGACGGTGTTGTAAAACTGCTTGTATGTATGGAATCTATGAGAAAATGAAACAAATTTCTACTTATTTTATAACTCCCCCAATCAATACTGAACTGACTGAATCTGATGTATCTAATCAAGTTTCCGGTGCAAACATCCAAGCTCATGTTCTTCTTGAGTCTGAAGTGTCTAATGAACAGACTGCTAATGAAGGATTTGATGCAAACATTTTACATGCTCCTGGTGATGAACATATAGTGTCTAATGAGGCATCTAATGCAATCATTTTGCAAGCTCCCATTGAAGGATTTAGTGTCTAATCATGATCTGCTATGTTGAGAGAGACACAGAGATTTGCAGGCATTGATGACAAGAAAATTATAGTGCATTTTCATAGCTTGAGGAAACGTAGAGGCCATCTACCAGAAAGTCCCCGTATCATGACAACGTAGCATAAATAATTTTCTAATCTGTTGTTTGAAACTATTGGCATACTTGTGCAGGATAGATATATTGATATGCAGTTTGCGCACTGGTTATAGGTGCAATTACACTTCGATATTTTAAGCCAGAGAACAAATAATTCAAGCAGGTACAGACCATGTTTGTAGTCCTTGTACACCATGTTGCATTTTGTGTTTTTGGTGCTTGAATCATTTAGTGTTTATAATCTGAACTACTTTGGATCATTAGTTGGTTTTCAAAGTGCATGTAGCTTCACATTTCTCAAGTTATGTTGATTTCTGGAGTGCAAGTGCCTTCATATTTTTTAAGTTAAATGTTCGCCCTTGGTAACTTGAATTCGTGGATCCGCCACTGCACACAAATCATACATGAATGCCATTACGAATTAAATGAAATGCAGGGACTTAGTCTAGCTCGTTGTATAGGCTCACTGCAGCTCTGCTTGCGCTTGGGATGTTCCATGTACAAGTCCATGTTACCACTTGCTTGGATGTGCAGGCCTTGCATCCCCCTCTGCATTTTGACATGGCAAATGGCTGATCAAATAAGAGGAATCGACCTTGCTGTTGTACCGGAGGACAGATACTTACAAGGTTATACGGGTGTGCAGGATGTGTACCAGATCCCATAGCGCCGTCATGCTTCGCTAAAAAATGGATTTTCTTGTTTCAGATGATATCTCCAGAAGAATTAAGAGTTAAAGTCAGAGTTGGATAGGTGTGTAAGCTAAGAGAGCAGTGAAAGGATATCCAAACATCGTCGGAACAGTGCACAAGGGCGTGATGTGTGGATACCTAGTTCGGGCCAGCGTTTGGGCATGCTCGCCTAGCTAGAGTGCGGGTCACTTCAGAGACGTTGAGGGTGATGCGCTGGCGTTGGCTGGCCGCGCACGGATGCAGATCTTGAGTGGAAGCGGAGCGCTACGATGCGATGGACGAGACCATTGGTGAAGCCCCAGCGGCCTCGGGGCGCGGAGGCACGACGATGTGCTCGGTGAAGTAGCCCTGGTGAGCTGGGAGACGGCATTGATGAAGCGCACCTGATGCGGTGGAAGTCGGTGTCTGTGAGGCACGTCGGTTGTGGCGGCCGACGTTGTCTGTGGACCACCCGGTGCGGTGGACGAGGGCGTAGATGAGGTAGCTCCGGTGCGGTGGTGAAGCGCGACCGTCGTCTTCGTCGTCGTCGTCCGGCACAGAGGTGGGGAAAGAGATGATACGAGGGGCGGTTCGAACTTTGCTTGGGTTGGCGGCGAATTAGGGATTTGAGCAATCTGGGCGCGGAAGGGGACGGTGGAGAAGGGAGATTTTGCAGGGCTGGAATTGGGGCCGCCAGATATTTCAATCCGAAATGTGGAAGCGCGAACTTATTTTGTCGTCGTCCTTTTTTGGGGGGAGGGGGAGTGAGGGAGGGGGTGGGTGGGTGGGTGGGTGGCTGGGTGCTATGCGTCCGTCTGACACACGCGACCACCACGACACGACCCTGGTGCGCCTACATTTGAGAATGCAAACGAATCTTCTTTCATTTGCAAACAAATATGTATGTATTACCTTGCCCGTGTTTTCCTTGCAATAATTAGTCATTCGAAACAAGATACTATAAATTAATTAATGATGAGTTATTTGAAAAAAATCGAAACGGTATCCACGCTAAAATGGATTGGAGTGTGTGTCACATAGCGATCTCCAATTCTAATGTGGATTTCGCATTTCACTGTATCCACGCTACTTTTTTAATACAAATTCATATGTATATGATGAACACCATGGTAGTGAGAAAACTTTTGGATGGATTCAAACATATGACCTACAAAATAGCACAACAAATCGAGTCGATGTTAACTTTTCGAAACCTAGTATGGCACGAATTCGAAATAATTACCCATATGCATGGTCCTCAGTTCAAATCTTACAATGTACACCGAATTGAAACATCGATATTAAGTCTCGTACTATCTACATTCAAATGTTGTTTTTAGCCCACCCCCCCCCCCCCCCCCGCACACATGCTACATACTTCTTGTATCGATCAAACTTCCTCTCCTAACCAGCTTAGGAAGCTATCGGTTTCCAACACACATCCATTCTTTCTCTCCATGTTTCGATCTCTAACTCTCTCTCAACTACACAACCCCCTTTTTCCACTCTGTTACGAAATGTATTTACCTCACACACCCTCCATTGCACCCCATGCCGAGCTCTCTCTCTCCCTCTCCCTCTCACCCTCTCGCGCCAAATACATGCATTGCCTATCTAGCCCCCAAACTCTCATGCGCACGCACGCATGTTGTCTATCTAGGTCACTCCCTCAAGACTGTCTCACTCTTTCTTCCGCACGGTGGGCCACACTCGCTCAATCTCGCTCTCTTTATCTGAGTCCTGTTTAACCTTGTTTTCTTTCACACACAAATGATATATCTCCCTGTTCGGGCCTCGATCGACACACTCTATGCTCTCTCACACGGATTGTCTATCTAGGTCAGACCATCGAAGCCGCCCCCACTCTTTCGACCTCATGGCGGGCCACGCCCGCTCTCTCTCTCTCCCTCTCTCTCTCTCTCTCTCTCTCTCTCTCTCTCTCTGTATGTCTCGATTGACCTTGCTCTTTCTCGGACAAAAACGATATATCACCATGTTTGAACCCTATTCGACTTATTCACATTGTACACTCTCTCACGCACATTGTCTATCTAGGTCACTCTCTCCAACCCGTCTCACTCTTTCGATCGCACGACGACCCTATGTGATCGATCGACCTTGCTTCCTCCCACGCACAAAATATATCTACACGTCTATGACTAGATCATCTCTCAAGCTCTATCTTACAGCCCTCACCCTTGCCAAAAGCTCAATCGGACAGTATCTCTCCAGAGCATATATATTTGTTCCATGAAGAGAGTGAGTACACATGGACCTTTGACGGTCAAAGGCCTTTGACTGGACGGAAGGGCATTTCTGAGTAGTGAATTAACGGCAGAGGGGCAAATTTGAGCATGCTTTGAAATTAGAGGCAAATCTGAGTAGGTGGTTCGAGCTAGGGGCAGAAATGCAAATGGCCCTTATATTTAATTTGATACGGCTCTAGCAGAACATTCAATCGATCAAACCATAGATTTCGTTCAGTTTGACTCCAACTTTAAATTATATGACGATTGATCTAAAATAAACGGAAATGATAAACGTTCGGATTTTAAGCATGGCAATCCGAACGTTTTTCATGGAAAATTTAGATTACGCGGCAGCGGCGGGGGCATCTTGCGGTGGGAAGCGGCTCCTCTGTCGTGCTCTATGTGTCGTCGGGCCACTGACCGACGACGACGGCGGTGTCTTGCGTTGTTGTTGGCGTACTCCTGGACGTTGGCCGTAGCTTCAAGGAAGGCCACAATGTTCTGGACTTCGGTCTCCAGGAGCGAGTCAACTGGCGGGAGGAGGCGACTGGCGTTGGTGCAAGGAAGCGGTCGACGGCGGCCATCCATGCTCTTTCTGAAATTTAAGATCTAGGATTCGAAACAATATCATAACCTGCATCATGCAATAAATTTTCAAGCCATACATATGTCCTGCTGTATTTCTTAAGAAAGGATTTGGTCAAACATTTTGCTTAGTTAGACTTCAGACAAGTTATATATGCAGAGCAAAAGGATAATCCCTCCGTACCAGTGCATTGCTTCATATATTAACTCAAGTACTAGGCACGAACAAACGGGCTCAATTCTGTGATCATCCTGTAGTAGTAGTAGTAGTAGTAGTAGTAGTAGTAGTAGTAGTAGTAGTAGTAGTAGTAGTAGTAGTAGTAGTAGTAGTAGTGGTAGTAGTAGTAGTGGTAGTAGTGGTAGTGGTAGTAGGTAGTAGTGGTAGTAGGTAGTAGTGGTAGTAGTAGTAGTGGTAGTAGTCGTAGTAGTAGTAGTAGTAGTAGTAGTAGTAGTAGTAGTAGTAGTAGTAGTACTAGTAGTAGTAGTAGTAGTAGTAGTAGTAGTAGTCGTAGTAGTAGTCGTAGTAGGTAGTCGTAGTAGTAGTAGTAGTAGTAGTAGTAGTAGTAGTAGTAGTAGTAGTAGTAGTAGTAGTAGTAGTAGTAGTAGTAGTAGTAGTAGTAGTAGTAGTAGTAGTAGTAGGTGGTAGTAGGTAGTAGTAGGTAGTAGTAGGTAGTCGTAGTAGTAGTAGTAGTAGTAGTAGTAGTAGTAGTAGTAGTACTAGTAGTAGTAGTAGTAGTAGTAGTAGTAGTAGTAGTAGTAGTAGTAGTAGTAGTAGTAGTAGTAGTAGTAGTAGTAGTAGTAGTAGTAGTAGTAGTAGTAGTAGTCATAGTAGTAGTAGTAGTAGTAGTAGTAGTAGTAGTAGTAGTAGTAGTAGTAGTAGTAGTAGTAGTAGTAGTAGTAGTAGTAGTAGTAGTAGTAGTAGTAGTAGGCAATTAAGTTGACGGGTGACCTTGGCTAGCGGCGACCGAGGGAATTGAACCGTGCCCGGCACGATAGGTAACGTTGTCTAGTTACTTTTTTTGAACACAATGTTGTCTAGTTACTAAAGCATCCCTCCGTTGTTCATCGTTAGTCATTATGGACCGGGGACATGAGGGGAATTTCCAAGGGCTGGAATTCTAGCCGCCAGATATTTCGACTCGAAACATGGAGGCTCGACTGGTTGGGGTTGCCTAATGTGCGTACCACGCACGCCACCAGAAGGAGACGAGCCCGGTTTTTTTAGGATCAACACGAGCCAAGGTCTGGCTGGTACGCCGTTGGGTCCTACCATTCGAGAATACGAAAGGAACCTTTTAAGTTGCCAAACGAATCTATGTGTATTACAATGCCCGTATTTTCCTTGCAAATACTAATCTCAACGTGGTAATTGATTTGTGACGAGTTCTTGAATTAGAGTGAGTTTGTGATATAATGATCTCAACGTGGATTTCACATTTCATGGTATCCCTGCTAAGTTTTTCAATGAAAATTCAAATTTAAAAGATGAACAATATGGAGGTGAGAAAACTTTGTATGTATCAAGCATATGACCACACACACACACACACACACACACGAACACAACAACAATCCAATAAGTATAGTGCATCTATTTTTCCAAACCATGCATGTATGACACGAATTCAAAAATACTCCTTCTGTTCCTAAATATTAGTCTTTTAGAGATTTCAACAAGCGACTACATAAGGAGCAAAATGAGTGAATCTACACTCTAAAATATGTCTATATACATCCGTATGTGCCAGTCCACTTGAAATCTCTAAAAAGGCTAATATTTAGGAACGAAGGGAGTAAAATGTAAGACATGCATGGTCCTCAATTCAATATTTAAAACGAACATGAAACTGAAACATGAATATTAAGTCTAGTACTACAGTACATGCAAATGTTGTGTTTAATTAGGCGGAGCTATGATTGTCGGGGGTCACCCCCTCGACCTTAGATAAAATTGTGAAGCTCTGTCTAGGGTTGTTTAGATTATATTTTTCCCCACCCTCCCAACCACTGATTGGTTTTTCACCACCCACCCCTCCTCCCCGGGAGAATATCATGTGCCCCCATACCTTAGATGCTATATGCCGATACGAGTTGCTTGGAGCTTGTAGATCTGAGATATAGCAACTCACATGATGTCTTAATATTTTTACAGGAAACCTTGATGAGTTTGAGAATTGCACACAATTTGTACAAAAACTACTCAGATGCCCTTGGATCCCATATACACCAACCTCGAAGCTCGTATCACCGTAGCATCTAAGATGAAGGAGGACATCATATTCTCCTGTATGTAAGAATATCATGTGCTACCACACCTTAGATGCTTTGGTGACACAAGCTCTTCGGAGCCTTTGGATTTGTGACCCAACGCCTCCTCGGTGGTTCGAATGGTTTTTTGCAGAAAAGCCCCCAAAGAGTTCGGCCACTGCTTACAAGCACAAAGACTGCTCAGATGCCATTGGATCTCAGATCAAACGACCTCGAAGCTCGTATCACCGTAGCATCCAAGCTGCGAGAGCACCTTATGTTTTCTCGCACGGGAGAATATGAGGTGCTCCCGCACCGTAGATTCTATGGTGATACGAGTTCATGGAGATCTAACGGCCCACAGTAGGAGGTTTGAATGTTTTTGCAATATACGGCTGAGAGAGTTTGGGAATTGCGCAAAAAGTACAAGTACTACGCATGTGCCATCTGATCACTGATCATACGACCTAGATGCTCATATCACCGTAGCGGGTAATTAAGCTATGGGGAGCACCTAATATGAGCAACGGGGAGCCGTTGGATCCAAGATGCAGCGGCACACATGAGGCCTAAATGTTTTATTTGCAAAAACCTTTGGAGAGTTTGGAAACTGCGCATAATTACAAAGACTACTCCCAAGCCATTGGATCTCACTTCCAACGGTGTAAAAACTCGTATCATGATACGTCTCCAACGTATCTATAATTTCCGATAGCTCCATGCTATATTATCTACTATTTTGGACCATATTGGGCTTCATTTTCCACTTTTATATTACTTTTGGGACTAACCTATTAACCGGAGGCCCAGGCTAGAATTGTTGTTTTTTTTCCTATTTCAGGATACGTCTCCAAAGGAATATCAAACGGAGTCCAAATGGACTGAAACCTTTGGGAACGTGATTTTCTCACCGAACATGATCCAGGAGACTTGGACCCCGCGTCAAGAAAGAAAGGAGGTGGCCACGAGGGTGGGGGTGCGCCCACCCCCTAGGGCGCGCCCCCTGCCTCGTGGGCCCCCCGTTGCTCCACCGACGTACTCCTTCCTCCTATATATACCTACGTACCCCCAAACGATCAGAGACGGAGCCAAAAAAACTAATTCCACTGCCGCAACCTTCTGTACCCACGAGATCCCATCTTGGGGCCTGTTCCGGAGCTCCGCCGGAGAGGGCATCCACCACGAAGGGCTTCTACATCATCATAGCCCCTCCGATGAAGTGTGAGTAGTTTACATCAGACCTTCGGGTCCATAGTTAGTAGCTAGATGGCTTCCTCTCTCTTTTTGGATCTCAATACAATGTTCTCCCCCTCTCTCGTGGAGATCTATTCGATGTAATCTTCTTTTTGCGGTGTGTTTGTTGAGACCGACGAATTGTGGGTTTATGATCAAGATTATCTATAAACAATATTTGAATCTTCTCTGAATTCTTTTATGTATGATTGGTTATCTTTGCAAGTCTCTTCGAATTATCAGTTTGGTTTGGCCTACTAGATTGGTTTTTCTCGTAATGGGAGAAGTGCTTAGCTTTGGGTTCAATCTTGCGGTGTCCTTTCCTAGTGACAGTAGGGGCAGCAAGGCACGTATTGTATTGTTGCCATCGAGGATAACAAGATGGGGTTTTTATCATATTGCATGAAACTATCCCTCTACATCATGTCATGTTGATTAAGGCGTTACTCTATTTTTAACTTAATACTCTAGATGCATGCTGGATAGCGGTCGATGAGTGGAGTAACAGTAGTAGATGCAGGCAGGAGTCGGTCTACTTGTCTTGGACGTGATGCCTATATACATGATCATACCTAGATATTCTCATAACTATGCGCAATTCTTTCAATTGCTCAACAGTAATTTGTTCACCCACCGTAGAAAACTTATGGTCTTGAGAGAAGCCACTAGTGAAATCTATGGCCCCCGGGTCTATCTTCATCATATTAATCTTCCATCACTTTATTGTTGCTTTGCTTTTTACTTTGCCTTTTATTTTACTTTGCATCTCTATACCAAAAATACCAAAAATATAAGGGCCATTTGCATTTCTGCACCTAACTTGAACCACCTACTCAGATTTGCCCCTAATTTCAAAGCATGCTCAAATTTGCCCCTCTACCGTTAAGTCACTACTCAGAAATGCCCTTCTGTCCAGTCAAAGGCCTTTGACCGTCAGAGGCCCATGTGTATTGTAGTAGACGGAAAGTGCTACACTACTGGACAGAAAGTGCTACAGTACTATATGGAAGGGCATTTCTGAGTAGTGACTTAACGGTGGAGGGGCAAATTTGAGCATGCTTCAAAATTAGGGGCAAATCTGAGTAGTGGGTTCGAGTTAGGGGCACAGATGTAAATGTCCCAAAATAGTATCTATCATCTCTATCAGATCTCACTCTCGTAAGTGACCATGAAGGGATTGACAACCCCTATTCGTGTTGGTTGCGAGGAGTTATTTGCTTTGTGTAGGTACGACGGACTCGCGCGTAGCCTCCTACTGGATTGATACCTTGGTTCTCAAAAACTGAGGGAAATACTTACGCTACTTTGCTGCATCATCCTTTCCTCTTCGGGGAAATCCAACGCAGTGCTCAAGAGGTAGCAAGAAGAATTTCTGGCGCCGTGGTCGGGGAGTCTACGCAAAATTCAACATACCAAGTACCCATCACAATCCCTTATCTCTCGCATTACATCATTTGCCATTTGCCTCTCGTTTTCCTCTCCCCCATTCACCCTTGCCGGTTTATTCGCCCTCTCTTTTCCGTTTGCCTTTTTCCTCGCTTGCTTTTTGTTTGCTCGTGTGTTGGATTACTTGTTTGTCACTATGGCTCAAGGTAATACCAAATTGTGTGACTTTACCAATACCAACAATAATGATTTCCTTAGCACTCCGATTGCTCCTCTTACCAATACTGAATCTTGTGAAATCAATACTGCTTTGTTGAATCTTGCTATGAAAGATCAATTCGCCGGCCTTCCTAGTGAAGATGCCGCTACTCATCTAAATAGCTTCGTTGATTTGTGTGACATGCAAAAGAAGAAAGATGTTGATAATGATATCGTTAAATTGAATCTATTTCCTTTTTTGCTTAGAGATCGTGCTAAAGCTTGGTTTTCGTCTTTGCCTAAAAATAGTATTGATTCTTGGAACAAGTGCAAAGATGCTTTTATCTCTAAGTATTTTCCTCCCGCTAAGATCATCTCTCTTAGAAACGATATTATGAATTTTAAGCAACTTGATCATGAACATGTTGCACAAGCTTGGGAGAGGATGAAATTAATGATACGTAATTGCCCTACTCATGGTTTGAACTTATGGATGATTATACAAATTTTTTATGCCGGATTGAATATTGCTTCTAGAAATCTTTTAGATTCGGCCGCGGGAGGCACTTTTATGGAAATCACTTTAGGAGATGCTACTAAACTCCTAGATAATATTATGGTTAATTATTCTCAATGGCACACTGAAAGATCTACTAATAAAAAAGTGCATGTGGTAGAAGAAATTATTGTTTTGAGTGAAAAGATGGATGAACTTATGAAATTATTTGCTACTAAGAGTGTTTCTTCTGATCCTAATGATATGCCTTTGTCAACTTTGATTGAGAATAATAATGAATCTATGGATGTGAATTTTGTTGGTAGGAATAATTTTGGTAACAATGCGTATAGAGGGAATTTTAATCCTAGGCCTTATCCTAGTAATCCTTCTAATAATTATGGAAATTCATACAACAACTCTTACGGAAATTTTAATAAGATGCCCTCTGAATTTGAGACAAGTGTTAAAGATTTTATGAATTCACAAAAGAATTTTAATGCTTTGCTTGAGGAGAAATTACTTAAAGTTGATGAATTGGCTAGGAACGTTGATAGAATTTCTCTTGATGTTGATTCTTTAAAGCTTAGATCTTTGCCTCCTAAGCATGATATCAATGAGTCTGTCAAAGCCATGAGAATTTCCATTGATGAGTGCAAGGAAAGAACCGCTAGGATGCGTGCTACGAAAGATGTCTTTATTAAAGCGTGTTCTTCCAATCCCTATGAAAATAAAGATGAAGATCTAAAAGTTATTGATGTGTCCCCTATTAAATCTTTGTTTTGCAATATGAATCTTGATAATGATGGGATTGAATATGATCCACCTTTACCTAGAAGGTGTTCCAAAAATTTGGAGTTTTTAGATCTTGATGCTAAAATTGATAGAAGTGGGAAAACCCTAGATGTTGCTAAACCCACTATTTTGGATTTCAAGGAATTTAATTATGAAAATTGCTCTTTAATTGATTGTATTTCCTTGTTGCAATCCGTGCTAAATTCCCCTCATGCTTATAGTCAAAATAAAGCCTTTACCGAACATATCGTTGATGCCTTGATGCAATCCTATGAAGAAAAACTTGAGTTGAAAGTTTCTATCCCTAGAAACTTTATGATGAGTGGGAACCTACTATTAAAATTAAAATTAAAGATCATGAGTTTTATGCTTTGTGTGATTTGGGTGCTAGTGTTTCCACTATTCCCAAAATTTTGTGTGATTTGTTAGATTTTCGTGATTTTGATGATTGCTCTCTAAACTTGCACCTTGCGGATTCCACTATTAAGAAACATATGGGAAGAATTAATGATGTTCTTATTGTTGCAAATAGGAATTATGTGCCCGTAGATTTTATCGTTCTTGATATAGATTGCAATCCTTCATGCCCTATTATTCTTGGTAGACCTTTCCTTAGAACGGTTGGTGCAATTATTGATATGAAGGAAGGGAATATTAGATTTCAATTTCCATTAAAGAAAGGCATGGAACACTTCCCTAGAAATAAAATAAAATTACCATATGAATCTATCATGACATCTACTTATGGATTGCCTACTAAAGATGGCAATACCTAGATCTATCCTTGCTTTTATGCCTAGCTAGGGGCGATAAACGATAGCGCTTGTTGGGAGGCAACCCAATTTTATTTTTAGTTTTTTTTGTTTTTGCTTCTGTTTAGGAATAAATAATCCATCTACCTTCTGTTTAGATGTGGTTTATGTTTTAATTACTGTTTGTGCCAAGTTAAACCTATAGGATCTTCTTGGATGATAGTTATTTGATCTTGCTGTAATTTCCAGAAACTTTCTGTTCATAAAAAGAATTGTTAAAAATCACCAGGACGTGATAAAATACTGATTACAATTGCTGCTGATCAATAAAAAATTGTCTAGGTCGTCCTATTTTGGTAGATTTTTTGGAGTTCCAGAAGTTTGCGTTATTACAGCTTACTACAGACTGTTCTGTTTTTGACAGATTCTGTTTTTAGTGTGTTGTTTGCTTATTTTGATGAATCTATGGCTAGTAAAATAGTTTATAAACCATAGAGAAGTTGGAATACAGTAGGTTTAACACCAATATAAATAAGTAATGAGTTCATTACAGTACCTTGAAGTGGTCTTTTGTTTTCTTTCGCTAACGGAGCTCACGAGATTTCTGTTGAGTTTTGTGTTGTGAAGTTTTCAAGTTTTGGGTCAAATCTTTTGATAGATTATGGAACAAGGAGTGGCAATAGCGTAAGCTTGGGGATGCCCATGGCACCCCCAAGATAATCTAAGGACAACAAGAAGTCAAAGATTGGGGATGCCCCGGAAGGCATCCCCTCTTTCGTCTACTTCCATCGGTAACTTTACTTGGAGCTATATTTTTATTCACCACATGATATTTGTTTTGCTTGGAGCGTCTTGTATGATTTGAGTCTTTGTTTGTTAGTTTACCACAATCATCCTTTCTGTACACACCTTTTGAGAGAGCCATACATGATTTGGAATTTGATAGAATACTCTATGTGCTTCACTTATATCTTTTGAGCTATATAGTTTTGCTCTAGTGCTTCACTTATATCTTTTAGAACACAATGGTGGATTTGTTTTATAGAAACTATTGATCTCTCATGCTTCACTTAGATTATTTTCAGAGTCTTAAATAGCATGGTAATTTGCTTAATAATTTTAATATGCTTGGTATTCAAGATTTGTAAAACTTTATTTTGAGTGCGTTGAATACTAAGAAAAGTTTGATGCTTGATAATTGTTTTGAGATATGAAGATGGTGATATTAGAGTCATGCTAGTTTAGTAGTTGTGAATTTGATAAATACTTGTGTTAAAGTTTGTGATTCCCATAGCATGCACGTATGGTGAACCGTTATGTAATGAAGTCGGAGCATGATTTATTTATTGATTGTCTTCCTTATGAGTGGCGGTCGAGGATGAGGGATGGTCTTTTCCTACCTATCTATCCCCCTAGGAGCATGCGCGTAATACTTTGCTTTGATAACTTGTAGATTTTTGCAATAAGTATATGAGGTCTTCATGACTAATGTTGAGTCCATGGATTATACGCACTTTTCTTCCTTCCACCATTGCTAGCCTCTCTAATACCGCGCACTTTTCGCCGGTATCATACACCCACCATATACCTTCCTCAAAACAGCCACAATACCTACCTATCATGGCATTTCCATAGCCATTCCGAGAAATATTGCCATGCAACTTTCCACCATACCGTTTATTATGACACGCTTCATCATTGTCATATTGCTAGCATGATCATGTAGTTGACATCGTATTTGTGTCATAGCCACCATTCATAATTCTTTCATACATGTCACTCTTGATTCATTGCATATCCCGGTACACCGCTGGAGGCATTCATATAAAGTCATATTTTGTTCTAAGTATCGAGTTGTAATTGTTTAGTTGTAAGAAAATAAAAGTGTGATGACCATCATTATTAGAGCATTGTCCCAAGTGAGGAAAGGATGATGTAGACTATGATTCCCCTACAAGTCGGGATGAGACTCCGGACTAAAAAAACAGAAAAAAAGAGGCCATAAAAAAAAGAAAAGTCCCAAATAAAATAAAAAAATGAGAGAAAAAGAGAGAAGGGACAATGTTACTATCCTTTTACCACACTTGTGCTTCAAAGTAGCACCAAGATCTTCATGATAGAGAGTCTCCTATGTTGTCACTTTCATATACTAGTGGGAATTTTTCATTATAGAACTTGGCTTGTATATTCCAATGATGGGCTTCCTCAAAATGCCCTAGGTCTTCGTGAGCAAGCGAGTTGGATGCACACCCACTTAGTTTCTTTTGTTGAGCTTTCATATACTTATAGCTCTAGTGCATCCGTTGCATGGCAATCCCTACTCACTCACATTGATATCTATTGATGGGCATCTCCATAGCCCGTTGATACGCCTAGTTGATGTGAGACTATCTTCCCATTTTTTTGTCTTCTCCACAACCACCATTCTATTCCACATATAGTGTTATATCCATGGCTCACGCTCATGTATTGCGTGAAGATCGAAAAAGTTTTGAGAATGTCAAAAGTATGAAACAATTGCTTGGCTAGTCATCGGGGTTGTGCATGATTTAAATACTTTGTGTGGTGAAGATAGAGCATAGCCAGACTACATGATTTTGTAGGGATAACTTTCTTTGGCCATGTTATTTTGAGAAGACATGATTGCTTTATTAGTATGCTTGAAGTATTATTATTTTTATGTCAATATAAACTTTTGTCTTGAATCTTTCGGATCTGAATATTCATACCACAATTAAGAAGAATTACATTGAAATTATGCCAAGTAGCAGTCCGCATCAAAAATTCTTTTTTCATTTACCTACTCGAGGACGAGCAGGAATTAAGCTTGGGATGCCTGACACATCTCCAACGCATCTATAATTTTTGATTGCTCCATGCTATATTACCTACTGTTTTGGACCATATTGGGCTTTATTTTCCACTTTTATATTACTTTTGGGACTAACCTATTAACCGGAGGCCCAGCCCAGAATTGTTGTTTTTTGCCTATTTCAGTGTTTTGAAGAAAGGGAATATCAAACGGAGTCCAAACGGAATGAAACCTTCGGGAACGTGATTTTATCAAAGAACATGATCCAGGAGACTTGGACCCCACGTCAAGTAAGAAAGGAGGTGGCCATGAGGGTGGGGGCACGCCCATCCCCTAGGGCGCGCCCCCTGCCTCGTGGGCCCCCTGTTGCTCCACCAACGTACTCCTTCCTCCTATATATACCTACGTACCCCCAAACAATCAGAGACGGAGCCAAAAACCTAATTCCATCGCTGCAACCTTCTGTACCCATGAGATCCCATCTTGGGGCCTGTTCCGGAGCTCCGCCAGAGAGGGCATCCACCACGGAGGGCTTCTACATCATCATAGCCCCTCCGATGAGGTGTGAGTAGTTTACCTCAGACCTTCGGGTCCATAGTTAGTAGCTAGATGGCTTCTTCTCTCTTTTTGGATCTCAATACAATGTTCTCCCCCTCTCTCGTGGAGATCTATTCGATGTAATCTTCTTTTTGCGGTGTGTTTGTTGAGACCGACGAATTGTGGGTTTATGATCAAGATTATCTATGAACAATATTTGAATCTTCTCTGAATTCTTTTATGTATGATTGGTTATATTTGCAAGTCTCTTCGAATTATCAGTTTGGTTTGGCCTACAAGATTGGTTTTTCTCGTAATGGGAGAAGTGCTTAGCTTTGGGTTCAATCTTGCGGTGTCCTTTCCTAGTGACAGTAGGGGCAACAAGGAACGTATTGTATTGTTGCCATCGAGGATAACAAGATGGGGTTTTTATCATATTGCATGAAACTATCCCTCTACATCATGTCATCTTGATTAAGGCGTTACTTTGTTTTTAACTTAATACTCTAGATGCATGCTGGATAGCGGTCGATGAGTGGAGTAATAGTAGTAGATGCAGGCAGGAGTCGGTTTACTTGTCTTGGACGTGATGCCTATATACATGATCATACCTAGATATTCTCATACCTATGCGCAATTCTTTCAATTGCTCAACAGTAATTTGTTCACCCACCGTAGAAAACTTATGCTCTTGAGAGAAGCAACTAGTGAAATCTTTGGCCCCCAGGTCTATCTTCATCATATTAATCTTCCATCACTTTATTATTGCTTTGCTTTTTTACTTTGCCTTTTATTTTACTTTGCATCTCTATACCAAAAATACCAAAAATATTATCTATCATCTCTATCAGATCTCACTCTCGTAAGTGACCGTGAAGGGATTGACAACCCCTATTCGCGTTGGTTGCGAGGAGTTATTTGCTTTGTGTAGGTACGAGGGATTCACGCGTAGCCTCCTACTGGATTGATACCTTGGTTCTCAAAAACTGAGGGAAATATTTACGCTACTTTGTTGCATCATCCTTTCCTCTTCGGGGAAATCCAACGCAGTGCTCAAGAGGTAGCATATCACCATAGCATCTAAGCTGCGAGATGGATATGATATTCTATGACGCTGTCATTTTTGTTCGTAAACTTGCAAAATACGTGTAACTTGTGTCGTTACTTGTCTAACCGCGCAAAGTGTTTGTTCAAAAAAACCATCCTACACTAAAATATCGGAACAACACACGGGGGTCCCACTTGTCATTAATCAAATTTGGACCAAAAACTAACAAATCTGAAAGACGAGATTCGAACTGGGAACCTGGACTACAAAGCGTAAGTCGATAGCCTGAAACAACAATGGTTGTTGGCTTTGTCCCATAACTTGATTTTATACAATATTACGTTGAGTAGAGTAGAGGGAGTGCCTCGTCTACACGTGCATGACCGTTGACTCACTTACTGGTGGGTCCCAGGTCTGCGATCTCTCTCTTCTCTCCATCGTCTAACCTTTGCACGGGCACACACGAAGAGCGGCGCTAGCTTGCCGTGGTGTTATTACAACTACAAAAAAGCTTGGAAAATAGAATAATCGCCTAGAACAAGAGACGTTGTGGCTGGTCGAGACGGAGCTAACCACACCTATCCTCCGTGCCATGTTAGCATGATGAAGCTATGTTCCTAGTGGGGTGTTTTCGACCGACTAGCTGGGTCCCGAGGTCGAACCATAGGTACTACGTCTGATAAAGTAAATTTTTACACGCACATTTTTCCTCGGTGTTGAGACATGGCACACCCTACCGCGCGGTTTCGGGGTCCTCCCGGGTGGTGCACGCATATATTCTTCCTGACGTGGGACGCCCTACCGCGCGTTTTCGACGAACCAAGTAAACAAATGAGTCGTCAAATCATGAAAGACCACTTTTCCCGCCGAGTACATCAGTGAAGCATGGTGGCTAGCTAGTTGGGCTAATTCGACCGATTAGCTAGGCCGCCGCCACATTTGTTTTTTCACCCCTTTTTTATCTACTTGTCGGTAGGTAAATTTAAACATACACCGCAGCGTTGCTCTGGTGTTTGAGTGCGGCAGGATTTTTAATTTTTTGATCGACGGGAGCAGGCGTAGCAGGATTTTTAATTTTTTGATTCACGGGAGCAGACGCGGCAGGATTTTTAATTTTTTGATTGACAGGAGCAGGCGCGGCAGCAATTAGTCACGATGACTCCGCCTGTAAAGCCCACTGCTCCCTGATGTGAGAAGTTGTCAACTGGTGTTTTACCATGGTGAAAACCAAAAGATTCCCCGCTCCTCGGCTAGCTCCCTCCGCCTTCCCGTAGATAGCATTGCCTTTCAGCCGTTTCGCCCCCTCCATCACCAACGTCGTGCGCCTCGAGAAGAGAGGGACTTCGGTGGTGTTTAGGCGCCCTCTGCATGGGCATGTCCATGTCTCGGCGCAACATGACCGTTGGATCAAACTCAGACGGTGCAGATCAGTCACTGTAGCACAAAGCGTGTGGGTGTGTTTGGTTGCATTCTCATCTCAATATAGTGTGTAAGTCACCTTACGAAAACCAAATAATCCCAAAACACTTAGGCACGGTACATTAACTCCCTCCCCATTTCTTGTTTTGTGACATATCAACCAATAAGAGACATGGGCCGTGCATGCTTTCAATGACTTGAGACTAATAAACATGACATGCAGTGGTTAGTTCATTGCATGCAATGCTATTAATTAGCAAAAAGACATTAAGTTTTCTCGTTTTCCTCTCCGCCTTGGTCGCAGTGCACAACGTAAGATGACTTACACACATAGACGGAGTAGTTTTTTCCTCTTTGTGTATTTGTGTTAACCTACTAGTGTGGACTCATGCACCCTTCATGCACTCTGCCAAACACCCAAAAGTGGGTAGAGAAGGGAACTTTTGCTCCCATCCCGTGCACCCTTCATACACCCTGCCTAACACTATTCGTGCTTCATATGGTTCATGTTTCGTGGAGTACTGTAGCACCGTACTCTCCGTACGATGTAGACCTAGTTCTGTTAACATTGATCTCATCATTCATTCTCGACCGGACAGTCGAGAAAGCGGTACTATGTTACTACATTACTGTTCATATAGTTGACATGCGCACAACATCATTTGTTGTAGTCATATCTTACTACACTAGCAACAAGATTATGTAGTATTAACGTATGAACCACTGCACATGCCTAGTAGTTGGAGCACTGTGTATGTTCAGAAAAACATTTGCTCTACCGTGGAAACGCTTGCTGTAATCATTTTTTTCTTTAGAAAAACAGTGGACACGCTCTACCGTGCGGATCCTCCTCCAGTCATGCACTAAATTACTCACTTTCGCCGATGTGTGGGACAGCCAGCATCGGGGTCCACCAGCCATGCACTAAATTACTCCGTAGTAGAGTGACGGTAGACTACCCCAATCGAAGTGCCGCAGTAATGCCCAATGAGCCATCAAATCACAAAACCCCCTCCTTTCTAGCAGTAAGTTGGATGGACGAAGCAACCATCATTTCACTCTTCTCTTTCCGCTTCCTGTCTACGCAACCCTCGCTTCTCCCTCATCTTGTTCCTCATTTCTTCAAGAAAACCCCGACCTGCTTCTGCCATTGTTCTTCTCTCCCAAAGAAGGAAAGGTGAGCGCATCAATGGTGCTGATTCTGGCCAAGGCCCTGTCTTGCAACCCCGAGACTGATCCTATAACTCCCTCTCTTTTCTTCTTTTGGGTTTGTGATTATGGTTTATTTTCTTTTATTTCTATTTGACAGTTTCTTGATGGACGCTGGAGCACCGTCCGAAGTGATGTCTATGGCTCTGGCCAAAACCATCGAGGCTCATGGTACGAAGAAGCGCAAGCACCCCGCCGAGACTACCACAGACAAGCTCAAAGCCATCGCCCTGTCCAAGACCCCTCTCCGGGATCCCTCATTAAGCAAGTCCAGGTAATATCTCTTCTTGATGATCTTTTTCTTGATCTTGATCGTGTTTTTTCATCTAACACGCAGTACTAGTACTAGTTGTACAACTTTCTGGGTGATCTTGCATGTGATTGTTGTGTGCCAAATGACGGTTCTAAATTCCTCTTTTGACCAAAACATGCGAGAGGTTGACACTGATTTCTTATAGATTACTTTCAACTACTCCCTCTGTCCCAAATTTCTTGTCTTAGATTTGTTTAGATACGGATGTATCTAATACTAAAATGTGATACATCCGTATCTAGACAAATCTAAGACAAGAATTTTGGGACGAAGGGAGTATTGTATGAACATCAATGCTACCTTTGAAGAGGGTATATTTTCCTCAGTAACTTGTGTTATGGATATTGCAAGTAATCCCTCTGCTCTCATGCCTTTGAAGACATGTTCTAGTGTCTTTGTTCACTCATTTTTGTGCGTATATGTAGTCTATATGGAGTATAATATCAAAAATCATCTTATATTTCTGAACGGAGGTAGTAATAAAATATGATTTCTGTTTAAATTAGAACCAGGTCTGCGGTGGAGATGAAGTTCTCAAAGTCATGCCGTGTGAACTCGAAGACCTGAGGATGAGTTCTACTGCTAAACTATCCAGTTGTTGTGTCCTTATCACCACGTGTCCTGAACTAGTGTTTTCCTGTAGCATTGTTGTCAGGCGTGTTCTCGAGGCTGTACTTGACCACAACAATTTCATGGATGTGCCTTCGATTACGAAGGGTGTGGTTCTTGTAAAGCTTCCCAACAAATCTGATGCGGCTTGTCTTCATGATCATGTTTATGAGTGGAAAGACCACTCTGTTAGGTTCTCCAAGGTTGACAAGATGGTGATGGTTCATATAGACATCTCTCACGAAGTCCATGGCCTAGTCAGTTATGCGGTGTTCATCCCTTAGGTCGGTGGCAAGAAATAGTCTGAAGAGTTAATTAGTGCAACTTTGCTTGTCTGTAGTAAGTACTATTGTTCAGTACTTGATTTGTGCTTGTGAACCCTGTATTGTTTATTAGTACTGCCGCTTTTGGTGTGTGGTTAGTCCTGAGAACGGTCAATATTAATGTCTGTCCACTCAATTCAGTCTGTATATTTTGAAGTATCCATATCATCTTTTTAGTGAGGACGGTTTATCAATTATGGTTACACTCCAATATTTGTATGCATTGCAGGGTTTATCGCACCCACCAGAATTTCCAGTCCCAGGGATGTTCGGTCCATACGATTTTTCATGACTTTTGGACTGTCCTGCTTATGGGACTAGGCGGGGCCCCTGCATGCCACCCATAGTTGGACGATCAATCTTCTGTTTAGTACTTCAACATACTAATTTCCTGGTAAGGATTCACTCGTGTCACATCAAGTAAATCTTATTGATTTACTGTCTAAATCTTATTGATTTAATGTCATGTTTTCTTTCTTTTCCTGCAAATTTACGATGCAGGTTTTGCCATGTGACATTCATCACAGAATAAACCGTTTGGTTTGCTCTACGATGGCTATTTTTGCAGGTTTCATTTCTTATGTCGTGCTAGTAATGAAGGCACTGTCCATCACTTATATTACTGGAGAAAATTGGATCAGTCTGTTGTCTGAGTACAAGCTGAATCCCTATGATAAACTGCAGTTTGGTTTAAAAAACGCCACAATTAGTCCTTCTCGCATTTAAAAGAAATGAAGAAAAAACGGGATCACGGTCACGAAGCCTAGTCAAGTTAGAAAGATGATCATAGCAGACCAGACACGATCCCCGCTGTCTCGCACATCGGTACCACCTTCAGCAACGGATCGAGCACCGGCAATTGCTCTAGCACTAACAGCGGCAGCAGCTCAGTCTGATCCAGCTGAGGATTGGGCACCGACCGCGTCAGGGGATCAGGCTGATCTACCAGAGGATCGGGCATCGACACCAGAACCTGCTCCGACACCGGCACCAGCTCTACAAGGAGCACCATCTCTGGCAGCAGCAGTGGCTTCGGCACCTGCACCAACACTTGCACTTGCATCTGCTCCGGCCCGTGCAGCGGCAACCGAACGAGCAGTTGCACCGGCAACAGACTGGGCTGCAGTTCGCACTTCATATACCAAAGTCCTTACAAAAACCGACATGTCCACCTTCTTGGTAAGCATTGGCCGCCCAAGTGTTTCATTCTTTTTTATTTCCATGTTGTTTCGCATGATTCGTTGTGTTGATCTAACTATTTGGGTATGTCTTCTTGTTTGCAAACAGAGAATTCCTAGAGCAACGAGGGAGTCGTTCAACAATCCGGGCGACAGCGGCCAAGTTTCTCTTACCATGCGCAGCCTTGGTGTGAATGAACCTGCTCAATATACCGTAAGTACAAGGGATGGTCGCATGATGATTGATGCTAAAGGATGGTCAAGGTTCAAATCTAAATCATATCTTGCGGTAGGGGATGATGTCAAAATCGAACTTTCTCGGCAAGGAGAGCTAGTCCAAATCAACTTTGAAATTCTTCAGTACTGCCAAACTAATCTATCCGCCAAGATATTTTGATGTAATACTCTGGCATGGTGAAACAAGTGTCCTGTGTGTATAAGTAGTACGACAATATTATTGATTGAATTGCAACTCCGATTGCTGGTTAGGAACTGTCGTTTGATTTCATTCCAACAGCTGTTGTGCTTTATTCAATTTTGTGTATTCGCCTTGCGACAGCATCTAAAACTAGCACCGTACCGACTGCTTGCAATATGAAAAGCGCTGAGGTAGAACACATGGGCCCCCAAACATGCAGGCCCACTGGCCTATGGCCCAAAGTCCAGAACCGTGAGCCTGTCTGAGTATTTCTCAGCTGAACCCCCACAATGCCCGTGCATTGCATGTAACATCAAGATGCATTTGTATGAGTATTTTATCTTGTAAGAGAAAAGGATGAATGAGGGAAGGCCATATTCGCAAATGCGGAGAGGTGTGTGGGTACCTTTTTGCAAAATTGCCATAGTTTCCTTCCTATCCGTCAGATATAAATCGGACGGCCTATATTGCAGGATGACAGACACACCATCATCACCAACTCGTCTATAGCGTGTTAAAAAAACTCTGTTTTTTATAGTTATATATGTTATATATATTCCCCTTGATTTTTCTTATGTATAAAGTTGTGATATAAAATATCTTTATATTTCTTTATAGAGGGAATATCTCTCTGTCAAAAATATATTTATGTGTAATAACTAGTTACTCATGTCTTTCTACTTCCTTGCGCTGATATGTGGGGCATCTGGCAATGAGGTCCACATGCCATATGCACCAAATTAGAGTGCACAACTGCACGGTAGACACACCCCAGTCGTAGCGCCGCATTAATGCCCAATGAGCCGTCAAATCACAAAAACCCCCACCTTTCCAGCTTTAGCAGTAAGCTGGACAGACGAAGCGGCAATATTTCACTCGTCCTGAATCCCTTCTCCCTTGTCTGCTTGTTCAGAGAAAACCGCCGCTCGGCTATTGCATAGGGTTTTCTCATGGATAAAATGGTACGAATTCTTCACCCATCCCCAATAAATCCAAGTCCCTTGGTCGCGGGTACTCCTAGGATGGCAGCCGCCGCCGTTGATGCATTTTTGTTCCTACCGAATCTAGTGTGTTTCATTTGCAGTGCCCAAAGTGCGAGGACCCTACAGGTTTGTGCACCCTCAGCGAGACGCTACACTTGTTCCTTCTCATCCTAACACAGGATTTTAAAACGCGCACTGTATGTTCCTAGAATCCTCTTTTCTATCCAGGAGGGTGGGGTTTTTTGAACATGATGTCGACTAATTTGGAAATTTGGATTGCTATATTTGGATAAAAGGTACTAGTACCATGGTCAACACTAATGTGAAGGAGGAAAGTATTTCTAGATTTGGATATAGGGAATACATTGTGTTCTCATATTATTTTTCCTGCAGTGCATTCCTTGCTCTGCCAGAACACATGTACTCAAGATGCTCGGCCTTGCCATAACTGAATACACTAGTTTAATGGTAACAGTGAAGACAAGCCATGGATATAAGTTTTGAGTTGGGTTCATGAACCAAGAAGATCGCTACTTTTTTATGGCCGAACTTGGATAAACTTTCTCAAGTGTTACGGACTAAAAGTTGGCGCACGAATGTTGATGGAAATAGCAGAACCTGGTCTCATCTTCACTGCGATCTTCCGCCCCGATGTCGTTCCAATTGTTCATCCATGTTAGTTTTGTATCTAGTTCTTGCTTGTTGCCTCGATTACTTCTTAATCCACCTATTCTGTCTAACTGATCACAATTTAACTTTAGAAGTAGCAACGAATCTCTCACGAAGATGCTACTTCTAACTAATATTTTCTTATAATTGGTGGCACGTGTAGGTTTTTCAGAGTTAAGCAGGCTGCTTGTTTGTTATTCTGTAACAACTCGGCTGTTACTGATGGCACTGAAGTTGAATGGGACGACATCCACAAGTTCCTACACTTTATTGATCGTCTTGAGGTCCTTGTAGGGCGTTTCAATGGTGGAAGGCCACATGGGATATGTGTGCCACTGCTGCACTCGTTGAATAGGTCCAACTATGTCGAGAAACTTACGGTACGAGCTATTTTCTGTTATATATGTTGTTCATAAACTATTGCTTATACACAGTTTTACAGCTGTGATCTTCTTGAAACAGAAATTGCCCAGTTCTATTGTTCCTATACAGATGCCTGACCATGGTCGGGTCAGACTTGCGCTTGGTCACAACATGATGTTTATGTCGACCTACTCCATTCCCCTTGGAGGTGAAAAGATACTTATTCATGGGTGGTCTCAAATAATAAAGGCCCGTCCATCTTGGAGAATAGGACAGAAGATTATGTTCCTGCTTTTCCATGGATCTAAAGCAAATATCATGTTTATTGACCACATTGCGAGATGAAGCCGCTTTCAGAAGGTTGTGGATGCGTGGGGTGGCACCTGGGCCTTGTCCTGGGGCTTGGCGGCCTCACCCTTGGTTAACTATAGGCAAAGTAGCACTGTTCGAGGCGTGCTTTGTATGGTTGAACCTGTATAAGTACTCATACTACTTTCAGCTATGGTTGTTAAGTGCCCCTGCTGGTTTCAGTTAAGGTTGTTAAGTACTCCTGCAGCTTTTACAGTCTATTGTGTTTCTTCAGTCATGTCTTCCTCCAGCCGCCAAAACCAAATCAGCGCCGGCGGGGCCGCCTACTTCTGCCTCCCACCGCTGGCTGCACCTCAGCGCACGCATCGCCGCCCCATCGTCTCCTAAATCGTTAACGCCGACGTCCGAGGCCTCGCTGTCGTCCTCCGCGCGCATTGGTGCACTTGCCGCGGCGCCACCCTCTTGCGTTGTCAACACGGTCAACAAACAATAGGAATCGGCAGAAGTACGTGGAGAGGATGACATTAGGGCCCACCATGTCAGCGTACGGAAAAATAAAATGCTTCCTCCTAGTGTTTTCCTGACATCTGGGACCCACGACATTGTGAGCGTATATAGTCAATAGACAAGGGAACAGCACAAGATCGGCTGACACCTGGGACGTAGCAGCTCGAGCAGTATTTTTTTGTTATTGTTGAGACGGAGCAGGGTTTGAACTGGGATGCGGCCCGTCTGCCCAGGTTTATATTTTATGTTCACCATGTGACCAGCCCAGCTATTTTTTCTTTGTGAAAATGAGCCCAGTTTATTTTTCTGAAGAATACCCAATCCAGGCCTACTTATTTTTCTACGCCTTGATGGGCTGCAACTCTTTCAAGACGCCTGCAAATCTTGAAAGTAATATGAAATGGGTTGTAAATATAAAAACAGATGACAAATTGGCAATTACTTTATAATTTCTGAATTTTCCCACATTTTCACATTCCTATTTCACTGGGCATTAACCTAATTTAAATATATCTTTAAAGTACTTTAAATCTGGCTCGACATTTCGGTATTAAAAATAGTTTGGAACCCACAGAAATATGCGAAATTGGCCCTGGCCAACAAAAAAACGGACTACAATAAATTGCATAAGAAGTCGCAATGAGCTATATATAAATTATTAAAAAAAGAGGGAATGGTCTGACTTATGGGCCTATTAAGTTGACGCATATGCAAGATTTTTTTTAGTTATTATACACATCAACAAATGATTCTAGCAGACATAACCGTTGGATGTCAATCCAACAGCCGTCGTGTTTCTTCAATCTCTGATCTTCTTGCTCCAACCGCCAAATCCAGCGCCGGCAGGACCGCCTCCTCCCACCTCCCGTGTAGGCCTCACAACCCCCTACTACTCCCACCGCTGGCCAGGGCATCCCTCTACTCACCCACACCCTCTGTTATTCTGCGGCGACGGCAGCCTCACACCGCAGCCGAACCAGTGAACCCTCGTACTCCTCTCTGCGTGGGCATCCACTGCCGCGTCATCCCCTTCCTAGGCCTCGCTATCATCCACCACTGTCGAGTTCTATTGTTCCTATACAGATGCCTGACCATGGTCGGGTTAGACTTGCGCTTGGTCACAACATGATGTTTATGTCGACCTACTCAATTCCCATTGGAGGTGAAAAGATACTTATTCATGGGTGGTCTCAAATAATGAAGGCACGTCCATCTTGGAGAATAGGACAGAAGATTATGTTCATGCTTTTCCATGGCTCTAAAGCGAATATCCTGTTTATTGACCACGTTGCGAGATGAAGCCGCTTTCTGAAGGTTGTGGATGCGCGGGATGGCGCCTGGGCCTTGTCCTGGGGCTTGGCGACCTCACCCTTGGTTAACTGTAGGCAAAGTAGCATTGTTCGAGGCGTGCTTTGTATGGTTGAACCTGTATAAGTACTCATGCAGCTTTCAGCTTTGGTTATTAAGTGCCCCTGCTAGTTTCAGTTAAGGTTGTTAAGTATTCCTACTGCTTTTACAGTCTGTCATGTTTGTTCAGTCATGTCTTCCTCCAGCCGCCAAAACCAAAGCGCCGGCGGGGCCGCCTACTTCCGCCTCCCATGGCTGGCTGCGCCTCAGCACACGCATCGCCGCCCCACCGTCTCCTAAATCGTTGACGCCGATGTCCTCCGCGCGCTTTGGTGCGCTCGCCGCGGCACCGCCCTCTCGCGTTGTCAACATGGTCAACAAACAAGAGGAATCGGCAGAAGTACGTGGAGAGAATGACAGTAGGGGCCCACCACGTCAGCGTATGGAAAAAAAAATGCTTCCTCCTAGTGTTTTCCTGACATCTGGGACCCACGACATTGTGAGCGTATATAGTCAATAGACAAGAGAACAACACAAGATCGGCTGACACCTGGGACATAGCTACTCGAGCAGTATTTTTTTTGTTTGGTATTGTTGAGACGGAGCAGGGTTTGAACTGGGCTGTGGCCCATCTAGCCCAGGATTATATTTTATATTCACCATGTGACCAGCCCAGCTATTTTTTCTTTGTGAAAATGAGCCAAGTTTATTTTTTCTGAAGAATACCCAATCCAGGCCTACTTATTTTTTACGCCTTGATGGGCTGCGACTCTTTCAAGACGCCTGCAAATCTTGAAAGTAATATGAAATGGGTTGTAAATATAAAAACAGATGACAAATTGGCAATTACTTTATAAATTTTGAATTTTTCACATTTTCAGATTCCTATTTCATTGGGCATTAACATAATTTAAATATATCTTCAAAGTACTTTAAATCTGGCCTGACATTTCGGTATTAAAAATAGTTTGGAACCCACAGAAATATGCGAAATGGCCCTGGCCAACCCAAAAAACGACTGCAATAAATTGCATAAGAAGTTGCCATGAGCTATATATAAATTATTAAAAAAAAAGAGGGAGTGGTCTGACTTGTGGGCCTGTTTAGTTGACGCGTATGCAAGATTTTTGTAGTTATTATATACGTCAACAAACGATTCTAGCAGACGTAACCGTTGGATGTCAATCCAACGGCCGTCATGTTTCTTCAATCTCTAATCTTCTTGCTCCAGCCGCCAAAGCAGCGCCGGCGGGACCGCCTACTCCCGCCTCCCGTGGTCGGCTGTGCTGCCGTGCAGGCCTCAGCGCCCCCTACTACTCCCACCGCTGGCCAGGGCATCCCTCTACTCACCCACACCCCCTCTTATTCTGCGGCGACGGCAGCCTCACACCGCACCCGAACCGGTGAACCCTCGTACTTCTCTTCGTGTGGCCTTCCACTGTCGCGTCTTCCCCGGCTCTGCGTCGTCCCCTTCCTAGGCCTCGCCATCATCCACCGCCGTGGTGCTCTCGGCGCGGCGTGGTCAATGTGGTCAACGACCGACTTCCATCGAAAGAGTACTGTACGTGGAGAGGCTGACAGCTGGGTCCACGGCAGCCGCAAGGAAGTGCCTCCTTATTACACGGAAAATAATTATTCCTCCACCTGACAGCGGGGACCCATCGGATGGGCCACCTTATTTCGCGAAAAAAACATTTGCCCCTGACTGCTGGGACCCACCAGCTACATCTTCGCATGCAAGAAAGTGTGTCCGGGCAAAAAAACAATTCGCCCCATGACTGCTGGGACCCACCAGCAACATCTTCACAGGCAAGGAAGTGCCTGACAGTTGGGATCCACCTGGTCGAAGCGTACGTAGCATTGTCATTCTGGTCACGAACGTGTATGTGCATATATACTGGTGGATGTAGAGGCGCGCACGTGTCGTAGTAGAGGTGCGTACGTGTCGTAGTAGAGGCGCGCGCGTAGCATGTACACGTACGTACAGCGGCCGGGGTGCAAGAAAGAAAATACGGCCACGTATGTGTACATACGGGCGGGGTCTCGAACGCCTACTCGCGCATACGTACGGCGAGGGCTCGTTGACATGGCTGGGTCCGAACGGAGAAACAACATCGTCGTCGTGTTCATGGGGAGGCAACGGAATGCATCATGTTCATGGGGAGGCAACGGAATGCGTCGTGTTCATTGGGAGGCAACGGAACGCGTGGGAGCCAACCGGCTGGGTCGGAACAAAATGCGTGGTCGTGTTCATCGGGAGGGCTTGGATGGAACAGGCGATGGAAACGAGGCCTGGCGTACGGCAGAACGAAGGAAACGGCCTTGTGTTCGACCGGCCATGTTCGAAACAGGATCCTGTTCATCGGGAGGGGTCTGGCGTACCGCAAAACGGACGAAACGGACCTCCTACGGTCGAAACGGGGGTCCTGTTGATCGGGAGGGGTCTGGCGTACCGGACGAAACGGACCTCCTATGGTCGAAACGGGGGTCATGTTCATCGGGAGGGGTGTGGCGTACCGCAAAACGGACAAAACGGACTTGTGTTGGAGCGCTACGGTCGAAACGGGGGTCCTGTTCATCGGGAGGGGTGTGGCGTACCGCAAAACGGGACTCCACGAGATACTGTTCATCTCCACCATCGACCTCCTCCAGCCTCCACGGGCTACCGTTGACCTCCTCCAGCCTCCACGGGCTCCTGTTCATCCAGCCTCCACCGCGCACTACTCCACCGGCTACTGTTCAACCACCCCTCCACCATCTACTGTTCATCCAGCCCTCCACAACACGGGGTCCTGTTCAACCACCCCTCCACGGGCACGCCTCCACCGTCTACTGTTCATCCAGCCCTCCACACCACGGGGTCCTGTTCAACCACCCCTCCATGGGCACCCCTCCACCATCTACTGTTCATCCAGCCCTCCACCACACCACGGGGTCCTGTTCATCCAGAGGCAATGCCACCGCTCACTGTTCATCCAACCCCCCCCCCCCCCCCGCAACGCTCACTGTTCATCCCAGAGGCAACATCGATCGGCTTCAGTTAGCAGCAGTAGCCAAGGAATCGCTCGATCGGGTTCAGTTAACAGCCATCGATCGATCGCTCGGGTTCAGTAACGCGTAGCCTGCTGTGCAATCGCTCGGGTTTAGTTAGAGCCCAACGCCTCGCTCGGGTTCAGTTAAGCCAACGCCTCGCACACACGCGCGTACGTGTACGAGAAAAACATGCATCGCTCGGCCCCCGACATCCCACTGTAACCGGGAACTCCCCGAAATTTTCCTCGCCCTCGCTTCTACCACGGTTTTTTCCGTCATGGATGGCCCAAAGAATGTCATGCAGCAGCGTCTCCGGGCCGCCCAGGACGAAAAGCCCATTTTCTGTCATGATTTTTTGTCATAGAAGTAGGAGCCCACCACATCTATGATGATACCGGGCTTTGTCACAATTATCGTCATAGAAGTGTCATATGTATGACAGAAAAAATTCGTTCGGCCCAAAATGTCACGGATGTGTCTTTTTTTTGTAGTATAAACTCACATTGGTAGGGAAGGTGTTTCTTAGGGTCTTCAAAACAACAAGTAAAATCATATATTTCACATAAATTCCAAGCATAGCATTGCAAACGGTGAATGTGATCCAGTAAAGGTTTACCTTTTTGAGAGAAGCGGTGTCGCACATAACAAGCATGTTCATCTAAAGATTTGCCCTCAACAAAGCTAGTTGGGGTTTCAGCATGATCACATAGGGATCAAAGATGATCCAAGTAAAAAGCTTCAGGAGTGTGATAGATTTTGAGTGGTTCTTCAACCATTATCAAAGTAGTACATAATATCTTTCACATAACCAGCATCGAGGGTTTTAGGAGGTTCCCCATCTCCATGAGTAGCAAGTACACCTAATTTTTTTTGGTATTTCGTGTTCCATATCCATAACTAAAGATAGAAAACAACTTAGAACAGCAAATAAAAACTACTTAGTGATAAAGCCAACAAGCACACACGAGAATATTCACCCCACTCTATGACTCCCCGACAATGGCGCTAGAAAAAGGTCTTGATAACCCACAAGTATAGGGGATCTATTGTAGCCTCTTTCGATAAGTAAGAGTGTCGAACCCAACGAGGAGCTAAAGGTAGAACAAATATTCCCTCAAGTTATATAGACCACCGATACAACTCTACACACGCTTTACGTTCGCTTTACCTAGAACAAGTATGAAACTAGAAGTACTTTGTAGGTGTTGTTGGATAGATTTGCAAGATAATAAAGAGTGCGTAAATAAAAGGTAGGGGCTGTTTAGATGAAGACACAACTAAGTTAGGTTTAGTAGAGAGCTTTTTGTCACGGGAAAGTTATTTGTCCCTAGGCAATCGATAACTAGACCGGTAATCATTACTGCAATTTTATTTGAGGGAGAGGCATAAGATAACATATTTTCTCTTCTTGGATCATATGCACTTATGATTGGAACTCTAGCAAGCATCCGCAAATACTAAAGATCATTAAGGTAAAACCCAACCATAGCATTAAAGCATCAAGTCTTCTTTATCCCATACGCAGCAACCCCCTTACTCGGGTTTGTGTTTCAGTCACTCACGCAACCCACTATAAGTGAATCATGAACGTATTGCAACACCCTACAGTGGGAATCCCTCATGCTTGCGCGACATGGAGAGCACCATAGGACAGTACCAATAATAAAACATGCAACTCAAACCAATCACGATCATCAATTAACCCATAGGACAAAACGTATCTACTCAAACATCATAGGATTGCCATACATCATTGGGAAATATTATATAGCGTTGAGCACCATGTTTAAGTAGAGATTACAATGGGTAAAAGAGGGGCTACACCACTGCATAGAAGGAGGAAGAATTGGTGATGATGGCGGTGAAGTTGTTGGTGTAGATGGCGGTGATGATGATGGCCCCGGCGGTGTTCCGGCGCCACCGGAAGCGAGTGGGAGAGAGCCCCCCTCCTTCTTCTTCTTACTTGACCTTCTCCCTAGATGGGAGAAGGGTTTCCCCTCTGGTCCATGGTCTCCATGGCATGGGAGGGGCAAGAGACCCTCCGAGATTGGATATGTCTCTCTGTCGCCCTCTGTTTCTGCGTTCCCCGATTCTGCCCTTTCACCGTTTCTTTTATAACCGGAGATCCGTAATTCCGATTGGGTTGAAACCTTCGCCATGATTTTTTTCCGAAAATTAGCTTTCTTGCGGCAAAAGAAGAGCAGTAACCACCTTACGGGGTGCCCACGAGGGTCAGGGGCGCGCCCCCTGCCTCGTGGCCCCCTCGGGCACCGTCCAGCGTTTATTCTTCTTCCCAAAAATCATAAATATTCCAAAAATATTCTTCGTTCGTTTTTATCCCGTTTGGACTCTGTTTGATATGGGGTTTCTGCGAAACATAAAACATGCAACAAACAGAAACTGGCACTGGGCACTGGATCAATATGTTAGTCCCAAAAATAGTATAAAAAGTTGCCAAAAGTATATGGAAGTTGCATAATATTGGCATGGAACAATAAAAAATTATAGATACGATGGAGACGTATCACTTGCCGTTCTTCTTGAAGTTCCCCTTTTTCCCTTTGCCCTTCTTCTTGAAACTAGTGGTCTTGTTGACCATCAACACTTGATGCTCCTTCTTGATTTCTACCTCCGCAGCCTTTAGCATTGCGAAGAGCTTGGGAATCGTCTTATCCATCCCTTGCATATTATAGTTCATCACGAAGCTTTTGCAGCTTGGTAGCAGTGATTAACAACTCTGTCAATGACACTATCAACCGGAAGATTAACTCCCAGCTGAGTCAAGTGACTGTGGTACCCAGACATTCTGAGTATATGTTCACTGACAAAACTATTCTCCTCCATTTTGCAGTTGTAGAACTTATTGGAGACTTCATATCTCTCAATCCCGGCATTTGCTTGAAATATTAACTTCAACTCCTGAAACATCTCATATGCTCCATGACGTTCAAAACATCGTTGAAGTACCGGTTCTAAGTCGTAAAGCATGGCACACTGAACTATCGAGTAGTCATGAGCTTTGCTTTGCCAAACGTTCACAGCATCTGGTGTTGCTCCTGCAGCGGGTTTGGCACCTAGCGGTGCTTCCAGGATGTAATTCTTCTATGTAGCAATGAGGATAATCCTCAAGTTACGGACCCAGTCCGTGTAGTTGCTACCATCATCTTTCAACTTAGCTTTCTCTAGGAACACATTAAAATTGAACGAAACAGTAGCACGGGCCATTTATCTACAACAACATGGACATACAAAATACTATTAGGTACTAAGTTCATGATAAATTAAAGTTCAATTAATCATATTACATAAGAACTCCCACTTAGATAGACATCCCTCTAATCATCTAAGTGATCACGTGATCCATATAAACTAAACCATGTCTGATCATCACGTGAGATGGAGTAGTTTTCAATGGTGAACATCACTATGTTGATCATATCTACTATATGATTCACGCTCGACCTTTCGGTCTCACTGTTCCGAGGCCATATCTGCATATGCTAGGCTCATCAAGTTTAATCCGGATATTCTACGTGTGCAAAACTGGCTTGCACCCGTTGTATGTGAACGTAGAGCTTATCACACCCGATCATCACATGGTGTCTCGGCACGACGAACTGTAGCAACGGTGAATACTCAGGGAGAACACTTATACCTTGAAATTTAGTGAGAGATCATCTTATAATGCTACCGCCGTACTAAGCAAAATAATATGCATAAAGGATAAATATCACATGCAATCAATATAAGTGATATGATATGGCCATCATCATCTTGTGCCTTTGATCTCCATCTCCAAAGCACCGTCATGATCACCATCGTCACCGTCTTGACACCTTGATCTCCGTCGAAGCATCGTTGTCGTCTCGCCAACTATTGCTTCTACGACTATCGCTACCGCTTAGTGATAAAGTAAAGCAATTACATGGCGATTGCATTTCATACAATAAAGCAACAACCATATGGCTCCTGCCAGTTGCCGATAACTGTTACAAAACATGATCATCTCATACAACAATTTATATATCATCACGTCTTGACCATATCACATCACAGCAAGCCCTGCAAAAACAAGTTAGACGTCCTCTACTTTGTTGTTGCAAGTTTTACGTGGCTGCTACGGGCTTAGCAAGAAGCATTCTTACCTATGCATCAAAACCACAACGATTTTTGGTAAAGTGTGTTGTTTTATCCTTCAACAAGGACCGGGCGTAGTCACACTTGATTCAACTAAAGTTGGAGAAACAGACACCCACTAGCCACCTGTGTGCGAAGCACGGCGGTAGAACCAGTCTCATGAACGCGGTCATGTAATGTCGGTCTGGGCCGCTTCATCTAACAATACCGATGAATCAAAGTATGACATGCTGCTAAGCAGTATGACTATTATCGCCCACAACTCTTTGTGTTCTACTCATGCATATAACATCTACGCATAGACCTGGCTCGAATGCCACTGTTGGGGAACGTAGTATTTCAAAAAAATTCCTACGATCATGCAAGATCTATCTAGGAGAAGCATAGCAACGAGCGGGGAGAGTGTGTCCCCGTACCCTCGTAGACCGAAAGCGGAAGCATTAAGTAACGCGGTTGATGTAGTCGAACATCTTCGCGATTCAACCGATCAAGCACCGAACGCACGGCACCTCCGCGATCTGCACACGTACAGCTTGATGATGTCCCTTGTACTCTTGATCCAGCTGAGGCCGAGGTAGAGTTTCGTCAGCACGACGGCGTGGTGACGGTGATGATGAAGTTACCGGCACAGGGCTTCACCTAAGCACTAACGGTGATGACCGAGGTGTGTTTCTGTGGATGGGGGCACCGCACACGGCTAAGAGAAACTTTGGTGTGCCTTTGGGGTGCCCCCCTCCCACGTCTATAAAGGGGGGAGAGAGGAGGAGGCCGGCCAAGGGGAGGAGGCGCGCCAAGGGGGGGCAATCCTACTCCAAGTAGGATTCGGCCCCTGAGGGAGTCCTGGATTAGGGGGTGTCCGGATAGCCGGACTATACCTTCGGCGGACTCCTGGACTATGAAGATACAAGATTGAAGAATTCGTCCCATGTCCGGACGGGACTTTCCTTGGAGTGGAAGGCAAGCTTGGCGATACGATATGTAGATCTCCTACCATTATAACTGACTCTGTGTAACCCTAGCCCTCTCCTGTGTCTATATAAACCGGAGGGTTTTAGTCCGTAGGACAGAAGAACAACAATCATACCATAGGCTAGCTTCTAGGGTTTAGCCTCTCTGATCTCGTGGTAGATCTACTCTTGTACTACCCATATCATCAATATTAATCAAGCAGGAGTAGGGTTTTACCTCCATCGAGAGGGCCCGAACCTGGGTAAAAACATCGTGTCCCTTGTCTCCTGTTACCATCCGCCTAGACGCATAGTTTGGGACCCCCTACTCGAGATACGCCGGTTTTGACACCGACATTGGTGCTTTCATTGAGAGTTCCTCTGTGTCATCGCTTTTAGGCCCGATGGCTCCTCCGATCATCAACAGCGATGCGGTCCAGGGTGAGACTTTTCTCCCTGGACAGATCTTCGTATTCGGCGGCTTTGCACTGCGGGCCAATTCGCTTGGCCATCTGGAGCAGATCGAAAGCTATGCCCCTGGCCATCAGGTCAGATTTGGAAGCTCGAACTACACGGCTAATATCCGCGGAGACTTGATCTTCGATGGATTCGAGCCACAGTCGGGCGCGCCGCACTGTCGCGAAGGGCATGATCTAGCTCTGCCGCCGGACAGTGTCGTGGACGCCGCACCCATTTCCGCTCCGACCCTTAGCTCGGAGCCGACTGCGCCAATCAAGGACGAGTGGTTGGACACCGCCTCGGGGGCTGCAATATCTACGGCGATCGAGCCGAACACCATCCCTAATCTCTGCGAGGCCCGTGGCTCCAAGGTGTCGGACTCCTCTCCGGACTTCGAGCCCCCCGCCCTTGCCAATCGAATCCGATTGGGCGTCGGTCATGGAATTCACCGCCGCGGATATCTTTCAGCACTCACCCTTCGGCGATATTCTGAACTCACTAAAATCTCTCTCTTTATCAGGAGAGTCCTGGCCGGACTATGGTCAGCAAGGTTAGGATGCGGATGATGAAGAAATTCAAAGCCCACCCACCACCCACTTCGTAGCCACTGTCGATGATTTAACCGACAATCTCGACTTCGACTCCGAAGACATCGATGGTATGGACGACGATGTAGGAGACGAACAGGAACCAACGCCTGTAGGGCACTGGAAAGCCACCTCGTCATATGATATATACATGGTGGACACCCAAAAAGAAGGCAATGGCGATGGAACAGCGGAGGATGACCCCTCCAAGAAGCAGCCTAAACGCCGGCGTCAGCGGCGCCGCTCTAAATCCCACCAAAGCAAAAACGGTGATTCCGGCACGTGAGATAATAACACCCCGGACAGTGCCAAAGACAACCCCCTCCAGCAGGATTCTGCACAGGACGACGGAGAAGCCAGCCCTCATGAGAGAGCGGCAGACAAAGAGATGGAGGACGATAATTACATGCCTCCCTCCGAAGACGAGGCAAGCCTCGACGACGACGAATTTGTCGTGCCAGAGGATCCTGTCGAACAAGAGCGTTTCAAACGCACGCTTATGGCCACGGCGAGCAGCCTCAAGAAAAAATAGCAACAACTTAGAGTTGATCAAGACTTGCTAGCTGACAGATGGACTGAAGTCCTGGCAGCCGAAGAGTATGAACTCGAACGCCCCTCCAAGAGCTACCCAAAGCGCAGGCTGCTACCCCGATTAGAGAAGGAAGCACCTAAACCTACATCACCAGCGCATGACGCGGCCGATCGGCCACCTCGTGGCCGTGACAGAGAGGCCTTACGGCCCTCCGTTCAATCCGCACCCCGACGATGCTCAAAAAATACCAAGGCGCGGGGAAATGCGCCAGACCTGCGTTATAAATTGGAGGACAAGGCAAGGCAAACAAGATCGATCTACGGATTGTGTGGGCGCCCCACGACACAAGATGGTAATCGTCACACCGGATACAGTAAATCCGGCCGGGCCGAACACAGTAGACAAAGCTCGTTCGAGCTGCGTCGTGATATAACCCAATACAGAGGCTCCGCACACCCACTATTCTTCACAGATGAAGTAATGGATCATCAAATCCCCGAGGGTTTCAAACCCGTGAACATCGAATCATATGATGGCACAACAGATCCTGCGGTATGGATCGAGGACTATCTCCATCATATCCACATGGCCCGTGGTGATGACCTACACGCCATCAAATACCTCCCACTCAAGCTTAAAGGACCAGCTCGGCATTGGCTTAACAACTTGCCAGTAGAATCAATTGGTTGTTGGGAGGACCTGGAAGCCGCATTCCTCGACAATTTCCAGGGCACTTATGTGCGACCACCAGACACCGATGACCTAAGCCACATAATTCAGCAGCCAGAGGAATCGGCCAGACAATTCTGGACACGGTTCCTAACCAAGAAAAATCAAATCGTCGACTGTCCGGACGCAGAGGCCCTAGCAGCCTTAAAGCATAACATCCGCGATGAGTGGCTTGCACGGCACCTAGGACAGGAAAAGCCGAAATCTATGGCAGCCCTCATGACACTTATGACCCGCTTTTGCGCGGGAGAAGACAGCTGGCTAGCTCGTAGCAATAACATGACAAAGAGCCCTCGTAATTCGGATACCAAGGACAGCAGTGGCAGGTCGCGTCGCAACAAGCAAAAGCGCCGCATTAACGGCGACAATGCTAAGAATACGGCAGTTAATGCTGGATTCAGAGGCTCTAAACCCGGTCAGCGGAAAAAGCCATTCAAAAGAAATACTCCGGGCCCGTCCAGTTTGGACCGAATACTCGACCGCTCATCCCAGATACATGGCACCCCCAAAAAACCAGCCAATCACACCAACAGGGATTGTTGGGTGTTCAAGCAGGCAGGCAAGTTAAATGTCGAAAGTAGAGACAAGGGGCTGCATAGCGACGACGAGGAAGAGCCCCGGACGGTGAACATGATATACGCAACCCACATCCCCAAGAGGGAGCGGAAGCCTGCGCTAAGGGACGTATACGCGATGGAGCCAGTCGCCCCAAAGTTCAACCCATGGTCCTCCTGCCCGATCACTTTCGATCGAAGGGACCACCCCACTAGCATCCGTCATGGTGGATTCGCCGCATTGGTTCTAGACCCAATTATTGACGGATTTCACCTCACTAGAGTCCTTATGGACGACGGCAGCAGCCTGAACCTGCTTTACCAGGATACAGTGCGAAAAATGGGCATCGATCCCTCGAGGATTAAACCCACTAAAACGACCTTTAAAGGCGTCATACCAGGTGTAGAGGCCAACTGTACAGGCTCAGTTACACTTGAAGTGGTCTTCGGATCTCCGAATAATTTCCGAAGCGAGGAGTTAATCTTCGATATAGTCCCGTTCCGCAGTGGCTATCATGCACTGCTCAGGCGAACCGCATTCGCAAAGTTCAATGCAGTGCCGCACTACGCATACCTCAAGCTCAAGATGCCAGGCCCTCGAGGAGTCATTACGGTCAATGGAAACACCGAACGCTCTCTCCGAACGGACGAGCATACGGCGGCTCTCGCAGCGGAAGTACAAAGCAGCCTCTCAAGGCAATTCTCCAGTCCGGCCATTAAACGTCCGAACACCGTCAAGCACGCCCGGAGTAACCTACAACAAGACAGCATGGCATGCTCCGAGCAAGCGTAGCAATGCGGCCCCAACCCCAGCCCTCGCGAACTTGCGAAACCAGTGTTGCGCGTACATAACTACGCTCTGGAAATACCATGGGCAAAGGGGTAGGGGCACCATCACGGTACGCCCAAAACACGGCTTAAACCGCACTAGGGGCTGCCGACTTCTTCATTTTCTCTTACTTTCAGGACTCCATTCTTCGGAAGGTCTGTCCGGCAGTACAATTGCCGCACAAACGATACAACAACCAGGGAAGCAGAAAGCTATGCCGAATTCTCAGGTGGTCTCTATAACGAGCAACATACCTGTCTTACATATCATCTTGCAGCTCGCACCTGGAGGGGGACATGTCAAATAGTCCCATCCCTTGCTTATCGCACTATTTGTATCATTCTGCTTTTACAGCAGCTCTTTTAAATAAACAATGCTTAGCTTTAGCTTATTACTGCATTCTCTATTCATTTCATTTTTAATATATATGTTCAATTATGACATTTAGCAACCGTACACTTTGGTACGGCCAATACGCCAGGGGCTCAAGCACCCCATAAACACGGCATGAAAAGTCCGAACACTTTCACAAGTGCGGCCCTCCGATCTTATAGCATTATATGCATTAGCTCCGAATCATGTCTTGGGTCAATAGTTGGGTTTGCCCGGCTCCTATGTTTTGGTACCTTACATTCCGTTATATCAGCTAAGGTAGCACTAGGAGAACTACTGCGATTGTGCCCCAGTTGAGCTGGGCTAAGCACCTCAGTAGAGAAAGCTAAAACTGACCGTCATGATGAGGCGAGAGCTGGTCGTTGTTCGAGAGGTTTTCGAGTCCCTAAAGACTTATGCCGCTTAGAGCGAGGAGTCGGCTTTGTCCGGCATAGGCGTGGATAGCGCCCCGAACTCGTTCTTCCGAACATTAGGGGCTTCGCCGAAATTTAAAATTATAGAATTCTATGGCTAAGTGAGAGTGTTCAAGCATTATAGTCCGATTACCTTGTTCGTTGTGTTGAGCGCCTCCCTCGAAGCACCCAAGAATGGGAAAAAGAGCGCTCAAGTTTATCCCGAACACCCCAGCACTCGTGGCATGGGGGCAGAAGCCGACGACTCGCCATCTCTCAAATTTGATAAACAGCCGCACAGAAGGTAATATTTTAAATTAAACAAGCGTTGCATAGCGCATATGAACAAGTTTTCAGCACACAGGACAAAACGAGCAAGTTTCACTCAAAAATTACATCTTTTGAACATTCGTACGCCATAAGGCGGGCGCCCTTCAAGACGCCCTCATAGTACATCTCGGGGTGGCGATGCTCCTTGCCCGGCGGCGGCCCGTCCTTCACAAGCTTCTCCGCATCCAGCTTGCCCCAGTGCACCTTAGCACGGGCAAGCGCCCTACGGGCACCTTCGATGCAGACGGAGCGCTTGATGACTTTGAGCCTTGGACAGGCCTCCACCAACCACCTCGCTAGCCCGAAGTAGCTCCCAGGCAGAGCCTCTCCAGGCCTTAGCCGAACTATGAGGCCCTTCATGGCCTGTTCGGCCACCTTGTGAAGCTCGACCAGTTGCTTCAGCTGGTCGCTCAAGGGCACAGGGTGTCCGGCCTCAGCATACTGAGACCAGAACACCTTCTCCGTCGAGCTTCCCTCCTCGGCTCGGTAGAAGGCGGCGGCATCTGACACGCTGCGGGGCAAATCAGTGAATGCTCCTGGAGAGCTCCGGATTCGGGTAAGTAACAAGTAACTCACTTTCACGTGCTTGCTTTGCATAAAGAATGCCTTACCCGCTGCTATCTTCTTCATCGCCTCCACCTCCTGGAGGGCCTTCTGGGCTTCGTCCTTGGCAGACTTGGCATTTTCAATGGCCTCCGCGAGCTCGGACTCTCGCGTCTTCGAGTCAAGCTCCAAACTCTCATGTTTTTTCATGAGAGCCTGGAGCTCTCACCGCACCTCGCCAACCTGCGCCTCATGCTTCTCCCGCTCGGTGCGCTTCGTGGCCGCCTTCTTTTCAGCCTCGGACAATGCCTGCGTAAGGGTTGCCACCTCAGTAGTGGCCCCTACAATAACCACATTAATCCTGTCATTTTCTTGCAATTGCACCTTATATATATATATATATATATATATATATATATGTATGTATGTATATATATATATAAGGTATCTCTTACCTTCTTTGTCCTCGATCTACTTTTTGGCAAGGCCGAGCTCTTGCTCGGACCGCTCGAGGTTCTGCTTCAGCGTGTCCACCTCCGCAGTCAGTGCGGCGGACGCCAACAATGAAGCCTACATACGCATATTGACTTACTTTTGTTAGACTCCTGCAAATGTTATTAGATCCTCTATTCGGCTTTTCTTTCCGAACGCCAAACAGAGCATCAGGGGCTACTGTCTATGCGTTAATATTTTTACATATTCTTTACTTACCTCAAAGCCTGTTAGAAGGTTGGCACAAGCTTCAGTCAGCCCGCTCTTGGCGGACTAAACCTTCTGGATCACCGTACTCATTACAGTACAGTGCTCCTCGTCGATGGAGGCGCTATTAAGCACCTCCAGCAAGTTATCCGGTGCCTCCGGTTGGGCGGAGGTCACCGGCGTCGTAGGCTTGCCCTTCTTCTTGGAGGGCCGCCTGCCGGACTCCAGAACCTTTGAAGGTTCCGGTGCGGTGTCCGGCCTAGGGCCGGACTTGGAGCCCTCGAGGGTTTTGTCCTCTTGGCGCCTGGAGTCCAAAAGGTCGCCTTGCGGCGCCTCCAGGACCACCTCCTCCTGGTTTGGAACCTCCTGGGACAACACTTCGGTGTCGTCCGTAGGGCGGGCGGAGATATCGGTCGGAAGTGAATTCACATCCGACGAGTCCAGGGAGCCACTCGACGACACGTCGAGCCGGTCTTTGGGCGGACTGCATAATTTTATGCGGCGTCAGGAAAAGCTATTCAATAAAGGAACGCCATGAGTCATTCTGGTATCCGAACACTTATGATTTTTCCAGGGGCTTGGCCCTGTGCGGCCATTCCTCTTCGCCATCATCGGCGTTGGTGGAGTAGTCCGGAGGAAGGGTCCTCCCCTTCTTGGACCCTTCGGCCTCCCCAGTTGGGGCGGCCTTCCTTTTCTTCCCTCCCCCCGCTGGAGGGGGAGAGGTCTCTTTTTCCTCCTCCTCGTCTTCACGGGAGGAGTGCATCTCGGAGTCATCGGATGATGAATCCGACACCACCAGGCGTCGGGCACCCTTTCGAGTCCCCGTGGCCTTCTTCTTGGCCTTCTTCTCCGGCACCACATAGGGTGCCAGAACCAGCAGCCCTGTCAAACGGGCGTCCGCTGGGTCTTCGGGCAAAGGAGACGGACAGTCGATCTATCTGGACGTCTCCTGCCAATCCTGTCAAAGGTAAGGGAGTTTAGATCCCTCATAGAGTCAAACTATGAAAGACAAAAAGCCTGTAAAAGGTAAAAGCAGCTTGCCGCGCTGGCTTGTCGCCGCGTGTTGAATCCGCGATCCTCGGAGGCGGATGCGGGAGCCTCGGCGCCCTTGAACAGCACCTTCCAGGCATCTTCGTACGTAGTGTCGAAGAGCCTGCTCAGTGTTCGGTGTTGTGCTGGATTGAACTCCCATAAGCTGAAAGCCCGTTGCTGGCACGGGAGGATCTGGCGGATGAGCATGACCTGGACTACGTTGACGAGTTTGAGCTTCTTGCTCACCAGGTTTTGGATGCATGTCTGGAGTCCGGTCAACTCTCCTTTCTTGCCCCACGACAGGCCCGTCTCCTTCCAGGAGGTGAGCCGCGTAGGGGCTACGGATCGGAACTCGGGGGCTGCAACCCATTCAGGGTCACGCGGCTCGCTGATGTAGAACCACCCCGATTGCCAGCCCTTTAGGGTCTCCACGAAAGATCCCTCGAGCCATAGGACGTTGGGCATCTTGCCCGCCATGGCCCCTCCGCACTCCGCCTGGCAGCCGCGCACTACCTTCGGCTTGACGTTAAAGGTCTTCAGCCATAAACCGAAGTGGGGCGGGATGCGGAGGAAGGCCTCGCACACGACGATAAACGCCGAGATGTTGAGGATGAAGTTCGGGGCCAGATCATGGAAATCCAGGCCGTAGTAGAAAATGAGCCCCCAGACAAATGGGTGGAGAGGAAAACCCAGTCCGCGGAGGAAGTGGGTGAGGAACACCACCCTCTCATGGGGCCTTGGGGTGGGGATGAGCTGCCCCTCTTCTGGGAGCCGGTGCGCGATGTCGTTAGACAAGTATCCAGCCTTCCTCAGCTTTTTGATGTGACCCTCCGTGATGGAGGAGACCATCCACTTGCCTCCCGCTCCGGACATGGCTGGAGAAGGTTGAGGTGGGATTTGTGGACTTGGGCGCTGGAGCTCGAGTGCGCGGAAATGGATAGGCAAAGGAGGAAGAAGGCGTAAGGTGGATCCTTATCCCCTTATATGGGCGGACGCAAACTGCGCGTCCCCACCCGCCTAGTAAAACTCGCTTATCTCCCAAGCGCCATAAACAATGGCACGGTTGGGTTACCCACGCCCGTATTGATGAGAATCCCGGAATAAGGGGACACGATCTCTGCTTTGACAAGACGTGCCAAGGAAACTGCCTCGCTAAACGCGCTGAGGTGGGACAATAAAACGATTCGAATAAAGGCTTGGTTGTGGTGTGATGTCACGCTGCAGAATACGTCAGCAGATTAGATTTGTGTAAATATTATTCTCTCTATGGAAATATGTGGAAACTTATTTTGCAGAGACGGACACTATCCTTGTGTTCAAAATCTTCTATGAAGTACTTGGAGGAGGAACCCGCCTTGCAATGCCGAAGACAATCTGCACGCCGGACTCGTCGTCATTGAAGCCTGGTTCAGGGGCTACTGAGGGAGTCCTGGATTAGGGGGTGTCCGGATAGCCGGACTATACCTTCGGCCGGACTCCTGGACTATGAAGATACAAGATTGAAGACTTCGTCCCATGTCCGGAAGGGACTTTCCTTGGCGTGGAAGGCAAACTTGGTGATACGATATGTAGATCTCCTACCATTGTAACCGACTCTGTGTAACCCTATCCCTCTCCGGTGTCTATATAAACCGGAGGGTTTTAGTCCGTAGGACAGAAGAACAACAATCATACCATAGGCTAGCTTCTAGGGTTTAGCCTCTCTGATCTCGTGGTAGATCTACTCTTGTACTACCCATATCATCAATATTAATCAAGAAGGAGTAGGGTTTTACCTCCATCGAGAGGGCCCGGACCTGGGTAAAAACATCGTGTCCCTTGTCTCCTATTACCATCCGCCTAGACGCACCCCCTACCCGAGATCCGCCGGTTTTGACACCGACAGCCCCCCTTTCCTAGTCCAACAAGGAGAAGGGGGAAGGTGAGGGAGGAGAGAAGGAAAGGGGGGCCGGCCCCCCTAGTGCAATTCGGTTTGGGCTAGGGGGCATGCGCCCTACCTTCGCCTGCCTCCTCTCTTCCACCAATAGGCCCATGAGGCCCAATAACCCCCCGGGAGGTTCCGGTAACCCCCTAGTACTCCAATAAATACTCGATACACATTGGAACCATTCCGGTGTCCGAATATAGCCATCCAATATATCAGTCTTTATGTCTCGACCATTTCGAGACTCCTCGTCATGTTCGTGATCTCATCTGGGACTCCGAACTACCTTCGGTACATCAAAACACATAAACTCATAATACCGATCGTCATCGAACGTTAAGCGTGCAGACCCTATGGGTTCGAGAACTATGTAGACATGACCGAGACTCATCTTCGGTCAATAACCAATAGCGGAACCTGGATGCTCATATTGGTTCCTACATATTCTATGAAGATCTTTATCGGTCAAACCGCATAACAACATACGGTGTCCCCTTTGTCATCGGTATGTTACTTGCCCGAGATTCGATCGTCGGTATCATCATACCTAGTTCAATCTCATTATTGGAAAGTCTCTTTACTCGTTTCGTGGTGCATCATCCCGCAACTAACTCATTAGTCACATTGCTTGCAAGGCTTATAGTGATGTGCTTTACCAAGAGGGCCCAGAGATACTTCTCCGACAATCGGAGTGACAAATCCTAATCTCGATCTATGCCAACTCAACAAACACCATCGGAGACACCTGTAGAGCATCTTTATAATGACCCAATTACGTTGTGACGTTTGATAGCACACTAAGTGTTCCTCCGGTATTCGGGAGTTGCATAATCTCATAGTCACAGGAACATGTATAAGTTATGAAGAAAGCAATAGCAATAAACTAAACAATCATAGTGCTAAGCTAACGGATGGGTCAAGTCAATCACATCATTCTCTAATGATGTGACCCCGTTCATCAAATGACGACTCATGTCTATGGCTAGGAAACTTAACCATCTTTGATTAATGAGCTAGTCAAGTAGAGGCATACTAGTGACACTCTGTTTGTCTATGTATTCACACATGTACTAAGTTTCCAGTTAATACAATTCTAGCATGAATGATAAACATTTATCATATAAGGAAATATAAAATAACAACTTTATTATTGCCTCTAGGGCATATTTCCTTCACTTATATATCATAAGAGGGGCACCAGAGGTGGGCCGAGGAGGGCACAACCCACCAGGGCGCACCTGGGTTGTGCCCACCTGGTAGGCCCCCTCTGCTAGTTATTTGCTCCAATATTCATCATATATTCCAAAACAATTCTCCGTAAATTTTCAACTCATTTGGAGATGTGCAGAATAGGTAACTCTGATGTAGCTTTTTCAGGTCAAGAATTCCAGCTGCCGGCATTCTCCCTCTTTGTGTAAACCTTGCATATTATGAGAGAAAAGGTATTAGAATTACACCATAAAGCGTTATTATGCATAAAAACATTAAAAATAACAGTAGGAAAACATGATGCAAAATGGACATATCAATAACCTAGATCGACACAGAACTAGCTCCAATTCATCAATGTAATGTAGGCATGTATTCCGTATATAGTCATACGTGCTTATGAAAAAGAACTTGCATGACATCTTTTGTCCTACCTTCTCGTGGCAGCGAGGTCCATAAGGAAACTAAGGGATATTAAGGCCTCCTTTTAATAGAGAACCGGAACAAAGTATTAGCACTTAGTGAATACATGAACTCCTCAAACTACGGTAATCACCGGAAAGAATCCCAATTATTGTCACATTGAGGTATGCGGATCATAACTCATAATAGGTGCATATAACTTGCAAGATAGTATCAAGAACACAAATATACATGAAAACATAATAGGTTCAGATCTGAAATCATGGCACTCGGGCCCTAGTGACAAGCATTAAGCATAACTGTCGTGGATTTGTCACGGCAGATGTCCTGGTAAAAGGACTTAGTCGTGGAGCCATCGCAACGGGTTAGTTTGAAGGGGTTAGAGCGGACGCAAGGACACAGAGTTTATACTAGTTCGGCCCCTTCAATGAAGGTAAAAGCCTACGTCTAGTTGTGATGGGATTGATGGGTTTCGAGGGCTAGGGAGCGATAAGCTTCGCCTAAACCTCGAATCGTTGTTCTCTGTCCCCAAACCGCCGTCGGGTCGTCCCCTTATATACACGGGTGACGCCCGTCGGTCTGCAAAGTCCCAACCTCCGGCTTATAAACGTGCCCGGGTCGGTCTCTCTATTCCTAACTTACAATGCAAGTTTACCTCAGGCCGGTTTACGCCGTAAACCCCTAAACCGATTATAGGTCTTGGGCCCTTCTATCTCTCCTTGGGCTTTAACATCTCGGGTCCATTGACGGAGGTAACCCGGGCCCTGCAGGCCGGTTTACCCTAAATAGCAATATCCTCAACATTAGGCCCCAGATTGATTTGAACAGGTTCATGTCAATCCTTAATAAAAATTTCTGTCTTCAAATGTCTTCCAGTAACTGTTGAACCGCCGTTTGCTTCGTCTCCTTTTGCTGCGGTAAACCGATATGACGTCAGTGCAAAGTTACTGTCTCCTTTTGCTAATCCGCAATAATCAGGGCGACGGCTGGGCTCCCGAAATCTCCGGTCCCTGGATTCGCGCGCCTGACACGCGCGCCGCGCCTTATAAATAGGACTCGAAGGCCATCTTCCTTTCCTCCCTTTCACCCCCTTCTTCGTCTTCCTCGCGACCCAGACCTCGGAGCTCCGCCGCCGCCGTCAGCTACTGCATCAACTCCGGCCGCTGCATCAACCCGATCGGACCAGAGCACCGCGGCGACCTTTCTCATCCGTTTGGATCCCGGTAAGGCCCCTGTTCTTCTTGCTTTTAGATCTGTTCTAGGGTTCGTCATCCTGCCACTGTTCCTTGTTCATCCCCATAGCAGCTTTGACGCTAGGACGACATCGTCAGTTCGATACCCGCTGAGAGCTTTTGCGAACAGATGATGATGCTATGTACTCACCTCTGTAAATCTGTACTCATCTCCCTGCTTGTCGAACCTATGTTGTTCTGCTGTGAGCCAAACCTCATATTTTTACTTCTTTTTCGCCCTAGCTGTAGATCCATTGCTTTGAAAGAATCTGTATGGGATCTGTTTCTGCTTTCATATTCACAACTGTTAGATCTGGTCGGTTTAACTTCCAGCAGAGCGAGCAAAACAATCCACACATCCATTAGTCCCCTTGATCAACCGCTGGATGATATCATCTTAGATAACCTTACTCTATATAAGAGCATCTTCGGTTTACATTCACATTTGTTCTCAAACCGGAACACCTTTGTCTTGTAGATTTCCTCATGGCAAAACAGGTGTACGAATGCAACTGGGTTCCCTCTCGCATCACTGAGACCCAACTAAACAACTTAGTTCTGACTGGCGCTTTGAGTAGCAAAAATGCTATCCATTGGAGGGTTCCAGGAAACGAATGTCCTCCTACCCCACAGGAGGGAGAAGTGGTGGTGTTTGCGGATCACCTGGCCCGGGGTTTTAATCCACCCGGTTCAAAATTTTATCGGGACGTCCTGGCTAACTTTAAGTTGCGCCCACAAGACGTTGGTCCAAACTCAGTCACGAATATCTGCCATTTTCAAGTGCTTTGCGAGGTGTACTTCCAGGAAGAACCTACTGTAGAGCTGTTCCGGGACCTGTTTCATTTGAACCGACGTACTGAATTCACCGACGGCCCTAATATGGAACTGGGTGGTATGACGATTCAAAAGAGGAAAGAAGTGACTTATCCTCATGCCAAGCTGCATAGTCATCCGCAAGAATGGAATCACACTTGGTTCTATTGCAAGGATACTTCCCCTGCTGAAGAAAATCCACTGCCCGGCTTCCGTCCGGAGAGACTTAGTAATACACACCCCTTCCCCCAAAGGCTAACCGCCAAAGAGAGGAGTAAGTATGCCCCTCAGCTGTCCAAGCTCAGAGCCTTCATGGCTAACGGTTTGACGGGGGTAGACCTTGCCCGTTGCTGGATTTCATGGAGCATCCTGCCCCTTAGCATCCGCTCCGGTTTAATGTGCCAATACACGGGCCGGGTTGATGATCCTTTGAGGCACTGCAACATTCAGCTAACGGAAGACGAAGTCACCGAGGCGGTGAAAAAGATGCTGAATGAACCGGAATATGTTTGTGCCCGAACCGGCCTGCTTCCGTTTTGTGCCACAAACAAACCACCTGCTGTAAGTACTTCCCCTCTGTTTGTTATAGAATTTATGATCTCCTTATACACATATTGCTAACTCCAGTCCTTTCTGACACAGGGAGATGATCCGTTTTGGAGCAAGAAGCTTCAAGAGCCGACCGAAAGGGTAACCCGACCCAAAACGAGGGTGAAGAAGCCCGCTCAGAAAAAACGGAACACCGCTTCCTCTACCCTGGATTTAGAGGAGGATGATGTGGGTAATCCGGACCTTGGGGTAGACCTCGATTCAGTTGGCTTACTTTTTATGTGTCTTATTGATGATGATATTTGTCAGGACGACGCTGAAGCGAGCAATGCTGAAGGCCCAGAGGTAACTATTCTTTCTTCTGACGCCGTTCCTTTGCCTTTGAAAAAACCTCGCCAAGCAGACCGGAAAATTAAATTTTCTCATCCTCTTGCTTACTTGGATCCCAAATTTCTTGTGAAGACCCAGCAACATGAAGCTCGACGCACCACCCGGCATAGCGGCCAGGTAGTTACCTCCGCCGGTTTACCGAACAGCCCGGTTCGGAAACGCCGCTCAGAGGTCTCCGATTTATGCGCTAGCTTTCCTCCTAAAGCAGGTTTAACTCGTCAGCCTCTTAATCCATCTGACTTCGATTATCAGGTCACCTCCCATTCATCTTCCGGTGAATCTTCAGCCACTCAACTGCCACCGCTGAAGACAGTTATTGGGTAAGTTGGACCGATCACAACATATCTCTGTATGGGTCTCTTAATCCATCTTACACCGTTTTTTTTTCAATCTTTGGGTTTTTTCCAGGGCTAAACCTAGACCGAGCAAGAAGGCTCGTCTGGATAACCCGGCTGAAGGAACTGCCGCTCCTGAACCGGAGAAAACTCCTGGTGCTGACGCTCTGGGTCGTGAAGATATTCAGAATTATCTATCTCCGCAAGATGACACCTGTGCTGAAGAGAGGACTACCAAACCTACCAGCCGTACTGATCCGCCTGCCAGTCCTGTTCGGGTTGAGGAATCCATCCCCCCTTCTGGAACTGTTGATAAACCGACAGGGCCACCGCAGAGCAGCGACTCCAAGGATGATGATGTGGTGATTACCGGCATTGGTCACTCTGAACCGGGGAACACTGCTACTTTAGCCAAGCATACTGCCAAGGACGAAATCTCGGCCATAAAGGGCAAATGGGACCTTGACTCCTCTACGTACGCCACTTTAAGCGCCCCGGATCTTTATTCTGGGTACCTGAACCGACTGTACACCAGTCGGGATTATGAAGCTGGCATGATCAGGATGATGAAGGAGAAATTTGAGGTAACTCTCTTGTGCTTCATTCCATTGCAACTTAGCTTATCAATATTTCCAAACCGAGATGGTAAACCGGATCAGGCTGCCTTGACAATTAAGGTCCAGAAACATCGTCAAATAACCATTAGCCCCCAAGTGCCAAGTTTAAATACTTGTATTAATCTTGGGACTTTTTGTAATGGAAAACATGCGTTAAAATCAAGTATGCATTAGCCCCCAAGTATCGAGCACATAATTTGCTTGTGTTGTTGATACTTCCAAACCGTGCAATATTTTCTGAACACTGTTGTCGACCTGCTGCAGGGGGATCTGAAGACCAAAGCGAAACAAGTCTCGGACCTTCAGGAAATCTTAAAAACCCAACAGGCTGAAACTGAAAAGGCGAAGGAGGAATTGACCAATGCCTTAGCCGTTATGGAACAGCTGAAAGAAAGCCGCAAAAAGGAACAGGCTGACTGGGCTACTGAAAAAGCTCTTTTGACGAAGAGGGCTGAAAATGCCGAAGCTGCTCTTAAACCGGTGGTCGATGAATTATCCACCGTGAAGCGACAGATACACTCCATGACCTCTGCCGTCTTTGGTAAATTTCTTTCGATGCCCTTCTTCCAATTTGTACCTTGTCTGCTATATCCTATGTCCGGTTTGTAATCCATCTTGAAACACTGCAGGCTCATGTATTGGACACTTGGGTTCTGATGTGCGGATGAAACTCAAAGCTGCCTATACTCTGATTGAACAGTTGTACACCGGAGCACAGAGAGCTATCACCACTGCGTCGCACAACCACCCTGCACCGTCTCTGATTCAAGACACGTTAAAGAGGCTATCCATGCTTCCAGCCCGGATTGAAGAGTTGAAAAGATCAGCTGCTCGAACTGGAGCCATCACTGCCTTGATCCGGGCCAAAGCGTGGGTACCAGATTTCGATCCTGTCGAAGCAGCCCAAGGATACCCCAGCTTGAAGGAAGACGGTTCAGACTTTGGTGAAGATGATTTGAGGGCGATAAACCGGGCGGTGCGCCCCCTAGCTTGTCAACTGGCTGGGGAAGCAGATCTGTCGCATTACCAAGCCCAATACGATAACCAGAATAAACGAGTAGCTGCCCCGGTCCCTGAAGCGGAAAACCTTATTCCTCCAATCCGTAAGCATACCTACGCCCCTGACATTGAACCGTCTATGCTGATTCACGAAGAAGCTGTCTTTCAAGCGTTAATGGGAATCGACTGGTCCACTGCTGATTTCCAGCCAATGGGTAGTCAAGAAGATGCGGCACAAGATGATCCACAGCCTTCAAACCGAGGCAGCGAACAGGCGTAATCAACGCTCCGGTTCACCTTAATTGTGACGTTTAATCTGTCAAGAAACAATATATTCAGGCACTACGCTGCCTTGTAATAAGATAGTTTAATACCTCTGCACTTGAATGTGCCTTCGCGCACGGGTACTGATGCCCTTTCCAATGACTTTTCCAACTTATGTTTCCTGTCTTTACTGAGTACACAAGGTGATTTTTCGACCATCTGAACCGTGCTGCGCCTTTGCCAAACCGGGCAATTTGCCTCCGGGTTAAAAAACGGACCCGGCTGTGTTAGCTGAATCGGTTTAAAAATACTTGACGTTCCGAAGAACAAAAAACACCACAATAAAGGCAGAAAACAAAAACCAAATACGAGAGGGCAAAGCGATAGTAAAACCCATGCAAATAGTGGTTGCTATGAACCGTTCAGAAGGAGTGACCGTCGTCGAGACAAAAGAAACCAAGCCCCCAGGAGGTGTAGCTATGGTTCAGGTCGACTAGGTTCCTAACTGAATCGTGGCAAATATGCCGGTCAAATGGCATTGCATTGGTTCGGATTCGACCAAGCCCCCAAGTGACTCAGTGGCCAAGGGCCGATCAAGTGGCATTGCGTTGGTTCGGACACGACCAAGCCCCCAAATGATTCATTGGCTAAAAAGCCGACCAGAAGGCATTACCATCATCAAGACATGACCGAGCTCCCATAAGGCGTAATCTACGGTTCAAGTCGATTAGGTCCCCAACTGATTCAGTGGCAAATGTGCCAGCCATAAGGCATTACCGTCGTCAAGACATGACCAAGCCCCCCGGAGGTGTAGCTACGGTTCAGGCCGACTAGGTCCCCAACTGACTTTATAGGGATAGCTATGTTCTCTTTGGTTCGAATACGACCTATGTTTGAACAGGAAGCCCCATGTTTGAATAGCTATGTTCTCTTTGGTTTGAATACGACCTATGTTTGAACAGGAAGCCTCATGTTTGAATAGCTATGTTCTCTTTGGTTCGAATACGACCTATGTTTGAACAGGAAGCCTCATGCTTGAACCGGGATATTGAACCGGATATTAAGAGCTTCACAGCTTTGTAGGAGACATCTTCGGCTTTTAAACCGGAATCTATAATTTGAACTTCTATGAAGCGACCTCCAGGTGTAAACACACATGATGTGAAGAACAGCAGAGACCCCGCTTTACTCGAGGCTCCGGTTTATTGTATTAATCATAATATATACATGGTCATGATATGTACATAAACAGAGCCCAAGGCTCATGTATAATAAGGTCGAAGATGAGCTATGTTCCACGGCCTGCTGGTCTCCTCCTCTGATGTGCGTGAATCCTTGCGCTCTCGAATATCAATCAGGTAATATGACCCATTATTCAGATTCTTGCTGACCACAAAAGGTCCCTCCCAAGGCGGGGATAATTTATGCTGATCAGACTGATCCTGGATGAGCCGAAGCACCAAATCCCCCTCCTGAAAGGTTCTGGTCCTAACCCGACGGCTGTGGTAACGGCGAAGATCTTGTTGGTAAATCGCTGAACGGGCAGCTGCCAAGTCACGCTCCTCATCCAACAAGTCAAGAGCGTTCTGCCGTGCCTGCTCATTGTCCGCTTCAACATATGCTGCCACGCGAGGTGAGTCATGTCGTATATCACTTGGGAGAACCGCCTCTGCTCCATAGACCATAAAAAACGGCGTAAACCCCGTGGATCTGTTAGGCGTGGTGTTGATGCTCCATAATACAGACGGTAGCTCCTCCACCCAACAACCCGGCGTCCTTTGCAAAGGGACCAGAAGCCGGGGTTTGATACCTCTCAAGATCTCTTGATTCGCTCGTTCTGCCTGACCATTAGATTGTGGGTGTGCTACCGAAGAAACATCAAGCCGTATATGCTCCCGTGCACAGAACTCTTTCATGGCCCCCTTGGATAGATTGGTACCGTTATCTGTGATGATGCTGTGTGGAAAGCCAAACCGGAAGATCACCTTCTTTATAAACCGAACCGCCGTGGCAGCATCACACTTACTGACAGGTTCTGCCTCCACCCACTTTGTAAATTTGTCAACCGCCACCAGTAGGTGGGTCTTTTTATCTTTGGAACGCTTAAAAGGCCCAACCATATCGAGCCCCCAAGTCGCAAATGGCCAAGTGATTGGAATCATCCTCAATTCTTGAGCCGGTATGTGTGCTCGTCTGGAAAATTTCTGGCACCCATCACATAACCTGACCAGGTCTTCTGCATCAGCATGAGCAGTTAACCAGTAGAAACCGTGGCGGAACGCTTTAGCCACCAATGATTTTGAACCGGCGTGGTGGCCGCAATCCCCTTCATGTATTTCTCGTAATATCTCGCACCCCTCCTCAGGGGATACGCACCGTTGCAGCGCTCCTGACACGCTGCGATGATGTAGCTCTCCTTTGAAAATGGTCATAGACTTGGACCGTCGTACTATCTGTCGAGCCAAGCTTTCGTCTTCTGGCAACTCACCCCGGTTCATATATGCCAGATAAGGGAGCGTCCAATCCGGGGTAACGTGAAGAGCCGCCACTAATTGAGCCTCCGGATCAGGAACAGCCAACTCCAGCTCACCGGGTAGCTGTACCGATGGGTGATACAATACATCCAAGAAAACATTGGGTGGGACCTGTTTACGCTGAGAGCCCAAGCGGCTTAAAGCGTCCGCTGCCTCATTCTTTCTGCGGTCCACATGGTCCACTTGATAGCCTTTGAAATGCCCGGCTACCATATCTACTTCACGTCGGTATGCAGCCATGAGCGGGTCCTTAGAATCCCAGGTGCCAGATACCTGCTGAGCCACCAGATCCGAATCACAAAAGCACCTAACTCTGCTCAGATTCATCTCTTTAGCCATCCGAAGACCATGAAGCAAAGCTTCATACTCAGCCGCATTATTTGTACAGGGGAACATTAAACGGAGGACATAACAAAACTTATCTCCTCGTGGGGAAGTTAAAACGACTCCAGCCCCCGAGCCTTCCAATTGTCTGGACCCGTCAAAATGAATAGTCCAATAGGTGTTATCTGGCTTCTCCTCAGGTGCTTGTAACTCTGTCCAATCGTTTATGAAGTCGACAAGTGCTTGTGACTTTATAGCCGTCCGGGGCACGTATCTTAAACCGTGCGGCCCGAGCTCGATAGCCCACTTAGCAATCCTACCGGTCGCCTCCCGGTTCTGTATGATGTCACCCAAAGGAGCAGAACTGACCACCGTGATGGGGTGTCCTTGAAAATATTGCCTCAGCTTCCGGCTTGCCATAAAAACACCATATACCAGCTTCTGCCAATGCGGATACCTCTGTTTGGACTCGATAAGCACTTCACTGATATAGTAAACCGGTCGCTGAACCGGATGTTCCTTTCCAGCCTCCTTTCGTTCTACCACCATCGCCACACTAACCGCTCTGGCATTCGCAGCAACATATAACAGGAGTGGCTCTTTATCTACAGGGGCTGCCAAAACTGGCGGATTGACTAGCTGCCGCTTCAAGTCCTCAAACGCTTTATCTGCCTCCGCACTCCAGACAAATTGATCCGTCTTCTTGAGCATTTGATACAAGGGGATCGCCTTTTCACCAAGGCGACTGATGAACCGGCTTAACGCTGCAATCCGTCCGGCCATGCGCTGAACATCATTGATGCATTTCGGTTTGGCCAGGGAGGTGATGGCTGTGATCTTTTCCGGATTAGCCTCAATTCCTCTATGGGATACCAAAAATCCCAACAACTTGCCTGCAGGCACACCAAAAACACATTTCGCCGGGTTGAGCATCATTTGGTACACTCTCAAATTATCGAAAGTATCCTTCAAATCGTCAACCAGGGTCTCCTTCTTTCATGACTTGACCACAATATCATCCACATAAGCATGCACATTACGACCAATCTGCTTGTGGAGGCAATTCTGCACACACCGTTGATAAGTAGCCTGCGCACTCTTAAGCCCGAAGGGCATAGACACATAGCAGAAGGCTCCAAAGGGAGTAATGAACGCCGTCTTCTCCTGGTCTTTAACTGCCATCTTGATCTGATGATAACCCGAATAGGCATCCAAAAAACTTAAACGCTCGCAACCTGCCGTAGCATCAATGATCTGATCAATCCGGGGGAGAGCAAAAGGATCCGCTGGACAAGCTTTATTCAAGTCTGTGTAATCCACACACATGCGCCAGGTGCCGTTTTTCTTAAGAACCAGCACTGGATTAGCAAGCCATTCGGGATGAAAAACCTCAATGATAAATCCAGCTGCCAGGAGCCTGGCCACTTCCTCACCGATCGCTTTACGCCTTTCTTCGTTAAACCGGCGTAAAAACTGCTTTACCGGTTTATACTTAGGATCCACATTAAGGGTGTGCTCAGCGAGTCGCCTCGGTACACCAGGCATGTCAGACGGCTTCCATGCAAAGGTGTCCCGATTCTCACGGATGAACTCGATGAGCGCGCTTTCCTATTTTGGATCCAGGTTTGCGCTGATACTGAACTGCTTGGACGAATCGCCAGGTACGAAGTCAACAAGCTTAGTTTCGGCAGCCGATTTAAATTTCAAGGCCGGATCGTGGTCCGTGGTTGGCTTCTTTAACGAAGTCATGTCCTCCGGGTCAACACTGTCTTTGTACTGCTTTAGCTCCTCCGTAGTACAAACCGATTCTGCATAAGTCGCATCTCCTTCCTCGCATTCCAAAGCGATTCGACGGCTACCATGAACCGTTATAGTGCCCTTGTAACCCGGCATCTTAAGTTGCAGATACACGTAGCAGGGCCGTGCCATAAATTTTGCATAAGCCGGCCGTCCGAACAAAGCGTGGTACGGACTTTGGATTTTAACCACTTCGAACGTCAGCGTCTCTGATCTGGAATCGTGACTATCGCCAAAGACCACTTCAAGGGCTATCTTACCAACCGGATATGCAGACTTGCCAGGCACCACCCCGTGGAACACTGTATTGGTCGGTTTGAGATCCTTATCCACCAGTCCCATGCGACGGAAGGTCTCATAATACAAGATGTTAATGCTGCTCCCTCCGTCCATGAGCACCTTGGTGAGCTTATAACCTCCCACCTGAGGCGCCACCACCAATGCTAACTGACCCGGATTATAAACCCTGGGAGGGTGATCCTCTCGGCTCCATATGATAGGCTGTTCTGACCAGCGCAGATAGTGAGGCGTGGCCGGCTCGATAGCACTGACTGCTCGCCTCTGAAGCTTTCTATCCCGTTTATCCAAGCTTGTAGTAAAGACATGATACTGTCCACCACTCAACTGTTTCGAGTTGCTCTGATAACCTGATTGCTGCTGTCCGTAACCACTTTGATTACTTTGATTATTTTGGCTGTCCTGTCCGCCCGGATTACCCTGGAACCCTGGACCGGAATTTCCGCCACCGTATCCTGATCCGGAACCTGAACCGCCGCCGGAGCTGTGATCATATTGGAAAGTGTTTGAGCCTTTGAATTCCTTCATGATATAACAATCCTTCCAAAGATGGGCTGCTGGTTCCTCTTTTGTTCCGTGCTTCGGACAGGGCTGGTTTAAGAAAAAGTTCAAACGCTCCGGATTAGGACCGGGATTTGCGCGGAAACTTGGCTGTTTTCCCTTACGCCGCTGGCCTTTATTCTGTGCACTTGTGTTGGCCACAAAGTCCATGCTCCCATCCGGTTTACGCTTACCTCCGCCTCCATTACCTGTCGGCCGATGTTGCTGGCCTTTGGTGTTGCTATTCTTCCTTCCCTTCCCTGCTTTGTCATCACTAGAGTCGGGATCCTTGGTACTGTCAGAATCCGCATACTTCACTAAAGCGGTCATGAGCGTCCCTATATCTGTACAATCACGCTTCATCCGGCCTAACTTTAGCTTCAACGGGCCAAACCGACAGTTACTTTCCAACAGCACCACGGCGGTGTCTGCGTTGATGCGATCTGATGAGTGCAAAACTTCTGATACCCGTCGTACCCAATGGGTAGTTGATTCCCCTTCTTGCTGAACACAGGCTGCTAGGTCAACTATCGACATTGGCTGTTTGCACGTGTCCTTGAAATTCTTGATAAACCGGGCGCGCAATTGGGCCCACGAACTAATAGAATTAGGCGGTAAGCTCTTTAGCCAAGTCCGGGCCGTTCCTTCTAACATCATAGTAAAATACATGGCACACGTCGTGTCATCCACATCCAGCATCTCCATAGCCATCTCATAGCTCTCCACCCATGTCTCCGGAGGCTGATCTGCCGTGTAGTTTGGTACCTTGCGGGGGCCTTTGAAGTCTTTGGGCAGGCGTACGTTGCGCAAAGCGGGAACAAGGCACGGTACTCCCAGAGAACTGGAAACCACCCCCGGTTCAACCGTAGCTGCTGGGAAGATAGGTGTAAGCTGACGAGCCTGATGCTGCGCTGCTAATCCGGTCTCCCGTGCACGGGTGCGATCCACATTCTCGTGAGTATTGTCGACGCCCGCCGGATTGTTGCCGTGGAGCGCTTCACGCCTGGCGTTACTTGAAACAGCCGGCTCCTCCATGCGCCTACTATAGCTCCCGCTGGGGCGAGGGGTGGAGTGAATCCGATCACGGCTTTGCGAATATGCTTCTTGTTGTGCCAACGCGGTCCTAAGGAGCTCCTTGACCCGGCGTGTCTCTTCATCCTGCGGCGAATCTCCTTCCATCGGAATGGCTTCCAACCGAGCTGCCGCCGCGACGAGGTTATCCATCGGGTTGGAATAATGACCTGACGGTGTTGGCACGGCTGGTGGTGTACCAGTGTTGTGACGAGGCAGGTTTATTATCCGGTGCTGAACCGGGGCGCCGGCTGTCGCCTCCGCACGGTTTACCCCCGGGGTGTTGAAGAGATTTCGAGCGTCGAGGGTTGCGGGCAATCGAGATCGGGATTTCCTCTTCAGGACTTCCTGAGACGCCTTCTGGTCCATCATGAGCCTGTAAGCCTGTGCATCTAAAGCGGCGCGCTCCGCCGTCATCCTGATCTCTTCTGCTGCCAGCTCCGCTTTAGCTTGAGTGATCTGCTCTCTTACTTTGGCAATCTCAGCATTGTGAACCTCCTGATCCACCGGGTTGGCTTCCGCCATGAGCGCTGCTAGTGCGTCAAACAGATCTGACAAAACTTGGGCTGGTGAGTCCGCAGGGCCTCCTGCCCGTGCAGCTGTTGCCGCTGCCGATCCGGAGATCGCTGCTGCCGCAGTTGATGAACGTGGCACCGCCTGTGTTCCAGCCATGAAGATCCCAACCCGATAGGGCGGATCAGAGGGATCCGGAATACTGTCGCCATCGGAGCCGCCCCCAATCTGATCATCTTGCAGCTGGTAAAGAGATTCGGTCTCCCCGGTTGACGTTTCATCGCCAGAGTAGATGGCGGTTTCGTCACCGGCTTTGGATCCTCCCTCGTAGCTTCCTCCGTGGATGACTCCCACGAAGGCGTGCTTCCTGGTCGGTTTAGCCAGGGTCGATCTCGTGCACTGAGCTGTCTCGACGAGGTCGGCGCAGACGCTTAACTCGGGGCCTGATTCTCCGATCTTACCGATGAAAACATGGATGCCGCCAAAGGGGACCCGGTACCCGTACTCGATCGAGCCGGCGTCGGGGCCCCAGCCTGTGCTGTCGATGTAGAGTTTTCCGCGGCGGCTCTTGGTCATCCGACCCACAGCGTAACCCTCGAGTCCTTCAAAGTGGCCCTCCAAAAACTTGAAACCATCTCGCGATAGCCCCACGGTGGGCGCCAACTGTCGTGGATTTGTCACGGCAGATGTCCTGGTAAAAGGACTTAGTCGTGGAGCCATCGCAACAGGTTAGTTTGAAGGGGTTAGAGCGGACGCAAGGACACAGAGTTTATACTAGTTCGGCCCCTTCAATGAAGGTAAAAGCCTACGTCTAGTTGTGATGGGATTGATGGGTTTCGAGGGCTAGGGAGCGATAAGCTTCGCCTAAACCTCGAATCGTTGTTCTCTATCCCCAAACCGCCGTCGGGTCGTCCCCTTATATACACGGGTGACGCCCGTCGGTCTGCAAAGTCCCAACCTCCGGCTTATAAACGTGCCCGGGTCGGTCTCTCTATTCCTAACTTACAATGCAAGTTTACCTCAGGCCGGTTTACGCCGTAAACCCCTAAACCGATTATAGGTCTTGGGCCCTTCTATCTCTCCTTGGGCTTTAACATCTCGGGTCCATTGACGGAGGTAACCCGGGCCCTGCAGGCCGGTTTACCCTAAATAGCAATATCCTCAACAATAACAAAGTCATAGCAACATCAATCTCAATGCATAGTGGATACGAGGGATCAAGCCCTAACAAAACTAACTCAATTACATGATAAATCCCATCCAACCCACCATCGTCTAGCAAGCCTATGAAGGAATTACTGATGGGGAACGTAGTAATTTCAAAAAAAATCCTACGCACACGCAAGATCATGGTGATTCATAGCAACAAGAGGGGAGAGTGTTGTCCACGTACCCTCGTAGACCGAAAGTGAAAGCGTTATAACAACGCGGTTGATGTAGTCGTACGTCTTCACGGCCCGACCGATCAAGCACGGAAACTACGGCACCTCCGAGTTCTAGCACACGTTCAGCTTGATGACGATCCCCGGACTCCGATCCAGCAGAATGTCGGGGAAGAGTTCCGTCAGCATGACGGCGTGGTGACGATCTTGATGTTCTACCATCGCAGGGCTTCGCCTAAGCACCGCTACAATATTATTGAGGATTATCATGGAGGGGGAACCGCACACGGCTAAGAGATCAATGATCAATTATTGTGTCTCTAGGGTGCCCCCTGCCCCCGTATATAAAGGAGCAAGGGGGGAGGCCGGCCGGCCCTTGCTAGGCGCGCCAGGAGGAGGAGTCCTCCTCCTAGTAGGAGTAGGACTCCCCACTTTCCTACTCCTACTAGGAGGGGGAAGGAAGGGGGAGAGGGAGAAGGAAAGGGGGGCGCCGCCCCCCCCCCCCCTCTCCTAGTCCAATTTGGACCAGAGGGGGAGGGGTGCGCGGCCCACCCTGGCTGCCCCTCTCTCTCTCCACTAAGGCCCATAATGCCCATTACTTCTCCCGGGGGGTTCCGGTAACCCTTCGGCACTCCGGTTTTCTCCGAAATCACCCAGAACATTTCCGGTGTCCGAATATAGTCGTCCAATATATCAATATTTATGTCTCGGCCATTTCGAGACTCCTTGTCATGTCCGTGATCACATCCGGGACTCCGAACAACCTTCAGTACATCAAAACATATAAACTCATAATGAAACTGTCATCGTAACGTTAAGCGTGCGGACCCTACGGGTTTGAGAACAATGTAGACATGACCGAGACACGTCTCCGGTCAATAACCAATAGCGGAACCTGGATGCTCATATTGGCTCCTACATATTCTACGAAGATCTTTATCGGTCAGACCGCGTAACAACGTACGTTGTTCCCCTTGCCATCGGTATGTTACTTGCCCGAGATTCGATCGTAGGTATCTTAATACCTAGTTAAATCTCGTTACCGGCGAGTCTCTTTACTCGTTCCGTAATACATCATCCCGCAACTAACTCATTAGTTGCAATGCTTGCAAGGCTTAAGTGATGTGTATTAGTGAGAGGGCCTAGAGATACCTCTCCGACAATCGGAGTGACAAATCCTAATCTCGAAATACGCCAACCCAACATTTACCTTTGGAGACACCTGTAGAGCACCTTTATAATCAGCCAATTACGTTGTGACGTTTGGTAGCACACAAAGTGTTCCTCTGGTAAACGGGAGTTGCATAATCTCATAGTCATAGGAACTGTATAAGTCATGAAGAAAGCAATAACAACATACTAAACGATCAAGTGCTAAGCTAACGGAATGGTTCATGTCAATCACATCATTCTCCTAATGATGTGATCCCGTTAATCAAATGACAACCCATGTCAATGGCTAGGAAACTTAACCATCTTTGATCAACGAGCTAGTCAAGTAGAGGCATACTAGTGACGCTCTGTTTGTCTATGTATTCACACAAGTATTATGTTTCCGGTTAATACAATTCTAGCATGAATAATAAACATTTATCATGATATAAGGAAATAAATAATAACTTTATTATTGCCTCTAGGGCATATTTCCTTCAGTCTCCCACTTGCACTAGAGTCAATAATCTAGATTACACAGTAATGATTCTAACACCCATGGAGCCTTGGTGCTGATCATGTTTTGCTCGTGGAAGAGGCTTAGTCAGCGGGTCTGCAACATTCAGATCCATATGTATCTTGCAAATATCTATGTCTCCCACTTGGACTAAATCCCGAATGGAATTGAAGCGTCTCTTGATGTGCTTGGTTCTCTTGTGAAATCTGGATTCCTTCGCCAAGGCAATTGCACCAGTATTGTCACAAAAGATTTTCATTGGACCCGATGCACTAGGTATGACACCTAGATCAGATATGAACTCCTTCATCCAGACTCCTTCATTTGCTGCTTCCGAAGCAGCTATGTACTCCGCTTCACATGTAGATCCCGCCACAACGCTTTGTTTAGAACTGCACCAACTGACAGCTCCACCGTTCAATGTAAACACGTATCCAGTTTGCAATTTAGAATCGCCCGGATCAGTGTCAAAGCTTGCATCAACGTAACCATTTACGAAGAGCTCTTTGTCACCTCCATAAACGAGAAACATATCCTTAGTCCTTTTCAAGTACTTCAGGATGTTCTTGACCGCTGCCCAGTGATGAACTCCTGGATTACTTTGGTACCTCCCTGCTAGACTTATAGCAAGGCACACATCAGGTCTGGTACACAACATTGCATACATGATAGAGCCTATGGCTGAAGCATAGGGAACATCTTTCATTTTCTCTCTATCTTATGCGGTGGTCGGACATTGAGTCTTACTCAACTTCACACCTTGTAACACAGGCAAGAACCCTTTCTTTGCTTGATCCATTTTGAACTTCTTAAAACTTTGTCAAGGTATGTGCTTTGTGAAAGTCCAATTAAGCGTCTTGATCTATCTCTATAGATCTTAATGCCCAATGTGTAAGCAGCTTCACCGAGGTCTTCCATTGAAAAACTCTTATTCAAGTATCCCTTTATGCTATCAGGAAATTCTATATCATTTCCAATCAGTAATATGTCATCCACATATAATATCAGAAATGCTACAGAGCTCCCACTCGCTTTCTTGCAAATACAGGCTTCTCCAAAAGTCTGTATAAAACAAAATGCTTTGATCACACTATCAAAGCGTTTATTCCAACTCCGAGAGGCTTGCACTAGTCACTTTGTTAGCTCCCTTTGGATCGACAAAACCTTACGGTTGCATCATATACAACTCTTCTTCCAGAAATCCATTCAGGAATGCAGTTTTGACATCCATCTGCCAAATTTCATAATCATAAAATGCGGCAATTGCTAACATGATTCGAACAGACTTAAGCATCGCTACCGGTGAGAAGGTCTCATCGTAGTCAATCCCTTGAACTTGTCGAAAACCTTTCGCAACAAGTCGAGCTTTGTAGACAGTAACATTACCGTCAGCGTCAGTCTTCTTCTTGAAGATCCATTTATTCTCAATTGCTTGCCGATCATCGGGCAAGTCAACCAAAGTCCACACTTTGTTCTCATACATGGATCCCATCTCAGATTTCATGGCTTCTAGCCATTTTGCGGAATCTGGGCTCACCATCGCTTCTTCATAGTTCGTAGGTTCACCATGATATAGTAGCATGATTTCCAGAACAGGATTACCGTACCACTCTGGTGCGGATCTTACTCTGGTTGATCTACAGGGTTCGGTAGTAACTTGATCTGAAGTTTCATGATCATCATTGAGGGAGTCCTGGATTAGGGAGTGTTCGGGTAGCCGGACTATACCTTCGCCGGACTCCTGGACTATGAAGATACAAGATTGAAGACTTCGTCCCGTGTCCGAATGGAACTTTCCTTAGCGTGGAAGGCAAGCTTGGCGATGCGGATATTCAAGATATCCTACCATTGTAACCGACTCTGTGTAACCCTAACCCTATCCGGTGTCTATATAAACCGGAGGGTTGTAGTCCGTAGGACAATCAACTCCATACACAACAATCATACCATAGGCTAGCTTCTAGGGTTTAGCCTCCTTGATCTCGTGGTAGATCTACTCTTGTACTACCCATATCATCAATATTAATCAAGCAGGAGTAGGGTATTACCTCCATCGAGAGGGCCCGAACCTGGATAAAAACATCGTGTCCCTTGCCTCCTGTTACCATCCGGCCTTGACGCACAGTTCGGGACCCCCTACCCGAGATCCGCCGGTTTTGACACCGACATTGGTGCTTTCATTGAGAGTTCCTCTGTGTCGTCGCCTTTAGGCACGATGACTCCTTTGATCATCAACAACGATGAGGTCCAGTGTGAGACTTTTCTCCCCGGACAGATCTTCGTCTTCGACGGCTTCGCTCTGCGGGCCAATTCGCTTGGCCACCTGGAGCAGATCGAAAGCTACGCCCCTGGACATCAAGTTAGGTTTGGAAGCTTAAACTACACGGCTGATATCCGTGGAGACTTGATCTTCGACGGGTTCGAGCCACGGCCAAGCGCGCCGCACTATCTCGAGGGGCATGATCTAGCTCTGCCTCTGAACAGTGTCCTAGAGGCCGCACCCGCACCGGTTCCGACCCTTAACTCGGAGTCTATTGCGCCGATCGAGGACGAGCGGTTGGACGTCACCTCGGGGGCTGCGATCTCAAAGGCGATCGATCCGAACGCTAGCCCCGCACTCGGCATGACCCGTGACTCCGAGGGTCCGGACACCTCCCCGGACTCCGAACCCCCCGCGCCCCTGCCAATCGAATCCGATTGGGCACCGATAATGGAGTTCACCACCGCGGACATCTTTCAGCACTCGCCTTTTGGCAACATCCTGAATTCTCTCAAGTATCTCTCTTTATCAGGAGAGCCCTGGCCGGACTACGGTCAGCGAGGATGGGACACGGACGATGAAGAAATTCAAAGCCCACCCACCACCCACTTTGTAGCCACTGTCGACGATTTAACCGACATGCTCGACTTCGGCTCCGAAGACATCGATGGTATGGACGACGATGTAGGAGACAAAGAGGAACCAGCACCTGTAGGGCACTGGAAGGCCACCTCGTCATATGACATATATATGGTGGACACTCCAAAAGATGGAGATGGAGATGGAACAGCGGGGGATGACCCCTCCAAGAAACAGCCAAAGCGCCGACGTCAGCGGCGCCGCTCTAAATCCCGCCAAAGCAAAAAACGGTGATTCCTTCACGGAGATAATACTACCCCGGATAGTGCCGAAGAACACCCACCCCATCAAGATTCGGCGCAGGAAGATGGAGAAGCCAGCCCTCATGAGAGAGCGGCAAACCGAGAGGTTGAGGATGATAACGATATGCCTCCCTCCGAAGACGAGGCAAGCCTCGATGACGACGAATTCGTCCTACCATCAGACCCCGCCGAACAAGAGCTTTTCAAACGCAGGCTTTTAGCCACGGCAAACAGCCTCAAGAAAAAGCAGCAACAGCTTAGAGCTGACCAAGATTTGCTAGCTGATAGATGGACTAAAGTCCTTGCGGCCGAAGAGTATGAACTTGAACGCCCCTCCAAGAGTTACCCAAAGCGCAGGTCACTACCCCGATCAGAGGAGGAAGCGCCTACATCACCAGCGCATGACATGGCAGACCGGCCACCTCGCGGCCGCGACAGAGAGGCCTCTCGGCCCTCCACCCAAGCCATGCCCCGACGCCGCTCAACTAAGGCACGGGAAAACGAGCCAGACCTGCGAGACGTACTGGAGGACAAGGCAAGACATACAAGATCGATCTACGGATCACGCAGGCGCCCTACGGCATGTGACGATGATCCTCACTCCGGATACAACAAATCCGGTCGGGCCGAACACAACAGACATAGCTCTTCCGAGCTGCGTCGTGATATAGCCCAGTACAGGGGCGCCGCACACCCACTATGCTTCACGGATGAAGTAATGGATCATAAAAACCCCGAGGGTTTCAAACCCGTTAACATCGAATCATACGATGGCACAACAGATCCGGCGGTATGGATCGAGGATTATCTCCTTCACATCCACATGGCACGCGGCGATGATCTACACGCCATCAAATACCTCCCGCTCAAACTTAAAGGACCGGCCCGGCATTGGCTTAACAGCTTGCCAGCAGACTCAGTCGGTTCTTGGGAGGACCTGGAGACCGCATTCCTCGACAACTTCCAGGGCACTTATGTGCGACCACCGAATGCCGACGACTTAAGACACATAATTCACCAGCCAGAGGAATCGGCCAGGCAATTCTGGACACGGTTCCTAACAAAGAAAAACCAGATAGTCGAATGTCCGGACGCAGAGGCCCTAGCAGCCTTCAAACATAACATCCGCGATGAGTGGCTTGCCCGGCACCTGGGACAGGAAAAGCTGAAATCTATGGCAGCCCTCACGACACTCATGACCCGCTTTTGCAGGAGAAGACAGCTGGCTAGCTTGCTGTAATAACTTAGCTAAGAACCCTGGTAATTCGGATACCAAGGACAAAAGTGGCAGGACACGTCAGAATAAGCAAAAACGCCGCGTTAGCAGCGACAGTAATGAAGATACGGCAGTTAATGCTGGACTCAGAGGCTATAAACCCGGTCAGTGGAAAAAGCCATTCAAAAAGAATACTCAGGGCCCGTCTAGTTTGGACCGAATACTCGACTGCTTGTGCCAGATACATGGCACCCCCGAAAGGCCAGCCAATCACACCAACAGGGATTGTTGGGTGTTCAAGCAGGCAGGCAAATTAAGAGCCGAAAACAAAGACAAGGGGCTGCATAGCGACGACGAGGAGGAGCCCAGGCTGTCGAACAACAATGGAAAGAAGGGCTTTCCCTCACAAGTGCGGACGGTGAACATGATATACGCAACCCACATTCCCAAGAGGGAGCGGAAGCGTGCGCTACGGGACGTATATGCGATGGAGCCAGTCGCCCCAAAGTTCAACCCATGGTCCTCCTGCCCGATCACCTTTGATCGAAGGGACCATCCCACTAGCATCCGTCGTGGCGGCTTCGCCGCATTGGTTCTCGACCCAATCATCGACGGATTTCATCTCACAAGAGTCCTCATGCATGGCAGCAGTAGCCTGAACCTGCTTTACCAGGATACAGTGCGAAAAATGGGCATAGATCCCTCAAGGATTAAGCCCACAAAAACGACCTTTAAAGGCGTTATACCAGGTGTAGAAGCCAACTGTATAGGCTTAGTAACACTTTACGTGGTCTTCGGATCCCCGGACAATTTCCGAAGTGAAGAGTTAATCTTCGATATAGTCCCATTTCGCAGTGGCTATCATGCCCTGCTCGGACGAACCGTATTCTCAAAGTTCAATGCGGTGCCGCACTATGCATATCTCAAGCTCAAGATGCCAGGCCCTCGAGGAGCAATCACGGTCAACGGAAACACTGAACGCTCCCTCCGTATGGAGGAGCACACGACGGCTCTCGCAGCAGAAGTACAAAGTAGCCTTCTTAGGCAACTCTCCAGTACGGCCATTAAAAAGCCGGACACTGCCAAGCGCACCTGGAGTAACCTACAACGAGACTGCCTGGCACGTTCTGAGCAGGCGTAGCAATGCGGCCCCAACCCCAACCCTCGCGACATAGCAAAACCAGTACCTCGCGTACATAACTACGCCCTTGAAATACCATGGGCACAGGGGAAGGGGCACAATAACAGCACACCCAAAATACGGCTTAAAACGTACTAGGGGCTGTCGGATTCTTTTTTTCTTCTTACTTTCAGGACTCCACACTTCGGACGACCTGTTCGGCAATTCGATCGCCGCACAAACGATGCAAGATCCAGGGAGGCAGACAAGCCATGCCGCATTATGGAACTCCCAGGTGGTCTCTGTTACGAGCAGTATACCTGTTTTAAATACAATTCCGCGACCTGCCCCTGGTCAGGACATGTTAAATAGTCCAATATATTTTTGTTTATCGCACTACTTGTATCGTTTGGCTTTGATAAATAGCCGCTCTATAAACAATGCATAGCTTTTTGTCTATTTTTTGCATTATCCTATTTTCATATATCTGTTTATTAAATTACATGATTGCACCCGTACACCATGGTACGGCAAACACGCCAGGGGCTTCAGTACCCCTCATTATGGTGTGAGAAGTCCGTACACTTTCACAAGTGCGGCACCCCGAACTTATAGCACTATATGCATCGGCTCCGAATCATGATTTGGGTCAATAGTTGGGTTTGCCCGGCTCCTATGTTTTGGTGCCTTATGTTCCGCTATATCGGCTAAGGTAGCACTAGGAGAACCACTGCGATTGTGCCCCGGTTCAGCTGGGTTAAGCACCTCAGTGGAGAAAGCTAAAACTGACTGTCATGATGAGGCGAGAGACCGGTCGCTGTTGGAGAGGTTTTTCGAGTCCCTAAAGACTTATGCCGCTTCGAGCGAGGAGCTGGCTTCGTTCGGCCAAGGCGTGGATAGCGCCCCGAACTCGGTCTTCCGAACTAGGGGCTTCGCCGAAATTTAAAATTATAAAGTTCTATGGCTAAGTGAGAGTGTTCAAGCATTATAGTCCGATTGCCTGGTTCGTTGTGCTGAGCGCCTCCCTCGAAGGACCCAACCATGGGAAAAAGAGCGCTCAGGTTTATCCCGAACACCCCAGCACTAGTGGCACGGGGGCAGAAGCCGACGACTGGCCATCTCTCAATTTTTGATAAACGGCCGCACAGAAAATAATATTTTAAATTCAATAAGCATTGCTTAGCGCATATGAACAAGTTTTCAGCGCACGGGATAAACACGAGCGAGTTCATTCAAAAATTACATCCTTGGTACATTCATCCGCCACAAGGCGGGTACCTGCAAGAACATCCTTGTAGTAGTTCTCGGGCTTACGATGCTCCTTCCCCGGCGGCGGCCCATCCTTCACAAGCTTCTCACCGTCCATCTTACCCCAGTGCACCTTTGCACGGGCAAGGGCCCTCCGGGCACCTTCAATGCAGACGGAGCGCTTGATGACCTCGAGCCTTGGATAGGCCTCCACCAGCTGCCGCACCAGCCCGAAATAGCTCCCAGGCAGGGCCTCTCTGGGCCACAGCTGAACTATGAAGCCCTTCATGGCCTGTTCGGCCGCCTTGTGGAGCTCGACCAGCTGTTTCAGCTGGTCGCTCAAGGGCACAGGGTGTCCGGCCTCAGAATACTGAGACCAGAACACCTTCTCCGTCGAGCTGCCCTCTTTAGCTCGGTAGAATGCGGCGGCGGTGGATACGCTGCGGGGAAGATCTGCGAATGCCCCTGGAGAGCTCCGGATTCGGGTAAGTAACAAGTAGTTTACTTTTATATTTCTGCTTTGCATAAAGAATGCCTTACCCGCTGCTATCTTCCTCATCTCCTCCAACTCTTGGAGGGCCTTTTGGGCTTCGGCCTTGGCAGACTTGGCGGTCTCAAGGGCCGACGCGAGCTCCGATGCTTGCGCCTTTGACTCAAGCTCCAAACTCTCATGTTTTTTCATGAGAGCCTGAAGCTCTTGCTGCACCTCGCCGACCTGAGCCCCAAGTCTCTCTCGCTCGGTGCGCTCCGCGGCCGTTTTCTTTTCGGCCTCAGACAGTGCCTGCTTGAGGGTCGCCACCTCAGTCGTGGCCCCTACAATAAGCAGTACAATCCTGTTATTTTTTGCAATCACGCCTTTTTATAGGCACTTTTTCTGTAAGGCATTTCTTACCTTCTTTTTCCTCGAGCAGCCGCTTGGCAAGGCCGAGCTCTTGCTCGGTCCGCCCGAGGTCCTATTTCAGGACACCCACCTCCGCAGTCAGTGTGGCGGTAGATAGCAGCGAAGCCTGCATACGCATATTGACTTTTTTTTGTTAGACTCCTGCGAAATTTAATAGATCCTCTATTCGGCTTTTCTTTCCAAACGCTAAAAAGAGCATCAGGGGCTACTGTCTATGCGGTTATATTCTTGCATATTTTTTACTTACCTCAAAGCCTGTTAGAAGGCTAGCGCAAGCTTCGTTCAGTCCGCTCTTGGCAGACTGAACCTTCCGGATCACCGTACTCACAATAGTACGGTGCTCCTCGTTGATGGAGGCGCCGTCAAGCACCTCCAGCAGATTATCCGGCGCCTCCGGTTGGACGGAGGTTGCCGGCTCAGAAGGCTTGCTCCTCTTGGAAGGAGTTCGCCTACCACGGTCCGGAACTGTTGAAGATTCCGGCGCGGTGTCTGGCACAAAGCCGGACTCGGAGCCCTGGGGGGTCTTGTCCTCTTTATTCCTGGGATCCGGGAGGTCGCCTTTTGGCTCCTCCAGGACCACCTCCTCCTGCCCCAGAGCTCGTTGCGACGCCACTTCGGCGTCGTCTGCAGTACGGGGGAGACAGCGGGCGGAACTGAGTTCACGTCCGACGAATCCAGGGAGCCGCTCGACGAATCGTCGAGTTTGGCCCGGGGTGGGCTGCACAATTATGTTTGTCATTATGGAAAGCTGAACGACCTAGGAATATCATGAGTCACTCTAGTATCCGAATACTTACAATTTTGCCGGACGCTTGGCCCTGTTCGACCACTCCTCATCGTCCTCGTCAGCGTCGGGGGAGTAGTCCGGCGGAGGGGTCTTCCTCTTTCTGGACCCTCCGGCCTCCCCCGTTGGGGCGGCCTTCCCTTTTTCTCCTCCCCCCGCTGGAGGGGGAGAGGTTTCTTCTTCCTCCTCCTAGTTCTCACGGGGGGAGAGCGTCTCGGACTCGTCAGATGACGAGTCCGACACCGCCACGTTGCGGACACTCTTTCGAGTCCCCGTGGCCTTCTTCTTCTTGGCCTTCTTCTCCGGCACCACATAAGGCGCCGGAGCCAGCAGCTTCACTAAGAGAGCAGGGGCTGGGTCTTCGGGCAAGGGAGCCGGACATTTAATCGGTCCGGATATCGCCTGCCAAGCCTATTAAAGGTAAGGGAGTTTAGATCCCGCATAGAGTCAAACTATGAAAAAGAGCTTAAATGTCCCGTGAAGGGTAGAAATAGCTTACCTCGCTAGCGTGACGCTGCGAGTTGTATCCGCGGTCTTCGGAGGCGTATGTGGGAGCCTCGGCGCCTTTGGTTAGCACCTTCCAGACGTCTTCATACGTCGTGTCGAAGAGCCTGTTGAGGGTTTGGTGTTGCGCCGGGTTGAACTCCCACAGAGTAAAGTCCCGTTGTTGACACGGGAGGATCCGACGGACGAGCATAACCTAGACCACGTTGACAAGCCTGATCAGTTTGTTCACCAGGGACTGGATGCATGTTTGCAGTCCGGTCACCTCTTTCTCGTCGCCCCACGACAGGCCCGTCTCTTTCCAGGACATAAGCCGCGTGGGGGGTCTGGATCGGAACTCAGGGGCTGCGACCCATTTCGGATCGCGTGGCTCGGTGATGTAAAACCACCCGCCTTGCAATGCCGAAGACAATCTGTGCGCCGGTTCAGGGGCTACTGAGGGAGTCCTGGATTAGGGGGTGTTCGGGTAGCCGGACTATACCTTCGCCGGACTCCTGGACTATGAAGATACAAGATTGAAGACTTCGTCCCGTGTCCGGATGGAACTTTCCTTGGCGTGGAAGGCAAGCTTGGTGATGCGGATATTCAAGATCTCCTACCATTGTAACCGACTCTGTGTAACCCTAACCCTATCCGGTGTCTATATAAACCGGAGGGTTGTAGTCCGTAGGACAATCAACTCCATACACAACAATCATACCATAGGCTAGCTTCTAGGGTTTAGCCTCCTTGATCTCGTGGTAGATCTACTCTTGTACTACCCATATCATCAATATTAATCAAGCAGGAGTAGGGTATTACCTCCATCGAGAGGGCCCGAACCTGGGTAAAAACATCGTGTCCCTTGTCTCATGTTACCATCCGGCCTTGACGCACAGTTCAGGACCCCCTACCCGAGATCCGCCAGTTTTGACACTGACAATCATCATTAGCTTCCTCACTAATTGGTGTAGGTGTCACAGAAACCGGTTTCTTTGATGTACTACTTTCCAATAAGGGAGCGGGTACAGTTACCTCATCAAGTTCTACTTTCCTCCCACTCACTTCTTTCGGGAGAAACGACTTCTCTATAAAGGATCCATTTTTAGCAACGAATGTATTGCCTTCGGATCTGTGATAGAAGGTGTGCCCAATAGTCTTCTTTGGGTATCCTATGAAGACACATTTCTTCGATTTGGGTTCGTGCTTATCAGGTTGAAGCTTTTTCACATAAGCATCGCAGCCCAAACTTTCAGAACCGACAACTTTGGTTTCTTGCCAAACCACAGTTCATAAGGCGTAGTCTCAACGGATTTTGATGGTGCCCTATTTAACGTGAATGCGGCCGTCTCTAAAGCATAACCCCAAAACGATAGCGGTAAATCTATAAGAGACATCATAGATTGCACCATATCTAGTAAAGTACGATTACGACGTTCGGACACACCATTACGCTGTGGTGTTCCGGGTGGCGTGAGTTGCGAAACTATTTCGCATTGTTTCAAATATAGACCAAACTCGTAACTCAAATATTCTCCTCCACGGTCAGATCGTAGAAACTTTATTTTCTTGTTATGATGGTTTTCAACTTCACTCTGAAATTCTTTGAACTTTTCAAATGTTTCAGACTTATGCTTCATTAAGTAGATATACCCATATCTGCTTAAATCATCTGTGAAGGTAAGAAAATAACGATATCCGCCACGAGCCTCAACATTCATCGGAGCACATACATCTGTAGGTATGATTTCCAATAAATCTGTTGCTCTCTCCATAGTACCGGAGAACGGCGTTTTAGTCATCTTGCCCATGAGGCACGGTTCGCAAGTACCAAGTGATTCATAATCAAGTGGTTCCAAAAGTCCATCATATGGAGTTTCTTCATGCGCTTTACACCGTATGACCTAAACGGTGGTGCCACAAATAAGTTGCACTATCATTGTCAACTCTGCATCTTTTGGCTTCAACATTATGAATATGTGTATCACTACTATCGAGATTCATCAAAAATAGACCACTCTTCAAGGGTGCATGACCATAAAAGATATTACTCATATAAATAGAACAACCATTATTCTCTGATTTAAATGAATAACCGTCTCACATCAAACAAGATCTAGATATAATGTTCATGCTCAACGCTGGCACCAAATAACAATTATTTAGGTCTAATACTAATCCCGAAGGTAGATGTAGAGGTAGCGTGCCGACTGCGATCACATCGACTTTGGAACCATTTCCCACGTGCATCGTCACCTCGTCCTTCACCAGTGTTCGCTTAATCCGTAGTCCCTGTTTCGAGTTGCAAGTATTAGCAACAGAACCAGTATCAAATACCCAGGTGCTACTGCGAGCTCTAGTAAGGTACACATCAATAACATGCACTACAAAAAATACACTTCCGTGATGATACATGTTTGTCATAGTAGGTCGCTTTTTTTTTCATGCATGTACATCCATGACAAATTTATGACAGAATCAAGGTAGTCATACCTGTGTTGTCATAGAAGTGTTCCATGACATTACCAAAATTATCATCACGGAAGTGTCCACTTCCATGACGATAAATCGCGCGTCACAGAAGTGCTTTCGTCAAGGGTGACCAACACGTGGCATCCACCGTAACGGAACGCCGTTAAGCTATCGGGTCGGGTTTTGGATCCGATAACCCGTTAACAACCCCGACCAATGAGAAATTTCCACGTGTAAAATTCTTATTGGCCAGACGAAACACGTGTCAGCTCGTCAATGGGTAAGATAGGCGCCTATGATACGTCGACACGTGGCACGGCCCAACAGAGGCCCATTCCTGTGAAAAGGCCGGCCTGTTTGACTTGGTCAAAAGCTGGAGGGCCGGCCCATGGAAAGCCTGTTAACGATTTGTTCGCATATAGCCCATTTACAGCCCGCTAACCCAAGGCCCGTTACGCCCTATCCGAATTAGGCCCAATAGCGTCATCTGGGCCATCCAATATGATTCCAGCCCGTTTTCACTTCTGGCCCATGTATGGCCCATGACGTCTTTCGGCCCATATGAGGCCCTATGTAACTCTTGGCCTATTAACGGCTCGTGGTGAAACTGGCCCGTAATGAACAGTGTATCACTTTACACCCATTAACGGCCCGTGGTGAAACTGGCCCGTAATGAACAGTGTATCACTTTATACCCATTAACGGCCCGTTATTCCGTTGGGCCGTTTCCAGCCCATGTTATCTTTCCGTCTTCTCAGAGCCCATTTATTCTTGGGCTCATTTCCATCATTCGTTTACTTACGGCTCGTTACTGTCATTTTCTGCTTGTGGGCCAAATTCAGCCCGTGGTTACAGTCGGCCCGTTTGTGGTCCGTTAATACGTTGGGCCGTTTTCATAGCGTCATCAAATACGGCCTATTAACGATGGCCCGTTACGGTCGGCCCATGAACGGACGATTCCAACTCTAGACCGTTTATGGCCATAATGCGGCCTGTTATTGGCCCATGTTTGGCCAATCGATCATACGGCTCGTATAAGGCCCATTGATGATACGGCCCGTAGAAGGCCCATTGTTTCTATGGCCCGTAGAAGGCCTACTGTTTCTACGGCCGTAGAAGGCCCACTGTTTCTACGGCCCGTAGGAGACCCAGTGTCACTACAGTAAATATTAGCCCATGGTTATTGTGGCCTAGTTTTAAAAAATAGGTTATTGCAGCCACAGTTAACCGCGGAAAAAGAACTGCAATGACTACAAGCAAACAAATAAACAAGACAAGAAGGAAATAAATAAGCAAGCAACTAACGCTAGGCTATCACGGCTATTACACATATTACATCCACTGGGCATCAAAGTTCGCCACCAGTGCAAATATAGGGAACAAAGCAGCATATCATATACACTGGCCGTCAAAATTGGCCACCAGTGCAAATAAACGCGGCAGCAAAACAAGAGCATAACTGAAACAACTTCAGAAGAGCTCAAGAAACGTTATCCTGGGTATCCACCATGCTGGCAATAAGCTTAGCAAGCTGATTAGCTTTGTCCTGTTTGGCGCTAAAATCCTCCAACGCTTGCTGTTGCACCAGAAAGTATGCATTTGAATGCTCCAGGGACTTCCGTAGTCCTTCCGCTTCTTGTCGCAGCACAGCTGATCGATGTCTTTCAGCTTGTAGTTGAGACTCAAGAAACCGAACTGATTTAGACAGTGAGTTTGAATAGCTTGTGCAAGCAGTAGTGGCCAGTAACTCCAACAATAAACCAAGACAGGATGTGTCACTATCCTGAACCTTATCTACATTACTTCCTTTACCATTGCTTAATAAGGCACTCTTCCCCAATATTCTGTCAGCATTCTAAAAGAAGAAACAAGCAGACACATAACAAGTTTAGCATGTACTACTACATGAAACTCATTTCGGTGAATCAGTTCATTAGTAAGGTGGACAGGATTAAACTACCAAGTCTTCTATTGCCAAGTACTAGTACATAATAAAAGCATCAAACAAACATATATCTATGTCCTATGGTAGCAATGGAATCTTAAATTAGAACAGTTGTTCTTCAGGTTTAGGCACTTGTTCTACGTGAACAGAGTGCAGTAAGACGCAAGAATATAATACTTAAAAATAGAAAATGAGCTCATAGACCTTACCACATTCTTGGTTCGGGACCAGTACAAAACAAGGCGTTCCCAGTCATCGTCCAGTAAATGTGTCTCAGGAGAACGTAAGGGAATTTGATGAGTTTCTTTGCCGGTGAAGTACGTTTTCTTCAGGTAATTCTGATACTGCCACCAAGCATTATTGAAGATAGCAGAGGTATTAGCACAGGTTACCTCATCCTGAGTTTCCAAATCGGTCCTTCTCTATAGAGAAAAATGGGAAAATTTGTTGTATTATAACCATCATGGAGGTAGGATGTATGGGACGAAGCAAAGTAATTGCCATGAATAACATTACTTACACATAACTCCTGGACAAACACCTGCAACTGGCATTTTCCTTCATCTTCAGTATAATATTTCCAAGATGGGAAGATATGCACATACGATTTAACAGCATCAAATGCGATAGATGCTAAACTACGACTAGCTGGTTGTGCTTCCTCCACAAGAATAGGCGTACTAACTGGTGGAGTTGGGGTTCGCCGTGATAGTACTGGCCCTTTGGGCACTGGAGCTGCCTTACTAACTGCTCTTGTTTGGGAGCTCTGTGGTGGAGATGGTGTTGTGTCAACAGGAACTGGGTTACTATCGGCTGGGGTTGGGGTTAGATTGGGTGAAGCTGGTTCTCTGTCCATCGTAGTAGGGGTACAATCTGCGAGAGTTTGGGTTATGTGTGGTAGGGCTGGTTCTTGTGCCTGTACAACCGGGGTGCTATCTCCACCAAGAGGTAGCACTGTTTTATTTGAAGACCGTGTTTTTAGTCCGCTAGATACTGGCATCACCCGCTCCAATTCAAATGGCTGATAAACAGGAAACATAGTTGAATTTACAGACATTGTATGAGAGATGGATGCAATAGATAGTGTGGAAAAAAGAGGGCATGAAATAGTTGACATGTATATTGTTTAACTAAAACGGATAGCATGACATAATTTCACATATATGATGGCTATCTAAACTGGATAGCATAGCATAACATAATTCAAAGATATGATGAATAACTAAACAAGATCGCATGACATAATTCACCTACATGTTATCTAAGTAATCAATATCGCATCATTTAATTCACATATGTGATTTATATGCTAAACAGAGGGCATTCGATATGATGTCTGAACTAAGAACATGGTGTTGAATATTGTGTATATGATGTCTAAACTATGCAATGCAAGACACTATATGCATGATATGAACAGTATAACCGTGCCAAGTTAGAGCATACACCTTAGTAGGGGAATAGGAATGGTCATCTGTCTCTGAATCCATCTCTGAGGAGCTATCGGGACCCAACAAGAGATCTGTTTCGACAGGTAGCACTGTCTACTCTCAAGGCCTTGTTTTCACTCCAGATTTTTCCATCTCCCACCCAAATGGCTGATTCACAGGAAGAGTAATTTAATGTACAAACATTGTCGACAAATGGAAATGTAATGAAGAAAAGGAAGGGCAAGATATCATTCAAATATATGATGCCTGGTTAAACAGGATGGCATTGCACATTTCACGTATATTATGGCTGGCTAAAAGACATGAGACTGCATAATTCCCATATATGATATAGAAACTAAATAGGTGGCATTACAAAACATGTCTAAACTAAGCAGATGACATATATGATGTCAAAAGTAGGCACTGCAAGGCAACATATGCATGATATGACTAACATCATCATGCCAAGGTAGAGAAAACACCTTGGGGGTAAATAGGAGTGGTCAGCGGCGTCCGAATCCGCCTCAGAACAGATATCTTCCTCTGGATTACAATCTGGAGAGGGGTGGGGAGGGTTTGCCATTGAACCCACCGTGGAGCGATGTCTGCATGACATTGTATTGCCGCGCAAAACTCTTCTCTTTTTCTCTACATGTTCAGCATGACTGTGTACAATATCTGACATGCATACGAAAAAAATATGGTGAGATTATGTGAGAGAGCATGCAGAAATTTAGAGTGATGGTAACAACCAGTGGATCGATGTTTTTCCGTTGAACCAAAATATCCCTAATGGATCGACGTGAATGTATAGTAATAAGTGATGCAACAAGTGTACAACCTCTTTGCCGTAGCCGTGTCGACCTCAGCATCATTGGGTTGGTCGCAGAAGCAGTTGAGGCAGAGGTGGTTGTCGGAGGTGTGGAGGAAGATCTGAGGAATCTGTAGACGGCGTCCAGGGCACTGCTCTGTTGTGATGGATCGTTCTGTCGTTGGAGCAGCTCCGGTGAGCCGTAAGACGTCAAGGCTGAAGCAGCACAAGACAGACATCGTCAATCTCAAGTGGGATTCTAATAGCATCTCCAATAGATGATGTAAAATGGATGTAAAATTAACATCACCAAAAACCACCTGACTACAACAGATGAGGTAAAAATTGTTGACTCTGAACTTAATTGTCGAAACTGAAATTTACTGTGGAATCTGAATGCTACTGTCGAAACTGAATGCAATGGTAGCAGAGAGGCACTTGACATGTAGTTTAGGGAGGGCCTGCAATTCATCTTCAACCTGCACCCCCCTGAGCCTCCAGCCACCACCGGCTGAACCGCCGGCCCCAGCGCCGCCTCGCCGCCCCGAAACAACTCGCCACCGCCGCCCCGGCCAGCCCTCTAGGACCCCCGCCCCCGTCCCCGCTGCGGGTGGTTCTTCCTTAACTCCGGCGAGCCCCCCCCCCCCCCAACCCCTGAAAATCGACTGACCCAAAAGTCGATTCAGTCGACTGAAGTGTGGCTTAATCGGAGCAGAGCAGCAACACGAGGAGAGCAGCAGCAGTAGCTGGGCGAGCGAGCGATCGAGCGAGAGCCGGAGCAGCAGCAGCAGCAGATCCGACTGGTATGGACGCCACCGTCGAAGGGGCCTCGCACTGGGGGAGAGCCGCCGTGGAGATGTCGCCCGCGGCGCCGGCTTCAAGGTAGCCGCTCCATGGGGGTGCGGGATGGAGCACCGTCGGCGCCGGGAGGTCGAGTTAAGGAGAAGGTGCGATGCGATGATTGTACAACCTCTTTGGTGGCGCCGAGTAGGCCTCGGCTTCGTCCGAGGAGTCGGTGAGGATGTTGCGGTTCCGGTGGAGCAGGTTAAGGCAGCACTATGGGGATGGAGCAGCCGCGACAGACGAGGCGATCGTCGGAGCAGCTCCTTGGAGGTGGAGGACGGGGCGGCTGAACCGGCGGGACGGCGAGATGGACGACGGATCCTCATCCGGGGAGGTGGACGAGGGACGTCGAGCTGTTGCGGTGGACAACGTCGTCGGGGAAGAGGCTCCGGCTGGGCAGTGGTGACGTGGCGGACGTAGGAGGGTGGGGTTTCGCGGTTGGAGCGGAGAGGTTATGGCGGCCTGGGATTTCGAATGGCGAAAAGGGGGTGATGGGAGGGGGTGAAGCATGACTTAGGAATGCGCTTGTCCAAAATGTAGGGTGTGTTACAAAAGTACCCCCCACCGATTTGAACTAGCGGCGCTTTTGGCTCAGGGTTAGAAGGGGGATTTCGCGTGTCGGGATTTGGCAGCTGAAGGGAGTTTTCGTGCGCGTTGTAATTTCAGAATAGCAAGGCGCGGGTTGTGAAGGCGCCAGTTTTGGGAGCATGATATCTGAATTTTCGGGATATAACAAGACGCGGGTTGAATTTTAGGGACAAGCCTAACGTGTCATAATATTGTACTTGTACGTACCAAATCAATTTGCACTTCCCTCAACTGAAAAGAAAATGAAAAAAATAAAACTATTCACACCACACAAAGAGAGAGTCTTGCCCCGTTTTACTATACAAATGCTATTCAAAGCTACTCCCTCCTTCCATCTATATAGGGCCTAATGCGTTTTTCGATGCTAACTTTTCATCAAATATTAGAGCAATGATATATGACATGCAACTTACACAAAGCACACCGTTAAATTCGTCTGTGAAAAGTTCTTTCAATGATATAATTTTCACATTGTGCATGCCATGTACTATTAATGTTGTCAATAGTCAAAGGCGGTCTTAAAAATCTCATTGCACCCTATGTAGAAGGAAGGAGGGAGTATGAATCCATGTTATGTCCGATTAAATTTTTTTGCTTGCTGTATAATGCATGTAACCTACTCATACCAACATTTTTGTGCATTCCAAATGTCTATACTACCACTGCAATTCGAACTAAATTTGAATTCGTTTCTCTATTTCAATAAGAATCTACAATCATGATTGTTGCCAACTTCAACCATCATAGTTTCCTTGCTATCCGCCAGATATAAATCAGACGGCCTATAATGTAGGATGGCAGGCACACCATCATCAACAACTCCGTTTTTTATAAGAGTAGAGATAAAATATATTAAATGTAGTATACCATGTTCATAACCACACCATGTGTATCACCGTTATATATATTCACACATCCGTCGGCTTGAAACACTATGATAAATTCTTCAAATATCCGAATTCACTTTTTTATAATGAAGTATATATGATCTCTATTCGTCTTTTACACCCACACAACCCTCTTATCTTTATAGCTAGCGCTAACTTTCTCTTGTGCATGCACACGCCCGCATCCCTCTCACCCTCCCTCAGCATTCTCTAGCTCCATCGCGCAAATTCGTCTTTTCACTTTAGGTCGTTCACCCACGGTGTGTGTAGGCCCCCCAGCTCCTTCTTTACGGCACACATCGATCGATATGCCTCTCTAGCCAGGTGTGCCTAGCACAAACACAAGCTTCCCCTCTTCTCTTGTCACCGTCCATGCCTCACTCCCACCACTCTTTTCATTGTTCTCGTACTCGCACACTCCTCCCCCTCGATATAGTATGCCTCTCGTACCACCTCCTACATGCATCCCTCTCTCTCTATCCTTCTCCTCGTGCCTCATTTGCTTCTAACACACACATGCATGTACACCGATCGATCTCCCAACATATACCTAGATCGACTTTAACTACCCCCCCCCCCCATCGATCGACGTACCTCACAAGTTATGTCTCTCCTTTCTCTTACAAAGGGCGATTGATCTTCCTATGTAGTTACGTCTGCTTACCACAGCCACATCGTCCCCCCTCATCATTCGTGCATGCCTCCTGACTCGTCTCTCACACGCACGTGCACAGACAACAAGTAGCCATCTCCTCTCTTATTGATATTGCGGACGTGCCCTCCGTTTGTCAAGCAAGCCTATCCCACCATTTGTTAGAAGAAACTCCACTACCACCCCCTCCAACACTCTAGCTCTGTCTCTCTCCTAACCTTATTCATCTCCTGCACATATGCATGGATGCCGATCGATCTCCCTTAATACATGAGGCAGAGCGATCTCCTTAATACATGACATAGGTCTCTCTCCTCCTCCACACATATACCAGCCATTGTACCTCTATAGTTAATTGGGCTTCCCTCTTCCCCCACCACACACCGATAATCGAGCGCTGCGGGTAGGTATCCATGCCACAGAGACAAACTGCACATGTCCCATTGTAAGTGCATCTAGTGCCCCTTAGTGATTTTGGTGTATTGAAGACTTATAGGTTAAGTATCTAATGCGTTTATGAGTGTACACAGGTCTACAAGTCTATGAGGAGTTTGATATTTACAGAGAAAGTCGACCCCTAAAAATGAAGTTCTTCGACTGAAGACTTTGATATATTGAAGACTTTCTGAAGACTTCGAAAGTGAAGAAATTGGTGTGACCTTGAAGACTTGGTATTCATTCGAGGAACATGAAGCGTGAAGACTTTTGTTTTCGTAGTTTCATTTTCTCTTTCTTGAGTCATAGGAAACACCGTACTGTTAAAGGGGGTCGAGGAAATACTAAGGAGAAAATTTCCATGTGATGCTCATCTCAAATCCTACACCTACCAATCCCTTCGAGTGAAGCCATTGGAAATCTCATACAGTTCAGTCAATTTCTTCAGTAACAGAGACGCAGTTCTTCTGGTCACTGAGGACTTTGCTCTGACTGACGAGTTAGGAATTCGCCAGTGTGAATTGCCTACACAGTGAGGAACATGATAGCCCTGAGGAATTTGTACCTCAAATTTCCGACCGTTGCTGTGTTGCGCGCCAGCTGTCCCAAAATATCTTGTCCACATAACGGTCATATCATTGAAGGGCATTTATGTCTTATCATGTCGGGCTGCTCCCTAGGCTATAAATATCCGCCCCCTACAACCACTAGCTGGTTGGCTGCTCCGCGTGAACTTGACACTTGTCATTTGAGAGCAACCCATCCTCCGAGGACTTTGAGCAAAAATCATCAAGTGAGGAAAATCCAAACCCAAACCCAAAACACCTACAAACCCAAAGTGATTGAGCATCACTGAAGAGATTGATCCTGCGTGGATCCGACGCATGTTACCTTTGAAGACTGTGCTTCTTCCAGACGGTTAGGCGTCAAGGTCTAGAGCATCCAAGAGGAATTGTGGATCGCTGAGTGACCAAGTCTGTGAAGGTTTGCAAATCACCTGAAGACTTACCACGAGTGATTGGGCGAGGACTGTGTGTCCTTAGCTCAAGGAGAATACGGTGAGGACTGTGTGTCCGGGACTAGGTGTCCTTGAGTTTAAATACTCAGCCGCTCCAACCAGATGTACAACTGAGACGGCAGTTGGAACTAGTCTACCAAATCATTGTCTTCACCGAGCTTACTGGTTCTATTTCCTCAACACTTTCATTTCCTCATTACTGTGTTGTGTGTTTGTTCATATCTATGTTTGAAGACTTTGACTGAAGACTTTCTCAATTTCCTTAGTTCAATTTCTTCAGTCTGTTTGTCTTCATCTTGTGCTATCCTGTGTTTACGCTTTCTGTACTCTGTGTTTGTCTTCATTTCATCATGATGACTATGCTCGGATTCTGTTATGTTTTCATCTGAGTACTTATTCCGCTGCTAGTAGTTCTTCGCTAAGGAATTTCCTCACGAGCAAATTCCTCAGTGAAGAATTTCATAAAAATCGCCTATTCACCCCCCCCCCCCTCTAGTTGATATAACGCACTTTCACCCATCTCAAGTTCCAGTAGGCCAGCCACTCTATATCTTTGACGTGGGCACACACAAATTCGATAGCACTCTTTATCGATCGCGTGCGCGGGCACACACACACAGATCATCCCTCACTTTGATTCTATAGACACCTCAAGCCGATGATACCTCCACTGTCTTCTCGTGGATCACCCCCTCTATATATATGTTATATCCAGGACTCTATTTCACACACATTGCATATGTTAACTTTTTTTATTGACCCCCCGCCCAAAAAAACTCTCAAGAACCCACACACTATATCTCTATAGGTTTGTATCCTCTCTCACACAACCCCACGTAGGTGGTGTACGTATACAAGAAGAGAATAGGTCCACCGCGCACGTACTCACGCTTCGTGAGCAGCCACACCCACGCGGGTACACGGTGGAGCTCATTTCTTTATGAAATGGCAGCCCACGTGCTAATTTGAACGCCTGTAGCGGTTGTTTACCTATCGAAGTCATGTACCACGCGTGCACGAAACAAAGTTAGACTTGACGCGTTGCCGCGTTATTTTTAAATAAAGTTATAGTGCTCAATGGCACGTACATAGAATATAAAACGATTTTTATGAAGGAAAAGGTAGTCCGCTCTTCAAAGTATCTCATACAAGGCTCCGGTGGCCTCTCTCTCACACTGTTGGTCATTGATCCGGCCGCATCCCGTCCGCCTGGGGAAAGGGAGTGCGGTGGCCTCTCTCTCTCTCTCTCTCTCATCGTTGGTCACTGATCCGGTCGCATCCCGTCCGCCAGGGGAAAGGGAGTGTGGTGGCCTCTCTCTCTCACCGTTGGTCACTGATCCGGCCGCATCTCGTCTGCCGGGGGAAAGGGAGTGCAGTGGCCTCTCTCTCTCTCTCTCACCGTTGGTCACTGATCCGGCCGCATCCCGTCCGCCGGGGGAAAGGGAGTGCGGTGGCCTCTCTCTCTCTCTCTCTCTCTCACCGTTGGTCACTGATTTGGCCGCATCCCGTCCACCGGGGGAAAGGGAGGAAGTGCATCATTTCTCCGTTCGACTGCGCTGAGGCAGCACGTCCTGATCTGCGGTACACGTTGTTCTCTCTGACCAAGCTCCGGCACGGCAGGGCCTACGCCACCTGCTCGCAGATTCCGCCCGCCGCCACTCACCTAGTTACATCCCGATGACCTCCAGGTATCCCCTCCGGCCTTGTTCCACTGCCCGTTTTCCCACATCGCTGCATGTGGATCTTCCATAGTTCTTTGCCCAAAACGTAGCTCGTCCGGCGTACTTTCCATATTGCATTCTCGTCCTCACCTCACACCGTTTTAGACAAACACAGCCGTGTTGTTATCTTCCCTTAGGACAAGGAATATGCTTCTTTTTTGTCGCCGCATGTGTCATCAACTGTTATTGGCCAGTAATTGTTTCCTTTCTACCTCTTTTTTGTAAACAGGGCTATCCATTTCACCTCGTTGCTATTGCGACCTTTTGGTGAACTGCACAAATCACTTTTTTCTTAAGAGTGTTTTGTGCAGTTGTACTAAAATGTCACACGGGCAACGTCTCTACATTTCAGTGTGACTGCACAAAGGGAGATTGGTGTTGCTCTATCCTCCTCATCCAACTCCGAGCCTAATCTTCTCCAACTAGTTAGTCTTAAGAGAGACCGCAAAGGTGACCGGCTTCTATTTGTGTGTTTATTGTTTCATTAGCGGTCCTCTATTATCGTAATCACACTTGATATCTTTGGAACAGGGACGCTCAGCTCTATTTTAGTGGAACTGCACAAAATGATCGGAATGTTGCATGCTCCAGACAGCTATTTTTATTCCCAACATGCCTTGTTGATTTAGACATAGCTGGGGGGACGTTGCTGCCAATGAAAGCATGGATCAATTTTAATTTAACACCTTCTCACAACTTTGTCTTCAGTTGTGATGTAATTATTAGCTCTGATCTACTAATAATTGACATGCATTAGCAAGGAAGTTAGTTTTTTATTGTTTCTGAAAGAGCATCGATGGCAAGACACGCGAAACAAAAGCTGAAAGCTCACACCATTGTACAATTTCATGTCGCTGGAAAATTATATGTATAGTACGTCAATTATGTAAACAAATGATGGAAGCTTGATAGCATTGCCAGAAGCCTCTTCATCATCCGGGTCCATGTGCCATGCACAAAATTATACTCCTTCGTTCCTAAATATTTGTCTTTTTACAAATTTCAAACGGGCATATTTTAGAGTGTAGATTCACTCATTTTGCTTCGTATGTGTACTGCCTCCGTTCCTAAATATTCTATTCATCTTTCTAGAGGTTTCAACAAGTGACTATATACGGAGCAAAATGAGTGAATCTACACTCTAAAATATGTCTATATACATCCGTATGTGCCAGTCCATTTGAAATCTCTAAAAAGACAAATATTTGAGTAGTCACTCGTTGAAATCTCTAGAAAGACAAATACTCTGGAGTATATTTAAGAACCGAGGGGGTGGTGCACAACCGCATGGGAGACTCAGCCCAGTCGTTGCGCCGCATTAATAGTGAGTGATGAGCAGTCAAATTATAAGCCCCACCTTTCCCACTGTAAGTTGCTCTAAAGAAGAAACCATCAATACGCTCTTCTTTGAATCCGCTCATACTACTCCATCCGTCACAGTTTATACAGCGCGCTTCAGAAAAAAGAAAAAAAATCTGTGGGACCAAGGCGACTAGCGATCGGCCTGAAAAATAGCATTGGTAGTTATAGCACGGCGTCTATTACTAGAGGGAATAATGCGTACACACATGCATGCAGTGCTTCCACCCCGGGTACACACATGCATGCACTTCGTAGTAGTACAATACATGGAGAGAAAATTGTGGACTTGATTGCGATTACCACGCCCTAATTAATTGAGCATTAAACCAAACGCGTCTAAAGTCTCTCTGGTGGTGGAAATGCATTGAGAGAAATGCATCATAATGAAGCGCGCCCTGTAAACTGTGACGAAGGGTGGAGTAGTACTAAGTCACCTTACGAAATCCAGATTTTCCCAAAACCATAAGGCGTGTAACATTGAATTCTCCTCGATCCCCTCCTAGGATCATTCACGAGCGCTCTCTTTCCTCCTTGTTTCCCTCCGCTGCCTCGTTCTCCTCCCCGTGGAAACCACTTCATGCATTGCGGCTGTGCGTTGATTAGGGAAAAGATTGAAGACGGTTTTGCATGCATGCGTTGATTAGGGAGTGCGTGGGCCTGCATGGAGAGCTCAAAAGGCATGGGATTAAATGCTGATTTTGCTTTCCTTTGTCCCGGTGCTGTGATTGGAAGTTTAGCTCATCCTGGTGCTCCTCGTCGCCCAATCTAAATCCACCTAGGTCGCGCTGCTACTCCTAAGGTGACTTTTACTCACCTATACGGAGGGAGTATGAAGGTGCAAAACCAAGTACGCGTACTAGTACTGCGCTTGGCTCTTCGCCCCTTCGTGAAGTCGAACAATGATGGTACTCCGCATGTTGGGTACTACAGTGTATGCCTGACACCGAATGGACTGATACATGTCCATCGAGGGTAGGTTGCATTAGTCAAAAGGCATAAGCGAGCTTCACCTTGTCCTGCAAGCTTCTCCTCGTTCTGTGAGTTGACGGGACACACCAAAAACTAGTGCTAGTCCATACTCCCTCCTTTCCGGTTAATATGGCTTAATCTTTTTTGCGGGTAAATGAGAGAGCTTTATTCATATATAAGCATTCTTAGGACGATCAGCCAAGACACTGGTCACTAGGAAGCCAAAAAAAAGAAGTAGGAAGCGAGGTGTTTCATCAAGCCAGCTCTCGGCCACATTCAAAGTGCAGCAAGCACGGTTCGCACGAAGATGTGCCGCAAGGTTTGTTGACCTGTTTACATGCTGAATAACAAAAAAAAAGGAAATATTACTGAGCGCTACTATTTGTAATAGGTTATGAGCCAGAATTAAGCGAGAATTGTGGCGATGTTCCATGCAATCAACTTCCATTATCACATGCGAGAACCCTCAAAGAGAACCAAATGTGTTGAAGATTGCTTTATCACATTTTAAAATTATAATAAGAGTGCAGACGCTCCTCCATCCGGTTCCTAGTAGTATAGTGTAGTATGCTTTTGGCAATCTGACACCGAATTAACTGTTGCACGTCCACCGCTTGAGCGAGGGAGAGCTTGCATTAGTCAAAAGTTTCTCCTTGTCCTGCGAGCCACCGCGCCCAAGCTTCTCCCGTCCTGCAACCTTCTCCTCGTTCGGCAAGTTGACGGGACACAGCAAAGTAATGCTAGTCCATGTTGCCTCCTCTCCGGTTAACATGGCTTAATTTCAAACGAGATAAATACACTGTCTGTCACTGTATATTTGTAAAAATACGGTCAGTGGACTTCATAATACGCTCATTGCGCTCAATATATTATATTTCGGTGTTCATACGGTCACTAGCTCACCCTGACTGAGTATGTGTGTGCATGCACGTGTAGGTTGAGCACTTGAGCGTCACCGTGTGTGTTCCGTCGTGTGCTCGGACATGCATGCATTAGGGCGTCGCGCGCGTTTTTGCGTCCATGTGTACGTGTGACTGTTGCATACACGTAGGAGGAGTACGTGTAGGGGCCACTAAGGAGCAGTCAAATCACACAGTAAGTTAGTCGGAAGAAGCAACCATCATTTCACTCTTGAATGACACGTACGCAATATAAAATGGAGCAGCCGCGTGCACCCGGAAGCGGCGCAGGCGACGCTCTCTCGGGTGGCACGCTGCTTCAATGCCGGTGCCAGTGAGAGGTCGCGTCCGCTCTGGCTGGGCATGAATGCGACACTGACCGTTTCAGGCGGGAAGCACGCGCGGGTGATGAAGAGGGTCGGGTTGGTCAGGACCCGCCGTGGCAGCGGTCCGGACGTGCGCAAACAAGAGATGATGTACGTTAATATTGTTGCGTATATAATTAACAACGTAAATAATGTGCCAGTTGGACAAATTGGAGATGGAGATGGAAATGGAATTTTACGTAAACACGGATATGCATGTCTATGTCTATATGTGTGTGCGCGACGACTCTCGCGACCTGGAAGCGGGGGCGTGTTTTTGATCGAGTTTTCTTTCTTGGTACGTTAGAAAATCAGTTTGTCTAATTCACATCTAAATGTTATTTAAGGATATCACATCTAAGCTCCCACAAGTATATAATGTAGCAACAAGAAACAAAAAAAACTAGGAAAAGACCACAAACAGAGTGGACGTCAACTTATATGTGACATAACTATGTCACATCTAGATGTGTCCTAGACAGACCCAAAAAAATTGTCCGCCAGTTTTTGTTTCTTATTTCCGGGAACGCGTGTATTCTATTTAAAACCACTGCTATGGAGAGAAATTTTTACTCCATTATAGCCTCTTGTTTGATAGAGTTTCTCGCAACTCGCTCTCTCACCCTCTCCATATCAAAACAAGATGACAGTGTCCACTCTATCTCTCTCCTCACCAGTGGTCACAGATACGGCCGAATCCCGTCCGCTGCGGGAGGTGAGGAGGTGCAGCGTTGACGTTGTCGCCGTTGGCGACGGAGGAAGCTGATGTGCACTGTCCTCTCGGAGCCGGCGCTGGCGCGGACGAAGATCCTCCGCGCCCTTGTTCGCTGCTGTCGTGTGGGCAGATCCCGCCCGCCCGCCTAAACGACATCTCGTCCACCTGAGGTATAACTTCTTGTACTGCTCCAGCTCCCCAGGACGCTGCGTGCGGGTTTTCTTCTATGCGACTACTCCCCAGCTCCCCATGCATAGTAGCTAGGGTTCGTCGGCTGGTCCAACATCACCTACTAGTACTATTATAGGGGAAATTCCACTCGAAAAGTTGTCCTGATTTATGCATCAGTGGAGGTATACATGTTGTTTCGACAAAAAGTACATGGTGGTTGTGCGGTCATTGTCCATATGGTGGTAGTACTATCACTGGTTAAATGAAGAAATGCTTTTTTTCTCGGGTATCCTGGTTTAGTTCCCATCAAGATAATTATGATGCTTCTGTTTGTTGGTGTACTTTTCATTAATTCTTATTGACAATTGAGATGTCATTGCTAACCCTTTTTTATATTTTTGGAAACGGCGATGCGTGTCTCCATACCCGGGCATGTCTTCCTCAATTTTAGTGGAACTGCACAAAATTGGATGGCCATTGTTGTTCCGCCTCACTGTCCTCTGCCACGTGGTTCTTCCTTCCTCGAGCTTGATTACTGAGAAGAAACAGACCACGGTGAGGATTTGTCGAACTTCTTAGGTGCCTCACCCTAACTTGATGCCAAATGGATGATGCATCACCACGATGACCTATCGATGCTCATGGTTGCGCCTCATGGTTGCGTCGGCTGGTGAAGCTGATCGATTTTCGACGAAAAACAAGTTGTCTTCCATCAGTAGCTAGTCAAACTTTGTAATACTCTCAAACCTTTCCAATAATTGAAATTAAATTTCTTTATTTGTACACACTCTCACACATTTCCGATAATTTGGCGCATGTGTGGTTGTTCACTTAAGGGGGGGTAGTGTACCACACGTGAAGGACAGGAAGTGTGACTAGGACGCGTGGGCGTGGATCGTTAGTTCATCGGAAGTAGTACTAGTTTTCTTCACTGTACATTAAATAAAGAGTTTCGTTTCGTACTTACACAATTTAAAATGATTGCCATGGAGAGAATAAGAAAACCACTCCACTATATTTTAGTCGTATACACGAGAGTACTATATGGATGCAGCTTCATTGACTTAGTGGACCTGCCTTTGGATTTACGACAGGTGGGCCCAAAATGTGGCTGGCTCACCTGTCATACAGCCAAAAGCAGGTGCAGTGAAGGCACCGGAGCTCAGTCCGTACTCCCTCCTTTCCGGTTTATAAGGCTCAATTCAGAAATCTCACCAACCAAGGTAGATGGTGAGTGGTGGAATACTTATTGTAGTTTGCAAAAGCACCCAATTAATGCTCTTGTTTTTCTCAAAAAAATATGTTTACCAATGCATTAATTGCAATGCATGCATGCATAAATTACATGCATTAGTCAATTTTCTCTTAATACTTGCATTCAGTGATTTAATTTACCTTGGAATCTAAACATGTGATGGGAAACAACAAAATTGAGCCTTATAAAATGGAAAAACTAATATTTTGAGATAAGCCCTATAAACCGGAAAGGAGGGAGTACTACAGTAGTATATATATAAGCAGGAGCCTCGGCGCTTGTTCGCTAGGGTTTGCACTCTCCACACATTGGCCGCACTACATATATGTTACACGCTGGAGGTTCGGCGTTCATTTGCTAGGGTTTGCTATATTCACAGTCTCTCACCCTCTCTTCACCAGATCTAAACAAGACCGTGTTGGCCTCTTGTCTCTCTCTCCCCCCTCACAGCTGGTGAAGGAGGCATCCGTATCCCGTTGCACCGGGAAGGGGAGGAGGTGCAGCGTTCACTCTATCGCCTTCGGCGAGGGAGGCAATCCACTGCCGGTTGCGCTGTTCTCTTTCACCCAACGCCTGTGCGGGAGGGCCACCGACCCCTTCTTCCTCGCTGCCGTATGTAGTGTGGGTAGATCCGTCCTCCCGTCGCACGCCTTGCCACATCCCGACGACCCTAAGGTATAAGTTTCTTTGAAACTGTCGTTGCTCTAGCTGCATGTGGATCTTTTTGATCTGTAGTCGAATCTAGGTCTTGGTTCAAAGAGGAAAGAAGGGTGCGGTGGGCTGGAGCAAGAATCTAGGACATGGTTCAATGAGGAAAGGAGGGGCGGAAAGTAGTATAGACTAGCTATCCAGCCGCTTTGTAGGTCGAAAAGGGAAAAAAGGGGGTAACCTAGTACACACATCTGTAAGGAACCAATCTCTTTGTTGAAAAAGGAAAGAAACTGGGGGGGTTGAGTAGTTTGTGCACGACTAGATTTGCTGCCCTCACATAGGAAGAAGGTTCAAAGAGAACAAATATGGGACCAGCGCATATATGTTGCTTGGCTACATACTATGCATCACCCATTTATACGTGTGGACGCACATGGTGCTGGCATGTCCCATGCAGCTATTTTGCTATTGTTAATCTAAGAATGCCGCCGGAAAATTGAAGCAATGCCACTGTTAAAAGTAAATTACATTTTTTAACGAATGTTATTTCAAGAGAATGTCTCTGTTAATATGAATCAATGCAACCATTTTAAATAAATGATGAAATGAAGCTATTGTATTTCTGCCTTTTCCCATTAGGTAGTGAACAAAAATGGGACCAACCCAGACATCATGCTTGTTGCTTTGTTACAACAAATTCAGCATCACCCCCTTTATAAGCCAGTAATTGATGCCACTCTTAGAATTAACTACTGAATCTTATTTCAAAACTGCAACACTTGTTAGGGATTGGCGGGATTACCATTTTTGTGGCTGCATGTTTCATCCTCCTTTATTAGCCAGTAATTGATTCCTTTTTTGCCTCTGTTTATACAGGGATATCTATTCAACTTGTTGCTATTGCGACATTTTGCTTCGCTACATGAAACACTTTGCTTGATTTCAGTGCAATTGCACAAAACGAGATTGGATTTCCTATTCGTGTTGGCAGATTCATATTTTATAGTTGTCGGTCTCATGAAAGGTCAGTACAGGCCTTCATCCACATGATTGTGCAGTGTGCTTTGAGATGTTGTGCTACTTGTATTGGTATTGTTTTAAATAAATGTTGAATTGAAGCTATTGTATTGCTGTCTTTTCCCATTAAGTAGTGAACAAAAATGGGACCAACCCAGACATGATGCTTGTTGCTTTGTTACAACAAATTCAGCATCACCCCCTTTATAAGCCAGTAATTGATGCCACTCTTAGAATTAACTACTGAATCTTATTTCAAAACTGCAACACTTGTTAGGGATTTGCGGGATTACCATTTCGTGGCCGCATGTTTCATCCTCCTTTATTGGCCAGTAATTGATTCCTTTTTTGCCTCTGTTAAAACAGGGATATCTTTTCAACTTGTTGCTATTGTGACATTTTGCTTCGCTTAATTTTGGTGGAACTGCACAAAATGAGACCGGATTTCCATATATGTGTTGATATCTCTGTGAGATCTTCCTCACGAGTTGTTTCAAATCTTGGTCTTGAATGGTCAGTACCGACCTTCCTCCGAATTAACTACTGAATCTTAGTTCAAAACTGCAAACACTTGTTAGGGATCGGCAGGAGTACCATTTCTGTTAGGGATCGGCCGGAGTACATGTTTAAGAAACGTATTGTTCAGATAATGTCTCTGTTATTATATATCAGTTACAGACTTACAGTGTTTTACAAATGGTACTATCCTGCTTTGTAGTTCTTTCTACATGTTTAACCAAGGTATTGTTAAGATAATGTCTCTGTTAAAATGAATCAATCGCATTGTTTTAGGAATGATATTTTTCTGCTTTTTCGTTCTTTATACATCTTGAAACAAGGCATTGTTAAGATAATGTATCAGTTAATATGAATGAATCACACTGATTGAGAATTGCTACTCTCCTGCTTTGTTTCCCATTAAGATAAGGTAGATCAGTAGATGTTTTTCTTCTGGGAGTACAAGTCATCAACCGTTATTTCTCAGTAATTGTTTCCCTTATACCTTTTGTTGCTTACAGGGATATCAAAATTAAAGCTCGGTTTTATTCTGACTTTGATTTTAGTTCAACTGCACAAAAGGAGCCAATGTGTCCAAGGCAAACTGCTGCATTACTGGGTCCAGTTGGTCGTTCCACTTTGCAGAAAGAAGCAGTCACTGTTTGCGCTACATTACAGAAGGAATGACCGAGAAGCTTTACAGAGTATTATTAGACACCGGTGACATGACTAGTCTGTAGAGACCATTGGCAATTTAACAACACGTGGAGTGCCTCCATGATCATAGGCATTACATATTTTGAATGGGAAAAGCTTGTCAAAGTTTAATCATTGATGTTAGCAAGAAGCGACAGGACTCCATGATCATAGGCATTACATATTTTGAATGGGAAAAGCTTGTCAAAGTTTAATCATTGATGTTAGCAAGAAGACGTTAGTTTAATATATTGGAATTGGAAAACCTTGTCAAAATTTGCTCATTGATGTTAGCCAGAAGCATCGAGTGTTTTTTCCTATTCCTGTGTTCAGTTTAGAAGTAAATAGTTACTCTGCTGAGATATTCCTGTGTTAAGAGTTTGTTCTGAATATTGTCTATGTAATGCCAGGCCTTGTGTTTGATTGCAAAGTTGAGCTTGGAATGTTGTGGCATGCGGCATCACGAGTTGTTCACCGTGCCTCCTGAGAATAATGCTTCGTATTGTTTTGCATGTCGATCTAATGCATGTGATTTGCTTGTTAAGAAGATCATCCTCTTCTGTTGTTTTCGTGCTTAAAAAGTTCATCGTCTGATGTTTCATTCATAGCCTATACAACAAGTCGGGTAGGTTAGACGTGAAACCATATGATCTTCCGACCAACTCATGATATTAGGCCGTGATTGGATCGTTGTTTTCCAACCAAAACCGCTTGTAAAACTGACGCTTGTAAATTAAAGCAGATGGTCTCGGGCGAAGGCGCTTGGTTGGTCGATTTCAACTAGTAAAATATCGGAAGTACTTGACACATGATAAAAACGTTGAACGACACTCAGACGATTGCTAATCCAGCCGTTAGCTGCTGTTTCAGCCTTGCCCATGGATGGCATGATACGCACGTCGTGCATGTATCGTCTGGTAATGCCGTCCATATAGCAGTGCTCGTAAAATATACACTGGTCTCTCAAATTACACGTGTAACCCGCCGGTTTTACTTACAGACCTCGGGCCCTCGGTTTCATTACGCCTGTATTTTACGCGTTGTTTTCGATGACGAGTAAATTACACTTGTATGTTAATACAGGTTTGAAATAAACCAGAGCTCCCAAGCGCGGCCTTACCGTTTCATGCCGTCTCAGTTTCTCGAAGGTGCTCATAGGTGTCCGATGATCCTGGCTTCCTGAATGAGTAGCGGGCGCTGTATCAGACCATCCGCAGGGCCCGCGAGGCCCTCTCCGTTGTCCTTCGAGTTGTTGCGCTCGCCGTGGCGCCGAGCATTGTTAACATCGTCAACGAACATGAGGATTCAGGAGATGACTTTATTTTGACTGGATGACACTAGGGACCCACTAGGCCCATAGCCGTACGTACGCAAGTGCCCCCTTATTATGTACAACTATATTTTTTTTGCTTTCTCCTGGTTTCCTGACATCACGGTCCCACACCATTGTCAACCTATGTAGTCAATATAAACGAGAGAATTGCACAAGGTGCGGCCGACAGCTGGGACCAAGCAGCTCGAGCAGTATTTGTGTTTTTGAGGCGTGAGCACTGCAGAGTTTTTCTTGGCGATGATTTCGTTGTTGTTCAGAGGAGAGCTGGGTATTAACTGGGCGGGCTGTGGCCCATCTAGCTCAGGCCAGATATCCAGCCCAGATACTAATTTTTTCAAGATGAAAATGGCTAGCCCAACTATACGTCTTTTTGAGGAAGACCCGCTAGGCTGCAAATCTTTCCTAGGAGGGATGCATTAGGCTTAACAGGAAAATGGGCTTTAAAAAATAATAAATGGGATGTAATTATAAAAACTGGGCAGTAACTATAAAAAAAATGCACCAAACACGAAATTAGTTTATAAAAATTATTTATGGATTTTGAAAATCTTAAATTTTCATTGTTGCGCGCGCAATGTTTTGTTAGATTTTTACGTAATACAAATTTATATTTAATCTGACTAGAAATTTCAGAATAAAAATATTTCGGAGCCCATCACAATGTGGGAAATTTTATTGAATTCTGTCTTCAACGGTTGGTTGAAATTATTAATCATTGTCCTAGCTAGAAAATGGGTTGTGCTTTTAACAAACTGTAAATGGGCTGTTGTAAATTCCATTAGAATTCCAAAATGGGATGTACATTTTTACAAAACGTAAATGGGCTATAAGTTCTCTGCCACACACTTGTGGGCCTACTAAGTGACGCGTCCCCTAAAAAATAAGTTGACACGTATGCAAGGCTTTGCTAACTTATTATAGTCAACACACGGTTCTAGCAGTAGTAGCCGTTGGATGTCTATCCAACGGATGTCGTGCTTCTTCTTCAATTTCGGATATTCTTAGCTTCGCCGCCCAAAAAATGATTCCTCCCCCTGACATCTGGGTCGCACCATTTCGGAGGCTGACCTGTGGGCCTACTAAGTTGGAGCGTACCAAGGGCTTTGTCAACTTAGTCAATAATAAATGTTTCTAACTTCAGTGACCGTACGATGTCCATCCAATGGCCGTAGTGCTTCTTCAACCTCTGGTCTTCTTGCTCCAGCCGCCCAAAGCAGCGCCGGTCGTGCCGCCTGCTCCTGCCTCCCGTGGCCGGTTGTGCTGCCGCGGAGGCCTCACCGCCCCCATACTACTCCCACTGCTGGCCAGGCCATCCCTTCACTCATCCACACCCCCTGTTATTATGCGGTGACGGCAGCCTCACACCGCAGCCGAACCAGTGAACCCTCATACTCCTCTCCGCGCGGGCTTCCGCTGTTGCGTCTTTCCCAGCTCCGTGTCGTCCCCTTCCTAGGCCTCGCCGTCGTCCAGACCACCGCCCTGGTGCTCTCGGTGTGGCGTGGTCCACGTGGTCAACGACTGACTTCCATCGGAAGAGTACTGTACGTGGAGAAGCTGACAGCTGGGTCCAGGCGGCCGCAAGGAAGTGCCTCCTTAGTACGCGCAAAATAATTATTCCTCCACCTTATAGCAGGGACCCACCGGACGGGCCACCTTATTTCGCGAAAAAAACGTTGCCCCCCTGACTGCTCGTACCCATCGGACGGGCCAGCGTATTTCGCGAAAAAAAGTTCCTCCCGCTGTCAGCTCGGACCCACCGGAAGTGCCTCCTTATTACGCACAGAAAAATGAATACTCCCCCTGCTAGCTGGGACCCACCATGGTGGGAGGCTGACTTGTGGGCCTACTAAGTTGACTGGGATGGGGGCCTTTGTCAACTTTAGTCAATATGAACGATTCTAGCTCCAGTGACCGTACGATGTGCATCCAACGGCCGTAGTGCTTCTTCAACCTCTGGTCTTCTTGCTCCAGCTGCCCAAAGCAGCGCCGGTCGTGCCGTATGCTCCTGCCTCCCGTGGCCGGCTTTGTTGTCGCGGAGGCCTCACCGCCCCCCTACTATTCCCACCGCTGGCCAGCCCTGCGGCGACGGCAGCCTCACACCGCAACCGAACCGGTGAACCCTCGTACTCCTCTCCGCGCGCGCGGGCTTCCACTGCCGCGTCTTCCCCGGCTCCCCGTCGTCCCCTTCCTAGGCCTCACCGTCGTCCACCGCCCTAGTGCTCTCGGCGCGGCGTGGTCAACATGGTCAAGGAACGACTTCCATCGGACATGGACTGTACGTGGAGAGGCTGACAGCTGGGTCCACGGCGGCAGCAAGGAAGTGCCTCCTTATTACGTGCAAAAAAATTATTCCTCCACCTGATAGCGGGGACCCACCGGACGGGCCACCGTATTTCGCCCCCCTGACTGTTGGGGCCCACCAGCTACATCTTCGCAGGCAAGGAAGTGCCTGACAGTCGAGACCCACCTGGTCGAAGCGTATGTAGCATTGTCATTCTGGTCGTGAACGTGTACGTACATACTGATCGATGTAGAGGCGCGCACGTGTCGTAGTAGAGGCGCGCACGTAGCATGTACATGTACGTACAGCGGCCAGGGTGCAAGAAAGAAAATACGGCCACGTATGTGTACATACGGGCGGGGTCTCGAACGCCTACTCGCGCATACGTACGGCGAGGGCTCGTGTACATGGCTGGATCGGAACGGAGAAATAGCGTCGTTGTCGTATTCATGGGGAGGCAACGGAATGCGTGGTCGTGTTCATCGGGAGGCAACGCGGCTGGGTCGGAATGGAATGCGTGGTCGTGTTCATCGGGAGGGCTTGGACGGAAGAGGCGATGGAAACGAGGCCTGGCGTACCGCACAACGGAGGAAACGGACCTCCTACGGTCGAAACGGGGGTCCTGTTGATCAGGAGGGGTGTGGCGTACCGCAAAACGGAGGAAACGGACTTGTGTTGGAGCGCTACGGTCGAAACGGGGGTCCTGTTCATCGGGAGGGGTGTGGCGTACCGCAAAATGGGACTCCACGGGATACTGTTCATCTCCACCGTCGACCCTCTCCAGCCTCCACGAGCTACTGTTCATCCACCGTCGACCTCCTCCAGCCTCCACGGGCTCTTGTTCATCCAGCCTCCACCGCGCGCTACTCCATCGGCTACTGTTCAACCACCCCTCCACCATCTACTGTTCATCTAGCCCTCCACACCACGGGGTCCTGTTCAACCACCCCTCCACGGGCACCCCTCCACCATCTACTGTTCATCCTGCCCTCCACACCACAGGGTCCTGTTCATCCACCCCTCCACGGGCACCCCTCCACCGTCTACTATTCATCCAGCCCTCCACCACACCACGGGGTCCTATTCATCCAGAGGCAACACCACCGCTCACTATTCATCCAACCCCCCCCCCCCAGCAACACTCACTGTTCATCCAGAGGCAGCATCGATCGGCTTCTGTTAGCGGTAGTAGCCAAGGAATCGCTCGATCGGGTTCAGTTAACAGCCATCGATCGATCGCTCGGGTTCAGTAACGCGTAGCCTGCAGTGCAATCGCTCGGGTTCAGTTAGAGCTCAACGCCTCGCTCGGGTTCAGTTAGAGCCAACGCCTCGCACACACGCGCATACGTGTACGAGAGAAACGTGCATCGCTCGGCCCCGACCTCCCACCGTAACCGGGAACTCCCCGAAATTTTCCTCCCCCTCGCTTCTACCACAGTTTTTCTCGTCATGGACGGCCTAAAGAATGTCATGCAGTTGCGTCTCCGGCCCGCCCAGGACAAAAAGCCCATTTTCTGTCATGATTTTTTGTCATAGAAGTAGGAGCCCACCACATCTATGATGATACCGGGTTTTGTCACAATTATCGTCATAGAAGTGTCATATGTATGACAGGAAAAAAATTCGTTCGGCCCAAAATGTCACGGATGTGTCTTTTTTTGTAGTGATGTATATCACATATACCTTTGTTCACCTTGCCATCCTTCTTATCCGCCAAATACTTGGGGCAGTTCCGCTTCCAGTGACCAGTCTGCTTGTAGTAGAAGCACTCAGATTCAGGCTTAGGTCCAGATTTGGGTTTCTTCTCTTGAGCAGCAACTTGCTTGCTGCTCTTCTTGAAGTTCCCCTTCTTCTTCCCTTTGCCCTTTTTCTTGAAACTAGTGGTCTTGTTGACCATCAACACTTGATGCTCCTTCTTGATTTCTACCTCCGCAGCCTTTAGCATTGCGAAGAGCTCAGGAATTGTCTTGTCCATCCCTTGCATATTATAGTTCATCACGAAGCTCTTGTAGCTTGGTGGCAGTGATTGGAGAATTCTGTCAATGACGCTATCATCCGGAAGATTAACTCTCAGTTGAATCAAGTGATTATTATACCCAGACATTTTGAGTATATGCTCACTGACAGAACTGTTCTCCTCCATCTTGCAGCTATAGAACTTATTAGAGACTTCATATCTCTCAATCCGGTTATTTGCTTGAAATATTAACTTCAACTCCTGGAACATCTCATATGCTCCATGACGTTCAAAACGTCGTTGAAGACCCGGTTCTAAGCCCTAAAGCATGGCACACTGAACTATTGAGTAGTCATCATCTTTGCTCTGCCAGACGTTCATAACATCTGGTGTTGCTCCAGCAACAGGCCTGGCACCCAGCGGTGCTTCCAGGATGTAATTCTTCTGTGCAGCAATGAGGATAATCCTCAAGTTACGGACCCAGTCCGTGTAATTGCTACCATCATCTTTCAACTTTGCTTTCTCAAGGAACACATTAAAATTCAACGGAACAACAGCACGGGCCATCTATCTACAATCAGACATAGACAAGCAAGATACTATCAGGTACTAAGTTCATGATAAATTTAAGTTCAATTAATCATATTACTTAAGAACTCCCACTTAGAAAACTAATCCTCTAAGTGATCATGTGATCCAAATCAACTAAACCATAACCGATCATCACGTGAAATGGAGTAGCTTTCAATGGTGAACATCACTATGTTGATCATATCTACTATATGATTCACGCTCGACCTTTCGGTCTTAGTGTTCTGAGGCCATATCTGCATATGCTAGGCTCGTCAAGTTTAACCTGAGTATTCTGCGTGTGCAAAACTGGCTTGCACCCATTGTAAATGGACGTAGAGCTTATAACACCCGATCATCACGTGGTGACTGGGCACGACGAACTTTGGCAACGGTGCATACTCAGGGAGAACACTTTTATCTTGAAATTTAGTGAGAGATCATCTTATAGTACTACCGTCAATCAAAGCAAGATAAGATGCATAAAATATAAACATCACATGCAATCAATATAAGTGATATGATACGGCCATCATCATCTTGTGCTTGTGATCTCCATCTCCGAAGCAACGTCATGATCGCCATCGTCACCGGTGCGACACCTTGATCTCCATCGTAGCATCGTTGTCGTCTCGCCAAACTTATGCTTCTACGACTATCGGTACCGCTTAGTGATAAATTAAAGCATTACAGGGTGATTGCATTGCATACAATAAAGCGACAACCATATGGCTCCAGCCAGTTGCCGATAACTCGGTTACAAAACATGATCATCTCATACAATAAAATTTAGCATCATGTCTTGACCATATCACATCACAATATGCCCTGCAAAAACAAGTTGGGCGCCCTCTACTTTGTTGTTGCAAGTTTTACATGGCTGCTACGGGCTTTAGCAGGAACCGTTATTACCTATGCATCAAAACCACAATGATAGTTTGTCAAGTTGGTGCTGTTTTAACCTTCGCAAGGACCGGGCGTAGCCACACTCGGTTCAACTAAAGTTGGAGAAACTGACACCCGCCAGCCACCTGTGTGCAAAGCATGTCGGTAGAACCAGTCTCGCGTAAGCGTACGCGTAATGTCGGTCCGGGCCGCTTCATCCAACAATACCGCCGAACCAAAGTATATATGCTGGTAAGCAGTATGACTTATATCGCCCACAACTCACTTGTGTTCTACTCGTGCATATAACATCAACGCATAAAACCAGGCTCGAATGCCACTAATGGGGAACGTAGTAATTTCAAAAAAAATCCTATGCACACGCAAGATCATGGTGATGCATAGCAACGAGAGGGGAGAGTGTTGTCCACGTACCCTCGTAGACCAAAAGCGGAAGCATTATAACAACGCGGTTGATGTACTCGTACGTCTTCACGACCCGACCGATCAAGCACCGAAACTACGGCACCTCCGAGTTCTAGCACATGTTCAGCTCGATGACGATCCCCGGACTCCGTCAGCACGACGGCGTGGTGACGATCTTGATGTTTTACCGTCGCAGGGCTTCGCCTAAGCACTACTACAATATTATCGAGGATTATGGTGGAGGGGGGCACCGCACACGGCTAAGAGATCAATGATCAATTGTTGTGTCTCTAGGGTGCCCCCTGCCCCCGTATATAAAGGAGCAAGGGGGGAGGCCGGCCGGCCCTTGCTAGGCGTGCCAGGAGGAGGAGGAGTCCTCCTAGTAGGAGTAGGACCCCTCTTTCCTACTCCTACTAGGAGGAAGAAAGGAAGGTGGGAGGGAGAAGGAAAGGGGGGCGCCGCCCCCCCCCCCTCTCCTAGTCCAATTCGGACCAAAGGGGGAGGGTCGCACGGCCCACCCTGGCTGCCCCTCTCTCTCTCCACTAAGGCCCATAAGGCCCATTACTTCTCCCGGGGGGGTTCCGGTAACCCTCCGGCACTCTGGTTTTCTCCGAAATCACCCAGAACATTTACGGTGTCCAAATATAGTCGTCCAATATATTAATCTTTATGTCTCGACCATTTCGAGAGTCCTCGTCATGTCCGTGATCACATCCGAGACTCCGAACAACCTTCGGTACATCAAAACATATAAACTCATAATGAAATTGTCATCGTAACGTTAAGCGTGCGGACCCTATGGGTTCGAGAACAATGTAGACATGACCGAGACACGTCTCCGGTCAATAACCAATAGCAGAACCTGGATGCTCATATTGGCTCCTACATATTCTACGAAGATCTTTATCGGTCAGACCGCATAACAACATATGTTGTTCCCTTTGTCATTGGTATGTTACTTGCCCGAGATTCGATCGTCGGTATATTAATACCTAGTTAAATTTCGTTACCGGCAAGTCTCTTTACTCATTCCGTAATACATCATCCCGCAACTAACTCTTTAGTTGCAATGCTTGCAAGGCTTAAGTGATGTGTATTACCGAGAGGGCCCAGAGATACCTCTCCGACAATTGGAGTGACAAATCCTAATCTCGAAATACGCCAACCCAACATGTACCTTTGGAGACACCTATAGAGCACCTTTATAATCACCCAGTTACATTGTGACGTTTGGTAGCACACAAAGTGTTCCTCCGGTAAACGGGAGTTGCATAATCTCATAGTCATAGGAACATGTATAAGTCATGAAGAAAGCAATAGCAACATACTAAACGATCAAGTGCTAAGCTAACAGAATGGGTCATGTCAATCACATCATTCTCCTAATGATGTGATCCCGTTAATCAAATGACAACCCATGTCAATGGCTAGGAAACTTAGCCATCTTTGATCAACGAGCTAGTCAAGTAGAGGCATACTAGTGACGCTCTGTTTGTCTATGTATTCACACAAGTATTATGTTTCCGGTTAATACAATTCTAGCATGAAAAATAAACATTAATCATGATATAAGGAAATAAATAATAACTTTATTATTGCCTCTAGGGCATATTTCCTTCAATTACTCACTCCCGGTAGTGAGCATCATGAAATTGGCGATGGAGGAAGGTTAATGATGACGATGGCGACGGGTTCCGCCCTCCGGAGCCCCGAACGGACTCCAGATCAGCCCTCCCGATGAACAACAGGAGGTGGCAGCGGCTTCGTATTGTAAAACGTGATGAATCCTTCTCTCTGAGTTTTTTTCTTGGCGAATAGGTATATATGAAGTTGGATTTAGGGTTGTCGGAGGTCAGGGGGCCCACAATGTCACCAGGCGCGCCTCCCAAGCTTGTGGCTCCTGGGTGGCTCCCTCTGGTATCTTTTTTTGCCAATAGTTTTCATATATTCCAAAAATATTCTCCGTAAATTTTCAGGTCAATCCGAGAGCTTTGACTTCTGCACAAAAACAACACCATGGCAATTCTGCTGAAAACAACGTTAGTCCGGATTAGTTCCATTCAAATCATGCAAATTAGAGTCTGAAACAAGAGCAAACGTGTTTGGAAAAGTAGATGCGATGGAGACGTATCACCGGACAGGAGAGATAAGAAATAAGTTGACCCAACCGGACACCTCAAAGCCTCCTTAAATGCTTGAGATGTCAGACACCCCTCATATTGCCCTCATATATGAGATGAGTATGAGGAGTGCACGGGCGAGTCCGGTCAGTGGTTGTGCGTCCACATAGGATTTGGTCCACCATAAAGCATATTTGTTTTCTTTCTTTTCTTTCTCTCTCCTTCTTCATCAATCACATGCATGTGACCGAAGGTGTAGGGAAAAAAGAGAAATATGGCTGTATGGATGGACAAATGGGGAGTCAAAACGGACATGCTCGGACATTGACCGGGCGTGTCCGCGGATGTTAGTGCAACTCCGACGCGCCGACCCAAACGGACGTGTGGTTTGTCCGCTTTTTTCCGTTTGGGTCGGCGTATCCGCCCCCTTCTGCGTTTGGGTTGGCAGTGCGCCCAACGCGCAGACAGATTTTTGTCGCGCGTGGTTGGTATGCGGCCTATGTTTTGCTCTTTTGCTACATAAAAAAAATGCTCAAATTCACATAATTCTAGCAAATTCAAATATCTCATAGTTTCTTTTTTGGTGGTAAAATATCTCATAGTTTCACAACCAAATAATATCACATAGTTTATAAGCCAAATAAAATTTAAATTGTCACAAATACATTTGAAAGAAAAAGCAGACAATACATCTATTGGTTGCAAATGTGAGCCCACCATATGCTCAACCAGACTACGCAATGGCCGCTCTCTCTATTGTGATTCAACAACGGAGGCGAGGGAGTGGTGTCGATGTTGGAGTGCTGCGATGGTGGTGAAAACAGTCACCCAACCCCGGAGTATGGGGCAGTCGAGGGGTGGCGTGCTGCTGGGGGAGGTGTCTAGGTGCGGGCGGCCGGCCTGGGCACCGGAACTAGGTGGCGGCAGCAAGGAGGGACGGCTGGGTGTGGTGGCGGACGATGGGAGAAAGGGGCAAATAGCCAATGTGCCACCGACTGGCGAGCCAGGACGAAGACAAGGGCGAGCGTTGCACGCGTCCGCGGCTTGTCCGCGTCGACGCAAATGCGACCCAAAATTGGGCCTGAAATGAGTCGCACGCGGACAAAAACGAACGCTGGTCCGTTTGCGTCGACGTGTTGGGCCGACTTTTGTGTCCGTTACGACCTAAGCGAACACGCGTGGACATTTTGGGTCGTCATGTTGGAGTTGGAGTTGCTCTTAAAGCATCTCCAACAGATGATGTAGATGCAAAAATAACTAACATTTACATCTCCAGGCCCAAAACCCCCTCTCCAACAGGTGATGTGGATGCAAAAAAAGTTACATCTTCGTCTCCCGGGATGTAAAATACAACACCTCACGATGCAAATTTGCATCACCATATATAGAAGATATAAATTCATTTCATTTCCGCTCGCCCGACTGCAGCCCGCCTGCTCGCTGGTGATTTTCACCCTAAAACATGCCGCCATCGCCCGTCGGCCATCCCCGACCCCACCGCCTATCCCCGTCGCCGTAGTCGCCGCCGACCCGCAAATTTGAGTCTGCCACGCCGACGACTGCCCGCCTCCGACGCTGGCGATTTGTGCCTGGAAAAGTCGTCGTCGCCGCCCGTCCGTACATCCCCGACCCTATCGCGACCCCGCTGCCTATCCCTGCCACCACTGCATCGCTACTCCGCCCGCCCGCTGCAATCGACCATATTTAACATTGTTTCCTCATCGCCGCAGCTAGCACCCGTCCACCAAGCACTCGCCCAGCCACCACCGCACTGCCGCTCCACGCGCACGCTGCGAATCTACTGTATTTTCCGCCGCTCCATCGCAGCCGCCCTGTTCGTCCTCGCTGCCGTTTCCGCCATCGCCGCCACTACCAAGCCACCGCCCAACCCCCACACCCACTACCGCTACGCCGCACAGCTTTTGCCCCGCAGCCACCGCCCCGATTCGAGCACCGTGTTATGGCTGCCGCCGCTCCGCCGCCCCAATTCTTACATCTCCATTTGCATCATCTATTGGAGTTGCACTTTTACATCACACATCATCTGTTGGAGTTGCCTATTTTTTATAGATGTAAGAGCAAGTCCAGCAGTGCCCCGAAACCATCCCCCATCATCATTATAGGGGAGAAAAGCAAAAAAACAGCCTCCAGCAGTTCCCCGAACGTCTCCCCTTTTTTTCTGCCTCCCCGAAAACGACCCCTCTCTCCCCTCTATCTAGGGGAACGGCGACCTCCCCGATCCCCTCCCCGATTCGCTGGCCGGCGCAACCGCTGCCTCCGGAAAGCTCCGTCCCGCCACAACGCCGCCGCCGTCACTGTTGGAAATATGCCCTAGAGGAAATAATAAAAGCATTATTATTATATTTCCTTGTTCATGATAATTGTCTTTATTCGTGCTATAATTGTGTTATCTGGAAATCATAATACATGTGTGAATAACAGACAACAACATGTCCCTAGTAAGCCTCTAGTTGACTAGCTCGTTGATCAATAGATAGTCATGGTTTCCTGACTATGGGCATTGGATGTCAATGATAACGAGATCACATCATTAGGAGAATGATGTGATGGACAAGACCCAATCCTAAACATAGCACAAGATCGTATAGTTCGTTTGCTAGAGTTTTCCAATGTCAAGTATCCTTTCCTTAGACCATGAGATCGTGTAACTCCCGGATACCGTAGGAGTGCTTTGGGTGTGCCAAACGTCACAACGTAACTGGGTGACTATAAAGGTGTACTACGGGTATCTCCGAAAGTGTTTGTTGGGTTGACACGGATCGAGACTGGGATTTGTCACTCCGCTTGACGGAGAGGTATCACCGGGCCCACTCAGTAATGCATCATCATAATGAGCTCAATGTGATCAAAGTGTTTGACCACGGGATCATGCATTACGGTACGAGTAAAGTGACTTGCCGGTAACGATATTGAACAAGGTATTGGGATACCGACGATCGAATCTCGGGCAAGTAAAATACCGATTGACAAAGGGAATCGTATACGGGATTAATTGAATCCTCGACATCGTGGTTCATCCGATGAGATCATCGTGGAGCATGTGGGAGCCAACATGGGTATCCAGATCCTGCTGTTGGTTATTGCCCGAGAGCCGTCTCGGTCATGTCTGCCTGTCTCCCGAACCCGTAGGGTCTACACACTTAAGGTTCGGTGACGCTAGGGTTGTGAAGATATGTATATGCAGTAACCCGAATGTTGTTCGGAGTCCCGGATGAGATCCCGGACATCACGAGGAGTTCCGGATTGGTCCGGAGGTAAAGAATTATATATAAGAAGTACATTTTCGGCCATCGGGAGTGATCTGGGGGTCACCGGTATTGTACCGGGACCACCAGATGGGTCCCGGGGTCCCACCGGGTGGGGCCACCATCCCGGAGGGCCCCATGGGCTGAAGTGGGAGGGGGGCCAGCCCTTAGTGGGCTGGTGCGCCCCCCAAGGCCCACCCCCTGCGCCTAGGGTTGGAACCCTAGGGGGCGCCCACTTGCCTTGGGGGGCACTCCACCCCCCTTGGCCGCCGCCCCCTCTGGAGATGGGATCTCCAGGGGACGGCGCCCCCCCCAGGGGGCCTATATAAAGGGGGGAGGGAGGGGCAGCAGCACCCTTGCCCCTGGCGCCTCCCTCTCTCCCTGCTACACCTCTTCCTCTCGCTGTACTCGGTGAAGCCCTGCTGCTGTGACGCCCTGCATCCACCACCACGCCGTCGTGCTGCTGGATCTTCATCAACCTCTCCTTCCCCCTTGCTGGATCAAGAAGGAGGAGACGTCACGCTGACCGTACGTGTGTTGAACGCGGAGGTGCCGTCCGTTCGGTGCTAGGATCTCCGGTGATTTGGATCACGTCGTGTACGACTACCTCATCCCCGTTCTTTTGAATGCTTCCGCTTGCGATGTGCAAAGGTATGTAGATGCATCCGATCACTCGTTGCTAGATGAACTCATAGATGGATCTTGGTGAAACCGTAGGAAAATTTTTGTTTTCTGCAACGTTCCCCAACAGTGGCATCATGAGCTAGGTCTATGCGTAGTTCTCTATTGCACGAGTAGAACACAATTTGTTGTGGGCGTAGATGTTGTCAACTTTCTTGCCGCTACTAGTCTTATCTTGCTTCAGCGGTATTGTGGGATGAAGCGGCCTGGACCAACCTTACACGTACGCTTACGTGAGACCGGTTCCACCGACTAACATGCACTAGTTGCATAAGGTGGCTGGCGGGTGTCTGTCTCTCCCACTTTAGTTGGAGCGGATTCGATGAAAAGGGTCCTTATGAAGGGTAAATAGAAGTTGACAAATCACGTTGTGGCTTTTACGTAGGTAAGAAAACGTTCTTGCTAGAACCCTAATTCAGCCACATAAAACTTGCAACAACAATTAGAGGACGTCTAACTTGTTTTTGCAGCAAGTGCTTTGTGATATGATATGGCCAAAGTTGTGATGAATGATGAATGATCTATATGTGATGGATGAGATGTTCATGCTATTGTAATAGGAATCACGACTTGCATGTCGATGAGTATGACAACCGGCAGGAGCCATAGGAGTTGTCTTTATTTTTGTATGACCTACGTGTCATTGAGAAACGCCATGTAAATTACTTTACTTTATTGCTAAACACGTTAGCCATAGTAGTAGAAGTAATAGTTGGCGAGCAACTTCATGGAGACACGATGATGGAGATCATGATGATGGAGATCATGGTGTCAAACCGGTGACAAGATGATCATGGAGCCCCAAGATGGAGATCAAAAGGAGCTATGTGATGTTGGCCATATCATGTCACGTTTATTATTTGATTGCATGTGATGTTTATCATGTTTTGCATCTTGTTTACTTAGAACGACGGTAGTAAATAAGATGATCCCTCATAATAATTTCAAGAAGTGTTCCCCCTAACTGTGCACCGTTGCGACAGTTCGTTGTTTCGAAGCACCACGTGATGATCGGGTGTGATAGATTCTAACGTTCACATACAACGGGTGTAAGACAGATTTACACATGCAAACACTTAGGTTGACTTGACGAGCCTAGCATGTACAGACATGGCCTCGGAACACAGAAGATCGAAAGGTCGAGCATGAGTCGTATAGAAGATACGATCAACATGAAGATGTTCACCGATGTTGACTAGTCCGTCTCACATGATGATCGGACACGGCCTAGTTGACTCGGATCATGTTATACTTAGATGACTAGAAGAGGGATGTCTATCTAAGTGGGAGTTCATTAAATAATTTGATTAGATGAACTTTATTATCATGAACTTAGTCTAAAATATTTATAATATGTCTTGTAGATCAAATGGCCAACGTAGTCCTCAACTTCAACGCGTTCCTAGAGAAAACCAAGCTGAAAGACGATGGCAGCAACTATACGGACTGGGTCCGGAACCTGAGGATCATCCTCATAGCTGCCAAGAAAGATTATGTCCTACGAGCACCGCTGGGTGACGCACCTGTTCTCCCTGCAGAACAAGACATTATGAACGCTTGGCAGTCACGTTCCGATGATTACTCCCTCGTTCAGTGCGGCATGCTTTACAGCTTAGAGCCGGGGCTCCAAAAGCGTTTTGAGAGACATGGAGCATATGAGATGTTCGAAGAGCTGAAAATGGTTTTCCAAGCTCATGCCCGGGTCGAGAGATATGAAGTCTCCGACAAATTCTTTAGCTGTAAGATGGAGGAAAATAGCTCTGTCAGTGAACACATACTCAAGATGTCTGGGTTGCACAACCGCTTGACTCAACTGGAAGTTAATCTCCCGGATGAAGCGTTCATTGAAAGAATCCTCCAGTCGCTTCCACCTAGCTACAAGAGCTTTGTGATGAACTACAACATGCAGGGGATGGTAAAGACCATTCCTGAGGTATATGCTATGCTGAAATCAGCAGAGGTAGAAATCAAGAAGGAACATCAAGTGTTGATGGTGAATAAAACCACTAAGTTCAAGAAGGGCAAGGGTAAAAAGAACTTCAAGAAGGACGGCAAGGAAGTTGCCGCGCCCGGTAAGCAAGTTGCCGGGAAGAAGCCAAAGAATGGACCCAAGCCCGAGACTGAGTGTTTTTATTGCAAGGGAAGTGGTCACTGAAAGCGGAACTGCCCCAAATACTTAGCGGACAAGAAGGCCGGCAAAACAAAAGGTATATGTGATATACATGTAATTGATGTGTACCTTACCAGTACTCGTAGTAGCTCTTGGGTATTTGATACCGGTGCAGTTGCTCACATTTGTAACTCAAAGCAGGAGCTGCGGAATAAACGGAGACTGGCGAAGGACGAGGTGACGATGCGCGTCGGGAATGGTTCCAAGGTCGATGTGATCGCCGTCGGCACGCTACCTCTACATTTACCTACGGGATTAGTTTTAAACCTCAATAATTGTTATTTAGTGCCAAGTTTGAGCATGAACATTGTGTCTAGATCTCGTTTAATTCGAGATGGCTAGTCATTTAAATCCGAGAATAATGGTTGTTCTATTTATATGAGAGATATGTTTTATGGTCATGCTCCGATGGTTAATGGTTTATTCTTAATGAATCTCGTGTGTGATGATACACATATTCATAGTGTGAATACCAAAAGAGTTAAAGTTTATAACAATAGTCCCACATATTTGTGGCACTGCCGCCTTGGTCACATAGGTGTCAAACGCATGAAGAAGCTCCATGCAGATGGACTTTTAGAGTCTCTTGATTATGAATCATTTGACACGTGCGAACCATGCCTCATGGGTAAAATGACCAAGACTTTGTTCTCAGGAACAATGGAGCGAGCAACCAACTTATTGGAAATCATACATACCGATGTGTGCGGTCCAATGAGTGTTGAGGCTCGCGGTGGCTATCGTTATGTTCTCACCCTCACTGATGACCTAAGTAGATATGGGTATATCTACTTAATGAAACACAAGTCTGAGACCTTTGAAAAGTTCAAGGAATTTCAGAGTGAGGTTGAAAATCAACGTGACAGAAAAATCAAGTTTCTACGATCAGATCGTGGAGGAGAATACTTGAGTCACGAATTTGACACACACTTAAGAAAAAGTGGAATAGTTTCACAGCTCACGCTGCCTGGAACACCTCAGCGTAATGGTGTGTCCGAACGTCGTAATCGCACTCTATTAGATATGGTGCGATCTATGATGTCTCTTACCGATTTACCGCTATATTTTTGGGGCTATGCTTTAGAGACTGTCGCATTCACTTTAAATAGGGCTCCGTCAAAATCCGTTGAGACGACACCGTATGAATTATGGTTTGGGAAGAAACCTAAGCTGTCGTTTCTAAAAGTTTGGGGATGCGATGCTTATGTCAAGAAACTTCAACCTGAAAAGCTCGAACCCAAGTCGGAAAAATGCGTCTTCATAGGATACCCTAAAGAAACTATTGGGTATACCTTCTACCTCAGATCCGAAGGCAAGATCTTTGTTGCCAAGAATGGATCCTTTCTAGAGAAGGAGTTTCTCTCGAAAGAAGTAAGTGGGAGGAAAGTAGAACTTGATGAAGTGTTACCTCTTAAACCGGAAAATGGCGCAACTCAAGAAAACTTTTCTGAGGTGCCTGCACCGGCTAGAGAGGAAATTAATGATGATGATCAAGATGCTTCTGATCAAGCTCCTACTGAAATTCGTAGGTCCACAAGGACACGTTCCGCACCAGAGTGGTACGGCAACCCTGTCTTGGAAATCATGTTGTTAGACAACGGTGAACCTTCGAACTATGAAGAAGCGATGGCGGGCCCGGATTCCGACAAATGGCTAGAAGCCATGAAATCCGAGATAGGATCCATGTATGAAAACGAAGTATGGACTTTGACTGACTTGCTCGTTGAACGGTGAGCCATAGAAAATAAATGGATCTTTAAGAAGAAGACAGACGCAGATGGTAATGTGACCATCTATAAAGCTCGACTTGTTGCTAAGGGTTATCGACAAGTTCAAGGGGTTGACTACGATGAGACTTTCTCACCGGTAGCGAAGCTAAAGTCCGTCCGAATCATGTTAGCAATTGCCGCATTCTACGATTATGAAATATGGCAAATGGACGTCAAAACGGCATTCATTAATGGTTTCCTTAAGGAAGAATTGTATATGATGCAGCCGGAAGGTTTTGTCGATCCTAAGAATGCTGACAAGGTGTGCAAGCTCCAACGCTCGATTTATGGGCTGGTGCAAGCATCTCGGAGTTGGAACACTCGCTTTGATGAGATGATCAAAGCGTTTGGGTTTACACAGACTTATGGAGAAGCCTGCGTTTACAAGAAAGTGAGTGGGAGCTCTGTAGCATTTCTCATACTATATGTAGATGACATACTTTTGATGGGAAATGATATAGAACTCTTGGACAGCATTAAGGCCTACTTGAATAAGAGTTTTTCAATGAAGGACCTTGGAGAAGCTGCTTATATATTAGGCATCAAGATCTATAGAGATAGATCAAGACGCCTCATAGGTCTTTCACAAAGCACATACCTTGATAAGATATTGAAGAAGTTCAATATGGATCAATCTAAGAAGGGGTTCTTACCTGTGTTACAAGGTGTGAAATTGAGCTCAGCTCAATGTCCGACCACGGCAGTGTTGGGGAACGTTGCAGAAAATTAAAAATTTTCCTACGGTTTCACCAAGATCCATCTATGAGTTCATCTAGCAAAGAGTATTCAGATTAGATAGCATCTACATACCACTTTGTAGATCGCAACGGAAGCGTTCGAGTGAACGTGGATGAGGTAGTCGTATTTGCCGTGATCCAATTCACCGATGATCTAGTACCGAACGGACGGCACCTCCGCGTTCAACACACGTAAGGGACGGGAGACGTCTCCTCCTTCTTGATCCAGCAAGGAGGGAGGAGAGGTTGAGGAAGATCCAGCACGACGGTGTGGTGGTGGATGCAGCAGAACTCCGGCAGGGCTTCGCTAAGCAACTACGGGAGGAGGAGGAGGTGTTGCAGGGGGGAGGGGGCGCCAGGGCATTAGGGTTGGTTTGCTCCTCCTTTTCCCCACTATATATAGGGCCAAGGGAGAGGGGGAGGCGCAGCCCTTGCCCCTTCCTCCAAGGAAGGGTGCGGCCAAGGGTGGGGAGGAGTCCATCCTCCCCAAGGCACCTCGGAGGTGCCTTCCCCTTGTAGGACTCTCCCCTTTTTTTCTCTCTTGGCGCATGGGCCCTTGGGGCTGGTTCCCCTTGTCCCAAGCAGGCCAAGGCGCACCCCCTAAGGCCCATGTGGCCCACCAAGGCAGGTGGCCCCACCTGGTGGACCCCCGGGACCCCTCCGGTGGTCCCGGTACAATACCGATAACACCGAAACTTGTCCCGATGGCCAAAATAGCACTTCCTATATATAATTCTTTACCTCTGGACCATTCCGGAACTCCTCGTGACGTCCGGGATCTCATCCGGGACTCCGAACAACATTCGGGTTACTGCACATACATATCTTCACAACCCTAGCGTCACCGAACCTTAAGTGTGTAGACCCTACGGGTTCGGGAGACATGCAGACATGACCGAGACGGCTCTCGGGCAATAACCAACAGCGGGATCTGGATACCCATGTTGGCTCCCACATGCTCCACGATGATCTCATCGGATGAACCACGATGTCAAGGATTCAATTAATCCCGTATACGATTCCCTTTGTCAATCGGTATTTTACTTGCCCGAGATTCGATCGTCGGTATACCAATACCTCGTTCAAACTCGTTACCGGCAAGTCACTTTTCTCGTTCCGTAATGCATGATCCCGTGATCAAACACTTTGATCACATTGAGCTCATTGTGATGATGCATTACCGAGAGGGCCCGGTGATACCTCCCCGTCAAGCGGAGTGACAAATCCCAGTCTCGATCCATGTCAACCCAACAGACACTTTCAGAGATACCCGTAGTGTACCTTTATAGTCACCCTGTTACGTTGTGTCGTTTGGCATACCCAAAGCACTCCTACGGTATCCGGGAGTTACACGATCTCATGGTCTAAGGAAAGGATACTTGACATTGGATAACTCTAGCAAACGAACTATGCGATCTTATGCTATGTTTAGGATTGGGTCTTGTCCATCACATCATTCTCCTAATGATGTGATCCCGTTATCGATGACATCCAATGTCCATAGTCAGGAAACCATGACTATCTGTCGATCAACGAGCTAGTCAACTAGAGGCTCACTAGGGACATGTTTGTTGTCTGTTATTCACACATGTATTACGATTTCCGGTTAACACAATTATAGCACGAATAAAGACAATTATCATGAATAAGGAAATATAATAATAATGCTTTTATTATTGCCTCTAGGGCATATTTCCAACAGTCTCCCACTTGCACTAGAGTCAATAATCTAGATACATTGTGATGAATCGAACACCCATAGAGTTCTGGTGCTGATCATGTTTTGCCTTAGGGAGAGGTTTAGTCAACGGATCTGCGACATTCAGATCCGTGTGCACTTTACAAATTTCTATGTCTCCATCTTGAACATTTTCACGAATGGAGTTGAAGCGACGCTTGATGTGCCTAGTCTTCTTGTGAAACCTGGGCTCCTTTGCAAGTGCAATAGCTCCAGTGTTGTCACAGAAGAGCTTGATTGGCCCCGACGCATTGGGTATGACTCCGAGGTCGGTGATGAACTCCTTCACCCAAATTGCTTCATGTGCTGCCTCCGAGGCTGCCATGTACTCCGCTTCACATGTAGATCCCGCCACGACGCTTTGCTTGCAACTGCACCAGCTTACTGCCCCACCATTCAAAATATACACGTATCCGGTTTGTGACTTAGAGTCATCCAGATCTGTGTCGAAGCTAGCGTCGACGTAACCTTTTACGACGAGCTCTTCGTCACCTCCATAAACGAGAAACATTTCCTTAGTCCTTTTCAGGTACTTCAGGATATTCTTGACCGCTGTCCAGTGTTCCTTGCCGGGATTACTTTGGTACCTACCTACCAAACTTACGGCAAGGTTTACATCAGGTCTGGTACACAGCATGGCATACATAATAGAACCTATGGCTGAGGCATAGGGGATGACGCTCATCTCTTCTATTTCTTCTGCCGTGGTCGGACATTGAGCTGAGCTCAATTTCACACCTTGTAATACAGGTAAGAACCCTTTCTTAGATTGATCCATATTGAACTTCTTCAATATTTTATCAAGGTATGTGCTTTGTGAAAGACCTATGAGGCATCTCGATCTATCTCTATAGATCTTGATGCCTAATATATAAGCAGCTTCTCCAAGGTCCTTCATTGAAAAACTTTTATTCAAATAGGCCTTAATGCTGTCCAAGAGTTCTATATCATTTCCCATCAAAAGTATGTCGTCTACATATAATATGAGAAATGCTACAGAGCTCCCACTCACTTTCTTGTAAACACAGGCTTCTCCATAAGTCTGTGTAAACCCAAACACTTTGATCATCTCATCAAAGCGAATGTTCCAACTCCGAGATGCTTGCACCAGCCCATAAATCGAGTGTTGGAGCTTGCACACCTTGTCAGCATTCTTAGGATCGAAAAACCTTCCGGCTGCATCATATACAATTCTTCCTTAAGGAAACCATTAAGGAATGCCGTTTTGACGTCCATTTGCCATATCTCATAATCATAGTATGCGGCAATTGCTAACATGATTCGGACGGACTTCAGCTTCGCTACCGGTGAGAAAGTCTCATCGTAGTCAATTCCCTGAACTTGTCGATAACCCTTAGCGACAAGCCGAGCTTTATAGATGGTCACATTACCATCCGCGTCTGTCTTCTTCTTAAAGATCCATTTATTTTCTATGGCTCGCCGTTCAACGGGCAAGTCAGTCAAAGTCCATACTTCGTTTTCATACATGCATCCTATCTCGGATTTCATGGCCTCTAGCCATTTGTCGGAATCCGGGCCCGCCATTGCTTCCTCATAGTTCGAAGGTTCACCATTGTCTAACAACATGATTTCCAAGACAGGGTTGCCGTACCACTCTGGTGCGGAACGTGTCCTTGTGGACCTTCGAATTTCAGTAGGAGCTTGATCAGAAGCATCTTGATCATCATCATTAATTTCCTCTCTAGTTGGTGCAGGCTCCTCAGAAACGTTTTCTTGAGTTTCGCCATTTTCCGGTTCAAGAGGTAACACTTCATCAAGTTCTACTTTCCTCCCACTTACTTCTTTCGAGAGAAACTCTTTCTCTAGAAAGGATCCATTCTTGGCAACAAAGATCTTGCCTTCGGATCTGAGGTAGAAGGTATACCCAACAGTTTCTTTAGGGTATCCTATGAAGATGCATTTTTCCGACTTGGGTTCGAGCTTTTCAGGTTGAAGTTTCTTGACATAAGCATCGCATCCCCAAACTTTTAGAAACGACAGCTTAGGTTTCTTCCCAAACCATAATTCATACGGTGTCGTCTCAACGGATTTCGACGGAGCCCTATTTAAAGTGAATGCGGCAGTCTCTAAAGCATAGCCCCAAAAAGATAGCGGTAAGTCGGTAAGAGACATCATAGATCGCACCATATCTAATAGAGTGCGATTACGACGTTCGGACACACCATTACGCTGAGGTGTTCCAGGCGGCGTGAGTTGTGAAACTATTCCACATTTTCTTAAGTGTGTGCCAAATTCATGACTCAAGTATTCTCCTCCACGATCTGATCGTAGAAACTTGATCTTTTTATCACGTTGATTTTCAACCTCACTCTAAAATTCCTTGAACTTTTCAAAGGTTTCAGACTTGTGTTTCATTAAGTAGATATACCCATATCTACTCAAGTCATCAGTGAGGGTGAGAACATAACGATAGCCACCGCGAGCCTCAACACTCATTGGACCGCACACATTGGTATGTATGATTTCCAATAAGTTGGTTGCTCGCTCCATTGTTCCTGAGAACGGAGTCTTGGTCATTTTACCCATGAGGCATGGTTCGCACGTGTCAAATGATTCATAATCAAGAGACTCTAAAAGTCCATCTGCATGGAGCTTCTTCATGCGTTTGACACCTATGTGACCAAGGCGGCAGTGCCACAAATATGTGGGACTATTGTTATCAACTTTAACTCTTTTGGTATTCACACTATGAATATGTGTATCATCACGTACGAGATTCATTAAGAATAAACCATTAACCATCGGAGCATGACCATAAAACATATCTCTCATATAAATAGAACAACCATTATTCTCGGATTTAAATGAGTAGCCATCTCGAATTAAACGAGATCCAGATACAATGTTCATGCTCAAACTTGGCACTAAATAACAATTATTGAGGTTTAAACTAATCCCGTAGGTAAATGTAGAGGCAGCGTGCCGACGGCGATCACATCGACGTTGGAACCATTCCCGACGCGCATCGTCACCTCATCCTTCGCCAGTCTTCGTTTATTCCGCAGCTCCTGCTTTGAGTTACAAATGTGAGCAACTGCACCGGTATCAAATACCCAAGAGCTACTACGAGTACTGGTAAGGTACACATCAATTACATGTATATCACATATACCTTTGGTTTTGCCGGCCTTCTTGTCCGCTAAGTATTTGGGGCAGTTCCGCTTCCAGTGACCACTTCCCTTGCAATAAAAACACTCGGTCTCGGGCTTGGGTCCATTCTTTGGCTTCTTCCCGGCAACTTGCTTACCGGGCGCGGCAACTTCCTTGCCGTCCTTCTTGAAGTTCTTTTTACCCTTGCCCTTCTTGAACTTAGTGGTTTTATTCACCATCAACACTTGATGCTCCTTCTTGATTTCAACCTCTGCTGATTTCAGCATAGCATATACTTCAGGAATGGTCTTTACCATCCCTTGCATATTGTAGTTCATCACAAAGCTCTTGTAGCTAGGTGGAAGCGAATGGAGGATTCTGTCAATGACCGCTTCATCCGGGAGATTAACTTCCAGTTGAGTCAAGCGGTTGTGCAACCCAGACATTTTGAGTATGTGCTCACTAACAGAGCCATTTTCCTCCATCTTACAGCTAAAGAATTTATCGGAGACTTCATATCTCTCGACCCGGGCATGAGCTTGGAAAACCATTTTCAGCTCTTCGAACATCTCATATGCTCCATGTCTCTCAAAACGCTTTTGGAGTCCCGGCTCTAAGCTGTAAAGCATGCCGCACTGAACGAGGGAGTAATTATCGCAGCGTGACTGCCAAGCGTTCATAACGTCTTGTTCTGCAGGGAGAATAGGTGCGTCACCCAGCGGTGCTCTTAGGACATAATCTTTCTTGGTAGCTATGAGGATAATCCTCAGGTTCCGGACCCAGTCCGTATAGTTGCTACCATCGTCTTTTAGCTTGGTTTTCTCTAGGAACGCGTTGAAGTTGAGGACTACGTTGGCCATTTGATCTACAAGACATATTGTAAATATTTAGACTAAGTTCATGATAATAAAGTTCATTTAATCAAATTATTTAATGAACTCCCACTTAGATAGACATCCCTCTTCTAGTCATCTAAGTATTACATGATCCGAGTCAACTAGGCCGTGTCCGATCATCACGTGAGACGGACTAGTCAACATCGGTGAACATCTTCATGTTGATCGTATCTTCTATACGACTCATGCTCGACCTTTCGGTCTTCTGTGTTCCGAGGCCATGTCTGTACATGCTAGGCTCGTCAAGTCAACCTAAGTGTTTTGCGTGTGTAAATCTGGCTTACACCCGTTGTATGCGAACGTAAGGACCTATCACACCCGATCATCACGTGGTGCTTCAGAACGACGAACCTTAGCAACGGTGCACAGTTAGGGTGAACACTTTCTTGAAATTATTATGAGGGATCATCTTATTTACTACCGTCGTTCTAAGTAAACAAGATGCAAAACATGATAAACATCACATGCAATCAAATAATAAACGTGACATGATATGGCCAATATCACATAGCTCCTTTGATCTTCATCTTGAGGCTCCATGATCATCTTGTCACCGGCTTGACACCATGATCTTCATCATCATGATCTTCATCATCGTGTCTCCATGAAGTTGCTCGCCAACTATTACTTCTACTACTATGGCTAACGCGTTTAGCAATAAAGTAAAGTAATTTACATGGCGTTACTTAAGTTGACACGCAGGTCACAAATAAATAAAGACAACTCCTATGGCTCCTGCCGGTTGTCATACTCATCGACATGCAAGTCGTGATTCCTATTACAATAGCATGAACATCTCATACATCACATATAGATCATTCATCATTCATCACAACTTTGGCCATATCATATCACAAAGCACTTGCTGCAAAAACAAGTTAGACGTCCTCTAGTTGTTGTTGCAAGTTTTACGTGGCTGAATTAGGGTTCTAGCAAGAACGTTTTCTTACCTACGTTAAAACCACAACGTGATTTGTCAACTTCTATTTACCCTTCATAAGGACCCTTTTCATCGAATCCGCTCCAACTAAAGTAGGAGAGACAGACACCCGCCAGCCACCTTATGCAACTAGTGCATGTTAGTCGGTGGAACCGGTCTCACGTAAGCGTACGTGTAAGGTTGGTCCGGGCCGCTTCATCCCACAATACCGCTGAAGCAAGATAAGACTAGTAGCGGCAAGAAGAGTTGACAACATCTACGCCCACAACAAATTGTGTTCTACTCGCGCAAGAAGAACTACGCATAGACCTAGCTCTGATACCACTGTTGGGGAACGTTGCAGAAAATTAAAAATTTTCCTACGGTTTCACCAAGATCCATCTATGAGTTCATCTAGCAACGAGTATTCAGATTAGATAGCATCTACATACCACTTTGTAGATCGCAACGGAAGCGTTCGAGTGAACGTGGATGAGGTAGTCGTACTTGCCGTGATCCAATTCACCGATGATCTAGTACCGAACGGACGGCACCTCCGCGTTCAACACACGTACGGGACGGGAGACGTCTCCTCCTTCTTGATCCAGCAAGGGGCGAGGAGAGGTTGAGGAAGATCCAGCACGACGGTGTGATGGTGGATGCAGCAGAACTCCGGCAGGGCTTCGCTAAGCAACTACGGGAGGAGGAGGAGGTGTTGCAGGGAGGAGGGGGCGCCAGGGCATTAGGGTTGGTTTGCTCCTCCTTTTCCCCACTATATATAGGGCCAAGGGAGAGGGGGAGGCGCAGCCCTTGCCCCTTCCTCCAAGGAAGGGTGCGGCCAAGGGTGGGGAGGAGTCCATCCTCCCCAAGGCACCTCGGAGGTGCCTTCCCCTTGTAGGACTCTCCCCTTTTTTTTCTCTCTTGGCGCATGGGCCCTTGGGGCTGGTTCCCCTTGGCCCAAGCAGGCCAAGGCGCACCCCCTAAGGCCCATGTGGCCCACCAAGGCAGGTGGCCCCACCTGGTGGACCCCCGGGACCCCTCCGGTGGTCCCGGTACAATACCGATAACACCGAAACTTGTCCCGATGGCCAAAATAGCACTTCCTATATATAATTCTTTACCTCCGGACCATTCCGGAACTCCTCGTGACGTCCGGGATCTCATCCGGGACTCCGAAGAACATTCGGGTTACTGCACATACATATCTTCACAACCCTAGCGTCACCGAACCTTAAGTGTGTAGACCCTACGGGTTCGGGAGACATGCAGACATGACCGAGACGGCTCTCGGGCAATAACCAACAGCGGGATCTGGATACCCATGTTGGCTCCCACATGCTCCACGATGATCTCATCGGATGAACCACGATGTCAAGGATTCAATTAATCCCGTATACGATTCCCTTTGTCAATCGGTATTTTACTTGCCCGAGATTCGATCGTCGGTATACCAATACCTCGTTCAATCTCGTTACCGGCAAGTCACTTTTCTCGTTCCGTAATGCATGATCCCGTGATCAAACACTTTGATCACATTGAGCTCATTGTGATGATGCATTACCGAGAGGGCCCGATGATACCGCCCCGTCAAGCGGAGTGACAAATCCCAGTCTCGATCCATGTCAACCCAACAGACACTTTCAGAGATACCCGTAGTGTACCTTTATAGTCACCCAGTTACGTTGTGACGTTTGGCATACCCAAAGCACTCCTACGGTATCCGGGAGTTACACGATCTCATGGTCTAAGGAAAGGATACTTGACATTGGATAACTCTAGCAAACGAACTATGCGATCTTATGCTATGTTTAGGATTGGGTCTTGTCCATCACATCATTCTCCTAATGATGTGATCCCGTTATTGATGACATCCAATGTCCATAGTCAAGAAACCATGACTATCTGTCGATCAACGAGCTAGTCAACTAGAGGCTCACTAGGGACATGTTTGTTGTCTGTTATTCACACATGTATTACGATTTCCGGTTAACACAATTATAGCACGAATAAAGACAATTTTCATGAATAAGGAAATATAATAATAATGCTTTTATTATTGCCTCTAGGGCATATTTCCAACAGGCAGAAGATATAGAAGAGATGAGTGTCATCCCCTATGCCTCAGCCATAGGTTCTATTATGTATGCCATGCTGTGTACCAGACCTGATGTAAACCTTGCCGTAAGTTTGGTAGGAAGGTACCAAAGTAATCCCGGCAAGGAACACTGGACAGCGGTCAAGAATATCTTGAAGTACCTGAAAAGGACTAAGGAAATGTTTCTCGTTTATGGAGGTGACGAAGAGCTCGTCGTAAAGGGTTACGTCGACGCTAGCTTCGACACAGATCTGGATGACTCTAAGTCACAAACCGGATACGTGTATATTTTGAATGGTGGGGCAGTAAGCTGGTGCAGTTGCAAGCAGAGCGTCGTGGCGGGATCTACATGTGAAGCGGAGTACATGGCAGCCTCGGAGGCAGCACATGAAGCAATTTGGGTGAAGGAGTTCATCACCGACCTCGGAGTCATGCCCAATGCGTCGGGGCCAATCAAACTCTTCTGTGACAACACTGGAGCTATTGCACTTGCCAAGGAGCCCAGGTTTCACAAGAAGACCAGGCACATCAAGCGTCGCTTCAACTCCATTCGTGAAAATGTTCAAGATGGAGACATAGAAATTTGTAAACTGCACACGGATCTGAATGTCGCAGATCCTTGACTAAACCTCTCCCTAAGGCAAAATATGATCAGCACCAGAACTCTATGGGTGTTCGATTCATCACAATGTAACTAGATTATTGACTCTAGTGCAAGTGGGAGACTGTTGGAAATATGCCCTAGAGGCAATAATAAAAGCATTATTATTATATTTCCTTGTTCATGATAATTGTCTTTATTCGTGCTATAATTGTGTTATCCGGAAATCGTAATACATGTGTGAATAACAGACAACAACATGTCCCTAGTAAGCCTCTAGTTGACTAGCTCGTTGATCAATAGATAGTCATGGTTTCCTGACTATGGGCATTGGATGTCAATGATAACGAGATCACATCATTAGGAGAATGATGTGATGGACAAGACCCAATCCTAAACATAGCACAAGATCGTATAGTTCGTTTGCTAGAGTTTTCCAATGTCAAGTATCCTTTCCTTAGACCATGAGATCGTGTAACTCCCGGATACCGTAGGAGTGCTTTGGGTGTGCCAAACATCACAACGTAACTGGGTGACTATAAAGGTATACTACGGGTATCTCCGAAAGTGTTTGTTGGGTTGACACGGATCGAGACTGGGATTTGTCACTCCGCTTGACGGAGAGGTATCACCGGGCCCACTCAGTAATGCATCATCATAATGAGCTCAATGTGATCAAAGTGTTTGACCACGGGATCATGCATTACGGTACGAGTAAAGTGACTTGCCGGTAACGAGATTGAACAAGGTATTGGGATACCGACGATCGAATCTCGGGCAAGTAAAATACCGATTGACAAAGGGAATCGTATACGGGATTAATTGAATCCTCGACATCGTGGTTCATCCGATGAGATCATCGTGGAGCATGTGGGAGCCAACATGGGTATCCAGATCCTGCTGTTGGTTATTGCCTGAGAGCCGTCTCGGTCATGTCTGCCTGTCTCCCGAACCCGTAGGGTCTACACACTTAAGGTTCGGTGATGCTAGGGTTGTGAAGATATGTATATGCAGTAACCCGAATGTTGTTCGGAGTCCCGGATGAGATCCCGGACGTCACGAGGAGTTCCGGATTGGTCCGGAGGTAAAGAATTATATATAAGAAGTATAGTTTCGGCCATCGGGAGTGATCTGGGGGTCACCGGTATTGTACCGGGACCACCAGATGGGTCCCGGGGTCCCACCGGGTGGGGCCACCATCCCGGAGGGCCCCATGGGCTGAAGTGGGAGGGGGGCCAGCCCTTAGTGGGCTGGTGCGCCCCCCAAGGCCCACCCCCTGCGCCTAGGGTTGGAACCCTAGGGGGCGCCCACTTGCCTTGGGGGGCACTCCACCCCCCTTGGCCGCCGCCCCCTCTGGAGATGGGATCTCCAGGGGACGGCGCCCCCCCAGGGGGCCTATATAAAGGGGGGAGGGAGGGGCAGCAGCACCCTTGCCCCTGGCGCCTCCCTCTCTCCCTGCTACACCTCTTCCTCTCGCAGTACTCGGCGAAGCCCTGCTGCTGTGACGCCCTGCATCCACCGCCACGCCGTCGTGCTGCTGGATCTTCATCAACCTCTCCTTCCCCCTTGCTGGATCAAGAAGGAGGAGACGTCACGCTGACCGTACGTGTGTTGAACGCGGAGGTGCCGTCCGTTCGGTGCTAGGATCTCCGGTGATTTGGATCACGTCGTGTACGACTACCTCATCCCCGTTCTTTTGAACGCTTCCGCTCGCGATCTGCAAAGGTATGTAGATGCATCCGATCACTCGTTGCTAGATGAACTCATAGATGGATGTTGGTGAAACCGTAGGAAAATTTTTGTTTTCTGCAACGTTCCCCAACAGTCACTGCATCAGGTTCGTTCTTTTCATGTTTTTCTCTCAGATCCGAGCAGAATAGAGAGGGGAGGGAGAGAGGGCACCGCCGGGCACTGGATACTGGGGGCGCGGCCGATTTGGCTGCAGATGAGGAGGTGCTAGGCTGCCGTGGCTGCCATGGCTGGGGGGAAGGGGGCGGCTGTCGTGACTCGGCTGGGGGAGCCGCGCACCTGCCGTGGCTGAAGACCAGACGGGGGAAGGGGTGTGGCCGCCACCATGGGTGAAGACCAGATGTGGGAGGGGCGTGGTTGCCGCCGGGCAGTGGGTTGGGTGAGGAGGAAGGCGCTGGAAGGGAGGAGCTGGGCGCTGCTGCTATAGACATGGCATGCATCCATGGTGTGGCTTTGCTGGAGCTGCTGCTACTGCCAGCTTCTGCTAGAGAGAACAGAGAGAAAGAGAGCGGAGATATGAGAGATTGAGAGATGTTGTGGTATCTGCACATTAATATAGATGTATGGTGCTTCTTTCATGATGTATGATGTTGTATGATGTGTTTGCTGCACATTTAGATATAGATCAGAGAGATAGGTTGCTACTGATTGCTGGTGCTATTGCTAGTAATTTTCCACTGACTGCTGCTGCTATTTGATTTCATTTGTATTTGCTACTCATTGCTAGTGACTGCTGCAAGTTATTTGCTACTGGGAGATAAAATTTACATAGCTATTTGCGACTGATTGCTGCTAGTTATTTGCTATTGGTTTCTGCACATCTATATGATGTATGGTTCATTCGTTTTTGTTTCAGGTTTAAGTAATGGACGATCAGAGTTATTTTGAACTTTTACAAAGTGATGTCGGATTGAATGATTTGCACTGGACCGAAGAAGAACAAATGGATCTCGAAAAGGATGAAGAAGAACAAACTGATCTCGAAGGGCCTGCAGAACCTACCCCTCCTATGACAGCAAGGTCTTTGAAAGCAAAGGGGAAGAAATCAAGCGCCTCGAAACCAAGCGCTTCGAAGAGGCAAAAGAATTTCAGCAAGGCTGAAGACTTAACCTTGGTGGATGCATACCTTGAGATAACTCAAGATCCAATCATAGGAGTCGACCAATCTCGTGATTGTTATTGGAAAAGAATCGATGCTTATTTCCATGCCAATAAATCTGAAGACCATGGTCGCACACAAGGTTCTCTTCAGCATCGTTGGGCTATTATTCAAGAACAAGTGAATAGATTTTGTGCATGTTATAGTCAGGTCCTGAATAGGAACCAAAGTGGGATGACACGTGAAAATAAGGTAACAAATATGCTTTGCATGGTTCCTATTTTGTTTACATCTTTGTTGTGCTGATGCATATGTATTAATGTAGCTATGTCAAGCGATTGTTCTCTATGCCAATGGAGATAAGGCAAATAAATCATTTGGATTGATGCATTGCTTTAATAAGTTGGAAGACACAGAGAAGTGGAAATCTCGGCCTCAGAAAAAACAGAAGACATCCTCCTTGGATACTCCTAATTCATCATCTGCTAGTTTGTTTGAGGATGAAGCTACATCTCCCTCTAAAGTTGTTCCCAAGAAAAGGCCACCTGGAATCAAGAGGGCTAAAGATGCAGCATGGCGGGCTCAAAGTTCTTCCAGTACAGGTAATAGTAGTGCCATGGAATCATTTGGAGGTATCTTGGAGACAAGGGAGTCAAAAAGACAAGAGCGATTTGAGCTTATGATTGCAATGGACAAACAGAGAGAAGAAGATAGGTTGGTAGAAGAAAGAAAGAAACTTGCAATACAAGAAAAAAAAAGATGGAATTAGAAGAAGAAAAGATACGAATCATGAGAATGGCAGAAGAACGCATGATGGGGGCTGAAGAAAGCAAAATAATGAGCATGGACCTTAGTGGCATGGATGAGCAAGAACAAGAATTCTACAAATTAAGGAAGAGCCAGATCATCAACCGACATCGTAACTCGTCGGCTTGAGCTATGTGTTGTAATCTGTACTAATTATTATCTTTGAACCATTTGGATGAACTATGTGTCTTGTAATCTGTACTACTTATTATCTTTGAACCATTTGAATGAAATGTGTCTTGTAATCTGTACTACTTATTATCTTCGAACCATTTGGATGAAATGTGTCTTGTAATCTGTACGAATTATTATCTTTGAACCATTTGGATGAACTATGTGTAGTAATCTGTACTATATCTCTGAAACATTTGGCTGACTATGTTAGCTAGATAAGTGTTTCCATTATTTAGAAAATGATACAGATAGTGCTTACACTCCCATTACAATTGAAAAACAGTACACACTTGCATAATCTAAAATGGTGACATGGACTACATTATTGAAAGCTACATCAGTCCACGGATCTGCCACAGGTGCTCAACTAGATCAACTTGACGCTGACAGTGAACTTGTTTGTCTCGAATATCACTCTGAGCTTGAAGAAACTGAGTCAATGTAGCCGCCTCTCGGTGAGAAGGTGTCACTAGTTCTCCCATGTTATCGTAGCGGTAGTCTACACGACTTCCACGCTCATCTTCTATTATCGTGTTATGCAGGATGATACAAGCTGTCATCACTTCTCCGAGTGTCTCTAGATCCCAATACCTTGCCGATCCACGTACAATAGCAAAACGAGCTTGCAGAACACCAAAGGCTCGTTCGACATCCTTCCGACATGCTTCTTGAAACCGGGAGAAATTTTTGTTCTTCTCACCTTTGGGATTTGTAATTGTCTTCACAAATGTTGCCCACTGCGGATATATGCCATCTGCAAGGTAATACCCCGTGTTGTAGTTGTGACCATTGATGGTATAATTCACTTCTGGAGCATGCCCTTCAACTAGGTTTGCAAACACGGATGAACGGTGGAGGACATTTATATCATTATGAGATCCTGGTAAACCAAAAAAAAGAATGCCAAATCCAAAGGTCTTGTGAAGCAACGGCTTCAAGAATGACCGTGGGTACGCGTTTATGGCCAACAAAAAAACCTTTGTGTGCAGTAGGGCAATTTTTCCACTTCCAATGCATGCAGTCGATGCTTCCGAGCATACCCGAAAACCCCCTTTGCTCTCCAATTGCAAGTAATCTAGCAGTATCTTCAGCATTTGGAGGTCTCAGGTATTGACCCCCAAAGACCTCAATCACAGCACGCACAAATCTTCTAAGATTTTCTAAAGCGGTGGACTTTGCTAGCCGACAATACTCATCAGTAAGATCAGCTGATATCCCATAAGCTAGGATTCAAAATACTGAGGTCAAATTTTGATAAGGATGTAAACCAGGAACACCAGCACTATTTCTTCTCAAGGAAAAATAGCTATCATGTGCCTCTATAGCACTTGCTATGCGCAGAAAAAGAGGACGATGCATTCTATACCTGTGAAGAAAAACTTAAATGAGACATGAAGAGCGACTACTATGGTGAAAACGAAGTAGATGCACCAATTTCATACCTATTGCGAAACATCCTTGCCTTGAAGGTGGGGTTCTCCGCAAAATAGTCCTTGTGGAGATTCTGAAAGCGTTCCGCAAAATCGCGCTGAAGAGATTGACGTCCCGGTTGTGAACCTCCATGTCGTGGAGCATCCAACCGGGCTTCTTCTTCCTCTGCTACAATTGCAGCCATCATGAGTTCCTCATCTTCGGAGGAGGAATCTTCGCAAAACTGTCGGGCCAAACTTCGACGGTGACTCATTTCGTCGTGGAGAGATGGCAGAGATATGGCGAAAGAGAAGTAGAAGAGGAGGCACGATCAGGATTGTGATAGATATGAGGGGTGATCATGTATTTATAGGGCTGAAACTAGCCATTGGAAAACTAGCCGTTGGAAACTAGCCGTTGGTAGTTATGAAATATTCTTTAAATATAGAATAAGGGAGATGTTTAGGGGAACTGCTGGAGTTGAGCAATTTTTAGGGAAGAATCTTTTTAAGGGAGTCCCCTGTTTTGAGATATAGGGGAGAAATTTTAGGGGAACTGTTGGACTTGCTCTAAAATGCATTTTTTTGAAGATGTAACTGTTTTACATCTTCAAATTTGCATCTTACTGTTGGACGTGATTTTAGAGGGACCAAATTTATCCAATTCGATTTCAGATGCTCTCGTTTCTTTTGGGTTAGTTTGAATTACATACCACACATGTCACGTGGTTTCAGATGCTCTCATCTCACCAAAATGACGCACCTGAACTCCAACAAGGCAAGAATCATCTGCTTTTCTCCGCCTAATTCCTGCGTGCCAGCACACAGCTGGGCAGCTCACAGCTAGGATCACACGACTCCAGCCCCCAAACCCAACGGCTCCGCAGTCCGCACCAACCCCTCCCCCTCGCCCCAACCGCCGCCCTCCTCGCCCCCACCGGAAGAGCTGCCCCCTCCCGCAGCCGGGCGGATCCCGCTAGGCGGAGGCGGAGATCCGGCAGCCGCCATGGCGGCGAGCGACGTGCCCATGAGCCCCGAGCTCGAGCAGATCGACGGCGAGATCCAGGACATCTTCCGTGCCCTACAGTGAGCCAGATCTCCCTACTTTTTTTTTGTTCGCCGCAGTGCTGCCGTTTCTTGAAACTTTTTAGGAGTAGCAATTTCGTTCGTGTCTGTTCTGCAAAAGTAAAAAAGAAGGTTTACTGGCATCAGATTTCGCATGCCCGTGCTCAGACTGTGGCTGGTTGCTTCCCGTGCTGGGTTGGTTGATTCTGAATTTCTTATGGGCGGTGGTTGTTTGCTGCAGCAATGGGTTCCAGAAGATTGACAAGATGAAGGACTCCAACAGGCAGTCCAAGCAGCTGGAAGAACTCACTGGGAAGATGAGGGAGTGCAAGCGGTAAGTCTTGTTATCGAACACTGCCATCGATGTTCCTACTTGATTATGCAATTTCAGATCTTCTGCGTGTGGCATGATGAAATTTTGCAACCTCTTTACCTGGAGAATGTACCGCTGCCGAGTTCTCATACCATGTCTTAATTCTAGTAAATATGCCGCGCAACTTCTTGCAGCTTAATCAAGGAATTTGATCGTGTACTCAAAGATGAGGAGAAAAGGAATACTTCTGAGGTCAACAAACAGCTAAATGACAAGAAACAATTTATGGTTGGTAGTTTCCTTCAATCGTGCCTTTGTTGTGTGATGTTGTTCCACACATGTATAATTTGTATCTTTGTGTGTTATGACAGATCAAGGAGTTGAATTCATATGTCACCATGAGGAAGACGTGAGTACACATTTTCTTTTCATGCTGTCTATAGATTTGAAGGATGTAATTTCGCAAAAAATCACTGATAAACCACATTTCTTGAATTTCATATATACACCTCCTGAAACTGCAATGTCTTCCATCCCATTGTAAATCTCTTGGTGCTAATAGATGTGCTCTTCGGTCGTCATGGTGTTGCAGGTACCAAAGTAGCCTTGGTAACAAGAGGATTGAACTATTTGATGCTGGTAATGACCAGGTAGCTGAAGATAATGTTCAAATGGCATCAGGTAAAATTAAGTAGTATAATTTTGTGTTATTATTAATCTTCTCATGAAATGTTAACATTCTCATCCAAGTACCTCATTATTTTTTGCAGAAATGTCAAATCAACAACTGATTGATTCTGGAATGAAACAAATGGACCAAACAGACCAAGCTATTGAGCGTTCGAAAATGGTGCACTGCAAACTTTCACTTTCTTTTGTTGTTCACTCTTTCATAAGGTATTTTTACAGGAGTCGGAACGAAAGGAAATTTACAGAAATTTGTTGTTGTAGGTTGTTGCACAAACTGTTGAAGTTGGAGCTCAAACTGCTACAACTCTAACACAGCAAGTAAGTTTTCTGGAACAATGAAATTGGATGTTTCTTGATCTCAAGTATGTTCTGAATGGTAGTTCGGAAACTATATTGCGCCCTTTTAGTGCCTAAGGAATAGTTCAACTGTGGTTCCTATTCCATTTCTCCATTTCAAGTATATTCACAACACCTCTGTAAACCAAAGGCAACATCCCTCCAGTTCCTTTATACTCAAGGAACTGTAAGGTGTATTGATCAATCCTATTTTCCAGAGAAAACCGCAAAACCAAAACCAGTGGATCTGTTTAAACTGGAGACTGTTTTCAGGATAGCTTTGTAAAACCCAAGTAGGATGTGTAAACCTTACTTAAAGAATCTTGTTTATCGCTCTGTTATAAGTTGTGGTTTGAAGTTCAGCTTTTATGAGCTTTACCTACCAATGGTGCCATACGCTAGTTCTCATAAGTTATCTATCATTTTTCAGACTGACCAAATGAAGAGAATTGGCAATGAGCTAGATTCCGTTCACTTCTCATTGAAGAAGGCTAGTCAAATGGTGAAAGAGATTGGTCGTCAGGTTCTCTCTCCCTGTCCTTACGTGTCTTTGTTTGGTATATGTGAAGAGGCAATGGCTGAGACTTGCAATATCTGTTGTCGCAGGTTGCAACTGACAAATGCATCATGGGGTTTCTGTTTTTGATAGTTTGTGGTGTGATTGCGATCATTGTTGTCAAGGTATGATATGCACTGTGTTAGTATTTGTATTGGGTATGAGTAGGATTAGTTGTTTTAGAGGCTGTGGCTGGTTAAGGAACAAGCCCTCCATGCTTACATGTTCAACTAAAAGTCAAGTTCCTCTAGAGAATGGAAATACGTGTACTGTCAGTTGAGTTAGCTGCTGCAATTAGCTCGTTTCCTGACAAGAGTATACATTGGAGATAAAATGTCGGATGAAAAAGTGGGGATAATGAAATTCTGTGCACATTCAGTGGTGGATTCAGCCGCTGCACTTAGCTAATTTCGTGATAAGAGGATGCAGAGAAAATGTCCAATGAAAAAGTGGGGACAACTTAGTCAGTAAAGTCAGAACAAAATGAGTTTGCATCAATTTTGGGAAATAAAGGAGGCAAAGCAAAATCCCCTTTGGTAGTTTGGTGGAGATAAAAATGACTCCTGCGCCTATCTAAATTCTTGATAAGAATATGGTTGGAGATAAAGAGTCCCGTGACACGTGTCATCGCATGCATACTTGCTTTGTCCCAAATTGGCAAAACAAAATTTGATTGATTTTGATTTTACAACACTTGTTTTCCTACTTGCAAATGATAATCTGACCTCGTCTTTCTCCCAGATCGTCAACCCGCATAACAAGAGTATCCCAGACATCCCGGGACTGGCGCCTCCTGCACCTCCTGCGCAGAACCGGAAACTGCTATCCGTAGATCCTTTCAGAATGCTCTGAGCATTCGGGAATGGAAAGTCTCGTGCCGTGCAGGTCTCTTGCTCTGAAGCCGAAAACACACGATGTAACTGTTCCATTGGTGCTTTCTTGTACATTATCCCCGTATGTAATTTTCTTTGATTGGTTCATTCTTTCCACATTGGTTGCTGTTAGCTTCGGATTGTTAGTAGCACTTCGGTTGTGTGGTCTTTAAATTGCCTGGCTTTCTTGGTTGTGTACATGCGTCAGTGGTGACCAGTGAGAGTTATGCGATAAATGTTTGCTCGTATACCTTCCTAAAACCAGCCGAGTCTATTCATTATGAGCATGTGAATGTTGTCCATCCATTATCCTGGTCTTGTGAGCATGTTTCAGTAATTCATTTTGCTGCTGAAATGCCTTGTCAGATCCCAGTTCTGGTGGCAAGATCTGACGAGTATAAGTGTAAATCGAAGAAGAAATCGGGGATAAGCTGGCTGAATCAAGGTGCCAGATTTGTATTAAAGTATTTGTAATGTATATATGTTCTAGGACTAGGTATTGGGGAATAATTCTTGATACTTATTCAACCACAACCTGGCTGTTATATAGGTCCAACTTTAACTTAAGGTGAAAGTAACGAAAATTGCTTTTGGTGGCCGAGCTCCATGGAGGTCGGTTTTTAAAAAATTCAAAATTCATATTTTTACATTTCAAAAAAATCTGAAAAAACATACAGATATACATGGAGGTGTAAAACACATGTGTGTAAATTTTCAGGATGAAATACGTTGAAATGAGGGCTGTGCAAAAAAAAAACCGAGGCCTTTTGGCACATGATTGTTCATCCCCCAAAGTCCACGAATTTATTTATTTTTGCACAAATCGCATTTCAAGGTATTTCATCCTGAAATTTTACACACATACACATCACATCCTTGCATACTTGTACAGTTTTTTTTAAACTAAAATGTTTGGATTTTGAATTTTTCAAACATTTCGGCCTCCATGGAGGCCGAGCTCCAAAACGCCCCACTATATAGTTCTTGTGTCTTGAGCAATCTCAAGCCGTCGAGCGAGGTTTAACCCGAGCGCTGATGGCCATCCGATTCCACAAACCATTTTCAGAACTGATACAGCTAACTGAAGAAACTCGACGTTTTGTGGTTCAGGTTCTGACATGCTTGCTCCCTGAAGTACATTCATTTTGTTGCTGAATGGTTGCAGCTGCATATAGCAGCTTTACATAGATATATTCAAGTAGTCCTACAAGCGACAGCAGCCATATTACATAATTAGACAGCAAGCTCTCTTGCATGCCATGTGGGGATGAACAAACATGTGTGTTCGATCTCTAGTGCCCACCACATTCCTAAACCCTAAACCCCAAGCCAATGAAATGGTTAGTTGACGGGCGGATGCAATTACAGGGGAGGCATTGCTGAGGGTCGCACATCCTCCTCTTCCAACAGTAGATCGCTGAAAATGGGATCAGCAAGGCAATCTCTAGCAGAACTGCACGAGGAAAGCCGTTTCTTGAACGACCGGAGCTCTCTCTCGTCTGTGGAGTTGCACGCCTAGCAAAGTGTTCATAGAGTTAGAGAATCTGGCAAATTTGACCTCCCGGGATTAACAAAACCGATGTGAATTCCTGAGTGGTCAGAAAAGTAGCGACTCACCTCGTATTTCTTCTGTAGCACAATATCCACAAGGTAAATAAGCCAGACGGCATTTGTCTTTGGGAAGCTGCAATAACACAGGTACATGATCAGCACATGTCATGTCAGCAAATTTTTCAGTTCAGAAGAAATAGCTAATTAATTTGTAATTCCTATCCTGAGCATTTTTTTTTGTTCCATTTGATAGTTAATTATGCATTTATGCACAATATTTTTGCAACTGAAGAACCAAGATGGTCATTTATGTTCCATTACAAACAAGGAAGAATTTTGGCGACGAAAAGTCTGCTGTGATATGCAAATTTACCTGCCTTCCCAGCATTCCTTGGTAATTTGTTTCATCTTGCGATAAGTTTCTGCCTGCATATATGAGAACCATGCATTACAATAGCTCAAAAGGGTTTATCATGGTAATCTGAATATTAATCATCTGAAAACCTGCTTGTCTCCTTTTGGTCCTTTAAATAAGTCAGGGTCCTCAGACAGGTCAAGAAAGAGAATGGCATTCCCTACAGATTGACATTACAAAGGTAAAAGATTATCAAGGTATCAGAAACATACGGGGAGCCATACGTCTTCAATGTTCTATCATCACATTGCTTTAGGGGAAGGCTATTGCATTTGATATACTCCCTCCATCCGAAAAAGCTTGTCCCAAACTTGTCCCTCAAATGGATGTATCTAGCACAAACTTGTCCCAAACTTTGTCCCTACAGAGGAACAAGTTTTTTCGGACGGAGGGAGTACAACTTCAAACTTTTTATGAAGCCAATGTTATCCTGGTGACTGGTTCTAAACATGTTATCCTGGTGATGCCCACTTCGTTCATGAATTTCAACTGCATTATGCAGTCAAACGTTGTATTTGTAAGACCCATTAGGGGAACAAGGGATACTGGGTCCAGCAAGTATTTGTAAATTTCATTTTACTATTGTACAATTTGGCTTTCCTATGGCCGAGATAGTAGTATGATTCTCACAGCTCGCAAATGTATTAGAAAAACTTAACCGATTTCACTTTTTTGCATAGTTCTAGGAAACTTAATCCATATCATAATGTAAATCACAGAGCAATCAAAAATTGAACAAAGAGAATAAGCACAGTGTAGTTCTAGGAATCCTAATCCATATCAAAAGGTAGATTGCAGAGCAGTCAAAAATTGCACGAAGAAAATAAGCACAATGTATTCTGACCAAAAAGTCAATGTAAGCACCTGTATTGATCCGAGAAAGAGTGAAGTCAATTATGGAGATGGTCAAACCAAAAGTTCTAGCACGAATCCTCTTCCCTTGAAGAGTGATGCTCATTGTATGATCCTTGTTTGACATTTCATCACGAGCCAAAAGAATATTACCCCTGCCATGCACCTTATGGTGGTAAGTGACCATTAATAGCTAACACTGCATATCAACGAGAAAGAATAAAGTGGAATCCTAGGCTAGACATGAATGAGAAGCAGCATTGAAAGGACAAACCAATGCAAATCTCGATGTTCAAATTCGCAGGCACTCTCAGCTACAGCTAAGGAGGCAGTAACCTGCATCAAGGATGTTAATTTAGTTATGCTAGCAACTTTGTAGTTCAAGTAGAATGTAGTTTAGGAAAGGCCAAGTGCATACTTGAAGCAGTAGACTGCGAGCCTCATTATAGTCGAGTAAAGCGAATTTTTCAAGGTCTCTTCCACCGTCTGCTTGTACAAAGATAATATAATGCTGAAACAAAAATCACATGTGTGAGGGTAGGTAATTAAGGAAGCATGGTTCTCAGTCCTCACTGATGCGCCAACACGAGTAAATGATAAGTGGTCTATTTGATCTAAATTCTTACCTGATCGTTTGAAAAGTCCTTTGGATGATCATTCTCAGATTCATGTTTGGAATCCCAATCTTCCCAAGCACTAATCAGTGAAGGGTCATATGGTCCCTTACAAACCCAAAAGCTGCAAATACGCAAAAGTGAGGACCATTTATGATTTCATACTAACTGTTATGCATGATCCTGCACAGACAGAATCAAACATCTTACATGTTGTATCACATAGGCTTCATCAATTTTTTGTGGTTCTAGAAAACACCGAGTTGTAACATTTTAAAGGGATATAACATACAAATTCTTCAGACGAGTGCTATGGTATGTTTGGATGGTGGCCAAAACCCGCCACACCAATTCTTTGTTCTGCCAATACTTCTTTGTCTACCCTAGTTCATTTTTCTTTCCAAGGCTGGCCAACTTATGGGCAAGCAAAAGCTTCACCGCATTTTGGGTAGCCAACTAAGTAGTAGGGCAAGCCTGGGCTCAAACATACCACCCTATATGTGTAGTAATTCTGGTAAAAGAAACGTGTGCAGTAAATATGTGCGCATTTTTTTCCACGGAAAGGGACATACTCTTTAGTTTCAATGAAGCCATCGCATGAATGGTCTTTTCCTTTATCTCCCTGGTCCGTTCTCAAATTATTTAGTGTTAGACAAAGCAAAGCTTCCTCAAGTACTTCTTCCGATTTCTACAAAACAGAACCATCTAATGAGTAGCACAACATTTCAGAGTTGAGAACAACACAAATGAATGAAATAAACCTTCTGGGTCTCTCCATTGACCAATGAATCCCCATCGAAGGGTACCACTTTACAGACAGTGCTTCCAGCCCTGTAGGCCTCGCCATAAGTTCCTTCACCAAGCTTCACTATGCTGTCTAACTTGCTGCTTTCACAAATATCTTTGTCAATTGATAAATAAAAGCAACAGTGCAGGTAAAAAAATTAACTCATTTTAACATGTTATGACAAACTGATCTTTTTTCAGTTGCCCAAAAAACAGAGTAACGACAAATTTATGTGGAAGGTTGAAATACCTACCAGTAAGCAGAAAAAACATCTGCTAAAGTAGCTGGTGCAGATTGCCTGCAAACCATGAGAAGTTGTGCAAAGGCAGTCAGAGCTTCACCACTTGATGAGGGAATGCTGGTGCGGGGGGGTTCCTCAATGTTAAGCTCACTAAAGGACGTGACAATGCTGGTTTCGCCTGCAATGTTCTTTGTACTCTCATTAGTGTATCCTGAAAGGATTGTCCTTCTTGTTGGGTGCATCCCTGACCCTCTGTCCTTTTCAGGTGTCCTATAACCTTTTTCAGGATAGTTTTCTGTACTGCAGTTACTGATGACTGATGGGATAAGTGGGGTCTCCATGATATCAAACAATTGATTGGATGCTGCACATCTTGCAAGCTTGAAGATTTTCCACCTCTCCAATATTGCAGGCAGATCATGCACAATGAGACTCTGCTCCATCCCTCCTGCCCATGTGCCAAAGTTCTTGGGCGAAGGGCTCTCTTCCATCAGCTCAAAAGCATCGACTTCTTCAAAATAAGCCTTTTCTTTACTCAAGTCGGGTGGCCCTCCAAGAGGTTTTTTCTGATAAAAGAGAAGCAAGCTTAGAAGGCAAACAACTTTAACATTATCAGTAAGTACGCCTGAAAAATGTTAGCCGCACCACTCTGTTACACGGTTTTGGTGGTCGTTTGAGTGCTCTGCAGAGTTTCTGTTGAGGCTGAAGATTTGTCCCGGGTGCAAAAAATATACTTTCCCGCCCTCTATCAAGTTTCACCAAACAATGTCAGAGGTAAAAAGAGATCTATAGCACTAAATTTCAGTAATTAAAATGGGGAAAATCCTCACGAAGCAAACAAAGGAGACAATGCACATGGAAACAAACACTCTCCACCCTCATGTATTCTATTGTGAATGACATGTTACAGGCTGAGAGAATGCCAGGTTTAGCTTACTACACTCCAATTTGGTTGATGCAGCAAAATGCTAACAGGAAGTAAGCCTGACTCAGTTGAGTGGGGGAGTGAATGCACAATCAGACCCAGGTTCAAGATGCAAATTAGGGTCCTAATTCTTCTCTATCAACAGAACATGTAGTTCCTCCTGCAAGTTCCTTCAAAAAAACTCCCGCCGTCCCATAATATAAGAGCGTTTTTTACACTAGTGTAGTGTAGTGTAAAAAATGCTCTTATATTTTGGGACGGAGGGAGTACTAACGAAATTTATTTCAAAAGAACACACAACATACTTTCAGTTCAAGAGCATAATTTTCTGCAACAAAACAAAATGATTGCACCAAAAGTTTGAATCTTCATAGTTTATGCTGCCTCGGTCGCTAAAAGTTATCTTGTTTCAAAAAGGCCCATAAAACTAGCTTACTTTTGCCACTTAAGTAATTTTCACCGTCAGTTAAACAGTAGTGATGACATCCCAAGTACCTAAGACTTGCTCCGCAGCTTAAATATCAAAACGTCAGAAAATCAAGGTAATTTCGAAGACCACTATAATGACACATACATAACAACAGAATTCATGGAACAAAAGAGGTTAAAAAGGCATTTTTCTCCTTTTAGACTAAAGCCACTGTAAATAAGGTGGAAGTCTCCTTAAGACAAGTGTAAAACTAGTGATATAAGGGGGGTCCCACGTAGCAAAGCAATTTAACAGTTGCCAGCTTCAGGTTGAGAAAAGGCACTTGAGATATCAATGACAGCAAAGTCTCTAAAACGTCTAATATTTTTTTGCAGAGGGAGTACTTACTACATAAGATGCATTGATTCGCTAGCATTGCAGCTTGAAACACATCAACTTTTGGATTCGAACACCACAGAACCACATCAGAAAGAGATGGAAGGGGATTGCTAAAGGGAAAAACGAGAATGAAAACCTTAATCACATGCTAACTCATATGAAGGGCTTGCTTTGTCTAGCTTCACTACTGAATTATTCACTGACAGAACCGACTCCACTCCTGGGACGAACAAGCCTTTCAGAAGGCCAGAAGGCTTCCCTTATAAGCTAGCCTCCTCACCTAAGGTTCGGAGGTTGTTTCGTCGCCTACGTGGAAAAATACAAAAGTTGGCAGTACAGACAGGGTAGAGTACTGAATTGAACTCATTTACTACTTCCTTGTGGTACTAGTACTGACAAGACACAAAGATAAAACACAAGCAAGGACAAACTGAATACTCTTTTCATCGAGGAATAATGAGAGAACAGCTTATGCGATTGGTCGTGCGTACGTGTTCACGAGGGAAAACGAAATGAATAAGACAAGACCACAATCATTATAATATCCAGCAAAAATGAAAGAAAAAAACTTGTACTGTAAAAAAAGTTGAAAGGGAGCGGTAATAAAATTTTAGCTTGGCATGGAGCTAGGCACGACTAAAGGTGGATAATGACCGGAGGCAGCACTGAATCACGGCAGATCAAGGCTTCCAACACAGGCCAACGACCGAACACTGAAGCACAACCACAAAATGCAGCGAAATGACCGAGACGCACCTGATGGAGAGCGACCGGTTCCAGCTGGTCCGCTTGACCGGCGCGAAGCTCGGCCGGTTCTCGACAGCCGCCGCGAAGCCGCCTCTCCTGAGCGCAGCAACAACAAAAAAACACGGCGGGATCAGCGAAACCCTAGGACCGACCAAATCCCCCCTCGCCCGCCGCCGGGCGGCCCCGACACTTACGCGTCCGCGCTCCTCTGCCTCGACGCCTCCTGCGCCCGGCGGCGCTCGTACACCGCGCCGATGCGAGGCCCGCCGCCGCCGCTGGCCAGGATCTCCGCCCACGCGTCGCCGCCGCCGCCGCCGCGAGCGCCTGCGGGAGAGAGAGAGAGAGAGAGAGAGAGAGAGAGAGAGAGAGAGAGCGGCCGGGTTAGTGAGGGAGGCCGTAGAGGGCGGGCGGGCGCGGCCAGGGCTCGAGGTTCGTACCTTCCCGTGCCGCCACGGCCATGGGGCCTCGTCAGAGGGGACTGCGGTGTGTGGAACGCAGAGCGGAAGACGAAGTTTTAAGGGCGGAGCGAGCGAGTTTGAATTTTGAGTTTGGACTTCTCCGGCCGTTGCGGTGCCTCGGGACCCAACACGTGCGTGCTGGCTACTGCTTATATGTTCCAAAACACTCTTTCAGGAGCGGGCGTCTCAACGTTCCATCCTAATCTTTCTCTCCTTCCTGATTTTAATTTTAAGGTGGGCCTAGAAAAATTCTCCTCTATCTCCCTTCTATTTTAACGTACCCCTCCCCCTTAAAATTAGAGGGGAGAGTAAAGTTAGGATCAAGCATCGGAACGCCCGCTTGTGAAAGAGTGTTTTGGAACAGGGGCGATGCTAATCCGCGGGCAACATCGCTAGGTTAGATAAGGCAAGCACATCCAGCCACGCATTTCTTATAATCAAGAGGAAGGAGAGATAAGGGGAGAAATTGAAGAGAGATTAATGTCTACTACGCAAGTTTATTCTTGTAGACACGCGTTAGGCCTCCAAACGCAGAGTTTTGTAGGACAGTAGCAATTTTCTCTTAAGTGGATAGCCTAAGGTTTATCAATTCGTGAAAGATGTGCCGTGGACTAAGCTGGAATTTGCAAACATTTTATTCAACAGGAGAAGACAAGGTAAAATGGGCTCTTTATTAGTTCAGAAATTATTCATATGAGAGTCACTCAACATTTTCATCGTGGTCTTCTCCTCGGTACAACTCAAATAAAAGAAAAAGAAATTCAGACAAACAGACTGAAATATTTTGGAGTTTTTGTTTTTCTTGAACAGACAAATAAAAGAGAAAAACAAAAACGAGAAAAATTATTTACACGGGAAAGCTCCCAACAAGTAAAAGAAGAATAAGGAAATCTTTTTGGGTTTTCTTTTTTAATGCTACTACTAAGCATGCATAGAAAGTAAATTACCACAACTAATTTATTTTTTTGGTTTTTCTAAAGTTTTTCAAACACACAAGAAGAAAGTAAGAAAATAAATCTAAGCATGGATGATACAATGAAAAAGTGTGAACACCGACGAATGAAATGATATGTGGGAACATGAATATAAAGTCGGTGGAAAACACGTACTCCCCCCTCGGTGAGGCCGGCATTGGCAACATATTGGGTGAACTCCTGAAGAATTCCAACCTCTTCTAGGAACGGGGTGTGCAGTCATTCGCACGGCCGTACCTCCGCCAACCTTCGAGGATGGAGATCACTGTCAGAAGATTCCCCAATAACACTCTTGGAGTTCTTCTTAGAGCCAAACTTCCTAAAGATATTCATGTCCGCGTACAATTTTCTGAAAATAAAAAATTTTGGGGTGACAAAAATTTATCAACAAAACTTTATAAAATTGATAGCAACTACTCGTAGGGATACATAGAGGCCATAGCAAGCATTCAAACTACTTAGAACACTAAAAATTTAACATGCAAGCTCATCTACAGCAGCACCAAGAGTAGCTAATTATTGCAAATATAAACCACTAAAACAAAAACTAATTGGACAAACGGTGGAGTCACATACCAAGCAACAATCTCCCGAAACAGTTTCGAAAACGGAGCTTCGAGCAAAGAGATCGAAATCCGCGGGTTTGAGAGCAAGAACACAGGAGAGAGAGCAATGGAGTTTTTTTTCTGGAGGTAAGTGGTGATGTGGGATGAAGAGGTAAATGAGGGGCCCCACGTGGGGACCACAACCCACCAGGGCGCCTAGGGGTCCTGGCGCGCCCAGGTGGGTTATGCCCACCTGGTGCACCTCCCTCTGATATTATTTGCACCAGAAATTCAGAAATATTCAGAAAAAATCGTACTAAATTTTCAGAGCATTCCGAGAACTTTTATTTTTGGGTCTTTTTTGCACTGGAAATTCAGAAAACAGACAAAACATGGCATTTTATTTTATTTAACTAATAAAAACAGAAAACAAAAAGTAGGGACAGAAGGCAGTGCTTACTAAATTCATCAACTTCATACCGTTCAAAAATGATTCATTAATAAGGTTGATCAGGTCTTATTAACAAACATTTTCGATTAGCATGAAACCAAAGAACTTTCGTAAATCACTAAGTTACCTCAATGGGGATATGAATGTCCCCAACAATAAGCATTTCATATTTCTTTTTGACAGTAGGTAGAGGTATTTGAAAACTTCCAATAGTGATTGTCGGAGATTTTTCAATAACATTAATACCATTCACTTGGAATTGTTTCTTCAAAAAGTGCATTGTATGCTCATTACCATTAATATGAAAAGTGATCTTACTTTTATTGCAATCAATAACAACCCCTGTAGTGTTCAAGAAGGGTCTATCAAGGATAATCGACATGTTGTCGTCCTTGGGCATCTCAAGTATAACAAAGTCAGTCAAAATAGTAACATTAGCAACAATAACGGACACATCCTCACAAATACCGATAGGTATGTGATACATCTCCAACGTATCTATAATTTTTTATTGTGTCATGCTATTATATTATCCATCTTGGATGTTTATGGGCTTTATTATGCACTTTTATATTACTTTTGGGACTAACCTATTGACCCAGAGCCCAGTGCCAGTTCCTGTTTTTCCCCTTGTTTCAGTGTTTCGCAAAAAAAGAATATCAAACGGAGTCCAAACGGAATGAAACCTTCGGAAAAGTTATTTTTGGAAAGAAAGCAATACGGGAGACTTGGAGTGCACGTCAGGGGATCAACGAGGAGGGCACGAGGCAGGGGGGCACCCCCCCCCACCTAGGCGCGCCCTCCACCCTCGTGGGCCCCTTGTGGCTCCCATGACGTATTTCTTCCGCCTATATATATCCATATACCCTAAAACCTTCAGGGAACAGAATAGATCGGGAGTTCCGCCGCCGCAAGCCTCTGTAGCCACCAAAAACCTCTCGGGACCCTGTTCCGGCACCCTGCCGGAGGGGGGATCCCTCACCGGTGGCCATCTTCATCATCCCGGCGCTCTCCGTGACGAGGAGGTAGTAGTTCACCCTTGGGCCGAGGGTATGTACGTCTTGTAATGGATTATAGTTGGATCTTATGTGTTTGATCTCTCTCTCTCGTGTTCTTGATTTGGCACGACCTTGATGTATCGCGAGCTTTGCTATTATAGTTGGATCTTATGATGTTTCTCCCCCTCTACTCTCTTGTAATGGACTGAGTTTCCCCTTTGAAGTTATCTTATCGGTTTGAGTCTTTTAATGATTTGAGAACACTTGATGTATGTCTTGCGTGGGATACCCATGGTGACAATGGGGTATTCTATTGATCCACTTGATGTATGTTTTGGTGATCAACTTGCGGGTTCCGCCCGTGAACCTATGCATAGGGGTTGGCACACGTTTTCGTCTTGATTCTCCGGTAGAAACTTTGGGGCACTCTTTAAGGTTCTATGTGTTGGTTGAATAGATGAATCTGAGATTGTGTGATGCATATCGTATAATCATACCCACGGATACTTGAGGTGACATTGGAGTATCTAGGTGACATTAGGGTTTTGGTTGATGTGTGTCTTAAGGTGTTATTTTACTACGAACTCTAGGGCTGTTTGTGACACTTATAGGAATAGCCCAATGGATTGATCGGAAAGAATAACTTTGAGGTGGTTTCGTACCCTACAATAATCTCTTCGTTTGTTCTCCGCTATTAGTGACTTTGGAGTGACTCTTTGTTTCATGTTGAGAGATAGTTATATGATCCAATTATGTTATTATTGTTGAGAGAACTTGCACTAGTGAAAGTATGAGCCCTAGGCCTTGTTTCCTAGCATTGCAATACCGTTGATGCTCACTTTTATCACTTGCTACCTTGCTGTTTTTATATTTTCAGATTACAAAAACCTATATCTACTATCCATATTGCACTTGTATCACCATCTCTTCGCCGAACTAGTGCACCTATACAATTTACCATTGTATTGGGTGTGTTGGGGACACAGGAGACTCTTTCTTATTTGGTTGCAGGGTTGCTTGAGAGAGACCATCTTCATCCTACGCCTCCCACCGATTGATAAACCTTAGGTCATCCACTTGAGGGAAATTTGCTACTGTCCTACAAACCTCTGCACTTGGAGGCCCAACAACGTCTACAAGAAGAAGGTTGCGTAGTAGACATCAGTATGGCAGTTGATTTGTCAGCCATTTGCAAAGATATTTCAGTAGGCGTGAGTTTATTCAAATCAAGTCTTTTATATAAAGAGAAAGGCATAACACTAACACCTGCTCCTAAATCACACAAAGCAGTTTTCACATAATTCCTTTTGATAGAGCAAGGTATAGTTGGTATTCCCGGATCTCCAAGTTTTTTAGGTACTCCATCTTTGAAAGTATAATTAGCAAGCATAGTGGAGATTTCAACTTCCGGTATTTTTCTCTTATTAGTGATGATGTCTTTCATATACTTTGCATAAGGGGGCATTTTCAAGATATCAGTCAAGCCAGTACGCAAAAAGACTAGCCTCAGCATTTCAGCAAAGCATTCAAATTATTCATCATCTTTCTTTTTAGTTGACTTGGGTGGAAAAGGCATAGGTGTTTGAACCCACAGTTCTCTTTCTTTACCGTGTTTTCTAGCAACAAAGTCTCTTTTGTCATATCTTTTATTGTTAGGTTGTGGGTTATCAAGATCAACAGGTGGTTCTATCTCAACATCATTATCTGGTTCTTTTTCATTATTTGGTTGAGTGTCTTCATGAACCTCATCATTATCTTTTTCATTATCACTAGGTGAGTGTTCATTATTGAGTTTCAACATCTGACATAGAAGTTTCATTATTATTATCAGGAGGTTTCTCTATTTCAGGTTCACTAGAAGTGTGCTAAGTCCTATCATTTTTCTTTTTCCTTTTATTTTTAGAAGGACTAGGTGCAGTGGTGTTGTTCCTTTGTGAATCCTGTTCAATTCTTTTTGGGTGTCCCTCAGGATAAAGTGGTTCCTGAGTCATTTTACCTCGTCTAGTTGCAACTCTAACAGTAAAGTCATGCATATTATAATTCATTTCATCGAGTAATTCTCTTTGTGATTTAGCAACTTGTTCTAACTGAGTTTGAACCATAGAAGCATGTTTTCCAACACCTCTAACATCATTTGAGATTCTAAGTAACAAGTCACTCAAGCGAGCAATCATATCAGAATTGTATTTCAATTGTTTCATAACATTTGCATTGAAGTGATCTTGTTTTCTAATATAGTTTTCAAACTCATAAAGGCATTGGCTAGGGTGCATATTGTGAGGATTGTCATTATCATTGAACTTCATAAGAGAATTTACCTCTACCATCTTAGGCATTGGTGGTGTATTAAGCCCATGTATTTCTTCAATAGGAGGTAAATTTTTAACATCTTCAGCTTTAATACCTTTTTCCTTCATAGATTTCTTTGCCTCTTGCATATCTTCAGGACTGAGATATAATATACCCCTATTCTTCTGAGTGGGTTTAGGTGGCGGTTCAGGAAGAGTCCAATCATCATAATTTTTCAATATGTTATTCAATAATTCTTCAGCTTGTCCAACAGTTCGTTCCCTGAAAACACAACCAGCACAACTATCTAGGAAGTCCCTAGAAGCATCGGTTAGTCCATTATAAAAGATATCAAGTATTTAATTTTTCTTAAGAGAATGATCAAGCAAAGCATTAAGTAACTGGCAAAGCCTCCCCCAAGCTTGTGGGAGACTCTCTTCTTTAGTTTGCACAAAGTTAAATATTTCCTATAAGGCAGCTTGTTTTTTATGAGCAGGGAAATATTTTTCAGAGAAGTAATAAATCATATCCTAGGGATTATGCACACAACTAGGAGCAAGAGTATTGTACCAAGCTTTAGCATCACCCTTTAGCATCACCCAAAGCACAATAGTTGCCGTGTGCGGTGCCCCCCTCCACAGTTTACTCCTCCGGTCATAGTGTCGTAGTGCTTAGGCGAAGCCCTGCGCGGATCAACTCACCATCACCGTCACCACGCCGTCGTGATGACAGAACTCTCCCTCAACCCTTTGCTGGATCAAGAGTTCGAGGGGCGTCATCGAGCTGAACGTGTGCAGAACTCGGAGGTGCCGTACGTTCGGTGCTTGATTGGTCGGAACGAGAAGAAGTTCGAATACATCAATCGTGTTGTCAAACGCTTCCGCTTTCGGTCTACGAGGGTACGTAGACACACTCTCCCCCTCTTGTTGCTATGAATTCCTAGATAGATCTTGCGTGAGTGTAGGATTTTTTTGAAATTGCATGCTACGTTCCCCAATAGTGGCATCCGAGCTAGTCTATGCATAGATGATATGCACGAGTAGAACACAAAGAGTTGTGGGCGGTGATCGTCATACTGCTTACCACCAATGTCTTATTTTGATTTGGCGGTATTGTTGAATGAAGCGGCCCGGACCAACCTTACATGACCACGTTCATGAGACCGGTTCCACCGATAGACATGCAACTAGTTTTGCATAAAGGTGGCTGGCGGGTGTCTGTTTCTCCAACTTTAGTTCAATCGAATTTTACTACGGTCGGTCCTTGTTGAAGGTCAAAACAACAAACTTGATAAATCACCGTTGCGGTTTTGATGCGTAGGTAAGAACGGTTCTTGCTAGAAGCCCATAGCAGCCACATAAAACTTGCAACAACAAAGTAGAGGATGTCTAACTTGTTTTTGCAGGGCATGTTGTGATGTGATATATATGGTCAAGACATGATGTGATATACGTTATTGTATGAGATGATCATGTTTTGTAAAAGTTATCGGCAACTGGCAGGAGCCTTATGGTTGTCACTTTATTGTATGAAATGCAAACACCATGTAATTGCTTTACTTTATCACTATGCATTGGCGATAGTTGTAGAAGCAATAGTTGGCGAGACGACCACGATGCTACGATGGAGATCAAGGTGTCAAGCCGGTGACGATGGAGATTATGATGGTGCTTTGGAGATATAGATCAAAGGCACAAGATGATGATGGCCATATCATGTCACATATTTCAATTGCATGTGATGTTTATCTTTTATGCATCTTATTTTTCTTAGTACGCCGGTAGCATTATAAGATGACCCCTTACTAAAATTTCAAGGTATAAGCGTTCTCCCTGAGTATGCACCATTGCGATAGTTCGTCATGCTGAGACACCACGTGATGATCGGGTGTGATAAGCTCTACGATCACATACAACGGGTGCAAGACCGTTTTGCACATTCGGAATACTCGGGTTAAACTTGACGAGCCTAGCATGCACAGACACGGCCTCGGAACACTGGAGACCGAAAGGTCGAACGTGAATCATATAGTAGATATGATCAACATAGAGATGTCCACCATTGAAAACTACTCCATCTCACGTGATGATCGGACATGGTTTAGTTGATATGGATCATGTGATCATTTAGATGACTCGAGGGATGTCTAAGTGGGAGTTCTTAAGTAATATGATTAATTGAACTTAATTTATCATGAACTTAGTCCTAATAGTTTTTGCATATCTATGTTGTAGACCAATGGCCCGTGCTACCGTTCCCTTGAGTTTTAATGTGTTCCTAGAGAAAGCTAAGTTGAAAGATGATGGTAGCAACTACACAGACTGGGTCCGTAACTTGAGGATTATCCTCACTGCTGCACAGAAGAATTATGTCCTTGATGCACCGCTAGGTGTGCCACCCCCAGCAACTGCAGACGTTGTGAACGCCTGGCAGTCGCGTGTTGATGACTACTCGATAGTTCAGTGTGCCATGCTTTACGGCTTAGAATCGGGACTTCAAAGACATTTTGAACGTCATGGACCATATGAGATGTTCCAGGAATTGAAGTTAATATTTCAAGCAAATGTTCGAGTTGAGAGATATGAAGTCTCCAGCAAGTTCTATAGCTGCAAGATGGAGGAGAACAGTTCTGTCAGTGAACACATACTCACAATGTCTGGATATTATAACCAGTTGACTCAGCTGGGAGTTAATCTTCCAGATGATAGTGTTATTGACAGAGTTCTTCAATCACTACCACCAAGCTACAAAGGCTTCATGATGAACTATAATATGCAAGGGATGGATAAGACAATTCCCGAGCTCTTCGCTATGCTCAAAGTTGCGGAGGTAGAAATCAAGAAGGAGCATCAAGTGTTGATGGTCAACAAGACCACTAGTTTCAAGAAAAAGGGCAAAGGAAATAAGGGGAACTTCAAGAAGAATGGCAAGCAAGTTGCCACTCCCGGGAAGAAGCCCAAGTCTGGACCTAAGCCTGAAACTGAGTGCTTCTACTGCAAAGGGACTGGTCATTGGAAGCGGAACTGCCCCAAGTATTTGGCGGATAAGAAGGATGGCAAAATGAAAAAGGTATATTTGATATACATGTTATTGATGTGTACCTTACTAATGCTCGTAGTAGTGCCTGGGTATTTGATACTGGTTCGGTTGCTCATATTTGTAACTCAAAACAGGGGCTACGGATTAAAGGAAGATTGGCTAAGGACGAGGTGACGATGCACGTTGGGAATGGTTCTAAGGTCAATGTGGTCGCCATCGGCACGCTACCTCTACATCTACCTTCGGGATTAGTTTTAGACCTGAATAATTACTATTTGGTGCAAGCCTTGAGCATGAACATTATATCTGGATCTTGTTTAATGCGAGACAGTTATTCATTTAAATCAGAGAATAATGGTTGTTCTATTTATATGAGTAATATCTTTTATGGCCATGCACCTCTGAAGAGTGGTCTATTTTTTTGAATCTCGATTGTGGTGCTACACATATTCATAATATTGATGCCAAAAGATGCAAATTTGATAATGATAGTGCACCATATTTGTGGTACTACCGTTTAGGTCATATTGGTGTAAAGCGCATGAAGAAACTCCATGCGGATGGACTTTTGGAATCACTTAATTATGAATCATTTGATGCTTGCAAACCATGCCTCATGGGCAAGATGACTAAAACTCCGTTCTCCAGAACAATGGAGCAAGCCACTGACTTGTTGGAAATAATACATACCGATGTATGCGGTCCGATGAGTATTGAGGCTCACGGCGGGTATCGTTATTTTCTAACCTTCACAGATGATTTGAGCAGATATGGGTATATCTACTTAATGAAACACAAGTCTGAAATATTTGAAAAGTTCAAAGAATTTCAGAGTGAAGTGGAGAATCATCGTAACAAGAAAATAAAGTTTCTACGATCTAATCGCGGAGGCGAATATTTGAGTTACGAGTTTGGCCTTCATTTAAAACAATGTGGAATAGTTTCACAACACACGCCACCTGGAACACCACAGCGTAATGGTGTGTCCGAACGTCGTAACCCGTACTTTATTAGATATGGTGCGATCAGCTATGATGTCTCTTACCGATTACCACTATCATTTTGGGGTTATGCATTAGAGACATCTGCATTCACTTTAAACAGGGCACCGTCTAAATCCATTGAGACGGCACCGTATGAACTGTGGTTTGGCAAGAAACCTAAGCTGTCGTTTCTTAAAGTTTGGGGTTGTGATGCTTATGTGAAAAAGCTTCAGCCTGATAAGCTCGAACCCAAATCGGAGAAGCGCGTCTTCATAGGATACCCAAAAGAAACTATTGGGTTCACCTTCTATCACAGATCCGAAGGCAAGATCTTTGTTGCTAAGAATGGATCCTTTCTAGAGAAGGAGTTTCTCTCGAAAGTTTCTCTCGAAAGAAGTGAGTGGGCGAAAGTGGAACTTGATGAGGTAATTGTACCTTCTCTCGAATTGGAAAGTAGCTCATCATAGAAAACCATTCCCGTGATGCCTACACCAACTAGAGAGGAAGCTAATTATAATAATCATGAAACTTCAGATCAAGTTACTACCAAACCTCGTAGGTTAACCAGAGCATGTTCCGCACCAGAGTGGTACGGTAATCCTGTTCTGGAAGTCATGTTACTAGACCATGACGAACCTACGAACTATGAGGAAGCGATGATGAGCCCAGATTCCGCAAAATGGCTTGAGGCCATGAAACCTGAGATGGGATCCATGTATGAGAACAAAGTATGGACTTTGATTGACTTGCCCGATGACCGACAAGCCATAGAGAATAAACGGATCTTCAAGAAGAAGACTGACGCTGTTGGTAATGTTACCGTCTACAAAGCTTGATTGTCGCAGAAGGTTTTTGACAAGTTCAAGGAGTTGACTACGATGAGACTTTCTCACCCGTAGTGATGCTTAAGTCTGTCTGAATCATGTTAGCAATTGTCGCATTTTATGATTATGAAATCTGGCAAATGGCCATCAAAATTGCATTCCTTAATGGATTTCTTAAAGAAGAGTTGTATATGATGCAACCGTAAGGTTTTGTCGATCCTAAAGGTGCTAACAAAGTGTGCAAGCTCCAGAGATCCATTTATGGAATTGTGCAAGCATCTCAGAGTTGGAGCATCGCTTTGATGAGGTGATCAAAGCATATGGTTTTATACAGACTTTTGGAGAAGCCTGTATTTACAAGAATGTGAGTGGGAGCTCTGTAGCATTTCTAATATTATATGTGGATGACATATTGTTGATTGGAAATGATATATAATTTCTGCATAGCATAAAAGGATACTTGAATACAAAAATCAATGAAAGACCTCGATGAAGCTGCTTATATATTGGGCATCAAGATCTATAGAGATAGATCAAGACGCTTAATTGGACTTCCACAAAGCACATACCTTGATAAAGTTTTGAAGAAGTTCAAAATGATCCAGTCAAAGAAAGGGTTCTTGCCTGTGTTACAAGGTGTGAAGTTGAGTCAGACTCAATGCCCCACCATTATAGAAGATAGAGAGAAAATAAAAGTCATTCCCTATGCCTCAGCCATAGGTTCTATCATGTATGCTATGTTGTGTACCAGACCTGATGTGTGCCTTGCTATAAGTCTAGCAGGGAGGTACCAAAGTAATCCAGGAGTGGATCACTGGACAACGGTCAAGAACATCCTGAAGTACCTGAAAAGGACTAAGGATATGTTTCTCGTTTATGGAGGTGACAAAGAGCTCATCATAAATGATTACGTCGATGCTAGCTTTGACACTAATCCGGATGACTCTAAGTCACAAATCGGATACGTATTTATATTGAATGGTGGAGCTTTCAATTGGTGCAGTTCCAAGCAAAGCGTCGTGGCGGGATCTACGTGTGAAGTGGAGTACATAGCTGCTTCGGAAGCAGCGAATGAAGGAGTCTGGATGAAGGAGTTCATATCCGATCTAGGTGTAATACCTAGTGCATTTGGTCCAATGAAAATCTTTTGTGACAATACTGGAGCAATTTCCTTGGCGAAGGAATCCAGATTTCACAAAAGAACCAAACACATGAAGAGATGCTTCAACTCCATCCATGATCAAGTCAAGGAGGGAGACCTAGAGATTTGCAAAGTACATACGGATCTGACTGTGGCAGACCCGTTGACTAAGTCTCTTCCACGAGCAAAACATGATCAGCACCAAGACTCCATGGGTGTTAGAATCATTACAATGTAATCTAGATTATTGACTCTAGTGCAAGTGGAAGACTGAAGGAAATATGCCCTAGAGGCAATAATAAAGTTGTTATTTTATATTTCCTTATATCATGATAAATGTTTATTATTCATGCTAGAATTTTATTAACCGGAAACTTGATACACGTGTGGATACATAGATAAAATACAGTGTCCCTAGTAAGCCTCTACTAGACTAGCTCGTTAATCAAAGATGGTTCAGTTTCCTAACAATAGACATGTGTTATCATTTGATGAACGGGATCACATCATTAGGAGAATGATGCGATGGACAAGACCCATCCGTTAGCTTAGTATAATGATCGTTAAGTTTTATTGCTATTGCTTTCTTCATGTCATATACATATTCGGGACCCAACACGTGCGTGCTGGCTAGTGGCTACTGCTTATATGTTCCAAAACACTCTTTCAGGAGCGGGCGTCTCAACGTTCCATCCTAATCTTTCTCTCCTTCCTGATTTTAATTTTAAGGTGGGCCTAGAAAAATTCTCCTCTATCTCCCTTCTATTTTAACGTACCCCTCCCCCTTAAAATTAGAGGGGAGAGTAAAGTTAGGATCAAGCATCGGAACGCCCGCTTGTGAAAGAGTGTTTTGAAACAGGGGCGATGCTAATCCGCGGGCAACATCGCTAGGTTAGATAAGGCAAGCACATCCAGCCACGCATTTCTTATAATCAAGAGGAAGGAGAGATAAGGGGAGAAATTGAAGAGAGATTAATGTCTACTACGCAAGTTTATTCTTGTAGACACGCGTTAGGCCTCCAAACGCAGAGTTTTGTAGGACAGTAGCAATTTTCTCTTAAGTGGATAGCCTAAGGTTTATCAATTCGTGAAAGATGTGCCGTGGACTAAGCTGGAATCTGCAAACATTTTATTCAACAGGAGAAGACAAGGTAAAATGGGCTCTTTATTAGTTCAGAAATTATTCATATGAGAGTCACTCAACATTTTCATCGTGGTCTTCTCCTCGGTACAACTCAAATAAAAGAAAAAGAAATTCAGACAAACAGACTGAAATATTTTGGAGTTTTTGTTTTTCTTGAACAGACAAATAAAAGAGAAAAACAAAAACGAGAAAAATTATTTACACGGGAAAGCTCCCAACAAGTAAAAGAAGAATAAGGAAATCTTTTTGGGTTTTCTTTTTTAATGCTACTACTAAGCATGCATAGAAAGTAAATTACCACAACTAATTTATTTTTTTGGTTTTTCTAAAGTTTTTCAAACACACAAGAAGAAAGTAAGAAAATAAATCTAAGCATGGATGATACAATGAAAAAGTGTGAACACCGACGAATGGAATGATATGTGGGAACATGAATATAAAGTCGGTGGAAAACACGTACTCCCCCCTCGGTGAGGCCGGCATTGGCAACATATTGGGTGAACTCCTGAAGAATTTCAACCTCTTCTAGGAACGGGGTGTGCAGTCATTCGCACGGCCGTACCTCCGCCAACCTTCGAGGATGGAGATCACTGTCAGAAGATTCCCCAATAACACTCTTGGAGTTCTTCTTAGAGCCAAACTTCCTGAAGATATTCATGTCCGCGTACAATTTTCTGAAAATAAAAAATTTTGGGGTGACAAAAATTTATCAACAAAACTTTATAAAATTGATAGCAACTACTCGTAGGGATACATAGAGGCCATAGCAAGCATTCAAACTACTTAGAACACTAAAAATTTAACATGCAAGCTCATCTACAGCAGCACCAAGAGTAGCTAATTATTGCAAATATAAACCACTAAAACAAAAACTAATTGGACAAACGGTGGAGTCACATACCAAGCAACAATCTCCTGAAACAGTTTCGAAAACGGAGCTTCGAGCAAAGAGATCGAAATCCGCGGGTTTGAGAGCAAGAACACAGGAGAGAGAGCAATGGAGTTTTTTTCTGGAGGTAAGTGGTGATGTGGGATGAAGAGGTAAATGAGGGGCCCCACGTGGGGACCACAACCCACCAGGGCGCCTGGGGGTCCTGGCGCGCCCAGGTGGGTTATGCCCACCTGGTGCACCTCCCTCTGATATTATTTGCACCAGAAATTTAGAAATATTCAGAAAAAAATCGTACTAAATTTTCAGAGCATTCCGAGAACTTTTATTTTTGGGTCTTTTTTGCACTGGAAATTCAGAAAACAGACAAAACATGGCATTTTATTTTATTTAACTAATAAAAACAGAAAACAAAAAGTAGGGACAGAAGGCAGTGCTTACTAAATTCATCAACTTCATACCGTTCAAAAATGATTCATTAATAGGTTGATCAGGTCTTATTAACAAACATTTTCGATTAGCATGAAACCGAAGAACTTTCGTAAATCACTAAGTTACCTCAATGGGGATATGAATGTCCCCAACAATAAGCATTTAATATTTCTTTTTGACAGTAGGTAGAGGTATTTGAAAACTTCCAATAGTGATTGTCGGAGATTTTTCAATAACATTAATACCATTCACTTGGAATTGTTTCTTCAAAAAGTGCACTGTATGCTCATTACCATTAATATGAAAAGTGATCTTACTTTTATTGCAATCAATAACAACCCCTGCAGTGTTCAAGAAGGGTCTACCAAGGATAATCGACATGTTGTCATCCTTGGGCATCTCAAGTATAACAAAGTCAGTCAAAATAGTAACATTAGCAACAATAACGGACACATCCTCACAAATACCGATAGGTATGTGATACATCTCCAACGTATCTATAATTTTTTATTGTTTCATGCTATTATATTATCCATCTTGGATGTTTATGGGCTTTATTATGCACTTTTATATTACTTTTGGGACTAACCTATTGACCCAGAGCCCAGTGCCAGTTCCTGTTTTTCCCCTTGTTTCAGTGTTTCGCAAAAAAGGAATATCAAACGGAGTCCAAACGGAATGAAACCTTCGGAAAAGTTATTTTTGGAAAGAAAGCAATACGGGAGACTTGGAGTGCACGTCAGGGGATCAACGAGGAGGGCACGAGGCAAGGGGGCACCCCCCCCCCCACCTAGGCGCGCCCTCCACCCTCGTGGGCCCCTCGTGGCTCCCATGACGTATTTCTTCCGCCTATATATATCCATATACCCTAAAACCTTCGGGGAACAGAATAGATCGGGAGTTCCGCCGCCGCAAGCCTCTGTAGCCACCAAAAACCTCTCGGGACCCTGTTCCGGCACCCTGCCGGAGGGGGGATCCCTCACCGGTGGCCATCTTCATCATCCCGGCGCTCTCCATGACGAGGAGGTAGTAGTTCACCCTTGGGCCGAGGGTATGTACGTCTTGTAATGGATTATAGTTGGATCTTATGTGTTTGATCTCTCTCTCTCTCGTGTTCTTGATTTGGCACGACCTTGATGTATCGCGAGCTTTGCTATTATAGTTGGATCTTATGATGTTTCTCCCCCTCTACTCTCTTGTAATGGACTGAGTTTCCCCTTTGAAGTTATCTTATCGGTTTGAGTCTTTTAATGATTTGAGAACACTTGATGTATGTCTTGCGTGGGATACCCATGGTGACAATGGGGTATTCTATTGATCCACTTGGTGTATGTTTTGGTGATCAACTTGCGGGTTCCGCCCGTGAACCTATGCATAGGGGTTGGCACACGTTTTCGTCTTGATTCTCCGGTAGAAACTTTGGGGCACTCTTTAAGGTTCTATGTGTTGGTTGAATAGATGAATCTGAGATTGTGTGATGCATATCGTATAATCATACCCACGGATACTTGAGGTGACATTGGAGTATCTAGGTGACATTAGGGTTTTGGTTGATGTGTGTCTTAAGGTGTTATTTTACTACGAACTCTAGGGCTGTTTGTGACACTTATAGGAATAGCCCAATGGATTGATCGGAAAGAATAACTTTGAGGTGGTTTCGTACCCTACAATAATCTCTTCGTTTGTTCTCCGCTATTAGTGACTTTGGAGTGACTCTTTGTTTCATGTTGAGAGATAGTTATATGATCCAATTATGTTATTATTGTTGAGAGAACTTGCACTAGTGAAAGTATGAGCCCTAGGCCTTGTTTCCTAGCATTGCAATACCGTTGATGCTCACTTTTATCACTTGCTACCTTGCTGTTTTTATATTTTCAGATTACAAAAACCTATATCTACTATCCATATTGCACTTGTATCACCATCTCTTCGCCGAACTAGTGCACCTATACAATTTACCATTGTATTGGGTGTGTTGGGGACACAGGAGACTCTTTGTTATTTGGTTGCAGGGTTGCTTGAGAGAGACCATCTTCATCCTACGCCTCCCACCGATTGATAAACCTTAGGTCATCCACTTGAGGGAAATTTGCTACTGTCCTACAAACCTCTGCACTTGGAGGCCCAACAACGTCTACAAGAAGAAGGTTGCGTAGTAGACATCAGTATGGCAGTTGATTTGTCAGCCATTTGCAAAGATATTTCAGTAGGTGTGAGTTTATTCAAATCAAGTCTTTTATATAAAGAGAAAGGCATAACACTAACACCTGCTCCTAAATCACACAAAGCAGTTTTCACATAATTCCTTTTGATAGAGCAAGGTATAGTTGGTATTCCCGGATCTCCAAGTTTTTTAGGTACTCCATCTTTGAAAGTATAATTAGCAAGCATAGTGGAGATTTCAACTTCCGGTATTTTTCTCTTATTAGTGATGATGTCTTTCATATACTTTGCATAAGGGGGCATTTTCAAGATATCAGTCAAGCCAGTACGCAAAAAGACTAGCCTCAGCATTTCAGCAAAGCATTCAAATTCTTCATCATCTTTCTTTTTAGTTGACTTGGGTGGAAAAGGCATAGGTGTTTGAACCCACAGTTCTCTTTCTTTACCGTGTTTTCTAGCAACAAAGTCTCTTTTGTCATATCTTTTATTGTTAGGTTGTGGGTTATCAAGATCAACAGGTGGTTCTATCTCAACATCATTATCTGGTTCTTTTTCATTATTTGGTTGAGTGTCTTCATGAACCTCATCATTATCTTTTTCATTATCACTAGGTGAGTGTTCATTATTGAGTTTCAACATCTGACATAGAAGTTTCATTATTATTATCAGGAGGTTTCTCTATTTCAGGTTCACTAGAAGTGTGCTAAGTCCTATCATTTTTCTTTTTCCTTTTATTTTTAGAAGGACTAGGTGCAGTGGTGTTGTTCCTTTGTGAATCCTGTTCAATTCTTTTTGGGTGTCCCTCAGGATAAAGTGGTTCCTGAGTCATTTTACCTCGTCTAGTTGCAACTCTAACAGCAAAGTCATGCATATTATAATTCATTTCATCGAGTAATTCTCTTTGTGATTTAGCAACTTGTTCTAACTAAGTTTGAACCATAGAAGCATGTTTTCCAACACCTCTAACATCATTTGAGATTCTAAATAACAAGTCACTCAAGCGAGCAATCATATCAGAATTGTATTTCAATTGTTTCATAACATTTGCATTGAAGTGATCTTGTTTTCTAATATAGTTTTCAAACTCATAAAGGCATTGGCTAGGGTGCATATTGTGAGGATTGTCATTATCATTGAACTTCATAAGAGAATTTACCTCTACCAGCTTAGGCATTGGTGGTGTATTAAGCCCATGTATTTCTTCAATAGGAGGTAAATTTTTAACATCTTCAGCTTTAATACCTTTTTCCTTCATAGATTTCTTTGCCTCTTGCATATCTTCAGGACTGAGATATAATATACCCCTATTCTTCTGAGTGGGTTTAGGTGGCGGTTCAGGAAGAGTCCAATCATCATAATTTTTCAATATGTTATTCAATAATTCTTCAGCTTGTCCAACAGTTCGTTCCCTGAAAACACAACCAGCACAACTATCTAGGAAGTCCCTAGAAGCATCGGTTAGTCCATTATAAAAGATATCAAGTATTTAATTTTTCTTAAGAGGATGATCAAGCAAAGCATTAAGTAACTGGCAAAGCCTCCCCCAAGCTTGTGGGAGACTCTCTTCTTTAGTTTGCACAAAGTTAAATATTTCCTATAAGGCAGCTTGTTTTTTATGAGCAGGGAAATATTTTTCAGAGAAGTAATAAATCATATCCTAGGGATTATGCACACAACTAGGAGCAAGAGTATTGTACCAAGCTTTAGCATCACCCTTTAGCATCACTCAAAGCACAATAGTTGCCGTGTGCGGTGCCCCCCTCCACAGTTTACTTCTCCGGTCATAGTGTCATAGTGCTTAGGCGAAGCCCTGCGCGGATCAACTCACCATCACCGTCACCACGCCGTCGTGATGACAGAACTCTCCCTCAACCCTTTGCTGGATCAAGAGTTCGAGGGGCGTCATCGAGCTGAACGTGTGCAGAACTCGGAGGTGTCGTACGTTCGGTGCTTGATTCGTCGGAACGAGAAGAAGTTCGAATACATCAATCGTGTTGTCAAACGCTTCCGCTTTCGGTCTACGAGGGTACGTAGACACACTCTCCCCCTCTTGTTGCTATGAATTCCTAGATAGATCTTGCGTGAGTGTAGGATTTTTTTGAAATTGCATGCTACGTTCCCCAACAGTGGCATCCGAGCTAGTCTATGCATAGATGATATGCACGAGTAGAACACAAAGAGTTGTGGGCGGTGATCGTCATACTGCTTACCACCAATGTCTTATTTTGATTTGGCGGTATTGTTGAATGAAGCGGCCCGGACCAACCTTACATGACCACGTTCATGAGACCGGTTCCACCGATAGACATGCAACTAGTTTTGCATAAAGGTGGCTGGCGGGTGTCTGTTTCTCCAACTTTAGTTCAATCGAATTTTACTACGGTCGGTCCTTGTTGAAGGTCAAAACAACAAACTTGATAAATCACCGTTGCGGTTTTGATGCGTAGGTAAGAACGGTTCTTGCTAGAAGCCCATAGCAGCCACATAAAACTTGCAACAACAAAGTAGAGGATGTCTAACTTGTTTTTGCAGGGCATGTTGTGATGTGATATATATGGTCAAGACATGATGTGATATACGTTATTGTATGAGATGATCATGTTTTGTAAAAGTTATCGGCAACTGGCAGGAGCCTTATGGTTGTCACTTTATTGTATGAAATGCAAACACCATGTAATTGCTTTACTTTATCACTATGCATTGGCGATAGTTGTAGAAGCAATAGTTGGCGAGACGACCATGATGCTACGATGGAGATCAAGGTGTCAAGCCGGTGACGATGGAGATTATGATGGTGCTTTGGAGATATAGATCAAAGGCACAAGATGATGATGGCCATATCATGTCACATATTTCAATTGCATGTGATGTTTATCTTTTATGCATCTTATTTTTCTTAGTACGCCGGTAGCATTATAAGATGGCCCCTTACTAAAATTTCAAGGTATAAGCGTTCTCCCTGAGTATGCACCATTGCGACAGTTCGTCATGCTGAGACACCACGTGATGATCGGGTGTGATAAGCTCTACGATCACATACAACGGGTGCAAGACCGTTTTGCACATTCGGAATACTCGGGTTAAACTTGACGAGCCTAGCATGCACAGACACGGCCTCGGAACACTGGAGACCGAAAGGTCGAACGTGAATCATATAGTAGATATGATCAACATAGAGATGTCCACCATTGAAAACTACTCCATCTCACGTGATGATCGGACATGGTTTAGTTGATATGGATCACGTGATCATTTAGATGACTCGAGGGATGTCTAAGTGGGAGTTCTTAAGTAATATGATTAATTGAACTTAATTTATCATGAACTTAGTCCTAATAGTTTTTGCATATCTATGTTGTAGACCAATGGCCCATGCTACCGTTCCCTTGAATTTTAATGTGTTCCTAGAGAAAGCTAAGTTGAAAGATGATGGTAGCAACTACACAGACTGGGTCCGTAACTTGAGGATTATCCTCACTGCTGCACAGAAGAATTATGTCCTTGATGCACCGCTAGGTGTGCCACCCCCAGCAACTGCAGACGTTGTGAACGCCTGGCAGTCGCGTGTTGATGACTACTCGATAGTTCAGTGTGCCATGCTTTACGGCTTAGAATCGGGACTTCAAAGACATTTTGAACGTCATGGACCATATGAGATGTTCCAGGAATTGAAGTTAATATTTCAAGCAAATGTTCGAGTTGAGAGATATGAAGTCTCCAGCAAGTTCTATAGCTGCAAGATGGAGGAGAACAGTTCTGTCAGTGAACACATACTCACAATGTCTGGATATTATAACCAGTTGACTCAGCTGGGAGTTAATCTTCCAGATGATAGTGTTATTGACAGAGTTCTTCAATCACTACCACCAAGCTACAAAGGCTTCATGATGAACTATAATATGCAAGGGATGGATAAGACAATTCCCGAGCTCTTCGCTATGCTCAAAGTTGCGGAGGTAGAAATCAAGAAGGAGCATCAAGTGTTGATGGTCAACAAGACCACTAGTTTCAAGAAAAAGGGCAAAGGAAATAAGGGGAACTTCAAGAAGAATGGCAAGCAAGTTGCCACTCCCGGGAAGAAGCCCAAGTCTGGACCTAAGCCTGAAACTGAGTGCTTCTACTGCAAAGGGACTGGTCATTGGAAGCGGAACTGCCCCAAGTATTTGGCGGATAAGAAGGATGGCAAAATGAAAAAGGTATATTTGATATACATGTTATTGATGTGTACCTTACTAATGCTCGTAGTAGTGCCTGGGTATTTGATACCGGTTCGGTTGCTCATATTTGTAACTCAAAACAAGGGCTACGGATTAAAGGAAGATTGGCTAAGGACGAGGTGACGATGCACGTTGGGAATGGTTCTAAGGTCAATGTGGTCGCCATCGGCACGCTACCTCTACATCTACCTTCGGGATTAGTTTTAGACCTGAATAATTACTATTTGGTGCAAGCCTTGAGCATGAACATTATATCTGGATCTTGTTTAATGCGAGACAGTTATTCATTTAAATCAGAGAATAATGGTTGTTCTATTTATATGAGTAATATCTTTTATGGCCATGCACCTTTGAAGAGTGGTCTATTTTTTTGAATCTCGATTGTGGTGCTACACATATTCATAATATTGATGCCAAAAGATGCAAATTTGATAATGATAGTGCACCATATTTGTGGTACTACCGTTTAGGTCATATTGGTGTAAAGCGCATGAAGAAACTCCATGCGGATGGACTTTTGGAATCACTTAATTATGAATCATTTGATGCTTGCAAACCATGCCTCATGGGCAAGATGACTAAAACTCCGTTCTCCGGAACAATGGAGCAAGCCACTGACTTATTGGAAATAATACATACCGATGTATGCGGTCCGATGAGTATTGAGGCTCGCGGCGGGTATCGTTATTTTCTAACCTTCATAGATGATTTGAGCAGATATGAGTATATCTACTTAATGAAACACAAGTCTGAAATATTTGAAAAGTTCAAAGAATTTCAGAGTGAAGTGGAGAATCATCGTAACAAGAAAATAAAGTTTCTACGATCTGATCGCGGAGGCGAATATTTGAGTTACGAGTTTGGCCTTCATTTAAAACAATGTGGAATAGTTTCACAACACACGCCACCTGGAACACCACAGCGTAATGGTGTGTCCGAACGTCATAACCCGTACTTTATTAGATATGGTGCGATCAGCTATGATGTCTCTTACCGATTACCACTATCATTTTGGGGTTATGCATTAGAGACATCTGCATTCACTTTAAACAGGGCACCGTCTAAATCCATTGAGACGGCACCGTATGAACTGTGGTTTGGCAAGAAACCTAAGCTGTCGTTTCTTAAAGTTTGGGGTTGTGATGCTTATGTGAAAAAGCTTCAGCCTGATAAGCTCGAACCCAAATCGGAGAAGCGCGTCTTCATAGTATACCCAAAAGAAACTATTGGGTTCACCTTCTATCACAGATCCGAAGGCAAGATCTTTGTTGCTAAGAATGGATCCTTTCTAGAGAAGGAGTTTCTCTCGAAAGTTTCTCTCGAAAGAAGTGAGTGGGCGAAAGTGGAACTTGATGAGGTAATTGTACCTTCTCTCGAATTGGAAAGTAGCTCATCATAGAAAACCATTCCCGTGATGCCTACACCAACTAGAGAGGAAGCTAATTATAATAATCATGAAACTTCAGATCAAGTTACTACCAAACCTCGTAGGTTAACCAGAGCATGTTCCGCACCAGAGTGGTACGGTAATCCTGTTCTGGAAGTCATGTTACTAGACCATGACGAACCTACGAACTTGAGGAAGCGATGATGAGCCCAGATTCCGCAAAATGGCTTGAGGCCATGAAACCTGAGATGGGATCCATGTATGAGAACAAAGTATGGACTTTGATTGACTTGCCCGATGACCGACAAGCCATAGAGAATAAATGGATCTTCAAGAAGAAGACTGACGCTGATGGTAATGTTACCGTCTACAAAGCTCGATTGTCGCAGAAGGTTTTCGACAAGTTCAAGGAGTTGACTACGATGAGACTTTCTCACCCGTAGCGATGCTTAAGTCTGTCTGAATCATGTTAGCAATTGTCGCATTTTATGATTATGAAATCTGGCAAATGGCCATCAAAATTGCATTCCTTAATGGATTTCTTAAAGAAGAGTTGTATATGATGCAACCGTAAGGTTTTATCGATCCTAAAGGTGCTAACAAAGTGTGCAAGCTCCAGAGATCCATTTATGGAATTGTGCAAGCATCTCAGAGTTGGAACATCGCTTTGATGAGGTGATCAAAGCATATGGTTTTATACAGACTTTTGGAGAAGCCTGTATTTACAAGAATGTGAGTGGGAGCTCTGTAGCATTTCTAATATTATATGTGGATGACATATTGTTGATTGGAAATGATATATAATTTCTGCATAGCATAAAAGGATACTTGAATAAAAAAATCAATGAAAGACCTCGATGAAGCTGCTTATATATTGGGCATCAAGATCTATAGAGATAGATCAAGACGCTTAATTGGACTTCCACAAAGCACATACCTTGATAAAGTTTTGAAGAAGTTCAAAATGATCCAGTCAAAGAAAGGGTTCTTGCCTGTGTTACAAGGTGTGAAGTTGAGTCAGACTCAATGCCCCACCATTATAGAAGATAGAGAGAAAATAAAAGTCATTCCCTATGCCTCAGCCATAGGTTCTATCATGTATGCTATGTTGTGTACCAGACCTGATGTGTGCCTTGCTATAAGTCTAGCAGGGAGGTACCAAAGTAATCCAGGAGTGGATCACTGGACAACGGTCAAGAACATCCTGAAGTACCTGAAAAGGACTAAGGATATGTTTCTCGTTTATGGAGGTGACAAAGAGCTCATCATAAATGATTACGTCGATGCTAGCTTTGACACTGATCCGGATGACTCTAAGTCACAAATCGGATACGTATTTATATTGAATGGTGGAGCTTTCAATTGGTGCAGTTCCAAGCAAAGCGTCGTGGCGGGATCTACGTGTGAAGTGGAGTACATAGCTGCTTCGGAAGCAGCGAATGAAGGAGTCTGGATGAAGGAGTTCATATCCGATCTAGGTGTAATACCTAGTGCATTGGGTCCAATGAAAATCTTTTGTGACAATACTGGAGCAATTTCCTTGGCGAAGGAATCCAGATTTCACAAAAGAACCAAACACATGAAGAGACGCTTCAACTCCATCCATGATCAAGTCAAGGAGGGAGACCTAGAGATTTGCAAAGTACATACGGATCTGACTGTGGCAGACCCGTTGACTAAGTCTCTTCCATGAGCAAAACATGATCAGCACCAAGACTCCATGGGTGTTAGAATCATTACAATGTAATCTAGATTATTGACTCTAGTGCAAGTGGAAGACTGAAGGAAATATGCCCTAGAGGCAATAATAAAGTTGTTATTTTATATTTCCTTATATCATGATAAATGTTTATTATTCATGCTAAAATTTTATTAACCGGAAACTTGATACATGTGTGGATACATAGATAAAATACAGTGTCCCTAGTAAGCCTCTACTAGACTAGCTCGTTAATCAAAGATGGTTCAGTTTCCTAATAATAGACATGTGTTATCATTTGATGAACGGGATCACATCATTAGGAGAATGATGCGATGGACAAGACCCATCCGTTAGCTTAGTATAATGATCGTTAAGTTTTATTGCTATTGCTTTCTTCATGTCATATACATATTCCTTTGACTATGAGATTATGCAACTCCCGGATACCGGAGGAATACCTTGTGTGCTATCAAACGTCACAACGTAACTGGGTGATTATAAATATGCTCTACAGGTATCTTCGAAGGTGTTTGTTGGGTTGGCATAGATCGAGATTATGATTTGTCACTCCGAGTATCGAAGAGGTATCTCTGGGCCCTCTCGGTAATGCACATCATAATAAGCCTTGCAAGCAATGTGACTAATGAGTTAGTTGCGGGGTGATGTATTACGGAATGAGTAAAGAGACTTTCCAGTAACGATATTGACCTAGGTATGAAGATACCGGCGATCGAATCTCGGACAAGTAACATACCGATGACAAAGGGAATGACGTATGTTGTCATTATGGTACGGCCGATAAAGATCTTCGTAGAATATGTGGGAACCAATATGAGCATCCAGGTTCCGCTGTTGGCTATTGACCGGAGAGGTGTCTCAGTCATGTCTACATAGTTCTCGAACCTATAGGGTCCGCACACTTAATGTTCGATGGCGATTTTGTATTATATGAGTTATGTGATTTGGTGACTGAATGTTCTTTGGAATCCCGGATGAGATCACGGACATGACGAGGAGTCTCGAAATGGTTGAGAGGTAAAGATTCATATATTGGATGATGATATTCGGACATCGGAAGTGTTCTGGGGGTACCGGGTACATATCGGGTCACCGGAAGGGGTTCCAGGCAACCCCCCGGCAACTATATGGGCCTAATGGGCCAAGAGGGAAACATAGCAGCCATCATAGGCTGCTGCGCCCCCCCCCCATGTAGGCCGAACCTGGAGGGCAAGGAAACAAGGAAAGAGAGAAAGGAAGGGGAGGGATTCGGCCTCCCCCTTCCTTCCCTCCTCCCTCCTCCCCCGTCCGGGAAATATGGTAAGGGGGGCGAATAGGATAGGGCCCCAAGTAGGATTCCTCCTACTTGGGCGCCCCCTTGGCTGCTCCCTCTCCCTCCCACCTATATATATATGAGGGGGAAGGCGCCTAGAAGACACACCAATGATTGTTAGCCATGTGCGGCACCCCCCTTCACAGTTTACGCGTCCGGTCATATTCACGTAGTGCTTAGGCGAAGCCCTGCGTGGATCACTTCACCATCACCATTACCAGGCCATCGTGCTGACGAAAATCTCCCTCGACACTTTTCTGGATCAAGAGTTCGAGGGACGTCATCGAGCTGAACGTGTGCGGAACTCGGAGGTGCCGTACGTTCGGAACCAGAATAAGTTCGACTATATCAACCGCGTTGTCAAATGCTTCCGCTTTCGGTCTACGAGGGTGCGTAGACACACTCTCCCCCTCTTGTTGCTATGCATCTTCTAGATAGATCTTGCGTGAGCGTAGGAATTTTTTTGAAATTGGATGCTACGTTCCCCAACAAAGAAAACGCACAAATCACCAATACGTGCACAAATAATCAAACAACTTGCACCCAACACAATAAAGGGGTTGTCAATTCCTTCACGGTTACTTGCAAAAGTGAGATCTGATAGAGATAGATGAAACTAAACAAACGGTAAAGTAAATATTTTTTGGTTTACAGATCGGAAATTAAAAGATTGCAAAATAGTAGATCAGAAACTTATGTGATGAAAAATAGACCCGAGGGTCATAGGTTTCACTAGAGGCTTCTCTCAAGATAGCAAATAATACGGTGGGTGAACAAATTACTGTCGAGCAATTGATAAAAAGGCGCAAAGTTATGACGATATCTAAGGCAATGATTATGAAATATAGGCATCACGTCCGTGTCAAGTAGACCGAAACGATTCTGCATCTACTACTATTACTCCACACATCGACCGACTCCTGCCTGCATCTAGAGTATTAAGTTCCTGAAGAACAGAGTAACGCATTAAGTAAGATGACATGATATAGAGGAATAAACTCAAGCAATATGATGTAAACCCCATCTTTTTATCATCAATGGCGACAATACAATATGTGCCTTGCTGCCCCTACTGTCACTGGGAAAGGACACTGCAAGATTGAACCCAAAGCTAAGCACTTCTCCCATTGCAAGAAAACCAATCTAGTTGGCCAAACCAAACCGATAGTTCGAGGAGAATTACAAAGATACCAAATCATGCATAAAAGAATTTAGATAAGATTCAAAAATATATTCATAGATAAGCTGATCATAAATTCACAATTCATCGGATCTCGACAAACACACCGCAAAAGAAGATTACATCGGATAGATCTCCAAGAACAACGAGGAGAACATGGTATTGAAAATCAAAGAGAGAGAAGAAGCCATCTAGCTACTAGCTATGGACCCGTAGGTCTGTGGTAAACTACTCACGCTTCATCAGAAGGGTAATAGAGTTGATGTAGAAGCCCTCCGTGATCGAATCCCCCTCCGGCTGGATGCCAGAAAAGGCCGCAAGATGAGATCTCACGGGAACAAAAGGTTGCGGCGGTGGAAAAGTGTTTTCGTGGATACTTCTGGTGGTATGGGAATATTTGTGAATATATAGGCCGAAGAATTAGGTTAGGGGAGTCACGAGGGACCCACAAGGCAGGGAGGCGCGCCCTCCCCCCTTGTGGCCGCCTCGTGGCTCTTCTGACTTGATCTCCAAGTCTCTGGGGTGTCTTCTGGTCCAAGAAAAATCACCGCGAAGGTTTTATTCCGTTTGGACTCCGTTTGGTATTCCTTTTCTGCGAAACTCAAAAACAAGGGGAAAAAACCGAAACTGGCACTGGGCTCTAGGTTAATAGGTTAGTCCCAAAAATAATATAAAATAACATATTAATGCATATAAAACATCCAAAAGAGATAATATAATAGCATGGAACAATAAAAAAATTATAGATACGTTAGAGACGTATCACCCCTCCTGATCTCCTCCGCCTTCCCTCCTCCCCGCCTCCCCCGATCCCCTCTGCCCCTCCCGTTCTCCTCCGTTTCCCGTCTGCCTCCCCTCCCCTTTGGCTCCCTTCCCGCCGCCGCCGGATCCTGGCTAGACAAAGCCCATGAGAGGGGGTGATGGCGGCGCCGGGCGTCCCTCGGTCGCGGCTTAAAGGCATTGTTGTGACGGTGGATCTTGAGCGGGCGCCTCGGGATAACGTGTGTGTGTGTGTGGCCATGGCGCCGGTCATGCAGCGATGTGACCTCCTCTACCTTTGGTTCTCTTCATCGTCGGTCCAAAGGGATCTGGTCGGTGGGTGTTACCTCGCGGTGGCTTCCCGGCGGCGGATCAACTAGAGGAGGAGATGGTGGCCTAGCTGCTGAAGTAGGTGAGGATGCCACCATCATCGGTTGCGCTCGCGGGTGTCATTTTCCTCGTTGGAGGCGATGGTGGGGCGTCACTCCTGGATTGGATGATGGCGACGTCTTCATCATCACCCACATGGGGGCATCATCTTTGGAGACATTCATCGGCTGGACAGACATGTGGACGGCTTGATTGTTGGTCGTCGATAGGTGGTGGAGCGGTGCTTCATCCTACACATCGATGGCGGCGGATCTCGGCGGCGTGGCGCGGTGGAGACTCGACGTCCGGTGGGTGGCGATGGACTCGCGCAGGAGGACGACGCTGTCTGGCGTCGTGGTGGTGTCGATGGCAGAGAGGCCTAGCAAGGTCAATGCGTCAGTATCTGATCTGAGGATGGGTCGATGGATGAAGGAGGTTATGGCCCTTGCAGCGTGCGCATGTGGTGCACACTGAAAGTGCGCCGGACCGGTATGTAAACCCAGTCCAAGTATTGTGGGTTGGATGGGGCATCCGGCATTAGATGTTAGGTGTTGGTGCCATATCTGTTTGATATTAGGCTCGGACATTCGGCACCCCTTCATCACGCGAATAGGAGTAGCAACATGTGTTACTAATATGATGGCTGATGTATTACCTTGTAAGGGCTTTGTGAATAATTAATAAAATGGCTGCATGCATCGTTCAGATGCGAGAGACTGAGGGTACATAGGAAAATTCAAATCTGAGCCCGAGCTCATCTGCACCTGCGCTCACGAAAAAAATCAAAATAAATACTAGAAAAATTTAAAAAATTCCAAAAAAAATTAGGATGGTAGAAAATTTGATGCGTGAGGTACGCTTTAATTTTCAAAACATTTGGACTTTTGTGCAGCTCTCAGCAAAAAAGACAAATCGGAGGTCTGTAAAAATGTGTACTGTTCATATACTGTTCTGGTCTGATTTGTCTTTTTTGCTCAGAGCTGCACAGAAGTCCAAATGTTTTGAAAATTGGGCGTACCTCACGCATCAAATTGTCTACCACCCTAATTTTTTTTGAATTTTTCTGAATTTTTTACGAATTTTTCTTTGACTGGGTGCAGATGCACCGGACACCGAAACGCCACTCTCGGGTACATACTCCTTTTCAAAAAAGAAAAAGGATCGTCACCGCCAAGACAAAATCTCATCTCCGACCAACAAACGTCGGCTCCACCGGCCGCGAGCATCCCACCACAGACGAAATCTCATCTCCGACCAACTAGCGAGAGAGTGAGAGAGAGAGAGAGGGAGAGTGAGAGAGAGAGAGAGAGAGAGAGAGAGAGAGAGAGAGAGAGAGAGAGTGCTTCCAGTAAAATGGTAGGCACATAGCTTCACAAATGGTCTCATAATTCAAAGCGCTTCCACAAATCTTTGCCTCACGCCGTGTGCTGGGCAGTTCAGTTGGGTCTTCTGGGGGAGGCAGCCAAAGCCGGAACTCACCACGTGTGGATGCCGGCAGTTGGCAGGTGTACATACATACATACATACACAAACCACGCACACATTCACAAAATACACTCAGACCCCGTAGACCAACATATTTTTCCTTTGCAGCCGTCGCCATTCTGACTCAACTAGAGGTTGCCGCCGCCGCCGCCGATCAACAAACACAAGCAGTGTCTGATCTGATCTGACCTGGTCCAATTTATGTACTGCGCAGCGGCCAGCCAGCCAGGCCGTCTCAATGGCGCCTGCCGTGCCGCGGCCGGGAGCTCCCCGCGGCCGCCGCGTGGTTGTTACGGGAGCGCTCGTGCCGCGCGTGGGACACGAGCATGTCCGACTGCGCCAGCCTCCTGCTGAACTCGCTGCCGGCCGAGCGCTGGCTATGGCTATCTCCCTGCAAAACAAAAACATTTGGCGATCAGAAAACCAAGCGCAAGGTGCTGGAGGCATGCCAGAACTTAGAAGGCAACGGCGCTCACTATTCTGACTCGATTTGAGCCTTCCAGCAGCTCGATCGTCTCGTCCATCTCCATCGTCCTCTGCTGGAGGTTGTCTTTCTCCATCTACAGCAGGAAGACCAAAGTTCAGAGGTTGGACAGAACAGTAGCATGTTTCAGAAGTTCGATCGATCAAAGTTGTAATCTGAACCTGTAGCATTTCGTTCTGGGCCTCGAGCATCTGCTCCCGCTGCTCGAGCTGTTCCACGAGCAGCTGGGTCTCCAGCAGGTCCGCCTTCCTTTGGTCCATGTCATCGAGCAAGCTTTAAGCACACACAAAAAGTATGTATCCGGTATCAGTTCATTTGTGGCGTGCTTTCAGTGCTTGCGTGATTAAACGGTTGCAACTGAAGATAAAAGCGCAAACGGTTTAGGGGGTTAAGAGTCACCTGTCTCTTTCTTGGATGAGATGGCCGAATTGTTCTTTGAGGACGTCAAGTTCCTCGTCCTTGATTAACAATGCAGATGAAGATAGAAATTGTCAGCTTGCTATATGATGGGACAATGTAAACAGACATTTGCTAGTGGGGTTGTGACCTACCTTCGCCTTCGATTGTTCGATTTGTTCCTGGGATGCTACTAACAGCTTGTGCACCTCTTCTTGGTCAAGCAAATTCTAAACATGGCAACAGCAAATCTCATGTAAGTGACCTGGTTGGCAGACAATGAGCCCTAATGCTGATTAACTCCGTAGAGGTGCTGCCGCAACTTACAGCATAGTTTGTCATGTCTAATTTGACGCCAAGTAGCTCCCTTATAACATCATGTGTCATGCTATCCACGGCTGCCAGTCTTGACGTAAGCAAGCATATCTATTCACAGAGGAGAAAATATCAGCATCACCTTTGAGGCACTTCATTCTACACTGGATATTGGATTCCTATTCTTTATAGTTACAAAATTAGAAATGAACAGATAGAACACGGCTGTGTTTTCATTATCTCCATTGAATGTGGGACACATTCTAGAATTGATCTAAAGATGCTCTATACATATTTCATTCAAGTACTCCCTCCGTTCCTAAATATAAGTCTTTTTAGATATTCCAATATGGACTACATGCGGATGTGTTTATGACAATAATCATGGTCTCAACAACTAGCCAGTAGATCTCTTAACCAGTAAGTGTATTTGACCATATTGTAATCTAAGGACATATGTGGTATTGGGAGACAATATTCTCTAATTGGCAGAAGCTGTCATTTTCTAAAATAAATAACAGAAGCTGTAATTTTGTTAAGTCCAAAAACCACAACAACATACATGTTGACCATTGCCCATTAATTGGCCCAAACTACAATGAAAAGACGAGCAAAAAGTATGACCTGTTTCTGTTTGTCACTAAGCAACGCTTCAAGTTCTTCAATTCGCTGGTGGCCTAAAGAGATTTCTTGATCCTTCTCAGAGTTCATTTGTTGAACAATGCTAGATATGCACCTAAAAGGTGAACCAGATCCTCTTGTTCGCCCTGAAGGCTTTTCCACTTTTGTATGGACAGCCTCAGAATTAGATTCATGTGAACCAAAGTTCTGTTTAGAAACCATGTGCTCCATTTCCTGATACTGCACGGCAAGAATTATTAGCATATGTGTAGTGTTGGATACTTGTATAACCATGTTGGCAAATACTCCCTCCGTCCCATAATATAAGAACGTTTTTGACACTAGTGTAGTGCCAAAAACGTTCTTATATTATGGGACAGAGGGAGTATATAACAGCTGAAGGTCTTCTACCTTCTCCTGAAACAGCAATGATTGTGCTTCTGAATGCAGGACCAGCTCAGCTATATGCTCTTTGCACTGCCTTATCTATGTACATGAAAAGGACATAGTATAAGATTATTCTAGTAAATGAAACTAAATTAAGATTATTTGGAAACACAAAGCTCCGTGAATCGTGTATGATCGCTCCTGCATATACCTCCTCATCTTTACGTTTTGCTTCCATTACGAGTCCTTCAATCTTCCTTCTAGTATCTTGATGTGCAATAATCTCAGCTCGCAATCTCCTATCATAAAAATGCATTTGACTAAATGATTATACAATTACATCTGGTTAGGTCTTTTAAGAAAAATCAGATGAATAAATTCTCACTTGTTTAGTTGGCATCTCCCTGGACACAATTCCACCTTGTCATCACATTTTGAGGCATTTTTTACCGTAAGCATCTCTTCAATTGCTTGAAATTCAGCTTCAGATTGTTTGTGCGCTTGGTAGCTCCTTACTTCCTCTTTAAGGTTGCGTACCTTCAGTAAAATCCGATATGTGATGAAACTCACCATTCGCATTAAAGCCTAATTATTCACCAATTTGCTTTGCACCAACCATTAGAAGATTACACCCTAACGGCTCAATGTATATCATTGCAAATGAAAATTTTGGGCTGTATAATATTACTTAGCCATCTATCTTCTGAAAATTACTGTCGTTCCATAATCTTCGGAGCAAGCATGTGTAAAATATTACATTTCTTATGCAAAATCTCAAAGAAAAATCTATCAAAACAGTGAGCGCCACAAATCAGAGAAATGAGCAGCTTACCTCTTCCTCAAGAACAGTTATTGTAGATTCAAGTTCTCCAACAGAATGTTCAAGAATTGTAACCTCCTCATCTTTCTCTTCTGCGTAGATTTTACTTATCTCTGCAGCCTACAAAAGCAGGGCAAGTGAAACTTCATACAAATTGGATGGAAAGCAAAGGGCGCTAGTAACACAACACTTACTTGCCGAGCTTCAATAGCAGCAGCTTCATTCTCCTCAGCTAAAGCCATTGACATCTCAAGCTTGTCGTTTAACTTGAGTATCTCTGCTTTGAGCTTTCCATTTTCATTACATAACATTTTGATATTATTACTTAGTTCTTCAATATCTGACCTAAGACGTCCCTCTTCAGAAGAATTAAGCAATATAATTTCACTCTCCAATCCCTCTATGACCTTAGCTTTGTCTTCCAACAGAGCTTCTATTTCACCAGTCTTCACAGTTTCCTCTTCCAGCATCACTCTCAGATCATTGTTCTCCTTCCATAGCGCAGTTGATGAAACTTGATATTGCTCTAACTCTGATCTTAAAATAATGAGTGCAGCACCATTTTCAGCCAGTTCTTCCACTAGTGTCTTCTGTTTTGCCAACATGTCTTCTGTCTCAGAATTTTTAATCTCAAGTTCTCGTTGAACCTTTCTAAGGGCATTCGACACTTCGTCAGCTTTATCTTTCATGTCCTTCGCATATGAGGTAGACTCTTGCAATAATTTCAAGTCAAAAGACAATCCTTCAGCGATATCACTTTTCCTGTCAAAGTCTCTTCTTAGTGATGCGTACTCTGTACTGTGACCAGCCTGAGAATCACCATTCCGTAAGCATATTTTCTGACGTGTCAAAGCTTTCTTCTCAATACTACTAATGTCATTAAGGAGTCTGCTAAGCAAAGGTGCATTCTGAGAACCTTCTCGATCAGATAGTAACAGATAACCAAAAAAATCTATGGCAAAAATCAAATTATGTTGCACCTTATTCAGAACAGTAACAAACTGCTTCTCATTTTCTGTTCCATCCCCCATAATGTCTTCTTTATTGATAAATTTAGACAGTGGAATCATTAACTGCGCCAAATGATGCTTGAGACACTGAACATCATTCAAAAGAGCAGTATTGTCTTCCTCTCCTGAGTGATCTTGTATCCTTTCCTTGCATTGCTGTGGAACAGATGAGTGTATTTGTTCGCTATCCAATTTTGCAAGTGCAGCAAGAGGGTTTGCATAACTTTGTTCATCGCAAGCAACACCTGGATATGTCTCAGCATTCTTAATGCAGGACACTTTGTTGACGAAAATATCCCACTTTTGAGCAATATTGAAAATTATGTCCTTAATAACAGCCATATTGTATGCACTGTCTGCATCAAGAACTTCCAGTTCAGCAGCACTGCCTATTGGAACTACATGCATGGATGATGTGTCCTTTCCTTCATCCACCATATCTGTTATAGATATAACATGCTTACTAGAGTTGTCAGGAATTGCTTGAGTTTCATGAAGAAACATAGTATTGCTGTCACCCAGATCACATGAATCAACTTGTTGACACATGCATGTATAAGCATTCACATTAAGGTGATGGAGCTGCTGAACTGAAGAACTGCCTTTTTCTTCTAGAAGTGATTCAATGTTTACCAGATAAGATCTTGAATCACTTATCCACCTCTTTAAGTCCTGCCCAATATTAATAATTTCCGAGCAAAGTTCAAAGAGTTCCATTGTAGCAATCCTTTGCAAATGGTGAAAAGATCCCTTCATTAGAGTAGCAATGTTTGTCATCTCGTTGGTACATTCATTCATCTGCTGATTTAATTTGCTGTAACTCTGTGCTATACAAAAACTTGACGCTTCAACCTCCTGCAACTCATTAACCAGAGAACTTTTCTCCGCCAATAAAGATTCCACTGCTTGGCTGCAATTATCTCTGTCAAGCTTTAACTCCTCATTGGCCTTCAACAAAGCCGAGAGCATAAGGTCGGCCTCTTTCATGGTTTCTTGAGCATCCTCAAAATTTGAAAATAAGGCCAAAACCTTACTTGACTTATCCTCGACGAGACATAACACATCGTCGAGCTTTGACTACAAGGTATTGGAAAAAAATCACATTATCAGTCATATTGTTTATAACCCAGAAGAAAGTTAACAAGAAAAGCATGGAGAATGCCATGACATATCCATGGTATGCATATAAAATTTCTTGTATCTGGAATTATTCCAGAGGTTATGTTCCATGTAATATTCATTTTGTATCTTGATAGCTGATAAGGATGATAATCAACTTCTACTGATTTAGAAATGTCTGAACAAATTGCACAGATTTCTGTGTGTGGCATTTGATCTCATGGGATGATCACAAAACCAAATGTGAGATATGATGAGTGTATCTGATTAGAATAATTAAACTTTGATACAACATATGTCCATGAAGCACAATCATTACCCTGTACATGATAATTTCCTGAATTTTTTTATTCAAATATATTTCAGTGTAGATCTAGAATTCTACTCCCTCCGTCCCATAATGTAAGACATTTTTTGGCACTAGTGTAGTGTCAAAAAACGTCGAGTATATATTTAAGAAACAAAGTTTGTGACTTAGTAGGTAAATAAAGGAAAACATCAGTAGGCGGTGCAGAAGCTCCCTGCTAAACATCACTTTTGCTATTCGCAAGTCAAAATATGCAAAATAGAGTAATTGACTGTCCAGGTAATGTGTACTTCGCAAATAGTTACAGTAAAGGCGGCCATGAGAACACGTAAGTTTGACAATGGACGCAGTAAGTTTTATAATGAGCAACTAACATTGAAATTTTAAAGTACAGTCTTGCTTATTTGAAATCAAATGATATACTGGTCCTTCATATTCTTGACGGAAAAAGAACAGGTAATGTGTACTTCGCAAATAGTTACAGTAAAGGCGGTCATGAGAACAGGTAAGTTCGACAATGGACTCAGTAAGTTTTATGATGAGCAACTAACATTGAAATTTTAAAGTACAGTCTTGCTTATTTGGAATCAAATGATATACTGGTCCTTCATATTCTTGACGGAAAAAGTACAGTCTTGCCTACTTGATTTCACTAATGAGGAAAATCCTGGTGAGTTATCTCCTGTTTTAGCTACAATATGAAGCTGTCTACGCAAATAGTATCATGGACTATCTTCACTTCATATCAGGTGCATTCATCCGTACAGTGTATGTAACTACAGTAAAGACTGCATACCTGGTAGTCTGGATTAGCTTTATTGGCTGCTGATCCATCTTCACTACGAGTCCGCTGTGCACTCATGTCATTCAAGCTGTCGAGGAATAGAGGTTCATCACGAGAATGCTCTACTGCTTCTGACAAGTCGCAATTTTTCCGTTCCACATTGCAATCCTTTTGGTTTACTCGTCTTTGTGCTTCCTGAGAACTTTCATCATTATATAACTGCTGAGCTTCAGTGATAGCAAGTGTTGCACCTCTTAAGATGTGCAACTTTTCTTTCACTTCCCTGCCCATTCGCTGTGCATCTTGTAGCTCAATTTGAAGCCTGAAGATTATTTTCTCCTTTTCAATGCTAACTTTCATAGCCTTCTCCACATGTTCACTGACAGAATTATTGCTGTAAGGAAATGAACTAATCATATTATCAATATTCTGATATGCATCGTCTAGTGATCTGCAGCCATCTGTCAAGAAGCTTGTTAGATCAACTATTGCAACCTCCCATTCCTCAGATAAAGAGGCAATTTCTACATCTTTGGCCACAATGATCTCTGCAAGCCTGGTACTTTCTTCAGCCATAATAACTAGCTTCTCTTTGAGCTCTTGATTTATGCTTTTAATGTGCGCCAACTCAGCCTGTAACGTCTGTTTGCTTGAGCCCACTATTTCAGTCTCTTGATGACACAATGAAGTCTCACCATGCAAACATATACCCATATTTGGTACGTTTTCATGTATTTGATCCAGCTCATCCTGCTGTAATTGCAATGTTTCTTCATCTTCTACGTGTCCACTAAGAATAGTGTCTTTGTCAAGTACATTATGTGAAGATCCAAGAGCCAAGCTGTAGCACTGAGACACTTCATCACTACACTCTGGCACTTTTGTAGAATCATTCAAATCACATCTTTCTGAATCGAAGTGATACAAATGAGAACAGGATTCCTGGTGTCCACTAGCAATTTCTGAAGGAAGATTGAGTTGAACTGATTCCGTAATATTAGTTGACATTCCAGCACCATTGGGCGTTAAACATGAAAAGTTCGATCCCACTGGATCCTGGTATAAAGTTCAAACAAGAAAATAGTTAAAGTGAATATTTAGTTACTGGGTATATAAATCAAAAGTGCAAAAAATCTCACGGGTTGCATCTGACTGATCTCTGGAATCCCACAGTTCTTCTCTGTCGTCGGAGCAACCTGAATGGTGATGTGCATCCAAACATTGTATGTAATTCTGGACACAACAAATAGCATAAAGAATTGCTGGTGGCTACAAAAATTGCATACGTACTTGGTGCGTGCTAGACATCTGGTATTGTTTCAGTTCACAGCGCAGCTTATTTACTTCACTGCAAACAGCATGAATAATCATAACCATCAATTACCAAGATACCCAAAGCAAGCAGACATAGCGTGAGTACAATAAGTATCAAAAGCCAATCCTGATAATTATGAAGTATACATAGATGAAGGAAAAACCAATCAGACCCAGACCCAGGGTAATTAATGACACTGCCACTTGAGTACATCGGGATTTCATTACAGATGGAGGCGAGGACAAGTTTCACATAAAGTTACTTTAATGAAATTTACTACTGTGCACTTTCTATATTTCACAGAAATGTGAGAATGTGAAAATATGCAGCTCCATTCACTTCCTCACCATGGAAGAGTTAAATCATTTTCGTCTTCTAGAACTCAAATGTCTTACTCAGTCAAGAGTACCATATAATGCATGTTCTGTGAAGAAGGTGTTGCCTAGCACATCATTGTTATTGTCAATGTAAATATGCATTGAGATGATAAGATTTAGTTGAAAACTTACCGTGCAAGCAAAACATTATTTTCTAAGCATGCATCCAGCTCCTTCCTGCAATTGTCTAGATCCTTGACAATCTCGTCACCCTAAATGCATTGCATCGCACATCAATCACTTGCAAAAATTCAGGTTATTCTTCAGTATTACATTTGGGACATGTGGTTAATCAAGTTTAACTTCCCTTATAGTAGTTAAGATGTGACAATATTGTTTACTGTTAATTTAGTCTAAGGTTTTGACCGTCTTCTGAAACAGAAGAAAAATAACCATAGCCATGTGGTAAGTACTTTCGGAAGTAAAATTATATCCAAGTGAGAACACACCTGTGCTTCTAAATTCCTAGGAGGTGCTGCATACTTCTGCTCAAGAATATGCAGGAACTACACATATAACAAAGTTAAGAGTTCGTCACTGGAGAAAATGAGATCGAGCAAAAGGGAGTTCAGGGAGAACAAGCATACATGATTACGCAAAAGAGATATCTCCGTTAATAACATCTCTCTTTCCCCTTGCTTGTGGAAGTTCTCAAGCCTGTATATGAGTACATCAGAATAAGGTATCACCAATTTATTCATGTAAGCAAAATATACGAAGTGCGCAAATTTGTCAGGGTTCAAAGTAAATTGAAACATTACGTTCTAACTTGCTCGATTAATCTCTTGTTTTCAAAAGCAAACTGAGTCAGTTGAGGATTTTCGTCGAATTGTTTTTGCAGTAGCTGAATCTCTTGGGACATTGCAGCATTTTCTTCAACCATATAGCCATCTGATGGCACTAGATCATCAGCTAACATATGCAATCTTTTTAATTTTTCGTCACGAAGTTTCAGCATCATTCTCAAGCGTTGGGAATCAGATTCCTTCAGGTCAACCTGCCAAACCAGAAAGCTGGTGCCGCTCAGTATTTTAAAACACAAATAGTTGCTACAATAAGAAATTATTAGGTTCTGTGTTTTGAAGGATATAAAATATCCTAGAACAATCTGCAATAGAATTACCAGACGGTTCAAATGCTTTATTTCAGCCTCCAGCTTCCTGATATCCACCTCAGCTAGTTTCTCTCTCCTAAGGCTCCCAACAAGAACATCTTCCAGATGGCTAACCTGATATTAGATATATATGTATAAATAATTAGCTGCAACTTGCAAATAATTTATAGTGCACCATTATTTATTTTCCAATGAAGTAAATCATGCTATATGACCTTTTGCTTTAGAAGACTCAGGTCACAGCTTGATTGATGATCTTCAGCTAAAGTATTGTATTCTCTATCAGAGCCTGAATTTAGCAGGAGAAAGCTAGGCGATCCAGGGGCATTTTGCCGCTTCCTCAAGCATGTCAACTGATCCTGGTAAACATAATTAAATAACTTAACTAGAAAGCACTTCTATAATCAAGAAGAGAGTTGTCATGATAAAGCTTACCTTTAGTTCTTCTATCTGCCTTTGTAAAGCCATAACATCTCCCGAAGCATCTTCATTTACTTTTGCCTAGCACAACAGAAGAATCCCCAAATGAGTCGACAAGATAAACTTTCTATATAAAAATTTCAACATGCTTAGAATTACATTGTTTTGAATCAACTTCGCGCGCTGAGCAAACTTCAAGGTACTCAGTGTCTCATTGGAGGAACTGCAATAGTGTAATTCATTTATATGTTAAGCATACTGTTAAGATCTAGAAAACAAACTGAATACAAGAATAAAGGTGCACAATATCAGTACCAAATAGATGGGCTGATGTTGGCAACTATTGTTGTTTTAGAGTTTCCTCCAAGGGAATCCTAGAGAAGATGATACAATGAGCCAGAGAAGACAATAGACATAACCAGATAGAAGACTCAAACTCATTGTGAATTTGAACCTGGAGGAGAAATGTAAGCCTTGAGTCTCTATAAGGCACATGGCGGCTTTTTCCATTTGCGACATCCACAAGAGTCATGATAACAAGCCTGAAATGGTATAGCTGGATTATCACTATGAACACTACTTCTTCAAAGAAATTGTCAATTTAATACCCAAATACATTCTATTCTAATATAACAAAGAACCTTGTAATGAATGCTAGAAGACGTTATGAACTTCCACAAATGTTTCATTTAAAAAAAGGGATGCCACCACCAAACTATAACATTTTCACAACTGAATACACAATGTGTAACAAAAATGTGGTTATTTTCATATGTTGCTAGACAAAATATGAATATGAACTGTGTCAAAATTCATGAATCTTGTCTGAGAGCAATAGGTACCCAAGAGTTGACAAGGATCTGTTAATGTTCGCAGCTTCTTTCAAGCGGTCTCCTTCAGCGCCCGAGCTTTTCTGCCTAGTTTGAATTCAGTTAGTATTTGTGAAGGCAAGAAAAGGTTGTCAACTTGTCACCTTTATACTCACCTCTCAGAACCAGCAAGATCAACCAAATTCAAACGCCCAAAGCGGAGGTGCGTCATTGAATCCCTTTCCCAGTGACTCTCAATGACACAAGTGAAGACGCTATGTGACCGGCTGCTCTCACTGTTCATATTTGTAGCTGCCATTTTCCTATTTGCAACCCCCTAAAAGAAAATTTCAAAAAAAAAATCATTAATGTAAGTTAGCACATGCTCATTTTAGAACCTCAGATCCAATGCAGCATGGAATGAAGAGACGGTATTCTTTCACCTGTAATAATAACAACATAACATCTTTAACAGATGACACATAACACTCCATTAGGTTCTCAACATATACACCTTTCTTTATATCTTCACGGATCTACACAAGACAGAACAAATGTGAGACATCACATTTCATTCATGCATTATCAATTCTCAAGTACTACCTCTGTAAACTAATATAAGATCTTAGATCACTACTTTACAGTGGGAGTACAAAGCATGCTACCTGAAGATTAGTTGATGATGGTTCAAGTAGATCAGTTATCTGCTCATTGTATATCTCCAGAAAAGAGCATTTGCAGATGTACTTCAATTTGTCCTCTCTTCGCCTTTCCTCTTCCTTCACATAATATATGATTTAGGTCTGTCTATTGGCAAGCATTCACCAAAGTACTAGCCTGGCATAAAAAACACCTCACCTCCTTTATCCGAGCAAATAGATACTCGAAAATACGAGGCGTCAAACCAGAATCATTGCTAAGTTCATTGCCATCCTTACTAAGCTCTCCCATCATTGTGTAAGTTTTGCCACTCCCTGTCTGTAAAACCATATGTAGCACTATATGTCAGATGAATTCTTCTGCAGGAACAAAAGTGTGCATATTAGTTTTACCTGGCCATAGGCAAACAAACAGCCGTTGTATCCAGACATGCAGTTCTCCACCATTGGTAGACCAACTACCCTAAACAGCTTTTCCTGAAATCGTTGTAGAGAATATTTCTTAGGCTAAAGGATGACTTACTTGGAAAGAAATCTAAGTTAGTTGCAGTACACAAGACATGCCTGTGATATTGTTTCACATGCGACATGATCAAACGTGAACATTGTTTCAGGGTGTCCTGTCCAGCTCAATGTCTTTGAGCTATCCTGTATCAAACATCTTTTTTGACCATACCCGGTGCTCTCGGCAGCACTGATTGGCCTTAATCGTACCAAAACCTGTAAATCACACCAACATTTAGATTTCTCAAAGAAACGGCACCATCATTTAGCCCCATTAGCTTCAGAACAACGGCACCGTACGCATACGAAAAATAAAATCATTAACAATTAAATCACAATTGGTATTGTAAACATGATGGTGGATAACATTACACGATTTGGTCATTTCGACGACACGCAATAGGAAATACTTAGGTAATCATATAATCCAATTTTTTTGTGATGTTTGCTAAATTATTAATTGGACACGGGATGTTCATGTACGTATGTATCATTGGCTCACTGCAGCATTTCACTTTGTGCAACACTTCAGTCTACAGAAACACCAACCTGTACATTGCGATCCATCCAGAAGGCGGGGTCCTCGTCGAGCTCAAAATGCGGCACCTCCACGGGCACCTCCGCGGCCGCCAGATCCCTCAGATCAAACACCCTCTTCGACGCCCCGCCAATCGAGGAGCTCCGATCCCTGGCCCCAGACGCCGCCGCGCAGGCCCTGGGGGTGCCCGCCAGCGACTTGGGCGTCCCCGGCGCGGACCGCGGGTTCCTGCCCGGGTCGGCGATGGCCGCGAGGGGCGACCTCGGGGGCAGCGAGGACGGCGGGGCGGCCGCCGAGGGGGAGGACGAGGCTGAGAGGTCGTCGTTCTCGTTGGGCTCCGGCGCGGCGCGGCGGGAGGCGCGGGTCGCGGATGCGCGCCGGCTGCCGCCGCCGCCGCCGGGGGCGGACATGGCGGAGGGTGGGGGTGGAGTGAGGTGGCGTGGAGCTCAGCTCGGGGTGGAGGGGAGTGAGGGGGGGGGGGGGAGCGGGGTGGTAGCGGAGACTAGTAATGGCCAACGGGGTCTTGCTGCTGTGCTGTTTGGGGGTTCTCCGCTCGATTTCAAATTTCGAACTGGGGTTGCGTTGCGAGGAGGCCAGGGGTGGATGGATCTGAGTCTGACTGAGCAACTGATGAGTCATCATTTGACTGCTGAGCCTTTCGGCCGCTCCTGTCATTAGTTAAGAACTGATCAATTAATTAGGAAAGTAGTGTTCCTTGTGTAGGCTACGAGAGCACCTTCCTGGGAACCGTTTTTCTAGGGTTCGAGTGGAGAGGCGGCGGCGCACGGGCGATCCCATCTACCTGTGGCGTACTCGCGAGTTTCTACCCGTGATCTTCCTCGATTGGCCTTAGATCTTCCTGTCCTCTCTCTGGGTTGCGTTCGGGGTGATCAAGGGGGGTCCTGGCGATCCTGCCCACCCTTGGCGCACTCGGGAAGAGCAGGGGCGGGGCCTAGGCTAGATCGGCGGAGATGTCAACTTCAGCGGCGGCTGGGAAGGAGAAGGAGGGAGTGGAGAAGATGATGGAAAGGATGAATCTGACAGACAGAGAAAGTACAAAACTGGTGGTGGATGACCAGGAGGGAAATCAAGGTGAGCCAGTAGTGGCGGTGATTGGTAAGGTGCTGCATAGGAGAGTGCTTCATGTGAACACCATTGCCGACGCCTTGAGGCCTACTTGGGGCAACTCAAGGGGACTCTTGTTCAGTTCAGCGGGAGATAATATGTTCGTGGCAAGCTTTGAAGGCAAGAGGGATCGGGACAGGATCTTCGGGGGAGGCCCGTGGATGGTGGGCAAGCATGCAGTAGTGCTTCAGATATTTGATGAGCGCCAGAGGCCCTCTGACTTAAAGTTTAAGATGATGCAGATATGGGCTCGCATTATCAATCTGCCTTTCAACCTTAGGCGCCCCCCATGGCCGGAAAAAATTGCTCGTTTGCTGGGGAAGGTCATAAGGATATATGTGGATGCTAAAGGTTTTGCATTCGGGGAAGCTCTGAGGACACGCGTTTGGATTAACGTGCAAGAACCACTGATGAGATGGGTGAGGTTAGAATCTGCAAAAACCAAATAGGATACACTCTTTGATGTTCAATATGAATCTCAGCCATATTTCTGTTTTTCCTGCTGTTTACTGGGGCATGCGGATACCTAGTGCCCAACACCGGCAGGCCGTGATGATTTAGGGAGGCTCCCATAAGGGGAAAATCTCAGGGTCCCTTTTAACAAGAAGAGTTGGGGTAATGGATTTTCAAAATAGTATGCAGAACGAGCCGAGTATCAGAATGCAGAGGAAGATTGGGAAGAGGAGGAGGTGGAGAAAGGTGAGGAAGTAACGTCACCGGACAAGTCCAGATCTGGCCGTGTGCAAAACGCAGTGTATCAGTTCAATGCACGTGGTGGCGGGGGTGCTGGTAGAGGTGCTCCATACCAACGTGGTAGAGGAGTGGTAAGGAATCATGTTTATAGGAGAGTGAACATGGGTGATGGCGACCGTAATGGGCCACTTATGCTGGTGGATCAGGAGACTTTGAACAAGAAAAGAATAAGTGAAACGGAAGTGTCTGCTGACTCTAAGGAAGATAGCCGGGATTCTAAAAAGAAGAAAGCAGAGGGGGAGAGTAGTGCACAAATGATGGCGGAGGCTGCGGAGCAGTCCCGCCGCGACCAATAAATTGCTTTGTTTGGAACTGTCGCGGGCTTGGGAACCCGGAGACAGTTTGAGAACTTCACCATTTGGTGAGGATGGAAGCGCCCGCCCTGGTCTTTTTGAGCGAAACAAAGATCGAGGGGGCGAGAGTGTCGGATATGCGAGCTCGGTTGGGCTTCGCAGGATGTTTGCCCGTAAGCAGTGTTGGCTTAAGTGGCGGTTTAGCCTTGTTCTGGTCTCATGAGGTAGATGTTACCCTAAACAATGTATCAGACCAACATATTGATGTAATAGTCCAGAATATAGGTAGTGACAATAAAAAGTGGAGGTTTACTGGCTTCTATGCTAAATCTCGCAGGTGTGAGAGGTCTCAAAGTTGGAGTAAGCTGAGAGCGTTGTGTGAGCAGGATGATTTGCCATGGCTGTGTGGAGGTGATTTTAATGAGATAGTGGACAATTCTGAGTATTTTGGTTCACATGAGAGGATGGAATGGCAAATGGCAGGTTTCCGAGAAGTTATCGACTTCTATGGATTTCAAGATCTGGGTTTTACAGGTATCCCGTATACATGGGACAATCGGCAAGATTGCCAAGCTAATGTAAAAGTTCGTTTGGACAAATTCTTAGCTAATCAAGAGTATCTGAGCATGTACGATGCTACAAGGGTGCGACACATTCCATCTCCTAGGTCTGACCATTGTTTGGTCTCGGCGAGAATCATTAATCTACATACGGAGGAGGGGAGGAGCCCGCATCGCTTTGTATATGAGGATGCATGGCAGCGTGAGGATTCGCACATGCAGGCGGTGTCAGATGGGTGGGTGCATGGGACAAAGGATTTTTCCCTCACAGACCTCAATGCAAACCTCATTCACATGCAGAGCCATTTGACAGAGTGGAAGAGTAGGAAATTCGGAGATGTTAGGAGAAAACTAAAGAAGCTCAGAAAGGATTTTGAGAAGGAAAAGAACAACTCCTTGTACAAGGGGTCATCTCCGAGGGAGAAGGAACTTGCGAGACAGATCAATGAACTGTTGTTGTGTGAAGAAATAATGGCAAGGCAAAGATCGCGAGTCGGCTGGCTTCGGGCGGGAGACAGAAATACTGGTTTCTTCCATGCCCAGTCAACGGTTAGGCGAAGAACAAACAGGATAACTTCGTTGGAAAATGCTCAGGGGATTTTGTGTGAAACAAAGGAGGACATCCATGAGGAGATTCAAGGATTCTATAAAAGTCTTTACTCGGCTCAGGAGGAACTAGTAGTGGAGGAGGTGCTACACCATGTCCCGGAGAAGGTTACATCTCAAATGAATGATCGCTTGATGAGGTCGTTCAAGGCTGTAAGTGCATCTAGTGCCCCTTAGTGATTTTGGTGTATTGAAGACTTATAGGTTAAGTATCTAATGCATTTATGAGTGTACACAGGTCTATAAGTCTATGAGGAGTTTGATATTTACAGAGAAAGTCGACCCCTAAAAATGAAGTTCTTCGACTGAAGACTTTGATATACTGAAGACTTTCTGAAGACTTTGAAAGTGAAGAAATTGGTGTGACCTTGAAGACTTGGTATTCATTCGAGGAACATGAAGCGTGAAGACTTTTTGTTTTCGTAGTTTCATTTTCTCTTTCTTGGGTCATAGGAAACACCGTACTGTTAAAGGGGGTCGAGGAAATACTAAGGAGAAAATTTCCATGTGATGCTCATCTCAAATCCTACACCTACCAATCCCTTCGAGTGAAGCCATTGGAAATCTCATACAGTTCAGTCAATTTCTTCAGTGACAGAGACGCAGTTCTTCTGGTCACTAAGGACTTTGCTCTGACTGAGGAGTTAGGAATTTGCCAGTGCAAATTGCCTACATAGTGAGGAACATGATAGCCCTGAGGAATTTGTACCTCAAATTTCCGACCGTTGTTGTGCTACGCGCCAGCTGTCCCAAAATATCTTGTCCACCTAACGGTCATATCATTGAAGGGCATTTATGTCTTATCATGTCGGGCTGCTCCCTAGGCTATAAATAGCCGCCCCCTACAACCACTAGCTGGTTGGCTGCTCCGCGAGAACTTGACACTTGTCATTTGGGAGCAACCCATCCTCCGAGGACTTTGAGCGAAAATCATCAAGTGAGGAAAATCCAAACCCAAACCCAAAACACCTACAAACCCAAAGTGATTGAGCATCACTGAAGAGATTGATCCTGCATGGATCCGACGCTTGTTACCTTTGAAGACTGTGCTTCTTCCAGACGGTTAGGCGTCAAGGTCTAGAGCATCCAAGAGGAATTGTGGATCGCCGAGTGACCTAGTCTGTGAAGGTTTGGAAGTCACCTGAAGACTTACCACGAGTGATTGGGCGAGGACTGTGTGTCCTTAGCTCAAGGAGAATACGGTGAGGACTGTGTGTCCGGGACTAGATGTCCTCGAGTTTAAATACTCAGCCGCTCCAACCAGATGTACAACTGAGACAGCAGTTGGAACTGGTCTACCAAATCATTGTCTTCACCAAGCTTACTGGTTCTATTTCTTCAACACTTTAATTTCCTCATTACTGTGTTGTGTGTTTGTTCATATCTGTGTTTGAAGACTTTGACTGAAGACTTTCTCAATTTCCTTAGTTCAATTTCTTCAGTCTGTTTGTCTTCATCTTGTGCTATCCTGTGTTTACGCTTTCTGTACTCTGTGTTTGTCTTCATTTCATCATGATGACCATGCATGTATTCTGCTATGTTTACTTCTGAGTACTTATTCCGCTGCTAGTAGTTCTTCGCTAAGGAATTTCCTCATGAGAAAATTCCTCAGTGAAGAATTTTATAAAAATCGCCTATTCACCCCCCCTCTAGTCGATATAACGCACTTTCAATTGGTATCAGAGCAAGGTACTCCCTTGTTCTGTGTGATTTTGGTTTAACCGCCTGGAGTTTTAGTTATGTCGACCGCAGATATGAAGAAAGTGCCATGCCCCATCTTCGACGGTCACGAGTATCCCAAATGGAAGGCTATGATGAAGAAGCGTCTCATGGTGATGGACAGCGAGCTATGGACTGTCACTGAGATTGGTCTGACCGATCTGTGCAAGATGGCGGAAGCTGATGACATTCACAAGTACACTCAACTCAACCTCACAGCGAAGGCCGTCATCTGTTCCAGTCTGTCTCGAAACCAGTTCAGAAACATCATGCATCTCGATCAGGCGAAGCTTATCTGGGACCGTCTCTCTGATGTCTATGAAGGCCATCGAACCTGTCATGATCCTTGGTTCGAGGACTTCAAGGAATCTCTCAAGTCAATGACATTTGAACCAGAATCATCATCCTCTTCACCATGTCTCATGGCAGATGGTAAACAGGTAACTGAATGCTATCTGTCTGAATCTAGTGATGATGAATCTGGACCCAGTTATGTCAAACTTGCCTCACTTGCTGCTAAACAACAAAGAGATCTGGAAATGGCTAACAACATGCTTAGTAAGAGCAATGATATGATTAGTGAAGAAATGGATCAATCACAACCTTTGGCTGAAAGTCTTCAGAGACTTCATTCTAAGTATGACTCTCTTCAAGATCAGCATAACTCTCTCTTGTCTGATTTTGAGAAGATCAGAGTGAGTTATGAAGATCTTCAAAAGGAGCGCGATTCATTACTTGCTCAACAAATCAGCGCTGCTCAGGAAGAATTTATTCCTCTATGTTTAAAATGCATTGAACGAGAATCTGCTAATTCCTCACCTAAATGTTCAAATGCTTCAAATGTTACAAATTCTTCGCCTGCCTCTGCTATCACTAATTCCTCATCTGAGGACATTGCTAGTATCACTGACGATGCAGGGCTGAAGGAATTGTACATGACAGGCATGTACAAAAGCCTCAAAGGGCATCAGACTCTTTGTGATGTGCTTAAAAAGCAGATCCTCAACAGGAACCCTAGGAAAGAGGGTATTGCCTTTGAGAGGAAACTCAATGTTGATGGTACATATTGGAAGCCTAAGCAGTACCCCAAAACCTCATGGGTTGCTGCAAAGGGACCTCCAGTTGATCCATCTAATTTATCTGGCTATACATGTGAATCTTCTCATTCTTCTGATGAGTCATTTGACTCCAACTATAAACTGTTCAAAAATCAGAATGGTGAAGTATTTGCTAGATATGTTGGAACTAACTGCAGGAACGGTTCCCCTATGAAGAAAATCCGGGTTCCCAAAAGGTGCCTTGAAAGTCTTCAGGTGAATGTCCTCATGACACCACCTATGAAGAAAAGGAACCCCAGATCAAATTCTTCATATGGATCCAAGTCCTCATACGGACCAAATTCCTCAAATGGATCAAATTCCTCACATGGATCAAAGTCCTCATATGAACATCATCGTGCTAACAACTCTGTTTCGCAGGGAAGAGCCAAGGGCTATGAATATGAGCATTGTTCTTCAAATTATTATGTTCATAAGTCCTCGAAGAATTTCTCTGCTTATGCATATGCTTACCCTAACCCCTCTTATGTGAAACGAAATGGTTTGGCTGCTTTGCCACCATTCTCATATGGAGCTCACAGAGTGATGAACTCTTTGCCACCCCTTCAGATGTGGGTGGTGAAGAAAAAGAACTAATCTCTTCTGCAGGGTCAGGTCTCCAGACGTGCAATAACGTCTGAAGAATTTGCTGGGGACCTGACAAATTGCCCGAAAGGACGCAGGCTAACCATGATGAAATGTACTTTCATTTCACACGTCCTCCCTCTGTTTTATCTGTCTACTACTTGATGAAATTGATCTGATGAATTGTGATATCATATTCTTCACTGCTGAAGTATATGAGGTCGTAAGTTGCACTAATTCATATGTAGGATGATCAACCCAAAGCCACTGAATGGGTACTTGATAGTGGATGTACAAATCACATGACTGGTGACAACAATCTTTTAATGGATGCTCCCTTATCATCGTCACATATGAAGCATATCATCTTCGCTGACAAAAGCAAAAGTCAGGTATTGGGTCTAGGTAAAGTTGCTATCACAAAGGATCGACACATGGACAAAGTCATGCTTGTTGAGTCCTTAGGATACAGCCTTATGTCTGTCTCAATGCTTTGTGATCTTGATATGGTTGTTGTCTTTGGCAAGTATCGGTGTGTTGTGATTATGGAAGCTGACAATTCCAAAGCCTTCGAAGGCTTTAGGGGAGGAGACTTGTATATTGTTGATTTCTCTGCAGATTCACAACCAGCCGTGTGCCTACTCGCAAAAGCTTCAGAAGGATGGCTATGGCATCGACGACTTGGTCATGCAGGCATGAGGAATTTGAACACGCTTGCAAAGAAGAAGCATGTCATTGGCATTGAGAATGTCAAATTCCTCAAGGATCACCTGTGCGGTGCCTGTGAAGCTGGAAAGATGACAAAGGCCAAGCATCCAGCAAAGACTATCATGACCACTACTCATCCATTCGAATTGCTTCACATGGATCTCTTCGGTCCCAATCATTATTCATCTGTTTCGAATGAAGCATCTCAATATGGCTTTGTTATTGTTGATGATTACTCTCATTACACATGGGTACACCTTGTCTCTTACAAAACTGAAGTGCAGGAAGTCTTCAAACGATTTTCCTCGAGGGCTTCAACCAACTTTGGTGTGAAGATCAAGCACATCAGAAGTGACAATGGCACTGAGTTCAAGAATTCGGGTCTCGATGACTATCTTGATGAACTTGGTATTACTCATGAGTTATCTGCTCCTTATACTCCTCAACAGAATGGCATCATGGAGCGCAAGAACAGGACTCTTGCTGAGATGGCTCGCACTATGCTCGATGAGTACAAAACCCCTCGTCGTTTCTGGGTTGAAGCAATTGATACTGCGTGCCACATCATCAACAGAGTATATCTTCACAAATTCTTCAAGAAGACTGCCTATGAACTCCTCACTGACAAGAAACCCAATGTGAGTTATTTCAAAGTCTTCGGTGCTAAATGTTGTATTAGAGATCCTCATCACAACTCTAAATTTGCACCGAAAGCACATGAAGGTTTTATGCTTGGTTACGGAAAGGACTCGCACACCTACAGAGTCTTCAACAATGTTCTTCATAAGATTGTTGAAACTGTAGATGTGCGGTTCGATGAAACTAATGGCTCGCAAAGGGAGCACCTACCTTCTGTGTTAGATGAACCAGCACCTGAGGATTCTATCAAGCACAAGGCTACTGAAGATGTCATTCCGACTGAAGAATCTGCTGAAGAATTCATTCCAGAACGTGAAGAACGTCGAGCTGATGCACCTGAAGAAAATGCTGAGGAAATTGATGCTGAAGAAAATGCTGATAAAATTCCTCAACGACAACCAGCTCACCCTCGCGTTGCAAAAGAAGTGCAAGTGGAGAAGATCATCAATGACATTAGAGCACCAGGTCCTCTCACACGCTCAAAAGCTTCACATCTATCTAACTTTTGTGGGCACTTTGCTTTTGTCTCTATCACAGAGCCCACTAAGGTAGATGAAGCATTTCTAGAGCCTGAGTGGATTCAGGCCATGCAAGAAGAATTACATCAGTTCAAGCTCAACAACGTATGGGAACTAGTCAATATTCCCGATCCTCGCAAGCATAACATCATTGGCACAAAGTGGATCTACCGCAACAAGCAAGATGAAAATGGTGTTGTGGTGAGGAATAAGGCACGACTAGTAGCTCAAGGCTACACACAGGTTGAAGGAATTGATTTCGATGAAACTTTTGCACCTGTTGCTAGACTTGAGGCTATTCGCATATTGCTTGCTTATGTTAACCATCATGATATCATCTTATACCAAATGGATGTGAAAAGTGCATTCCTCAATGGTAAGCTTGAGGAAGAAGTATATGTTGCTCAACCCCTAGGTTTTGAAGATCCAAAACATCCTGACAAAGTCTTCAGACTTAACAAGGCCCTCTATGGCCTCAAGCAGGCCCCACGGGCGTGGTATGATACATTGAAGAAATTCTTCATGAAGAAAGGCTTCACACCCGGTTCACTCGATCCCACTCTCTTTACTAAATCTTATGATGGTGAACTGTTTGTGTGCCAAATATATGTTGATGATATCATCTTTGGCTGTACTGACCAACGTTATAGTGATGAATTTGCCTATATGATGAGTGAAGAATATCAAATGTCTATGATGGGAGAGTTGAAATTCTTCTTAGGTCTTCAAATTCGTCAACAGCGCAATGGCATATTCATATCTCACGAGAAATACCTCAAGGATGTCCTGAAGAAATTCGGCATGCAAGACTGCAAAGGCATCAAAATTCCTATGCCCACAAATGGTCATCTATGCACTGATGAAAACGGTACTGACTTCGATCATAAGGTATACCGCTCCATGATTAGCTCTTTATTGTACTTATGTGCATCTAGGCCAGATATAATGCTTAGTGTTTGCATGTGTGCATGATTTCAAGCTGCACCGAAGGAATCACACCATAAGGCTGTGAAGCATATACTTCGATATCTAGCTCACACACCAACACTAGGATTATGGTATCCCAAGGGCTCGGATTTTGATCTCATTGGATATTCAGACTCTGACTATGCCGGCGACCGTGTGGACCGCAAGTCAACATCTGGTACTTGTCATTTCCTCGGACGATCCTTGGTCTGTTGGTCCTCGAAGAAACAGAACTGCGTATCACTGTCTACTGTTGAAGCTGAGTACATTGCTGCTGGTTCTTGCTGTGCTCAATTACTATGGATCAAGCAAACGCTCAAGGACTATGGCATCAACGTGAAGAATGTGACAATGAGAGTGCCATCAAGATTGCTCACAACCCAGTTCAGCACTCGAAGACAAAGCACATTCCGATTCGTCATCATTTCCTTTGTGATCATGTGTTGAAGGGCGACATTTCTATTGAGCATGTGAATACTGAAGAACAACTAGCCGATATCTTCACTAAGCCCTTGGATGAGAAGAGATTTAGCAAGTTGCGGTGTGAGCTAAACATCTTAGAATCTTCAAATGTACTTTGAAAAGGCACTCATCCTAACACTTATGCAAAATTGATGACTTAGATGTGCAACACATGAAGAAACGTTTTTCTTCAATCAATGAAGAATAACACTCTAAGTGTGAAGAAATTAATGAAGAATTTGATTCTCAGAACCCTACGACAATTGTACGCGGTGTCTGAAATCATCATTCTTATACGGTGGGACACGCCACCATAAAAGTTGAAAATCTTCAGTTTGAGTTTTTGCTCAACTTTTGAAATTCTTCAGTTTTTCAAATTCTTCAAACTTTGCAAAGTCTTCACTTGAGCCGTCGTTTTTCTTCATTGGCTATATATATATATATATATATATATATATATATATATATATATATATATATATATATATATATATATATATATATATATATATATATATATATATATATATATATATATATGAGTTTATGTCCTCTACAGCATTCACTTATAGCTATTTCTTCAAGTTGGTCTTTTTGCTAAGTGAATGTGTGATCGGACCCTTCCCCTCTATGCTATACCCAATCCAATCTATTCACAAATTCTTCATGTGCGTTCTATTTGAAACTCGTTCAAATTCTTCACTGTGTCCTTGTCAGTTGAAGAAATTGCGAACGGAACGTTAAAACTAATCTTATCCAAACTTTCGGTTTTACCGCTCAAACTGTTCTGCATCCCACGATGCATTATTTTAGTCACCCACGATCTTACACGATCTCCACTACACTGTACGTGGGTGACACATGTCGCGAGAAGGAGAACGGCCAGGGGCATGTTCGTCCTAAATCTTCGGACGAGCAGTTTTTCATCGCGGCTATAAATACCCCTGTCGCCGTCCTCACTTCTTTTACCCCGCTCGATCTCACTCTCCTGCTCGAGCTTCCAAACCCTAGCGCCATCGCTACTCCATCGTCGCCGGTGAGGAAGAGCTTCACTTCCTCGACCTCGTCGCCGTCGTACTCGCGCCGACTGCGGAAATCTTCACCTCCGCCGCCGCCGTAGACGTCTTCCTCCGCCAAGTTAGGGCGTGGAAGATCTGCATCGATGAACTTCATTGTTTCAACTCCCAGTTCGTCGTGTTCTTCGTTCAGGGTAATTAAAAGCTAATGTTACTGCCCTCTTTGATTCGAAACTTTTCTACAAAATCTTCAAAGGTGTTTTATTCTTCAAATTCTCACACACAAAACACCTCACATATTATCTGTTCTTGATTCATTTCCCTAAGCATCAATTTCTTCAAAGATTCCTCAATTGTGTGGATCTTCGATCTATACAACTCTGGAACCTAAGATATAAAGCGCTTAGTGAAATTCCTCAAGACGAATCTGGTCAAATTCCTCAAACTTGTTCTTTATGAAAAACCCTCTGAGAACGCATATGACCTCTTCAAATTCCTCGCAACTATACTCTGTTCACAGGTACAAATGTCCGCTGCTGAATCATTAGGTTCTCATCAACTTAACTCATTTGCAGCGTTCCTCGAAGAAACGTTGCATACTTCTTCAGAGAAATCAATTGTTCAAATTCCTCAACTAAAGAAAATGGCTGAAGGTAAAAGGCCACAGAAAGGAGGAAAGAAGCCTGAGGTTATGACAGCTTTTGAAATACCTGAGGACATCTATGCTGGGTATTGCACACCTCCTGAGGAAGATAAAAATCAGCGCAAGGTGCGCATTCAGAAGATTGAACGGAGATGGGCACGTGAATGGAGGGAGTACAGATATGTTACTCCAAAGTACATGAATAAATTCGCACTAAACCCTCCATGCCCAAGAGCCCCATTGGCACCTGGCCAAGTGGCTGATCCCACTAGCATCAAACGCGGTGAGGAATTTCCTACCGAATGGGCCAAGCGCCAAGCTAAATTGGCAAGGCAAGCCAGAGAAGCAGTGAGGAAATTTAATGAAGACTCTGCTGCTGCTGCTGCCACTGAGGCCTCTGTCAAGCCGAAGAAAGGGATGCTCAAGAAGCCCGCTCGCAAGCCAAGTGCTTCAACATCAATGCCCTCACGGCCAAGTTCCTCAGCTGTGCCCTCACGGCCAGAATCTTCAAAATCTTCAAAGCAAATTCCTCATGTTGATCCTGCTCCACCAAAGTCCTCAGCACCTCCTCCACAGTCCTCAGCACCTGTGCATCTGGCCTCGTGCCAAAGGACTGCTGGCGTTTCTATCGCCTCTGGTGTCTCAGCTAGTTCCTCAGCTGCACCAAATTCCTCAGCTGGACCCTCTCTGCTGAAGAAAAAGGCTACTGCTGGACGCGGCACTCGTCCAAGTCCTCAGAAGAAGCAGGTAGTCTTCATTGTGCCATCTGATGATGATGAAGCTGATGAAGAAGAACTTGCTAAAATCATCAGAGACCGTCAAGAAAGGGCTGCTAAAGCCAAAGGCACACCTGTGCCACTGCTGCTGGATCCAAGGGCGATCCTTGATTACATCAATATCTGGCATAAGGATCCCAACACATCTATGCATGACTTCAAGCTGACTCCTGGCCAAAGTCACATGTTGACTCACTTCATCCAAGAGGAGAAGTGGAAATATGATAGGGCCAGGCAGATCAAAAAATCGCAGCACAGGAAAGAGAAACTGCTAAGGAAAAATGTTCTCACAATGAAGCCTGAAGAACTCATCAAGATGCAGGCTGACATCAAAGCCCTCAGCGATGACTTTGATGCATACTATGCTGACTGGAAAGGAGCAAAAGTCAGGTTTGTGAAACTGACTGAGAAATTCACCAATGTTGCGGCCCCATCGCAACAAGAAATTCCTCAAGCTGAACCTTCAGCACAGCCCACTGAAGAACATGCCAGCACCGCTGATGAAGTTCAGGCTGCTGAGGAAAATGCCAGTTCCAGGGCTGATGACTCTACTCCAGCCACTGAAGAAATTGCCAGGGCACCCACTAGTGGTGCGCCTGAAGAAAATGAAGAAAGCAGGGCAACTGCATCAGTTGCGCCTGATGAAAATCAACCAGATTCCTCAGCTCCACCTGCGCCTACACCAACTCCGATCCTTCCATCCGCATTGGATGTGAAGAAGACATAGGCTGCAGAACGAGCTGCAGTAAAGAAGAGGAAAGCATCACAAGATTCAGAATCTTCAGCTCCCAAGAAGATGAAGCCCATGACCAGCTCGTTTGCTAATCCAATTGATGTTGTTCCTATTTCATCCATGCCATCAAAGGACCTTGTTCCTTTTGGTGAAGACTATGAGATCCCAAGTGGATCAGATGAAGAAACTCAATCTGCTGCTTCCTCAGAGCGAATTGATGAAGAAATTGAAGTGGATTCAATCCCTTCAACTCCAAAGGTCTCATCACCAATGCCTCAGTTTGATGCTGAAGAGGCTGGTGTTGAAGAAATTGATGATGAAGATGTGGATATTGGCAGCACAACTCTGTTGATGAATGATGACTTTTGGGAAAGTCAGCACCCCAATTCCCCACTCTTCACCCCACTGCAGCAAAGTCCTCACTCCCCTGCACAAACTGTTCAAATGGGCTCTGAAGAAACTCATCCCACTGCATCTGTGAATGAAGGAATTCCAGCCACTAGTGCTGAAGAAACTGCTGCTGAAGCTGAAAAGGTGACTGCACCTGAGGAGGAACCAGAAATTCCTCAGTCTGAAGAACCTGAGATTGTGATTCCTGAGGTCGTGATGCAACTCACTGACACTCCTCTGCCAAGGCCAAAGGATCTGTTCTCACGCAAACATAAATTCAAGGCTGAAGACTTCTATGGCGAGCACGTGTTCTTCACTGAATACAACCCATATGACTCTGCTCGCATAAGGAAGAGGCGTTTCTGGACTGCCAGCCAAGCCAATTTCTATTCCTCAGTGCTTTACAACAAAGACAAAGTCTTCGACCATGCACATATTCCTCACATGGATATGGAGTCTATGCCGTGCTTCACGCCAGTCCTCAGTGTTCTTCACGACGCTGGGCTGCTCAATTTCTGCACTGACATATGCGATTGGAATGAAGAACTCATTCTTCAGTTCTATGCAACACTGCACATTGCCGGCAACTCTGAAGATGTGAATTCATGGGTTCTGGACTGGATGACTGAGAACACCCATTATAAGGCCCCATCATCTGAATTGCTTCGTGTCCTACCTCTGAGTCCACCCACTGAAGATGCATGTTGTATTTACAACAAACCTGAGCTTTCAAATCACTATATGCAAGTGCTGATGAAGCCTTTGAAGCCAGGGCAAGCACCTCGAACCAAATTCCTCGTCAAGGAATTGTTATATGTGCCAAGGACTGTCTATCGCATTCTGACGAAGACAATGAGTCCCATCAAGGGCCACGACTCAAGTGATGAAGAAGTCGTTGGCATCATGAAGAATATGCTTTTCAACATCATTCATGGCGTTCCCGTCAACTTCCATGATTCCTTCATGAGGACTCTGGCCAACATTGCTATGTCACCATTTGAGCTGAAGCCTTATGCACCTTGGATTATGAGATTCATCAGGACAAGGTCTTCACTCAACTACAAAGCTGAAACTCTCAACCACTGCAGCTACTTGCCTCCTATTGAAGTCCTCAAAAGGACATTTTCCTCAGATGAAGAAAAGGGCAAAGCTACTGCTGTGATAGATGTAGGCATTCGTCCATTGGATGGTCAATTTCGCAAAGCTGCATCTTACTCCACCAATGATGACTCTGCCACACATGACTCTGCTGCCAACACTGCCAAGCAAAATCCTCAAGCCACATCACCCAGGGTGATGACTGATCGTGAGTTACTCCTCAGTCTTCATCAAAAGGTTGATCGCAATCACAAATGGGTCAAGCGTCAGTTTGGTTCAATTCTTCACAACATGAATTCCACACACAATGCAGTGAAGGAAAACCACTACTACCTCCATGAAACCCTCAACCGCACCTGGGCTGTTCTGTCTCAAGTCTACAATGCTGATGATCTAAAGAAAATGGGTCTTAATGAAGAATTTGCCTGGTCTGCACCTCCTCCGAAGAAATACAAGAAGGTCCCAGTTCTTTCTTTGGTGGCCAGTTCATATTCTTCATCACGCGACACAGATGAAAATGAAGACTTGGACGACACTGCAACAGGCCCTACTTCAACAACCGACCCCAACAACGCTGGTGCTCCTTCATCAACTTGAATATATTCAGGGGCGTTAGTCCTCAGTTTCGATCCTTTTGGTCATTTGATGACAAAGGGGGAGAAATCTGAGTTAGTCTTCAAGCGGGTCGATAATAAGGGTATTTTTTTTGCTAAGTTACAACTCTCGTTCTTCTGAAACTTTTATTGGATTGAGTTGTAATCTTAAACCCGATGGTGCGCTGATACTTTTGTTGCACTATGATTTGATACTTTTGATGCGCTATTCTGCATGCTTATTCCTAATTAATATTAACGCACGCATGCTGAATTACATCAGGCACCATATTTCATCATGCATTTCAAATTCTTCATACTATATATCAAATGCGTGTATGAATTACAAGATATAGGGGGAGATCTCCATGATTCATCTCTTCAAGTGTGCATTGCTTCGAAAGCAAAATTCCTCACTATGCACAACTTCAGGGGGAGTTCTTCTATATCTTGCAATCAAATTCCTCAATATCAGTTTTTACACTTCATATATTTATCCCCGTTGAAAACTTAACCTATGGTGTCATCAATCACCAAAAAGGGGGAGATTGTAAGTGCATCTAGTGCCCCTTAGTGATTTTGGTGTATTGAAGACTTATAGGTTAAGTATCTAATGCGTTTATGAGTGTACACAGGTCTATAAGTCTATGAGGAGTTTGATATTTACAGAGAAAGCCGACCCCTAAAAATGAAGTTCTTCGACTGAAGACTTTGATATACTGAAGACTTTCTGAAGACTTTGAAAGTGAAGAAATTGGTGTGACCTTGAAGACTTGGTATTCATTCGAGGAACATGAAGCGTGAAGACTTTTTGTTTTCGTAGTTTCACTTTCTCTTTCTTGGGTCATAGGAAACACCGTACTATTAAAGGGGGTCGAGGAAATACTAAGGAGAAAATTTCCATGTGATGCTCAACTCAAATCCTACACCTACCAATCCCTTCGAGTGAAGCCATTGGAAATCTCATACAGTTCAGTCAATTTCTTCAGTGACAGAGACGAAGTTCTTATGGTCACTAAGGACTTTGCTCTGACTGAGGAGTTAGGAATTTGCCAGTGCAAATTGCCTACATAGTGAGGAACATGATAGCCCTGAGGAATTTGTACCTCAAATTTCTGACCGTTGCTGTGCTAAGCGCCAGCTGTCCCAAAATATCTTGTCCACCTAACGGTCATATCATTGAAGGGCATTTATGTCTTATCATGTCGGGCTGCTCCCTAGGCTATAAATAGCCGCCCCCTACAACCACTAGCTGGTTGGCTGCTCCGCGAGAACTTGACACTTGTCATTTGAGAGCAACCCATCCTCCGAGGACTTTGAGCGAAAATCATCAAGTGAGGAAAATCCAAACCCAAACCCAAAACACCTACAAACCCAAAGTGATTGAGCATCACTGAAGAGATTGATCCTGCATGGATCCGATGCTTGTTACCTTTGAAGACTGTGCTTCTTCCAGACGGTTAGGCGTCAAGGTCTAGAGCATCCAAGAGGAATTGTGGATCGCCGAGTGACCTAGTCTGTGAAGGTTTGGAAGTCACCTGAAGACTTACCACGAGTGATTGGGCGAGGACTGTGTGTCCTTAGCTCAAGGAGAATACGGTGAGGACTGTGTGTCCGGGACTAGGTGTCCTCGAGTTTAAATACTCAGCCGCTCCAACCAGATGTACAACTGAGACAGCAGTTGGAACTGGTCTACCAAATCATTGTCTTCACCAAGCTTACTGGTTCTATTTCTTCAACACTTTCATTTCCTCATTACTGTGTTGTGTGTTTGTTCATATCTGTGTTTGAAGACTTTGACTGAAGACTTTCTCAATTTCCTCAGTTCAATTTCTTCAGTCTGTTTATCTTCATCTTGTGCTATCCTGTGTTTACGCTTTCTGTACTCTGTGTTTGTCTTCATTTCATCATGATGACCATGCATGTATTCTGCTATGTTTACTTCTGAGTACTTATTCCGCTGCTAGTAGTTCTTCGCTAAGGAATTTCCTCACGAGCAAATTCCTCAGTGAAGAATTTCATGAAAATCGCCTATTCACCCCCCCTCTAGTCGATATAACGCACTTTCAAAGGCTGAAGAGGTGGATCAGGCTCTATTTATGATGGCGCCGTCCAAGGCGCCTGGGGTGGACGGTTTCAATGCCGGTTTTTACCAGAAGCATTGGCACTTGATTCGAGAAGAGGTAACGACTGCAGTTCTAAATTTCCTAAATGGTGGCCATATGCCTGAAGTGGTAAACAAAACTGTAATTGTCTTAATTCCTAAGGTTAAAAATCCTCGAAATATTACCCAATATAGGCCTATCTCTCTCTGTAATGTGATTTAAAAACTTTGTTCGAAAGTTTTGGCTAATCGACTTTGTGAGATTCTGGATGAAATCATTGCAGAGGAGCAAAGTGTCTTTGTGCCAGGGAGATTGATAACAGACAATGTCCTCACGGCGTATGAATGTGTACATGCTATGAAGAGGAAAAACGGGAAGCAAGGATGGTGTGTCGTAAAGATAGACATGATGAAAGCATACGATCGTGTGGAGTGGGAGTATCTACAAGGAGTGATGCACCATTTGGGTTTTTCTGAAGGGTGGATATCATTGGTGATGAAATGTGTGAATACTGTTACTTATCAAGTTAAAGTGAATGGGGAGTTGTTACCTTCCTTTAGGCCATCCAGAGGTTTCAGGCAAGGTGATCCTATCTCACCCTACCTTTTTCTTCTGTGTGGAGAGGGCCTATCATGTATGCTAAAAAATTACGATGGAGGGTGGATTGACAAAGGTATAAGAGCGGGACTTCGGTCGCCGTGGGTTTCACATCTCTTGTTTGCTAATGATTGTCTGATTTTCATGAAGGCGGATGGCCGAAGCGTGCATCGGCTTAATGATATTCTCAATGCCTTCTCAAGGGGGTCAGGCCAGTGTGTAAACAAGTTGAAGAGTTATGTGTGTAAGTGCATCTAGTGCCCCTTAGTGATTTTGGTGTATTGAAGACTTATAGGTTAAGTATCTAATGCGTTTATGAGTGTACACATGTCTATAAGTCTATCAGGAGTTTGATATTTACAGAGAAAGTCGACCCCTAAAAATGAAGTTCTTTGACTGAAGACTTTGATATATTGAAGACTTTCTGAAGACTTTGAAAGTGAAGAAATTGGTGTGACCTTGAAGACTTGGTATTCATTCGTGGAACATGAAGCGTGAAGACTTTTGTTTTCGTAGTTTCATTTTCTCTTTCTTGAGTCATAGGAAACACCGTACTGTTAAAGGGGGTCGAGGAAATACTAAGGAGAAAATTTCCATGTGATGCTCAACTCAAATCCTACACCTACCAATCCCTTCGAGTGAAGCCATTGGAAATCTCATACAACTCAGTCAATTTCTTCAGTGACAGAGACGCAGTTCTTCTGGTCACTGAGGACTTTGCTCTGACTGAGGAGTTAGGAATTCGCCAGTGCGAATTGCCTACACAGTGAGGAACATGATAGCCCTGAGGAATTTATACCTCAAATTTCCGACCGTTGCTGTGCTGCGCGCCAGCTGTCCTAAAAATATCTTGTCCACCTAACGGTCATATCATTGAAGGGCATTTATGTCTTATCATGTCGGGCTGCTCCCTAGGCTATAAATAGCCGCCCCCTACAACCACTAGCTGGTTGGCTGCTCTGCGAGAACTTGACACTTGTCATTTGAGAGCAACCCATCCTCCGAGGACTTTGAGCGAAAATCATCAAGTGAGGAAAATCCAAACCCAAACCCAAAACACCTACAAACCCAAAGTGATTGAGCATCACTGAAGAGATTGATCCTGCGTGGATCCGACGCTTATTACCTTTGAAGACTGTGCTTCTTCCAGACGGTTAGGCGTCAAGGTCTAGAGCATCCAAGAGGAATTGTGGATCACCGAGTGACCAAGTCTGTGAAGGTTTGGAAGTCACCTGAAGACTTACCACGAGTGATTGGGCGAGGACTGTGTGTTCTTAGCTCAAGGAGAATACGGTGAGGACTGTGTGTCCGGGACTGGGTGTCCTCGAGTTTAAATACTCAGCCGCTCCAACCAGATGTACAACTGAGACAGCAGTTGGAACTGGTCTACCAAATCATTGTCTTCACCAAGCTTACTGGTTCTATTTCCTCAACTCTTTCATTTCCTTAGTAGTGTGCTGTTTGTTTATCATATCTGTGTTTGAAGACTTTGACTGAAGACTTTCTCAATTTCCTCAGTTCAATTTCTTCAGTCAGTTTGTCTTCAACTTATGTTATCCTGTGTTTACGCTTTCTGTATTCTGTGTTTGTCTTCATTTAATCATGATGACTATGCTTGAATTCTGTTATGTTTTCATCTGAGTACTTATTCCGCTGCTAGTAGTTCTTCGCTAAGGAATTTCCTCACTAGCAAATTCCTCAGTGAAGAATTTCATAAAAATCGCCTATTCACCCCCCCTCTAGTCGATATAACGCACTTTCAATTGGTATCAGAGCAAGGTACTCCCTTGTTCTGTGTGATTTTGGTTTAACCGCCTGGAGTTTTAGTTATGTCGACCGCAGGTATGATCAAGGTCTCTGCTGGGTGTCCTACCTTCGATGGGACGGACTACCCCTACTGGAAGAATAAGATGCGAATGCATCTTGAGGCAATTGATAACGATCTCTGGTACGTTGTGGAAAATGGTGTTCCCTCCGTCACTCCCTCACTGAACGCTACCGATGTGAAGAGATTCAAGCAACTCGACTCCCAAGCGAAGAATATCATATGTGGCCATCTGAGTAAGGGTCAGTATGGTAGGGTGAGTGCTTTGGAAACTGCAAAGCTTATCTGGGATAGGCTATCCAAGGTCAATGAAGGAGTTTCAACTCAGCGTGACTCTAGAGTTGATGTTCTTCGCAATCTCTTCAATCGCTTCAAAAGACTCGACAATGAAAATGTGCAGCAAACCTTCGATCGCCTCACTGACATCTCAAATGAGCTTCAAGCACTTGGTGCCACTGACATCACCGACCATGAGGTGGTGAAGAAATTGCTGAGATCGCTTGATTCCTCATTTGACACTCTGGCACTGATGATACAAGAGCGTGGTGATTACAAGTCACTTGACCCCGCTGGTATCCTCGAGAGGCTAAACACTCATGAGTTCCAGCTTGCTGAGAAGAGAGATCTCTACGGTACAAGCTATTGCAGATCACGTGCACTGAAGGCCAAGGTAGTATCTGAGTCCGAAGATGAAGACTCTGGTAGCAGCCTTGGTGATCCTGAAGAACTGAGTCGTGATCTAGCACTGCTTGTGAAGAAATTCCAGAAGTTCTCAAGACGTGGTCGCTTTGGAAAACCCTCAAGGAGCAATGATTCCTCATCCAGTGACTATAAGAAGAGGCTCTGTCACAAGTGCAAGAAACCAGGACATTACATCCAAGACTGTCCTCAGTGGGAAAAGGAATCAAAGAAGAAGAAATACAAGGATTACAGTTCTGATGATGCGAAGAAAAAGAAGAAGTCCTCAAAATCTTCATCATCAAAATCCTCAAAGTCTTCGTCTCACAAGAAGAGCAGCTCCAAGAAGGCTCGGGCATTCATTGGCAAGGAAATGGACTCTGAGGCTGAATCTGAAGAAAATGAGGAAGAGGAACAATCTGAAGATTCTGAGTCTGGTGTGGCAAGCCTAGCCCTCGCTACTGCATTCGTCAGCAAATCCATCTTCAACACCGAAGAAAGTGAACTCACCAACAAAGCTGATGAAAGCAGTGATGACTACGCTCCCACCTATTGCTTCATGGCAAAGGGTGCCAAGGTACTCAAATACGCCTCCTCTGAATCTAGCGATGATGAATCTGATGAAAATCTTAAGCCTAGATACTCTAAACTTGCTAAGATTGTTGTGCAACAAAAAAAGGCTTTTGAAAAGGTTCAAAACATGCTAGACAAAAGTGATGATATGTTGGGTGAAGAATTGGATCGCACTAAAGCCTTAACTGAAAATCTTCAGAGACTTCAGACCAGGTTTGACAACCTTCAAAATCATCATAGCACTCTCTTATCTGATCATGAGAAGCTTTCTTATGAATATCTTCAAAAGAAGCAAGATCTTGAGAAGCTAAGAGAGAGTTATGAAGATCTTCAGAAGGAGCGCGATTCATTACTTGCTCAACAAATCAGCGCTGCTCAGGAAGAATTTATTCCACCATGTTTAAAATGCATTGAACGAGAATCTGCTAATTCCTCACCTGAATGTTCAAATGCTTCAAATGTTACAAATTCTTCACCTGCCTCTGCTATCACTAATTCCTCATCTGAGGACATTGCTAGTATTACTGACGATGCAGGACTGAAGGAATTGTACATAACAGGCATGTACAAAAGCCTCAAAGGGCATCAGACTCTTTGTGATGTGCTTAAAAAGCAGATCCTCAACAGGAACCCTAGGAAAGAGGGTATTGCCTTTGAGAGGAAACTCAATGCTGATGGTACATATTGGAAGCCTAAGCAGTACCCCAAAACCTCATGGGTTGCTGCAAAGGGACCTCCAGTTGATCCATCTAATTTATCTGGCTATACATGTGAATCTTCTCATTCTTCTGATGAGTCATTTGACTCCAACTATAAACTGTTCAAAAATCAGAATGGTGAAGTATTTGCTAGATATGTTGGCACTAACTGCAGGAACAGTTCTCCTGTGAAGAAAATCTGGGTTCCCAAAAGGCGCCTTGAAAGTCTTCCGGTGAATGTCCTCATGACACCACCTGTGAAGAAAAGGAACCCCAGATCAAATTCTTCATATGGACCAAATTCTTCATATGGATGAAATTCCTCATACGGACCAAATTCCTCAAGGGGATCAAATTCCTCACATGGATCAAAGTCCTCATATGAACATCATCATGCTAACAACTCTGTTTCGCAGGGAAGAGCCAAGGGCTATGAATATGAGCATTATTCTTCAAATTATTATGTTCATAAGTCCTCGAAGAATTTCTCTGCTTATGCATATGCTTACCCTAACCCCTCTTATGTGAAACGAAATGGTTTGGCTGCTTTGCCACCATTCTCATATGGAGCTCGCAGAGTGATGAACTCTTTGCCACCCCTTCAGATGTGGGTGGTGAAGAAAAGGAACTAATCCCTTTTGCAGGGTCAGGTCTCCAAACGTGAAATAACGTCTGAAGAATTTGCTGGGGACCTGACAAAAATTGCCTGAAAGGACGCAGGCTAACCATGATGAAATGAACATTCATTTCACACGTCCTCCCTCTGTTTTATCTGTCTACTACTTGATGAAATTGATCTGATGAATTGTGATATCATATTCTTCACTGCTGAAGTATATGAGGTCGTAAGTTGCACTAATTCATCTGCAGGATGATCAACCCAAAGCCACTGAATGGGTACTTGATAGTGGATGTACAAATCACATGACTGGTGACAAGAATCTGTTAATGGATGCTCCCTTATCAGCGTCACACATGAAGCATATCATCTTCGCTGATAAAAGCAAAAGTCAGGTATTGGGTCTTGGTAAGGTTGCTATCACAAAGGATCGACACATGGACAAAGTCATGCTTATTGTGTCCTTAGGATATAATCTTATGTCTGTCTCAATGCTTTGTGATCTTGATATGGTTGTTGTCTTTGGCAAGTATCGTTGTGTTGTGATTATGGAAGCTGACAATTCCAAAGTCTTCGAAGGCTTTAGGAGAGGAGACTTGTATATTGTTGATTTCTCTGCAGATTCACAACCAGCCGTGTGCCTACTTACAAAAGCTTCAGAAGGATGGCTATGGCATCGACGACTTGGTCATGCAGGCATGAGGAATTTGAACACGCTTGCAAAGAAGAAGCACGTCATTGGCATTGAGAATGTCAAATTCCTCAAGGATCACTTGTGCAGTGCCTGTGAAGCTGGAAAGATGACAAAGGCCAAGCATCTAGCGAAGACTATCATGACCACTACTCGTCCATTTGAATTTCTTCACATGGATCTCTTCGGTCCTAACCATTATTCCTCTGTTTCGAATGAAGCATCTGAATATGGCTTTGTTATTGTTGATGATTACTCTCGTTACACATGGGTACACCTTGTCTCTTACAAAACTGAAGTGCAGGAAGTCTTCAAACGATTTTCCTCGAGGGCTTCAACCAACTTTGGCGTGAAGATTAAGCACATCAGAAGTGACAACGGCACTGAGTTCAAGAATTCGGGTCTCGATGACTACCTTGATGAACTTGGTATTACTCATGAGTTATCTGCTCCTTATACTCCTCAACAGAATGGCGTCGTGGAGCGCAAGAACAGGACTCTTGCTGAGATGGCTCACACTATGCTCGATGAGTACAAAACCCCTCGTCGTTTCTAGGTTGATGCGATTGATACTGCGTGCCATATCATCAACAGAGTATATCTTCACAAATTCTTCAAGAAGACTGCATATGAACTCCTCACTGACAAGAAACCCAATGTGAGTTATTTCAAAGTCTTCGGTGCTAAATGCTGGATTAGAGATCCTCATCACAACTCTAAATTTACACCGAAATCACATGAAGGTTTTATGCTTGGTTACGGAAAGGACTCGCACACCTACAGAGTCTTCAACAATGTTCTTCATAAGATTGTTGAAACTGTAGATGTGCGGTTCGATGAAACTAATGGCTCGCAAAGAGAGCACCTACCTTCTGTGTTAGATGAACCAGCACTTGAGGATTCAATCAAGCACAAGGCTACTGAAGATGTCATTCCTACTGAAGAATCTGCTGAAGAATTCATTCCAGAACGTGAAGAACGTTGAACTGATGCACCTGAAGAAAATGCTGAGGAAATTGATGCTGAAGAAAATGCTGATCAAATTCCTCAACGACAACCAGCTCACCCTCGCGTTGTAAAAGAAGTGCAAGTGGAGAAGATCATCGATGACATTAGAGCACGAGGTCCTCTCACACGCTCAAAAGCTTCACATCTATCTAACTTTTGTGGGCACTTCGCTTTTGTCTCTATCACAGAGCCCGCTAAGGTAGATGAAGCATTTTTGGAGCCTAAGTGGATTCAGGCCATGCAAGAAGAATTACATCAGTTCAAGCTCAACAACGTATGGGAACTAGTCAATCGTCCCGATCCTCGCAAGCATAACATCATTGGCACAAAGTGGATCTACGACAACAAGCAAGATGAAAATGGTGTTGTGGTGAGGAATAAGGCACGACTAGTAGCTCAAGGCTACACACAGGTTGAAGGAATTGATTTTGATGAAACTTTTGCACCTGTTGCTAGACTTGAGGCTATTCGCATATTGCTTGCTTATGCTAACCATCATGATATCATCTTACACCAAATGGATGCGAAAAGTGCATTCCTCAATGGTAAGCTTGAGGAAGAAGTATATGTTGCTCAACCACCAGGTTTTGAAGATCCAAAGCATCCTGACAAAGTCTTCAGACTTAACAAGGCCCTCTATGGCCTCAAGCAGGCCCCACGGGCGTGGTATGATACATTGAAGAAATTCTTCATGAAGAAAGGCTTCACACCCGGTTCACTCAATCCCACTCTCTTTACTAAATCATATGATGGTGAACTGTTTGTGTGCCAAATATATGTTGATGATATTATCATTAGATGTACTGACCAACGTTATAGTGATGAATTTGCCTATATGATGAGAGAAGAATATCAAATGTCTATGATGGGAGAGTTGAAATTCTTCTTAGGTCTTCAAATTCGTCAACAGCGCAATGGCATATTCCTATCTCAGGAGAAATACCTCAAGGATGTCCTGAAGAAATTCGGCATGCAAGATTGCAAAGGCATCAAACTTCCTATGCCCACAAATGGTCAACTATGCACTGATGAAAATGGTACTGACTTCGACCATAAGGTATACCGCTCCATGATTGGTTCTTTATTGTACTTATGTGCATCTAGGCCAGATATAATGCTTAGTGTTTGCATGTGTGCACGGTTTCAAGCTGCACCGAAGGAATCACACCATAAGGCTGTGAAGCATATTCTTCGATATATCTAGCTCACACACCAACACTAGGATTATGGTATCCCAAGGGCTCGGATTTTGATCTCATTGGATATTCAGATTCTGACTATGTTGGTGACTGTGTGGATCGCAAGTCAACATCTGGTACTTGTCATTTCGTCGGATGATCCTTGGTCTGTTGGTCCTTGAAGAAACAGAACTGCGTATCACTGTCTACTGCTGAAGCTGAGTACATTGCTGCTGGTTCTTGCTGTGCTCAACTGCTATGGATGAAGCAAACGCTCAAGGACTATGGCATCAACGTGAAGAATGTGCCTCTCCTCTATGACAATGAGAGTGCCATCAAGATTGCTCACAACCCAGTTCAGCACTCGAAGACAAAGCACATTCAAATTCGTCATCATTTTCTTCGTGATCATGTGTTGAAGGGCGACATTTCTATTGAGCATGTGAAGACTGAAGAACAGCTAGCCGATATCTTCACTAAGCCCTTGGATGAGAAGAGATTTTGCAAGTTGCGGTGTGAGCTAAATATCTTAGAATCTTCGAATGTACTTTGAAAAGGCACTCATCCTAACACTTATGCAAAATTGATGACTTAGATGTGCAACACATGAAGAAACGTTTTTCTTCAATCAATGAAGAATAACACTCTAAGTGTGAAGAAATTAATGAAGAATTTGATTCTTAGAACCCTACGACAATTGTACGCGGTGTCTGAAATCATCATTCTTACACGGTGGGTCACGCCACCACAAAAGTTGAAAATCTTCAATTTGATTTTTTCCTCAACTTTTGAAATTCATCAGTTTTTCAAATTCTTCAAACTTTACAAAGTCTTCACTTGTGCTGTCATTTTTCTTCATTGGCTATATATATATATATATATGGTTTTATGTCCTCTACAACATTCACTTATAGCTAATTTTTCAAGTTGGAACTTTTCTGCTAAGTGAACGTGATCGGACCCTTCCCCTCTATGCTATACTCAATCCAATCTATTCACAAATTCTTCATGTGCGTTCTATTTGAAACTCGTTCAAATTCTTCACTGTGTCCTTGTCAGCTGAAGAAATTGCGAATGGAAAGTTAAAACTAATCTTATCCAAACTTTCGGTTTTGCCGCTCAAACCGTTCCGCATCCCACGATGGATTATTTTATCCACCCACGATCTTACACGATCTCAACCACACAGTACGTGGGTGACACATGTCGCAAGAAGGAGAACGGCCAGGGGCACGTTCGTCCCAAATCTTCGGACAAACAGTTTTTCACCGCAGCTATAAATACCCCCTTCGCCATCCTCACTTCTTTTACGCTGGTCGATCTCACTCCCTCGCTCGAGCTCTCCAAACCCTAGCGCCGTCGCTACTCCATCGTCGCCGGTGAGGAAAAGCTTCACTGCCTCGACCTCATCGCCGTCGTACTCGCGCCGACCGCAGAAATCTTCACCTCCGTCGCCGCCGTAGACGTCTTCCTCCGCCAAGTTAGCGCGTGGAAGATCTGCGTCGACGAACCTCACTGTTCCAACTCCCAGTTCGTCGTGTTCTTTGTTCAGGGTAATTAAAAGCTAATTTTACTGCCCTCGTTGATTCGAAATTTTTCTACAAAATCTTCAAAGGTGTTTTATTCTTCAAATCCTCACACACAAAACACCTCACATGTTATCTGTTCTTGATTCATTTCCCTAAGCCTCAATTTCTTCAAAGATTCCTCAATTGTGTGGATCTTCGATCTATACAACTCTGGAACCTAAGATATAAAGCGCTTAGTGAAATTCCTCAAGACGAATCTGGTCAAATTCCTCAAACTTGTTCTTTATGAAAAACCCTCTGAGAACGCATATGACCTCTTCAAATTCCTCGCAACTATACTCTGTTCACAGGTACACATGTCCGCTGCTGAATCTTTAGGTTCTCATCAACTTAACTCGTTTGCAGCGTTCCTCGAAGAAAAGTTGCATACTTCTTCAGAGAATTCAATTGTTCAAATTCCTCATCTGAAGAAAATGGCTGAAGGTAAAAGGCCACAGAAAGGAGGAAAGAAGCCTGAGGTGATGACAGCTTTTGAAATACCTGAGGATATCTATGATGAGTACTGCACGCCTGATGAAGCCAAGTTTGGCAAAGAAGATAAAAATCAGCGCAAGGTGCGAATCCAGAGGATTGAAAGGAGATGGGCACGTGAATGGAGGGAGTACAGATATGTTACTCCAAAATACATGAAGAAATTCGCTGTAAACCCTCCATGCCAAAGACTTCCATTGGCACCTGGCCAAGTGGCTGATCCCACCAACATCAAGCATGGTGAGGAATTTCCTAAAGAATGGGCCAAGCAGCAAGCTAAACTGGCAAGGCAAGCCAGAGAAGCAGTGAGGAAATTCAATGAAGACTCTGCTGCTGCTGCTGCTACCGCCACTAAGGCCTCGGTCAAGCCGAAGAAAGCGATGCTAAAGAAGCCTGCTCGCAAGCCAAGTGCTTCATCTTTAATGCCCTCACGGCCAAGTTCCTCAGTTGCGCCCTCACGGCCAGAATCTTCAAAATCCTCAAAGCAAATTCCTCATGCTGCTCCTGCTCCACCAAAGTCCTCAGCTGTCCCGACAAAGTCCTCAGCACCTGTGCATCTGGCCTCGTGCCAAAGGACGACTGGCATCTCTATTGCCTCTGGTGTCTCAGCTAGTTCTTCAGCTGCACCAAATTCCTCAGCAAGACCCTCACTGCTGAAGAAAAAGGCTACTGCTGGACGCGTCACTCGCACAAGTCCTCAGGAGAAGCAGGTAGTCTTCACTGTGCCATCTGATGATGATGAAGCTGATGAGGAAGAACTTACTGAAATCATCAGGGACCGACAAGAACGGGCTGCTAAAGCCAAAGGCACACCTGTGCCCCTGCTATTGGATCCAAAGGTGATCCTAGATTATATTGATCTCTGGCATAAGGATCCTCACACACCTATGCCTGATTTCAAGCTGACACCTGGTCAAAGTCACATGTTGACTCACTTCATCCAAGAGGAGAAGTGGAAATATGATAAGGCCAGAGAGATCAAGAAATCACAGTACCGCAAAGAGAAGCTACTGAAGAAAAATGTTCTCAAAATGAAGCCTGAGGAACTTGTCAAGATGCAGGCTGAGATCAAAGCCCTCAGCGACAACTTTGACTCGTACTATGCTGATTGGCAAGGAGCCAAGGTCAGATTCGTGAGGCTGACTGATACCTTCACCAAGGGTGCAGCCTCAAAGCCACAAATTCCTCAAGCTGAAGCATCTGTTCAGCAAACTGAAGAACATGCCAGCACCGCTGATGAAGTTCAGGTGCTGAAGAAAATGCTAGTTCCAAGGCTGATGACTCTGCTCCAGCCGTTAATGAAATTGCCAGGGCATCCACTAGTGGTGCGCCTGAAGAAATTGAAGAAACCAGGGCAACTGCATCAGTTGCGCCTGAAGAAAATCAACCAGATTCCTCAGCTCCACCTGCGCCTACGCCAACTCCAATTCTTCCATCTGCATTAGATGTGAAGAAAACCAAGGCTGCAGAACGAGCTGCTGTGAAGAAAAGGAAGGCATCAAATGCTTAAGAATCTTCAGCTCCCAAGAAGATGAAGCCAATGACAAGCTCGTTTGCAAATCCCATTGATGCCATTCCTATCTCCTCCGTGCCATCAAAGGACCTTGTTCATTTTGGTGAAGATTATGAGATCCCTAGTGGATCAGATGAAGAAACTCAATCTGCTGCTTCGTCAGAGCAGATTGATGAAGAAATTGAAGCGGATACAATCCCTTCAACCCAATGGTCTCATCACCAATGCCTCAGTTTGATGCTGAAGAGGCTGGTGTTGAAGAAATTGATGAAGATGTGGACATTGGAAGCACCACTCCAGTGATGAATGGTGACTTTTGGGAAAGTCAGCATCCCAATTCCCCACTCTTCACTCCCCTGCAGCAAATTCCTCACCCCCCTTCACCTACAGTACAATTGGGCTCTGAAGAAACTCGTCCCACTGCATCTGTGAATGAAGAAATTCCAGCCACTAGCGCTGAAGAAACTGCTGTTGATACAGACAAGGTGACTGCACCTGAGGAAAATCCTGAAATTCCTCAGCCTGAAGAACCTGAGATCGTGATTCCTGAGGTCGTGATGCAACTCACTGACACTCCTCTGCCAAGGCCAAAGGATCCGTTCTCACGAAAAGAGAAATTCAAGGCTAAAGACTTCTATGGCGAGCACGTGTTCTTCACTGAATACAATCCATATGACTCTGCTCGCATAAGGAAGAGGCGTTTCTGGACTGCCAGCCAAGCAAATTTCTATTCCTTAGTGCTTTACAACAAAGACAAAGTCTTCGACCATGCTCATATTCCTCGCGTGGATATGGAGTATTTGCCGTGCTTCACGCCAGTGCTCAGTGTTCTTCACGACGCTGGGCGGCTCAACTTCTGCACAGATATATGCGACTGGAATGAAGAGCTTATTCTTCAATTCTATGCAACGTTGCACATCACCGGCAACTCTGAAGATATCAATTCATGGGTTTTGGACTGGATGACTGACAACACCCAACATAAGGCCCCTGCATCTGAATTGCTTCGGGTCCTTCCTCTTAGTCCACCCACTGAAGATGCTCGCTGTGTGTACAACAAACCTGAACTTTCCAATCATTATATGCAAGTGCTGATGAAGCCTTTGAAGCCAGGGCAGGCTCCTAGAACCAATTTCCTCGTCAAGGAATTGATGTATGTGCCAAGGACTGTCTATCGCATTCTGACAAAGACAATGAGTCCCATCAAAGGACACGACTCGTCTGATGAAGAAGTCGTTGGCATCATGAAGAATCTGCTTTTCAACATCATCCATGGCGTTCCCGTCAACTTCCATGATTTCTTCATGAGGACTCTGGCCAACATTGCTATGTCACCATTTGAGCTGAAGCCTTATGCACCTTGGATAATGAAATTCATCAAGATAAGGTCTTCACTCAACTACAAAGCTGAAACGCTCAACCACTGCAGCTACTTGCCTCCCATTGAAGTCCTCAAACGGACATTTTCCTCGGCTGAAGAAAAAGGCAAGGCCACTGCTGTGATAGATGAGGGCATTCGTCCATTGGATGGCCAATTTCGCAAAGCGGCATCTTACTCCACCAATGATGACTCTGCCACACATGACTCTGCTGCTAACACTGCCAAGCCAAATCCTCAAGCCACAGCACCCAGGGTGATGACTGACCGTGAGTTACTCCTCAGTCTTCATCAAAAGGTTGATCGCAACCACAAATGGGTCAAGCGTTAGTTTGGTTCAATTCTTCACAACATGACTTCCACACACAATGCAGTGAAGAAAAACCATTACTACCTTCATGAAACCCTCAACCGCACCTGGGCTGTGCTATCTCAAGTGTACAGTGCTGAAGACTTGGAGAAAATGGGTCTCAAAGGAGATTTTGACTGGTTTGCACCTCCTCCGAAGAAATACAAGAAGGTAAAGGTTCCTTCTTTGGTGGCCATCTCATATTCTTCATCGCGTGCGACTGATGAAAATGAAGATTTGGACGACACTGCAGCAGGCCCTACTTCAACGACCGACCCCAACAACGCTGGCGCTCCTTCTTCAACTTGAAAATCTTCAGGGGCGTTAGTCCTCAGTTTCGATCCTTTGGTCATTTGATGACAAAGGGGGAGAAATCTGAGTTAGTCTTCAAGTGGGTCTATAATAAGGGCTTATTCGTTTTTTGAAGTTACAACTCTCGTTCTTCCGAAACTTTTATTGGATCGAGTTGTAATCTTAAGTCCGATGGTGCGCTGATACTTTTGTTGCACTTTGCTTTAATACCTTGATGCGCTATTCTGCATGCTTATTCCTCGTTAATATTATTGCACGCATGCTGAATTACATCAGGCACCATATTTCATCATGCATTTCAAATTCTTCATATTATACATCAAATGCGTGTATGAATTACAAGATATAGGGGGAGATCTCCATGATTCAAACTCTTCAAGTGTGCATTGCTTCAAAAGCAAATTCCTCACTATGCACATCTTCAGGGGGAGTTCTTCTATATCTTGCAATCAAATTCTTAAATATCAGTATTTACACTTCATATATTTATCCCCGTTGAAAACTTAACCTATGTTGTCATCAATCACCAAAAAGGGGGAGATTGTAAGTGCATCTAGTGCCCCTTAGTGATTTTGGTGTATTGAAGACTTATAGGTTAAGTATCTAATGCGTGGTATGAGTGTACACATGTCTATAAGTCTATGAGGAGTTTGATATTTACAGAGAAAGTCGACCCCTAAAAATGAAGTTCTTCGACTGAAGACTTTGGTATTCTGAAGGCTTTGAAAGTGAAGAAATTGGTGTGACCTTGAAGACTTGGTATTCATTCGTGGAACATGAAGCGTGAAGACTTTTGTTTTCGTAGTTTCATTTTCTCTTTCTTGAGTCATAGGAAACACCGTACTATTAAAGGGGGTCGAGGAAATACTAAGGAGAAAATTTCTATGTGATGCTCAACTCAAATCCTACACCTACCAATCCCTTCGAGTGAAGCCATTGGAAATCTCATACAGCTCAGTCAATTTCTTCAGTGACAGAGACGCAGTTCTTCTGGTCACTAAGGACTTTACTCCGACTGAGGAGTTAGGAATTCGCCAGTGCGAATTGCCTACATAGTGAGGAACAGGATAGCCCTGAGGAATTTATACCTCAAATTTCCGACCGTTGTTGTATTATGCGCCAGTTGTCCCAAAATATCTTATCCACCTAACGGTCATATCATTGAAGGGCATTTATGTCTTATCATGTCAGGCTGCTCCCTAGGCTATAAATAGCCGCCCCCTTCAACCACTAGCTGGTTGGCTGCTCCGCGAGAAACTGACACCTGTCATTTGAGAGCATCCCATCCTCCGAGGACTTTGAGCGAAAATCATCAAGTGAGGAAAATCCAAAACCCAAACCCAAACACCTACAAAACCAATGTGATTGAGCATCACTGAAGAGATTGATCCTGCGTGGATCCGATGCTTGTTACCTTTGAAGACTGTGCTTCGTCCAGACGGTTAGGCGTCATGGTCTAGAGCATCCAAGAGGAATTGTGGATCGTCGAGTGACCGAGTCTGTGAAGGTTTGGAAGTCACCTGAAGACTTACCACGAGTGATTGGGCGAGGACTCTGTGTTCTTAGCTCAAGGAGAATACGGTGAGGACTGTGTGTCCGGGACTGGGTGTCCTCGAGTTTAAATACTCACCCGCTCCAGCCAGATGTACAACTGAGACAACAGTTGGAACTGGTCTACCAAATCATTGTCTTCACCAAGCTTACTGGTTCTATTTCCTCAACTCTTTCATTTCCTCAGTAGTGTGCTGTTTGTTTATCATATTTGTGTTTGAAGACTTTGACTGAAGACTTTCTCAATTTCCTCAGTTCAATTTCTTCAGTCTGTTTGTCTTCAACTTGTGTTATCCTGTGTTTACGCTTTCTGTACTCTGTGTTTGTCTTCATTTCATCATGATGACTATGCTCGAATTCTGTTATGCTTTCATCTGAGTACTTATTCCGCTGCTAGTAGTTCTTCGCTAAGGAATTTCCTCACTAGCAAATTCCTCAGTGAAGAATTTCATAAAAATCGCCTATTCACCCCCCTCTAGTCGATATAACGCACTTTCAATGTGTTCTTTAGCCCAAACTGTGGGGCATCAGTAAGAAGGGGGGTCCGGAATGCTTTGCAAATCCAGAGGGAGGCCCTAGCTGAGAAGTTCCTTGGTTTGCCTACGGCAGCTGGCAGGATCACAGAGCGGAATTTTGTACATATTGTTGAATCAGTCAGATCAAGGGTACAAGGATGGAGTTATAGAAATGCATCTTGTGCAGGAAGAGAAGTGCATCTTAAAGCAGTGGTCCAAGCATTACCAGCCTTTTCTATGAGTTGTTTCAAGCTCACTAAAGGCTTATGCAAAAAAGTCACGACAGTCATGTCTAAGTATTGGTGGGCTGGGTCACTCGATAAGAAAAAATGCACTGGCAATCTTGGTCGAAGATGGCTACACCGAACTCTAAGGGAGGACTAGGTTTCAGAGACCTAGAGTTGTTCAATGATGCAATGCTTGCTAAACAAGCTTGTAGGCTGCTGGTTAATCCAGATAGCCTTTGTGCCAGGGTTCTTAAAGGAAGATACTACCCAGAAGGAGATTTTTTACAAGCTGGGTGCCCGGCAAATTCATCTACCACCTGGCGAGCCATCATACAGGGGAGAGAGGCCCTTAAACAAGGTCTGGTTCGGCGGGTGGTGGATGGAAGATCTACAGAAATCTGGCATGATCAGTGGATAAGTGGCACGAAGACTATGAAACCTATTTGCAGGTTATCAGACGAACCTGTCCAGCTGGTGGCGGATCTAATAGATGAACATACAAGTAATTGGAATTCTAGGCTGGTGCGGAGCTTGTTCTTAGCACCAGACGCAGACGCGATACTTAATCTCCCAAGACCGAGGTCGACACAAGGGGATTATTGGGCGTGGGCCTGGGATAGATCAGGAGCATTTACAGTTTGCTCAGCATATCGAGAACTTAAGGAACGACAACAAAATTCTCAGGGTGTTCCGGGCAGATCATCGGGTGGTGAAGAGAGTTGGAGATTGTTATGGAAGCTCAGAGTGCAACCTAAAATACGTGTTTTCTGGTGGCGGGTTCTGAAAGACTTTCTACCAGCCAACGCAGAATTACAGAGGAGGCATGTGAATGAAGATGCTATATGCTTGTTGTGCGGGCACGCGGAGGAAACGTTGTTACATGCTTTGGTGTAGTGCGTTCATGCTACAACATACTGGGCAGAGGCAGAGAATTTTTTTGGCATCACATTACTGCCGCTGTTCCCGGGAACTTGGACGAGAGACTTGCTTGATCCTCAGTTTTTGTCCAGAGACAAAGCAACAATTGCAATAATAGTGATGTGGGCAGTATGGAATAGTAGAAACAAATACACACATGGCGAGGTGCAATACCAGCCCATGCGCTCAATGGAATTGGTTCAGGAGATGATCAGATCCCTTGATGTTCCAGGCAAGGAAAATGATCCATTAGCAGTACCCAAGCGGGCTGTGTGGCGGCCACCTGCTGAAGGAGTTGTCAAGCTGAATACAGACACATCGGTTGAAGTGGCCAGGGGTGAGGCAGGTGGATCGATGATAGCACGAGATGATCAGGGGTCCTTCCTTGCAGCCAGATTTAGAAACTACCCAGGGACTACCTCTCCGCTGATAGGGGAAGCTTTGGCGTGCCGGGACGCGATGGTGTTTGCGATGGAGCAAGGATGGACCAACGTACAAGTTGAAACAGACTGTCAAGTCTTTGCCAATGAGTGGAAGAATAGAAGAGACCTGTCTGATGTGGGTCTCATTATCAGAGAGATGAAGGGCTATCTCTCATTTTTCCAGGGATTCGAGTTGTATCATATTAGTAGAGAAGCCAATGCTCTGGCTCACAAATTAGCTCGGCATGCTCTGCTTTTAGGCATGGGCGATGTAACTTTCAGTTGTATCCCTGAATTTCTGAGTGACGAGATGCACTCAGACTATGTACGATGGAGGAATGAATAAATGCCGTTAAGGGCCGTACTTCAAAAAAAAGAGCACCTTCCTGTGCTCGAGGAGCTTCGCAGTCCAAAGACCACAGAACAGTGAAAAAATCTTAAGGAGTCTGGTAATTACATCCAGGTCAGAGTGTATCCTCGTATGGCCTTTGGATCTCAGATCCAATGGCTGGAGAGTTGCCGGAGCACCTCCTGTGTAGGCTTGTGATTAAAACAGTACATTCCAGAAAAATATTATTCAGTTAGCTTTCAAGTTTCAATAGTTACATCCCAGTTTTCTTGGAACTAAGGAATTTTACAAGAATTTCAAAGGAGTGGTATCTTATAGGGAAATCTTTTGATGTGCCCTTTGATAGAGTCGAATTTGCTAAAGTACATCTAGATGAGAACTAATTTAGCACATCTAACTTCCTAACCGCATGATTTAAATCCCCAAGATTCACCTTTTCACGAGCGGCTCAGTCTGTCGTTGTCTATCCACGTCCGCAACTTTCACACAGATGTATCTTTTTGTTGGGGTGACCAAAATTTTCCATCATTTTTGGCATGTACTTTAGCACCACTACCTCATCTTTGTACGTTTCTACTCTATTGTTTCCGGACCACGAGTCTAATACCTTTGGATGTGTTCACTATGACTTGTTGCGCCAATTGGTGCAGAGACCAACTGCAGCCTGCAAGTTAAGCGAACCATATGAAACATAAAACGGAAGTCAAGAGAACTATTTCAAGAGATCAACTAACCAACTACGACTTAGAAGTTAAATGAACTATTTGAAACATAAAATGTAAGTTAAGTGAACTGTGTGAAGAGACCAACTACAGTCATGAGGGCAAAGGCCAATTGTAGCCAAGAAGAGAAACAACTAATATAACGAAATTTCTTGTTAACTATTTCAAGAATGTTTATCGTGAATGGACCGCAAGCCTTCCAACTGGGTTGGGGACCATAAAACTCAAACTTCATCTATTTCGGGTACACACATTTGGTTTGTTGGTCGGTTGTTGTGTCCGGTTATGCCGGGCACATCCATGTGATGATTGTGGGGTCAAACATTCATGGATCTCACCCGGCTATCCCTCTCAGAGGATGGCTGGTAAATGGTCCCGGTGTGTAGCCCGTGCCCTGCACACACGGTACTGGTTTGCTGGTCCGCCGTTGTGTTTGGGTGCGCTAGATATTCTGAACTGATGGTCTAGCCGGACAGGATGCTTTCGAATCTCTTCCTGGACTTTCAAAACTAACTCTGTGAAGTACAAATGAGACAGAGATGAAATCTTCCCCGCCTCCATGAACTTCCTAGACTTTACCCAGAAATTTATATCATTTTACATATTACAATACCACTTCCTTTGGATGTTGCGCTCTGTCTAGCTAGAGTGCTTTGGCCCGTCTGCTCGACCTTTGGACGTTGCGCATGCCCGGATAGTGTATTTTGGAATTTCTTCCAGGCCTTTGGATGTCGTGGTTGGATGTTCTCACTAATCAGGCTCTCCCCTGGTCCGTGTGCTTTTGGGTGGGGTGAACGATTGCGATGTGTAAGTGCATCTAGTGCCCCTTAGTGATTTTGGTGTATTGAAGACTTATAGGTTAAGGATCTAATGTGTTTATGAGTGTACACAGGTCTATAAGTCTATGAGGAGTTTGATATTTACAGAAAAAGTCGACCCCTAAAATTGAAGTTCTTCGACTGAAGACTTTGGTATTCTGAAGGCTTTGAAAGTGAAGAAATTGGTGTGACCTTGAAGACTTGGTATTCATTCGAGGAACATGAAGCGTGAAGACTTTTGTTTTTCGTAGTTTCATTTGCTCTTTCTTGAGTCATAGGAAACACCGTACTGTTAAAGGGGGTCGAGGAAATACTAAGGAAAAATTTCCATGTGATGCTCAACTCAAAATCCTACACCTACCAATCCCTTCGAGTGAAGCCATTGGAAATCTCATACAGTTCAGTCAATTCCTTCAGTGACAGAGACACAGTTCTTCTGGTCACAGAGGACTTTGTTCTGACTGAGGAGTTAGGAATTCGCCAGTGCGGATTGCCTACACAGTGAGGAACATGATAGCCCTGAGGAATTTATACCTCAAATTTCCGACCGTTGTTGTGCTACGCGCCAGCTGTCCCAAAATATCTTATCCACCTAACGGTCATATCATTGAAGGGCATTTATGTCTTATCATGTCGGGCTGCTCCTAGGCTATAAATAGCCGCCCCCTACAACCACTAGCTGGTTGGCTGCTCCGCGAGAAACTGACACCTGTCATTTGAGAGCATCCCATCCTCCGAGGACTTTGAGCGAAAATCATCAAGTGAGGAAAATCCAAAACCCAAACCCAAACACCTACAAAACCAAAGTGATTGAGCATCACTGAAGAGAATGATCCTGCGTGGATCCGACGCTTGTTACCTTTGAAGACTGTGCTTCGTCCAGACGGTTAGGCGTCATGGTCTAGAGCATCCAAGAGGAATTGTGGATCGTCGAGTGACCGAGTTTGTGAAGGTTCGGAAGTCACCTGAAGACTTACCACGAGTGATTGGACGAGGTCTGTGTGACCTTAGTTCAAGGAGACTATGGTGAGGACTAGGTGTCTTGGACTGTGTGTTCAGGACTGGGTGTCCGGGACTAGGTGTCCTCGAGTTTAAATACTCAGCCGCTCCAACCAGATGTACAACTGAGACAACAGTTGGAACTGGTCTACCAAATCATTGTCTTCACCAAGCTTACTGGTTCTATTTCTTCAACTCTTTCATTTCCTCAGTATTGCGTTGTTCGTTTGTCATATCTGTGTTTCAAGACTTTGACTAAAGACTTTCTCAATTTCCTCAGTTCAATTTCTTCAGTCTGTTTGTCTTCATCTTGTGTTATCCTGTGACTACGCTTTCTGTACTCTGTGCTAGTTTTCATTTCATCATGATGACTATGCTTGTCTTCTGTTATGTTTACTTCTGAGTACTTATTCTGCTGCAAGTAGTTCTTCGCTAAGGAATTTTCTCACTAGCAAATTCCTCAGTGAAGAATTCATAAAAATCGCCTATTCACCCCCTCTAGTCGATATAACACACTTTCAATTGGTATCAGAGCGAGGTACTCCCTTGTTCTGTGTGATTTTGGTTTACCGCCTGGAGTTTTAGTTATGTCGACCGCAGGTATGATCAAGGTCTCTGCTGGGTGTCCTACCTTCGATGGGACGGACTACCCCTACTGGAAGAATAAGATGCGAATGCATCTTGAGGCAATTGATAACGATCTCTGGTATGTTGTGGAAAATGGTGTTCCCTCAGTCACACCTTCTCTGAATGCTGCTGATGTGAAGAGATTCAAGCAACTTGATTCTCAAGTGAAGAATATCATATGTGGCCATCTGAGCAAAGGACAGTATGGAAGAGTGAGTGCTTTGGAGACTGCTAAGCTTATCTGGGATAGGCTGTCCAAAGTCAATGAAGGAGTTTCAACTCAGCGTTACTCTCGAGTTGATGTTCTTCGCAATCTCTTCAGCCGCTTCAAAAGACTCGACAATGAAAATGTTCAGCAAACCTTTGATCGCCTCACTAACATCTCAAATGAGCTTCAAGCACTTGGTGCCACTGACATCACCGACCATGAGGTGGTGAAGAAATTGCTGAGATCGCTTGATTCCTCATTTGATACTCTGTCACTGATGATACAAGAGAGTGCTGATTACAAGTCACTTGACCCCGCTGATATCCTCGAGAGGCTAAACACTCATGAGTTCCAGCTTGTTGAAAAGAGAGATCTCTATGGTTCGAGCTATGGCAGATCACGTGCACTGAAGGCCAAGGCAGTATCTGAGTCCGAAGATGAAGACTCTGATAGCAGTCTTGGTGACCCTGAAGAACTGAGTCATGATCTAGCACTCCTCGTGAAGAAATTCCAGAAGTTCTCAAGACATGGTCGCTTTGGAAGACCCTCAAGGAGCAATGATTCCTCATCCAGTGACTACAAGAATAGGCTTTGTCACAAGTGCAAGAAACCTGGACATTACATTCAAGATTGTCATCAATGGGAAAAGGAATCAAAGAAGAAGAAATACAAGGATTACAGTTCTGATGATGCGAAGAAAAAGAAGAAGTCCTCAAAATCTTCATCATCAAAATTCTCAAAGTCTTCATCTCACAAGAAGAACAGCTCCAAGAAGGCTCGGGCATTCATTGGCAAGGAAATGGACTCTGAAGCTGAATCTGAGGAACAAGAGGAAGAGGAGGCATCTGAGGACTCCGAGTTTGGTGTGGCGAGCCTAGCCCTCGCTACTGCATTCGTCAACAAGTCTATCTTCAACCCTGAAGAAAATGACCTCACCAACAAGGCTGATGAAGGCAATGACGACTACGCTCCCACCTATTGCTTCATGGCAAAGGGTGCCAAGGTACCTAAATATACCTCCTCTGAGTCTAGTGAAGATGAATCTGATGAAAATCTTAAGCCCAGCTACTCAAAACTTGCTAAGATTGTTGTGAAACAACAAAAGGCTTTTGAAAAGGTTCAAAACATGCTAGACAAAAGTGATGATATGTTGGGTGAAGAAATGGATCACACTAAAATCTTGACTGAAAATCTTCAGAGACTTTAGACCAGGTTTGACAACCTTCAAGGTCATCATAACACCCTCTTGTCTGTTCATGAGAAGCTTTCTTATTAATTTCTTCAAAGAAAGCAAGATCTTGAGAAGCTAAGAGTGAGTTATGAAGATCTTCAGAAGGAGCGCGATTCATTACTTGCTCAACAAATCAGCGCTGCTCAGGAAGAATTTGTTCCTCCATGTTTGAAATGCATTGAACGTGAATCTGCTAATTCTTCACCTGAATGTTCAAATGCTTCTCATGTTACAAATTCTGCACCTGCCTCTGCTATCACTAATTCCTCATCTGAGGACATTGCTAGTATTACTGATGATGCAGGGCTGAAGGAATTGTACATGACAGGCATGTACAAAAGCGTCAAAGGGCATCAGACTCTTTGTGATGTGCTTAAAAAGCAGATCCTCAACAGGAACCCTAGGAAAGAGGGTATTGCCTTTGAGAGGAAACTCAATGCTGATGGTACATATTGGAAGCCTGAGCAGTACCCTAAAACCTCATGGGTTGCTGCAAAGGGACCTCCAGTTGATCCATCTAATTTATCTGGCTATACATGTGAATCTTCTCATTCTTCTGATGAGTCATTTGACTCCAACTATAAGCTGTTCAAAAATCAGAATGGTGAAATATTTGCTAGATATGTTGGCACTAATTGCAGGAATGGTTCCTCGATGAAGAAAATCTGGGTTCCCAAAAGGTGCCTTGAAAGTCTTCAGGTGAATGTCCTCATGACACCACCTGTGAAGAATAGGAACCCCAGATGAAATTCTTCATATGGACCAAACTCTTCATATGGATCCAAGTCCTCATATGGACCAAATTCCTCACATGGATCAAATTCCTCAAAAGGATCAAAATCCTCATATGAACATCATCGTGCTAACAACTATGTTTCGCAGGGAAGAGCCAAGGGCTATGAATATGAGCATTATTCTTCTAATTATTATGTTCATAAGTCCTCGAAGAATTTCTCTGCTTATTCATATGCTTACCCTAACCACTCTTATGTGAAACGAAATGGATTGGCCTCTATGCCACCATTCTCATATGGAGCTCGCAGAGTGATGAACTCTTTGCCACCCCTTTAGATGTGGGTGGTGAAGAAAAAGAACTAATCTCTTCTGTAGGGTCAGGTCTCCAGACGTGCTCAAACGTCTGAAGAATTTGCTGGGGACCTGACAATATGCCTGAAAGGACGCAGGCTAATCATGAAGAAATGAATATTCATTTCACACGTCCTCCTACTGTTTTATCTGTCTTACTGCTTGATGGAATTGATCTAATGAATTTGATATCATATTCTTCACTGATGAAGTATATGAGTTCGTAAGTTGCACTAATTCATCTGCAGGATGATCAACCAAAATCCACTGAGTGGGTCCTCGATAGTGGATGTATAAATCACATGACTGGTGACAAGAATCTATTGATGGATGCTCCCTTATCATCATCACATCTGAAGCATATCATCTTCGCAGACAAAAGCAAAAGTCGGGTATTGGGTCTAGGTAAGGTAGCTATCACAAAGGATCGACACATGGACAAAGTCATGCTTGTTGAGTCCTTAGGATACAACCTTATGTCTGTCTCAATGCTTTGTGATCTTGATATGGTTGTTGTCTTTGGCAAGTATCGTTGTGTTGTGATTATGGAAGCTGGCAATTCCAAAGTCTTCGAAGGCTTTAGGAGAGGAGACTTGTATATTGTTGATTTCTCTGCAGATTCACAACCAGCCGTGTGCCTACTTGCAAAAGCTTCAAAAGGATGGCTATGGCATCGACGACTTGGTCATGCAGGCATGAGGAATTTGCACACTCTTGCAAAGAAGAAGCATGTTATTGGCATTGAGAATGTCAAATTCCTCAAGGATCACTTATGTGGTGCCTGTGAAGCTGGAAAAATGACCAAGGCCAAGCATCCAGCTAAGACCATCATGACTACTACTCGCCCATTTGAATTGCTTCACATGGATCTCTTCGGTCCTAATCATTATTCTTCTGTTTCAAATGAAGCATCTCAATATGGCTTTGTTATTGTTGATGATTACTCTAGTTACACATGGGTAAACCTTGTTACTTACAAACATGAAGTGCAGGAAGTCTTCAAACGATTTTCCTCGAGGGCTTCAACCAACTTTGGTGTGAAGATCAAGCACATCAGAAGTGACAATGGCACTGAGTTCAAGAATTCGGGTCTCGATGATTATCTTGATGAACTTGGTATTACTCATGAGTTATCTGCTCCTTATACTCCTCAAAAAAATGTTGTCGTGGAGCGCAAGAACAGGACTCTTGCTGAGATGGCTCGCACTATGCTTGATGAGTACAAAACACCTCGTCGTTTCTGGGTTGATGCAATTGATACTATGTGCCACATCATCAACAGAGTATATCTTCACAAATTCTTCAAGAAGACTGCCTATGAACTCCTCACTGACAAGAAACCAAATGTGAGTTATTTCAAAGTCTTCGATGCTAAATGCTGGATTAGAGATCCTCATCACAACTCTAAATTTGCACCGAAAGCACATGAAGGTTTTATGCTTGGTTACGGAAAGGACTCGCACACCTACAGAGTCTTCAACAATGTTCTTCACAAGATTGTTGAAACTGTAGATGTGCGGTTCGATGAAACTAATGGCTCGCAAAGAGAGCACCTACCTTCTGTGATATATGAGCCAGCACCTGAGGATTCTATCAAGCTCAAGGCTACTGAGGATGTCATTCCTACTGAAGAATCTGGTGAAGAATTCATTCCAGAACGTGAAGAACGTCGAGCTGATGCACCTGAGGAAAATGCCGAAGAAATTGATGCTGAAGAAAATGCTGATCAAATTCCTCAACGACAACCAGCTCACCCTCGCGTTGCAAAAGAAGTGCAAGTGGAGAAGATCATTGATGACATCAAAGCACCAGGTCCTCTCACACGCTCAAAAGCTTCACACTTATCTAACTTTTGTGGGCACTATGCTTTTGTCTCTATCACAGAGCCCACTAAGGTAGATGAAGCATTTCTAGAGCCTGAGTGGATTCAGGTCATGCAAGAAGAATTACATCAGTTCAAGCTCAACAAAGTCTGGGAACTGGTCAAATGTCCAGATCCTCGCAAGCATAATATCATTGGCACAAAATGGATCTACCGCAACAAGCAAGATGAAAACGGCCTTGTGGTGAGGAATAAGACACGACTAGTAGCTCAAGGCTACACACAGGTTGAAGGAATTGATTTCGATGAAACTTTTGCACCTGTTGGTAGACTTGAGGCTATTCGCATATTGCTTGCTTATGCTAACCATCATGATATCTATTATATCAAATGGATGTGAAAAGTGCATTCCTCAATGGTAAGCTTGAGGAAGAAGTATATGTTGCTCAACCCCCAGGTTTTGAAGATCCAAAGAATCCTGACAAAGTCTTCAGACTCAATAAGGCCCTCTATGGCCTCAAGCCGGCCCCACGGGCGTGGTATGATACTTTGAAGGAATTCTTCATGAAGAACGGCTTCACACCCGGTTCACTCGATCCTACTCTCTTTACTAAATCTTATGATGGTGAATTGTTTGTGTGCCAAATATATGTTGATGATATCATCTTTGGCTGTACTGACCAACGTTATAGTGATGAATTTGCCTATATGATGAGTGAAGAATATCAAATGTCTATGATGGGAGAGTTGAAATTCTTCTTAGGTCTTCAAATTCGTCAACAACGCAATGGCATATTCATATCTCAGGAGAAATACCTCAAGGATGTCCTGAAGAAATTCGGCATGCAAGATTGCAAAGGCATCAAAAGTCCTATGCCCACAAATGGTCAACTATGCACTGATGAAAATGGTATTGACTTCGATCATAAGGTATACCGCTCCATGATTGGCTCTTTATTGTACTTATGTGCATCTAGGCCAGATATAATGCTTAGTGTTTGCATGTGTGCATGATTTCAAGCTGCACCAAAGGAATCACACCATAAGGTTGTGAAGCATATTCTTCGATATCTAGCTCACACACTGTCGGTGTCAAAACCGGCGGATCTCGGGTAGGGGGTCCCGAACTGTGCGTCAAGGCCGGATGGTAACAGGAGACAAGGGACACGATGTTTTTACCCAGGTTCGGGCCCTCTCGATGGAGGTAATACCCTACTCCTGCTTGATTAATATTGATGATATGGGTAGTACAAGAGTAGATCTACCACGAGATCAAGGAGGCTAAACCCTAGAAGCTAGCCTATGGTATGATTGTTGTGTATGGAGTTGATTGTCCTACGGACTACAACCCTCCGGTTTATATAGACACCGGATAGGGCTAGGGTTACACAGAGTCGGTTACAATGGTAGGAGATCTTGAATATCCGCATCGCCAAGCTTGCCTTCCACGCCAAGGAAAGTTCCATCCGGACACGGGACGAAGTCTTCAATCTTGTATCTTCATAGTCCAGGAGTCCGGCTGAAGGTATAGTCCGGCTACCCGAACACCCCCTAATCCAGGACTCCCTCAGTAGCCCCTGAACCAGGCTTCAATGACGACGAGTCCGGCGCGCAGATTGTCTTCGGCATTGCAAGGCGGGTTCCTCCTCCAAGTCCTTCATAGAAGATTGTAAATACCCAGAATAGTGTCCGACTCTGCAAAATAAATTTCCACATATTGCCATAGAGAGAATAATATTAACATAAATCAAATCTGCTGACGCATTCCGTAGTGCGTCATCACACTACGGCCAAGTCCTTTACGAATCGTTTTTACTTTTCCACCTCAGCACGTTTTGCGAGGCGGTTTCCTTGGCACGTCTTGTCAAAGCAGAGATCGTGTGCCCTTTTTACGGGATTCTCATCAATACGGACGTGGGTAACCCAACCGCGCCATTTACCACGGCGCTTGGGAGGCAAGCGAGTTTTATTAGGCAGGTGGGGACGCATAACCGCATCCACCCATATAAGGGGATAAGGATCCACCATTTTTACCTACGCCTTCTTCCTCCTTTGCCTATCCATCTCCTGCGCACTCGAGCTCCAGCTCCCAAGCCCGTTCTTCCCACCTCAACCTTCTACAGCAATGTCCGGAGTGGGAGGCAAGTGGATGGTCTCCTCCGTTACGGAGGTCCAAGTGAAAAAGTTAAGGAAGGCCGGATACCTGTCCAAGGACATCCCGCACCGGCTTCCCGAGGAGGGGCAGCTTCTCCCCACCCCAAGGCCCCATGAAAGGGTAGTGTTCCTTCCCCACTTCCTCCGCGGATTGGGTTTTCCACTTCACCCATTCGTCCGGGGGCTCATGTTCTACTACGGCCTGGATTTCCACGATCTGGCCCCGAACTTCATCCTTAACATCTCGGCGTTTATCGTCGTGTGTGAGGCCTTCCTTCGCATCCGCCCCCATTTCGGCCTCTGGCTCAAGACCTTCAATGTCAAGCCCAAGGTGGTGCGCGGCAGCCAGGCGGAGTGCGGAGGCGTCATGGCGGGCAAGATGGCCAACGTCCTATGGTTCGAGGGCTCCTTCATGGAGACCCTAAAGGGGTGGCAAGCCGGGTGGTTTTACATCACCGACCCACGCAATCCGAAATGGATCACAGCCCCCGAGTTCCGATCCGGACCCCCCACGCGGCTTATGTCCTGGAAAGAGACGGGCCTGTCATGGGGTAACGAAGAAGAGGTGACCGGACTGAAGACATGCATCCAGTCCCTGGTAAACAAGCCAATCAGACTTGTCAATGTAGTCCAGGTCATGCTCGTTCGCCGAATCCTCCCGTGTCAACAACGGGACTTTACTCTGTGGGAGTTCGACCCGGCGCAACACCGAGCCCTTAACAGGCTCTTTGACACGACGTATGAAGACGTCTGGAAGGTGCTAATCAAAGGCGCCGGGGCTCCCTCATCCGCCTCCGAAGACCGCGGATACAGCTCGCAGCGTCACGCTAGCGAGGTAAGCTATTTCTACCCTTCACGGGACATTTTAAGCTCTTTTTCATAGTTTGACTCTATGCGGGATCTAAACTCCCTTACCTTTAACAGGCTTGGCAGGCGATATCTGGACCGATTAACTGTCCGGCTCCCTTGTCTGAAGACCCAGCCCCTGCTCTCCTAGAGAAGCTGCTGGCTCCGGTGCCTTATGTGGTGCCGGAGAAGAAGGCCAAGAAGAAGGCCACGGGGACTCGAAAGAGTGCCCGCAATGTGGCGGTGTCGGACTCATCATCTGACGAGTCCGAGACGCTCTCCCCTCGTGAGAACGAGGAGGAGGAAGAAGAAACCTCTCCCCCTCCAGCGGTGGGAGGAGAAAAAGGGAAGGCCGCCCCAACGGGGGAGGCCGGAGGGTCCGGAAAGAGGAAGACCCCTCCGCCGGACTACTCCCCCGACGCCGACGAGGACGACGAGGGGTGGTCGAACAGGGCCAAGCGTCCGGCAAAATCGTAAGTATTCGGATACCAGAGTGACTCATGATATTCCTAGGTCGTTCAGCTTTCCATAATGCCGAACATAATTGTGCAGCCCGCCCCGGCCCGAACTCGACGATTCGTCGAGCGGCTCCCTGGATTCGTCGGACGTGAACTCAGTTCCGCCCGCTGTCTCCCCCCGCACTGCAGACGACGCCGAAGTGGCGTCGCAACGAGCTCCGGGGTAGGAGGAGGTGGTCCTGGAGGAGCCGAAAGGCAACCTCCCGAACCCCAGGAATAAAGGGGACAAGACCCCCCCAGGGCTCCGAGTCCGGCTTTGTGCCGGACGCCGCGCTGGACTCTTCAACAGTTCCGGTCTGTGGTAGGCGAACTCCTTCCAAGAGGAGCAAGCCTTCTGAGCCGGTGGCCTCCGTCCAACCGGAGGTGCCGGACAATCTGCTGGAGGTACTTGACGGCGCCTCCATCGACGAGGAGCACCGTACTATTATGAGTACGGTGATCCAGAGGGTTCAGTCCGCCAAGAGCAGACTGACTGAAGCTTGCGCTAGCCTTCTGACAGGCTTCGAGGTAAGCAAAAATATATCAAAATATTACCACATAGATAGTAGCCCCTGATGCTCTGTTTGGCGTTCGGAAAGAAAAGCCGAATAGAGGATCTAATAAATTTCGTAGGAGTCTAACAAAAAGGAGTCAATATGCGTATGCAGGCTTCGCTGCTATCCACCGCCGCACTGACTGCGGAGGTAGGTGTCCTGAAACAGGACCTCGGGCGGACTGAGCAAGAGCTCAGCCTTGCCAAGCGGCAGCTCGAGGAAAAAGAAGGTAAGAAATACCTTACAGAAAAAGTGCCTATAAAAAGGCGTGATTGCAAAAAGTAACAGGATTGCACTGCTTATTCTAGGGGCCACGACTGAGGTGGCGACCCTCAAGCAGGCGCTGTCTGAGGCCGAAAAGAAAACGGCCGCGGAGCGCACCGAGCGAGAGAGACTTGGGGCTCGGGTCGGCGAGGTGCAGCAAGAGCTTCAGGCTCTCATGAAAAAACATGAGAGTTTGGAGCTTGAATCAAAGGCGCAAGCATCCGAGCTCGCGTCGGCCCTTGAGACCGCCAAGTCTGCCAAGGCCGAAGCACAAAAGGCCCTCCAAGAGTTGGAGGAGATGAGGAAGATAGCAGCGGGTAAGGCATTTTTTTATGCAAAGCAGAAATATAAAAGTAAACTACTTGTTACTTACCCGAATCCGGAGTTCTCCAGGGGCATTCGCAGATCTTCCCCACAGCGTATCCGCCGCCGCCACATTCTACCGAGCTGAAGAGCGCAGCTCGACGGAGAAGGTGTTCTGGTCTCAATATTCTGAGGCCGGACACCCTGTGCCCTTGAGCGACCAGCTGAAACAGCTTGTCGAGCTCCACAAGGCGGCCGAACAGGCCATGAAGGGCTTCATAGTTCGGCTGTGGCCCGGAGAGGCCCTGCCAGGGAGCTATTTCGGGCTGGTGCGGCGGCTGGTGGAGGCATGTCCAAGGCTCGAGGTCATCAAGCGCTCCGTCTGCATTGAAGGTGCCCGGAGGGCCCTTGCCCGTGCAAAGGTGCACTGGGGTAAGCTGGACGGTGAGAAGCTTGTGAGGGACGGGCCGCCGCCGGGGAAGGAGCATCGCAAGCCCGAGAACTACTACAAGGATGTCCTTGCAGGTGCCCGCCTTGTGGCGGATGAATGTACCAAGGATGTAATCTTTGAATGAACTCACTCATGTTTATCCTGTGCGCTGAAAACTTGTTCATATGCGCTAAGCAATGCTTATTGAATTTAAAATATTATTTTCTGTGCGGCCGTTTATCAAAAATTGAGAGATGGCCAGTCGTCGGCTTCTGCCCCCGTGCCACTAGTGCTGGGGTGTTCGGGGTAAACCTGAGCGCTCTTTTTCCCATGGTTGGGTCCTTTGAGGGAGGCGCTCAGCACAACGAACCAGGCAATTGGACTATAATGCTTGAACACTCTCACTTAGCCATAGAACTTTATAATTTTAAATTTCGACGAAGCCCCTAGTTCGGAAGACCGAGTTCGGGGCGCTATCCACGCCTTGGCCGGACGAAGCCAGCTCCACGCTCGAAGCAGCATAAGCCTTTAGGGACTCGAAAAACCTCTCGAACAGCGACCGGTCTCTCGCCTCATCATGACAGTCAGTTTTAGCTTTCTCCACTTAGGTGCTTAACCCAGCTGAACCGGGGCACAATCACAGTGGTTCTCCTAGTGCTACCATAGCCGATATAGCGGAACGTAAGGCACCAAAACATAGGAGCCGGGCAAACCCAACTATTGACCCAAATCATGATTCGGAGCCGATGCATATAGTGCTATAAGTTCGGGGTGCCGCACTTGTAAAAGTGTACGGACTTCTCACACCATAATGAGGGGTACTGAAGCCCCTGGCGTGTTTGCCGTACCATGGTGTACGGGTGCAATCATGTTATTTAATAAACAGATATATGAAAATAGGATAATGCAAAAAATAGACAAGAAGCTATGCATTGTTTATAGAGCGGCTATATATCAAAGCCGGACGATACAAGTAGTGCGATAAATAAAAAAATATTGGACTATTTAACATGTCCTGACCAGGGGCAGGCCGCGGAATAGTATTTAAAACAGGTATACTGCTCGTAATAGAGACCACCTGGGAGTTCCATAGTGCGGCATGGCTTGTCTGCCTCCCTGGATCTTGCATCGTTTGTGCGGCGATCGAGTTGCCGAAAAGGTCGTCCAAAGTGTGGAGTCCTGAAAGTAAGAAAAAAAGAATCCGGCAGCCCCTAGTACGTTTTAAGCCGTATTTTGGGTGTGTCGTTATTGTGCCCCTTCCCCTGTGCCCATGGTATTTCAAGGGCATAGTTATGTACGCGAGGTACTGGTTTCGCTATGTCGCGAGGGCTGGGGTTGGGGCCGCATTGCTACGCCTGCTCGGAACGTGCCAGGCGGTCTTGTTGTAGGTTACTCCGGGCGCGCTTGGCAGTGTCCGGCTTTTTAACAGCCGTACTGGAGAGTTGCCTAAGAAGGCTGCTTTGTACTTCCGCTGCGAGAGCCGCCGTGTGCTCCTCCGTACGGAGGGAGCGTTCGGTGTTTCCGTTGACCGTGATTACTCCTCGAGGGCCTGGCATCTTGAGCTTGAGATATGCGTAGTGCGGCACCGCATTGAACTTTGCGAATGCGGTTCGTCCGAGCAGGGCGTGATAGCCACTGCGAAATGGGACTATATCGAAGATTAACTCTTCGCTTCAGAAATTGTCTGGGGATCCGAAGACCACGTCAAGTGTTACTGAGCCTATACAGTTGGCTTCTACACCTGGTATAACGCCTTTAAAGGTCGTTTTTGTGGGCTTAATCCTTGAGGGATCTATGCCCATTTTTTGCACTGTATCCTGGTAAAGCAGGTTCAGGCTACAGCCGCCGTCCATGAGGACTCTTATGAGATGAAATCCGTCGATGATTGGGTCGAGAACCAATGCGGCGAAGCCGCCACGACGGATGCTAGTGGGATGGTCCCTTCGATCAAAGGTGATCGGGCAGGAGGACCATGGGTTGAACTTTGGGGCGACTGGCTCCATCGCGTATACGTCCCGTAGCGCACGCTTCCGCTCCCTCTTGGGAATTTGGGTTGCGTATATCATGTTCACCGTCCGCACTTGTGAGGGAAAGCCCTTCTGTCCATTGTTGTTCGGCGGCCTGGGCTCCTCCTTGTCGTCGCTATGCAGCCCCTTGTCTTTGTTTTCGGCTCTTAACTTGCCTGCCTGCTTGAACACCCAACAATCCCTGTTGGTGTGATTGGCTGGCCTTTCGGGGGTGCCATGTATCTGGCACAAGCGGTCGAGTATTCGGTCCAAACTGGACGGGCCCTGGGTATTCTTTTTGAATGGCTTTTTCCGCTGACCGGATTTATGGCCTCTGAATCCGACATTAACTGCCGTATCTTCATTACTGTCGCTGCTAACGCGGCGTTTGTGCTTATTCCGACATGTCCTGCCACTTTTGTCCTTGGTATCCGAATTACCAGGGTTCTTAGCTAAATTATTGCTGCGAGCTAGCCAGCTGTCTTCTCCCGCACAAAAGCGGGTCATGAGTGTCGTGAGGGCTGCCATATATTTCGGCTTTTCCTGTCCCAGGTGCCGGGCAAGCCACTCGTCGCGGATGTTATGTTTGAAGGCTGCTAGGGCCTCTGCGTCCGGACAGTCGACTATCTGGTTTTTCTTTGTTAGGAACCGTGTCCAGAATTGCCTAGCCGATTCCTCTTGCTGCTGAATTATGTGGCTTAAGTCGTCGGCATCCGGTGGTCGCACGTAAGTGCCCTGGAAGTTGTCGAGGAATGCGGCCTCCAGGTCCTCCCAAGAACCGATTGAGTTTGCTGGCAAGCTGTTAAGCCAATGCCGGTCCGGTCCTTTAAGTTTGAGCGGGAGATATTTGATGGCGTGTAAATCATCGCCGCGTGCCATGTGGATGTGAAGGAGATAATCCTCGATCCATACCGCCGGATCTGTTGTGTCATCGTATGATTCGATGTTAACGGGTTTGAAACCCTCGGGGATTTTATGATCCATTACTTCATCCGTGAAGCATAGTGGGTGTGCGGCGCCCCTGTACTGGGCTATATCACGACGCAGCTCGGAAGAGCTATGTCTGCTGTGTTCGGCCCGGCCGGATTTATTGTATCCGGAGTGAAGATCATCGTCACGTGCCGTAGGGCGCCTGCGCGATCCGTAGATCGATCTTGTTTGTCTTGCCTTATCCTCCAGTACGTCTCGCAGGTCTGGCGCGTTTTCCCATGCCTTAGTTGAGCGGCGTCGGGGCATGGCTTGGGTGGAGGGCCGAGAGGCCTCTCTGTCGCGGCCGCGAGGTGGCTGGTCTGCCATGTCGTGCGCTGGTGATGTAGGCGCTTCCTCCTCTGATCGGGGTAGCGGCCTGCGCTTTGGGTAACTCTTGGAGGGGCGTTCGAGTTCATACTCTTCGGCCGCAAGGACTTCAGTCCATCTATCAGCTAGCAAATCTTGGTCAGCTCTAAGTTGTTGCTGCTTTTTCTTGAGGCTGTTTGCCGTGGCTAAAAGCCTGCGTTTGAAACGCTCTTGTTCGGCGGGGTCTGATGGTATGACGAATTCGTCGTCATCGTGGCTTGCCTCGTCTTCGGAGGGAGGCATATAGTTATCATCCTCAACCTCTCGGTCTGCCGCTCTCTCATGAGGGCTGGCTTCTCCATCTTCCTGCGCCGAATCTTGATGAGGTGGGTGTTCTTCGGTACTATCCGGGGTAGTATTATCTCCCATGCCGGAATCACCTTTTTGCTTTGGCGGGATTTAGAGCGGCGCCGCTGGCGCCGGCGCTTTGGCTGTTTCTTGGAGGGGTCGTCCCCCGCTGGTCCATCGCCATCTCCATATTTTGGAGTGTCCACCATATATATGTCATATGATGAGGTGGCCTTCCAGCGCCCTACAGGTGCTGGTTCCTGTTCGTCTCCTACATCGTCGTCCATACCGTCGATGTCTTCGGAGCCGTAGTCGAGCATGTCGGTTAAGTCGTCGACAGTGGCTACAAAGTGGGTGGTGGGTGGGCTTTGAATTTCTTCATTGTCCGTATCCCATCCTCTCTGACCGTAGTCCGGCCAGGGCTCTCCTGATAAAGAGAGAGACTTGATAGAATTCAGGATGTCGCCAAAAGGCGAGTGTTGAAAGATGTCCGCGGCGGTGAACTCCATTATCGGCGCCCAATCGGATTCGATTGGCAGGGGCGTGGGGGATTCGGAGTCCGGGGAGGAGTCCGGACCCTCGGAGTCACGGGTCATGCAGAGTGCGGGGCTGGCGTTCGGCTCGATCGCCTTTGAGATCGCAGCCCCCGAGGTGACGTCCAACCGCTCATCCTCGATCGGCGCAATAGGCTCCGAATTAAGGGTCCGAACCGGTGCGGGTGCGGCCTCCAGGACACTGTTCGGAGGCAGAGCTAGATCATGCCCCTCGAGATAGTGCGGCGCGCTTGGCCGTGGCTCAAATCCATCGAAGATCAAGTCTCCGCGTATATCAGTTGTGTAGTTTAAGCTTCCAAACCTGACTTGATGGCCAGGGGCGTAGCTTTCGATCTGCTCCAGGTGGCCAAGCGAATTGGCCCGCAGAGCGAAGCCGCCGAAGATGAAGATCCGTCCGGGGAGAAAAGTCTCACCCTGGACCTCACTGTTGTTGATGATCAATGGAGCCATCGGGCCTAAAGGCAACGACACAGAGGAACTCTCAATGAAAGCACCAATGTCGGTGTCAAAACCGGCGGATCTCGGGTAGGGGGTCCCGAACTGTGCATCAAGGCCGGATGGTAACAGGAGACAAGGGACACGATGTTTTTACCCAGGTTCGGGCCCTCTCGATGGAGGTAATACCCTACTCCTGCTTGATTAATATTGATGATATGGGTAGTACAACAGTAGATCTACCACGAGATCAAGGAGGCTAAACCCTAGAAGCTAGCCTATGGTATGATTGTTGTGTATGGAGTTGATTGTCCTACGGACTACAACCCTCTGGTTTATATAGACAGCGGATAGGGTTAGGGTTACAAAGAGTCGGTTACAATGGTAGGAGATCTTGAATATCCGCATCGCCAAGCTTGCCTTCCACGCCAAGGAAAGTTCCATCCGGACACGGGACGAAGTCTTCAATCTTGTATCTTCATAGTCCAGGAGTCCGGCTGAAGGTATACTCCGGCTACCCGAACACCCCCTAATCCAGGACTCCCTCACACACCAACACTAGGATTATGGTATCCCAAGGGCTCGGATTTTGATCTCATTGGATATTCTGACTTTGACTATGTTGGTGATTGATACGTCTCCAACGTATCTATAATTTTTGATTGCTCCATGCTATATTATCTACTGTTTTAGGCAATATTGGGCTTTATTATCCACTTTTATATTATTTTTGGGACTAACATATTAACCGGAGGCCCAACCCAGATTGGCTGTTTTATGCCTATTTCAGTGTTTCGAGGAAAAGGAATATCAAACGGAGTCCAAACAGAAAAATCTGTTCTGGAACGTGATTTTCTCACCGGATAAGACCCAGGGAACTTGGAGTGTGTTGGAAATATGCCCTAGAGGCAATAATAAAAGCATTATTATTATATTTCCTTATTCATGATAATTGTCTTTATTCATGCTATAATTGTGTTAACCGGAAATCGTAATACATGTGTGAATAACAGACAACAACATGTCCCTAGTGAGCCTCTAGTTGACTAGCTCGTTGATCGACAGATAGTCATGGTTTCCTGAATATGGACATTGGATGTCATCGATAACGGGATCACATCATTAGGAGAATGATGTGATGGACAAGACCCAATCCTAAACATAGCATAAGATCGCATAGTTCGTTTGCTAGAGTTATCCAATGTCAAGTATCCTTTCCTTAGACCATGAGATCATGTAACTCCCGGATACCGTAGGAGTGCTTTGGGTGTGCCAAACGTCACAACGTAACTGGGTGACTATAAAGGTATACTACGGGTATCTCTGAAAGTGTCTGTTGGGTTACATGGATCGAGACTGGGATTTGTCACTCCGCTTGACGGAGAGGTATCACCGGGCCCTCTCGGTAATGCATCATCATATGAGCTCAAGGTGATCAAAGTGTTTGATCACGGGATCATGCATTACGGAACGAGAAAAGTGACTTGCCGGTAATGAGATTGAACGAGGTATTGGGATACCGACGATCGAATCTCGGGCAAGTAAAATACCGATTGACAAAGGGAATCGTATACGGGATTAATTGAATCCTCGACATCGTGGTTCATCCGATGAGATCATCGTGGAGCATGTGGGAGCCAACATGGGTATCCAGATCCCGCTGTTGGTTATTGCCCGAGAGCCGTCTCGGTCATGTCTGCATGTCTCCCGAACCCGTAGGGTCTACACACTTAAGGTTCGGTGACGCTAGGGTTGTGAAGATATGTATATGCAGTAACCCGAATGTTGTTCGGAGTCCCGGATGAGATCCCGGACGTCACGAGGAGTTCCGGAATGGTCCGGAGGTAAAGAATTATATATAGGAAGTGCTATTTTGGCCATCGGGACAAGTTTCGGTGTTATCGGTATTGTACCGGGACCACCGGAGGGGTCCCGGGGGTCCACCAGGTGGGGCCACCTGCCTTGGTGGGCCACATGGGCCTTAGGGGGTGCGCCTTGGCCTATATGGGCCAAGGGCACCAGCCCCAAGAGGCCCATGCGCCAAGAGAGAAAAAAAGGGGAGAGTCCTACAAGGGGAAGGCACCTCCGAGGTGCCTTGGGGAGGATGGACTCCTCCCCACCCTTGGCCGCACCCTTCCTTGGAGGAAGGGGCAAGGGCTGCGCCTCCCCCTCTCCCTTGGCCCTATATATAGTGGGGAAAAGGAGGAGCAAACCAACCCTAATGCCCTGCCGCCCCCTCCTCCCTGCAACACCTCCTCCTCCTCCCGTAGTTGCTTGGCGAAGCCCTGCCGGAGTTCTGCTGCATCCACCACCACACCGTCGTGCTGGATCTTCCTCAACCTCTCCTTCCCCCTTGCTGGATCAAGAAGGAGGAGACGTCTCCTGTCCCGTACGTGTGTTGAACGCGGAGGTGCCGTCCGTTCGGTACTAGATCATCGGTGAATTTGATCACGGCAAGTACGACTACCTCATCCACGTTCACTCGAACGCTTCCGTTGCGATCTACAAAGTGGTATGTAGATGCTATCTAATCTGAATACTCGTTGCTAGATGAACTCATAGATGGATCTTGGTGAAACCGTAGGAAAATTTTTAATTTTCTGCAACGTTCCCCAACAGTGGCATCATGAGCTAGGTCTATGCGTAGTTCTTCTTGCGCGAGTAGAACACAATTTGTTGTGGGCGTAGATGTTGTCAACTCTTCTTGCCGCTACTATTCTTATCTTGCTTCAGCGGTATTGTGGGATGAAGCGGCCCGGACCAACCTTACACGTACGCTTACGTGAGACCGGTTCCACCGACTAACATGCACTAGATGCATAAGGTGGCTGGCGGGTGTCTGTCTCTCCTACTTTAGTTGGAGCAGATTCGATGAAAAGGGTCCTTATGAAGGGTAAATAGAAGTTGACAAATCACGTTGTGGTTTTACGTAGGTAAGAAAACGTTCTTGCTAGAACCCTAAATCAGCCACGTAAAACTTGCAACAACAATTAGAGGACGTCTAACTTGTTTTTGCAGCAAGTGCTTTGTGATATGATATGGCCAAAGTTGTGATGAATGATGAATGATCTATATGTGATGTATGAGATGTTCATGCTATTGTAATAGGAATCACGACTTGCATGTCGATGAGTATGACAACCGGCAGGAGCCATAGGAGTTGTCTTTATTTTTTGTATGACTTGCGTGTCATTGAGAATCGCCATGTAAATTACTTTACTTTATTGCTAAACGCGTTAGCCATAGTAGTAGAAGTAATAGTTGGCGAGCAACTTCATGGAGACACGATGATGAAGATCATGGTTTCAAGCCGGTGACAAGATGATCATGGAGCCCCAAGATGAAGATCAAAGGAGCTATGTGATATTGGCCATATCATGTCACGTTTATTATTTGATTGCATGTGATGTTTATCATGTTTTGCATCTTGTTTACTTAGAACGACGGTAGTAAATAAGATGATCCCTCATAATAATTTCAAGAAAGTGTTCACCCTAACTGTGCACCGTTGCTAAGGTTCGTCGTTCCAAAGCACCACATGATGATCGGGTGTGATAGGTCCTTACGTTCGCATACAACGGGTGTAAGCCAGATTTACACACGCAAAACACTTAGGTTGACTTGACGAGCCTAGCATGTACAGACATGGCCTCGGAACACAGAAGACCGAAAGGTCGAGCATGAGTCGTATAGAAGATACGATCAACATGAAGATGTTCACCGATGTTGGCTAGTCCGTCTCACGTGATGATCGGACACGGCCTAGTTGACTCGGATCATGTAATACTTAGATGACTAGAAGAGGGATGTCTATCTAAGTGGGAGTTCATTAAATAATTTGATTAAATGAACTTTATTATCATGAACTTAGTCTAAATATTTACAATATGTCTTGTAGATCAAATGGCCAACGTAGTCCTCAACTTCAACGCGTTCCTAGAGAAAACCAAGCTGAAAGACGATGGTAGCAACTATACGGACTGGGTCCGGAACCTGAGGATCATCCTCATAGCTGCCAAGAAAGATTATGTCCTAAGAGCACCGCTGGGTGACGCACCTATTCTCCCTGCAGAACAAGACGTTATGAACGCTTGGCAGTCACGCTGCGATGATTACTCCCTCGTTCAGTGCGGCATGCTTTACAGCTTAGAGCCGGGGCTCCAAAAACGTTTTGAGAGACATGGAGCATATGAGATGTTCGAAGAGCTGAAAATGGTTTTCCAAGCTCATGCCCGGGTCGAGAGATATGAAGTCTCCGACAAATTCTTTAGCTGTAAAATGGAGGAAAATGGTTCTGTCAGTGAACACATACTCAAAATGTCTGGGTTGCACAACCGCATGACTCAACTGGAAGTTAATCTCCCGGAAGAAGCGGTCATTGATAGAATCCTCCAGTCGCTTCCACCTAGCTACAAGAGCTTTGTGATGAACTAAAATATGCAGGGGATGGTAAAGACCATTCCTGAGGTATATGCTATGCTGAAATCAGCAGAGGTAGAAATCAAGAAAGAGCATCAAGTGTTGATGGTGAATAAAACCACTAAATTCAAGAAGGGCAAGGGTAAAAGGAACTTCAAGAAGGACGGCAAGGAAGTTGCCGCGCCCGGTAAGCAAGTTGCCGGGAAGAAGCCAAAGAATGGACCCAAGCCCGAAACTGAGTGTTTTTACTGCAAGGGAAGTGGTCACTGGAAGCGGAACTGCCCCAAATACTTAGCGGACAAGAAGGCCGGCAAAACCAAAGGTATATGCGATATACATGTAATTGATGTGTACCTTACCAGTACTCGTAGTAGCTCTTGGGTATTTGATACCGGTGCAGTTGCTCACATTTGTAACTCAAAGCAGGAGCTGCGGAATAAACGGAGACTGGCGAAGGACGAGGTGACGATGCGCGTCGGGAATGGTTCCAAGGTCGATGTGATCGCCGTCGGCACGCTGCCTCTACATTTACCTACGGGATTAGTTTTAAACCTCAATAATTGTTATTTAGTGCCAAGTTTGAGCATGAACATTGTATCTGGGTCTCGCTTAATTCGAGATGGCTACTCATTTAAATCCGACAATAATGGTTGTTCTATTTATATGAGAGATATGTTTTATGGTCATGCTCCGATGGTTAATGGTTTATTCTTAATGAATCTCGTACATGATGATACACATATTCATAGTGTGAATACCAAAAGAGTGAAAGTTGATAACAATAGTCCCACATATTTGTGGCACTGCCGCCTTGGTCACATAGGTGTCAAACGCATGAAGAAGCTCCATGCAGATGGACTTTTAGAGTCTCTTGATTATGAATCATTTGACACGTGCGAACCATGCCTCATGGGTAAAATGACCAAGACTCCGTTCTCAGGAACAATGGAGCGAGCAACCAACTTATTGGAAATCATACATACTGATGTGTGCGGTCCAATGAGTGTTGAGGCTCGCGGTGGCTATCGTTATGTTCTCACCCTCACTGATGACTTGAGTAGATATGGGTATATCTACTTAATGAAACACAAATCTGAGACATTTGAAAAGTTCAAGGAATTTCAGAGTGAGGTTGAAAATCAACGTGAAAGAAAGATCAAGTTTCTACGATCAGATCGTGGAGGAGAATACTTGAGTCACGAATTTGGCACACACTTAAGAAAATGTGGAATAGTTTCACAACTCACGCCGCCTGGAACACCTCAGCGTAATGGTGTGTCCGAACGTCGTAATCACACTCTATTAGATATGGTGCGATCTATGATGTCTCTTATCGACTTACCGCTATCTTTTTGGGGCTATGCTTTAGAGACTGCCGCATTCACTTTAAATAGGGCTCCGTCGAAATCCGTTGAGACGACACCGTATGAATTATGGTTTGGTAAGAAACCTAAGCTGTCGTTTCTAAAAGTTTGGGGATGCGATGCTTATGTCAAGAAACTTCAACCTGAAAAGCTCGAACCCAAGTCGGAAAAATGCGTCTTCATAGGATACCCAAAAGAAACTGTTGGGTATACCTTCTACCTCAGATCCGAAGGCAAGATCTTTGTTGCCAAGAATGGATCCTTTCTAGAGAAAGAGTTTCTCTCGAAAGAAGTAAGTGGGAGGAAAGTAGAACTTGATGAAGTGTTACCTCTTGAACCGGAAAATGGCGAAACTCAAGAAAACGTTTCTGAGGTGCCTGCACCGACTAGGGAGGAAATTAATGATGATGATCAAGATGCTTCTAATCAAGCTCCTACTGAAATTCGAAGGTCCACAAGGACACGTTCCGCACCAGAGTGGTACGGTAACCCTGTCTTGGAAATCATGTTGTTAGACAACGGTGAACCTTCGAACTATGAGGAAGCGATGGCGGGCCCGGATTCCGACAAATGGCTGGAAGCCATGAAATCCGAGATAGGATCCATGTATGAAAACGAAGTATGGACTTTGACTGACTTGCCCGTTGAACGGCGAGCCATAGAAAATAAATGGATCTTTAAGAAGAAGACAGACGCGGATGGTAATGTGACCATCTATAAAGCTCGGCTTGTCGCTAAGGGTTATCGACAAGTTCAAGGGGTTGACTACGATGAGACTTTCTCACTGGTAGCGAAGCTGAAGTCCGTCCGAATCATGTTAGCAATTGCCGCATACTATGATTATGAGATATGGCAAATGGACGTCAAAACGACATTCCTTAATGGTTTCCTTAAGGAAGAATTGTATATGATGCAGCCGGAAGGTTTTGTCGATCCTAAGAATGCTGACAAGGTATGCAAGCTCCAACGCTCGATTTATGGGCTGGTGCAAGCATCTCGGAGTTGGAACATTCGCTTTGATGAGATGATCAAAGCGTTTGGGTTTACACAGACTTATGGAGAAGCCTGTGTTTACAAGAAAGTGAGTGGGAGCTCTGTAGCATTTCTCATACTATATGTAGATGACATGCTTTTGATGGGAAATGATGTAGAACTCTTGAACAGCATTAAGGCCTACTTGAATAAAAGTTTTTCAATGAAGGACCTTGGAGAAGCTGCTTATATATTAGGCATCAAGATCTATAGAGATAGATCAAGACGCCTCATAGGTCTTTCACAAAGCACATACCTTGATAAAATATTGAAGAAGTTCAATATGGATCAATCTAAGAAAGGATTCTTACCTGTATTACAAGGTGTGAAATTGAGCTCAGCTCAATGTCCGACCACGGCAGAAGATATAGAAGAGATGAGCGTCATCCCCTATGCCTCAGCCATAGGTTCTATTATGTATGCCATGCTGTGTACCAGACCTGATGTAAACCTTGCCGTAAGTTTGGTAGGAAGGTACCAAAGTAATCCCGGCAAGGAACACTGGACAGCGGTGAAGAATATCCTGAAGTACTTGAAAAGGACCAAGGAAATGTTTCTCGTTTATGGAGGTGACGAAGAGCTCGTCGTAAAAGGTTACGTCGACGCTAGCTTCGACACAGATCTGGATGACTCTAAGTCACAAACCGGATACGTGTATATTTTGAATGGTGGGGCAGTAAGCTGGTGCAGTTGCAAGCAAAGCGTCGTGGCGGGATCTACATGTGAAGCGGAGTACATGGCAGCCTCAGAGGCAGCACATGAAGCAATTTGGGTGAAGGAGTTCATCACCGACCTCGGAGTCATACCCAATGCGTCGGGGCCAATCAAGCTCTTCTGTGACAACACTGGAGCTATTGCACTTACAAAGGAGCCCAGGTTTCACAAGAAGACTAGGCACATCAAGCGTCGCTTCAACTCCATTCGTGAAAATGTTCAAGATGGAGACATAGAAATTTGTAAAGTGCACACGGATCTGAATGTCGCAGATCCGTTGACTAAACCTCTCCCTAAGGCAAAACATGATCAGCACCAGAACTCTATGGGTGTTCGATTCATCACAATGTAACTAGATTATTGACTCTAGTGCAAGTGGGAGACTGTTGGAAATATGCCCTAGAGGCAATAATAAAAGCATTATTATTATATTTCCTTATTCATGATAATTGTCTTTATTCATGCTATAATTGTGTTAACCGGAAATCGTAATACATGTGTGAATAACAGACAACAACATGTCCCTAGTGAGCCTCTAGTTGACTAGCTCGTTGATCGACAGATAGTCATGGTTTCCTGACTATGGACATTGGATGTCATCGATAACGGGATCACATCATTAGGATAATGATGTGATGGACAAGACCCAATCCTAAACATAGCATAAGATCGCATAGTTCGTTTGCTAGAGTTATCCAATGTCAAGTATCCTTTCCTTAGACCATGAGATCATGTAACTCCCGGATACCGTAGGAGTGCTTTGGGTGTGCCAAACGTCACAACGTAACTGGGTGACTATAAAGGTATACTACGGGTATCTCTGAAAGTGTCTGTTGGGTTACATGGATCGAGACTGGGATTTGTCACTCCGCTTGACGGAGAGGTATCACCGGGCCCTCTCGGTAATGCATCATCATATGAGCTCAAGGTGATCAAAGTGTTTGATCACGGGATCATGCATTACGGAACGAGAAAAGTGACTTGCCGGTAATGAGATTGAACGAGGTATTGGGATACCGACGATCGAATCTCGGGCAAGTAAAATACCGATTGACAAAGGGAATCGTATACGGGATTAATTGAATCCTCGACATCGTGGTTCATCCGATGAGATCATCGTGGAGCATGTGGGAGCCAACATGGGTATCCAGATCCCGCTGTTGGTTATTGCCCGAGAGCCGTCTCGGTCATGTCTGCATGTCTCCCGAACCCGTAGGGTCTACACACTTAAGGTTCGGTGACGCTAGGGTTGTGAAGATATGTATATGCAGTAACCCGAATGTTGTTCGGAGTCCCGGATGAGATCCCGGACGTCACGAGGAGTTCCGGAATGGTCCGGAGGTAAAGAATTATATATAGGAAGTGCTATTTTGGCCATCGGGACAAGTTTCGGTGTTATCGGTATTGTACCGGGACCACCGGAGGGGTCCCGGGGGTCCACCAGGTGGGGCCACCTGCCTTGGTGGGCCACATGGGCCTTAGGGGGTGCGCCTTGGCCTATATGGGCCAAGGGCACCAGCCCCAAGAGGCCCATGCGCCAAGAGAGAAAAAAAGGGGAGAGTCCTACAAGGGGAAGGCACCTCCGAGGTGCCTTGGGGAGGATGGACTCCTCCCCACCCTTGGCCGCACCCTTCCTTGGAGGAAGGGGCAAGGGCTGCGCCTCCCCCTCTCCCTTGGCCCTATATATAGTGGGGAAAAGGAGGATCAAACCAACCCTAATGCCCTGGCGCCCCCTCCTCCCTGCAACACCTCCTCCTCCTCCCGTAGTTGCTTGGCGAAGCCCTGCCGGAGTTCTGCTGCATCCACCACCACACCGTCGTGCTGGATCTTCCTCAACCTCTCCTTCCCCCTTGCTGGATCAAGAAGGAGGAGACGTCTCCCGTCCCGTACGTGTGTTGAACGCGGAGGTGCCGTCCGTTCGGTACTAGATCATCGGTGAATTGGATCACGGCAAGTACGACTACCTCATCCACGTTCACTCGAACGCTTCCGTTGCGATCTACAAAGTGGTATGTAGATGCTATCTAATCTGAATACTCGTTGCTAGATGAACTCATAGATGGATCTTGGTGAAACCGTAGGAAATTTTTTAATTTTCTGCAACGTTCCCCAACAGAGTGCACGTCAGAAGATACGGGAGTTGCCCACGAGGGTGGGGGGTGCGCCCACCCCCCTGGGGCGTGCCCCCTGCCTCGTGGAGCCCCCGCAGCTCCACCGACGTACCCCTTGCACCCATATATACCTATGTATCCTAAAACTTCCAGAACATAAGATAGATCGGGAGTTTCGCTGCCGCAAGCCTCTGTGGCCATCTTCATCATCCCGGCGCTCTCCATGATGAGGAGGGAGTAGTTCCCTCGGGGCTGAGGGTATGTACCAGTAGCTATGTGTTTGATCTCTCTCTCCCTCGTGTTCTTGATTTGGCACGATCTTGATGTATCACGAGCTTTGCTATTATAGTTGGATCTTATGTTTCTTCTCCCCCTCTTCTCTCTTGTATTGGATTGAGTTTCCCCTTTGAAGTAATCTTATCGGATTGAGTCTTTAAAAATTTGAGAACACCGGATGTATGTCTTGCTGTCCTTATCTATGGTGACAATGGGATATCACGTGCCACTTGATGTATGTTTTGGTGATGAACTTGCGGGTTCCGCCCATGAACCTATGCATAGGGGTTGGCACACGTTTTTGTTATGATTCTCCGGTAGAAACTTTGGGCACTCTTTGAGGTTCTATGTGTTGGTTTGAGTAGATGAATTCAGATTGTGTGATGCATATCGTATAATCATACCCACGGTACTTGAGGTGACATTGGAGAATCTAGGTGACATTAGGGTTTTGGTTGATTTGTGTCTTAAGGTGTTATTCTAGTATGAACTCTAGGGCTGTTTGTGATACTTATAGGAATAGCCCAACGGATTGATTGGAAAGAATAACTTTGAGGTGGTTTCGTACCCTACCATAATCTCTTTGTTTGTTCTCCTCTATTAGTGACTTTGGAGTGACTCTTTGTTGCATGTTGAGGGATAGTTATATGATCCAATTATGTTATCATTGTTGAGAGGACTTGCACTAGTGAAAGTATGAACCCTAGGCCTTGTTTCCTATCATTGCAATACCGTTTACGCTCACTTTTACCGCTTGCTACCTTGCTGTTTTTATATTTTTCAGTTTTACAAAAGCCCATAAATACCATCCATATTACACTTGTATCACCATCTCTTCGCCGAACTAGTGCACCTATACAATTTACCAGTGTATTGGGTGTGTTGGGGACACAAGAGACTCTTTGTTATTTGGTTGCAGGGTTGCTTGAGAGAGACTATCTTCATCCTACGCCTCCCATGGATTGATAAACCTTAGGTCATCCACTTGAGGGAAATTTGCTACTGTCCTACAAACCTGTGCACTTGCAGGCCCAACAACGTCTACAAGAAGAAGGTTGTGTAATAGACATCAAGCTCTTTTCTGGCGCCGTTGCCAGGGAGGCTAGGCAAGTGAAGGTATATCTTTAGATCTTGCAATCGAATCTTTTTGTTTCTTGTTTTAGCACTAGTTTAGTTTATAAAAGAAAACTACCAAAAAAATGGAATTGAGTTTGTCTCATACGCTTCACCTCTTTAATATCTTTCGTAAGTATGATGGAAAGGAAATTGTGCCAAAGTGTTAGAAGAAGAAATCTATAAAATGTTTGGCACTAAATATTTGAATGATGAGCATGATTGCAATGTTGTTAGTATGAATTCCTTGAATATCCATGATGCTAATGATATGCAAAGCCACAAGCTTGGGGAAGCTATGTTTGATGAAGGTGATATTTTTTGTCCCCCAAGCTTTGATGAGAAAATTTACTATGATGAAAGCATGCCTCCTATCTATGATGATTATTGTGATGACACCTATGCTATAAAGAATAACGATAACCATGAAACTTGTCATCTTGATCTTAATTTTCAATCACATGATAGTTATTTTGTTGAGTTTGCTCCCACTACTATTGATGAGAATAAATTTGCTTACGTGGAGAGTAGTAAATTTTCTATGCTTGTAGATAATGAAAAGAATGCTTTAGGTGCTGGTTATATTGTTGAATTCATTCATGATGCTACTGAAAATTATTTTGAGGGAGGAATATATGCTTGTAGGAATTGCAATAATATCAAGTTTCCTCTCTATGTGCTTAAAGTTTTGAAGTTATGCTTGTTTTGCCTTCCTATGCAAGTTGATTATTGTTCTCATAAGTTGTTTGTTCACAAAATCCCTATGCATAGGAAGTGCGTTAGACTTAAATGTGCTAGTCATATTCTTCATGATGCTCTCTTTATGTTTCAATTCTTATCTTTTATGTGAGCATCATTGAAATCATCATGCCTAGCTAGGGGCGTTAAACGATAGCGCTTGTTGGGAGGCAACCCAATTTTATTTTAGTTTCTTGATTTTTGGTTATTTTTAGGAATAAATAATCCATCTAGCTTCTGTTAAGATGTGGTTTTATGTTTTAATTAATGTTTGTGCCAAGTAGAACCTTTGGGAAGACTTGGGTGAAGTCTTTATGATCATGCTGTAAAAAACAGAAACTTTAGCGCTCACGAGATTAGCTAGAACTTTTTACTGGAGAGTGCTATGTAGTTGATTCTTTTTTCAGATGATTACTAGAAAAATTCCTCAGATACACAAATTTATTTTAGAATTTTTGGAGTTCCATAAGTTTGCGTTAGTTACAGATTACTACAGACTGTTCTGTTTTTGACAGATTCTGTTTTTCGTGTGTTGTTTGCTTATTTTGATGAATCTATGGCTAGTAAAATAGTTTATAAACCATAGAGAAGTTGGAATACAGTAGGTGTAACACAATTATAAATAAATAATGAGTTCACTACAGTACCTTGAAGTGGTGTTTTGTTTTCTTACGCTAACGGAGCTTACGAGTTTTCTGTTAAGTTTTGTGTTGTGAAGTTTTCAAGTTTTGGGTAAAGATTCGATGGAGTATGGAATAAGGAGTGGCAAGAGCCTAAGTTTGGGTATGCCCAAGGCACCCCAAGGTAATATTCAAGGATAACCAAGCGTCTAAGCTTGGGGATGCCCCGGAAGGCATCCCCTCTTTCGTCTTCGTTCATCGGTAACTTTACTTGGAGCTATATTTTTATTCACCACAAGATATGTGTTTTGCTTGGAGCGTAATTTTCTTTTATTTAGCTTTGCTTGCTGTTTGAATAAAGTACCAAGATCTGAAATTATTAATGGGAGAGTCTTCACATAGTTGCATAATTATTTAACTACTCATTGATCTTCACTTATATCTTTCGGAGTAGTTTGTCGTTTGCTCTAGTGCTTCACTTATATCTTTTAGAGCACAATAGTGGATTTATTTTGAAGAAATAGATGAACTCTCATGCTTCACTTATATCATTTTGAGAGTATTAAATAGCATGGTAATTTGCTTAAAATCCTAATATGCTAAGCATACAAGATTTGTAAGAATTCTTATGAGTGTGTTGAATACTAAGAAAAGATTGAAGCATGATAATTGTTTTGAGATATGGAGGTGATAATATTAGAGTCAAGCTAGTTGAGTAGTTGTGAATTTAAAGAATACTTGTGTTGAAGTTTGTGATTCCCGTAGCATGCACGTATGGTGAACCGTTATGTAACGAAGTCGGAGCATGAGGTGTTTATTGATTGTCTTCCTTATGAGTGGCGGTCGGGGACGAGCGATGGTCTTTTCCTACCAATCTATCCCCCTAGGAGCATGCGCGTAATACTTTGCTTTGATAACTTCTAGATTTTTGCAATAAGTATATGAGTTCTTTATGACTAATGTTGAGTCCATGGATTATACGCACTTTTTCCCATCCTTCCATCATTGCTAGCCTCTTCGGTACGGTGCATTGCCCTTTCTCACATCGAGAGTTGGTGCAAACTTCGCCGGTATCATACACCCACCATATACCTTCCTCAAAACAGCCACCATACCTACCTATTATGGCATTTCCATAGCCATTCCGAGATATATTGCCATGCAACTTTCCACCGTTCCATTTATTATGACACGCTCCATCATTGTCATATTGCTAGCATGATCATGTAGTTGACATCGTATTTGTGGCAAAGCCACCGTTCATAATTCTTTCATACATGTCACTCTTGATTCATTGCATATCCCGGTACACCGCCGGAGGCATTCATATAGAGTCATATCTTGTTCTAAGTATCAAGTTGTAATTCATGAGTTGTAAGAAAATAAAAGTGTGATGATCATCATTATTAGAGCATTGTCCCAAGTGAGGAAAAGGATGATGGATACTATGATTCCCCCACAAGTCGGGATGAGACTCCGGACGAAAAATAAAATAAGAAGAGAAAAAAGAGGCCATAAAAAAAGAGAAAGGCCCAAATAAAAAAATAAAAAAAACAAAAAAATGAGAGAAAAAGAGAGAAGGGACAATGCTACTATCCTTTTACCACACTTGTGCTTCAAAGTAGCACCATGATCTTTATGATAGAGAGTCTCCTATGATATCAGTTTCATATACTAGTGGGAATTTTCATTATAGAACTTAGCTTGTATATTCCAATGATGGGCTTCCTCAAAATGCCCTAGGTCTTCGTGAGCAAGCGAGTTGGATGCACACCCACTTAGTTTCTTTTATTGAGCTTTCATATGCTTATAGCTCTAGTGCATCTGTTGCATGGCAATCCCTACTCACTCACATTGATATCTATTAATGGGCATCTCCATAGCCCGTTGATACGCCTAGTTGATGTGAGACTATCTTCCCCTCTTTTTGTCTTCTCCAAAACCACCATTCTATTCCACATATAGTGCTATATCCATGGCTCATGCTCATGTATTGCGTGAAGATTGAATTTTTTTTGAAAATGTTAAAGTATGAAACAATTGCTTGGCTTGTCATCGGGGTTGTGCATGATTTAAATACTTTATGTGGTGAAGATGGAGCATAGCCAGACTATATGATTTTGTAGGGATTACTTTCTTTATCCATGTTATTTTGAGAAGACATAATTGCTTTATTAGTATGCTTGAAGTATTATTATTTTTATGTCAATATGAACTTTTGTCTTGAGTCTTTCGGATATGAATATTCATATCACAATTGATAAGAATTACAATAAAATTATGCCAACTAGCATTCCACATCAAAAATTATCTTTTTTATCATTTACCAACTCGAGGACGAGCATGAATTAAGCTTGGGGATGCTTGATACGTCTCCAACGTATCTATAATTTTAGGTAATATTACTTTTGGGACTAACCTATTAATCGGAGGCCCAGCCCAGATTTGTTGTTTTATGCCTATTTCAGTGTTTCGAAGAAAAGGAATATCAGACGGAGTCAAAACGGAACAAAATCATCTGGAGAAGTTATTTTTGGAAGGAAACTCACCAGATAGACTTGGACTCTACGTCAGAAGATACGGGAGCTGGCCACGAGGGTGGGGGCGCGCCCCCTGCCTCGTGGGGCCCCGCAGCTCCACCGACGTACCCCTTGCACGCATATATACCTACGTATCGTAAAACTTCTAGAACAGAGATTAGATCGGGAGTTCTGCCGCCACAAGCCTATGTAGCCACCAAAAACCTCTCGGGACCCTGTTCCGGCACCCTGCCGGAGGGGGGGAACCCTCACCGGTGGCCATCTTCATCATCTCAGCGATCTCCATGACAAGGAGGGAGTAGTTCACCCTCGGGGCTGAGGGTATGTACCAGTAGCTATGTGTTTGATCTCTCTCTCTCTCTCATGTTCTTGATTTGGCACGATCTTGATGTATCGCGAGCTTTGCTATTATAGTTGGATCTTATGTTTCTTCTCCCCCTCTTCTCTCTTGTAATGGATTGAGTTTCCCCTTTGAAGTTATTTTATCAGATTGAGTCTTTAAAGATTTGAGAACACTTGATGTATGTCTTGCCGTGCGTATCTGTGGTGACAATGGGATATCATGTGCCGCTTGATGTATGTTTTGGTGACCAACTTGTGGGTTCTGCCCATGAACCTATGCATAGGGGTTGGCACACGTTTTCGTCGTGATTTTCTGGTAGAAACTTTGGGCACTCTTTGAGGTTCTATGTGTTGGTTGAATAGATGAATCTGAGATTGTGTGATGCATATCGTATAATCATACCCACGGATACTTGAGGTGACATTGGAGTATCTAGGTGACATTAGGGTTTTGGTTGATTTGTGTCTTAAGGTGTTATTCTAGTACGAACTCTAGGGCTGTTTGTGACACTTATAGGAATAGCCCAACGGATTGATTGGAAAGAATAACTTTGAGGTGGTTTCGTACCCTACCATAATCTCTTCGTTTGTTCTCCGCTATTAGTGACTTTGGAGTGACTCTTTGTTTCATGTTGAGAGATAGTTATATGATCCAATTATGTTATTATTGTTGAGAGAACTTGCACTAGTGAAAGTATGAGCCCTAGGCCTTGTTTCCTAGCATTGCAATACCGTTGATGCTCACTTTTATCACTTGCTACCTTGCTGTTTTTATATTTTCAGATTACAAAAACCTATATCTACTATCCATATTGCACTTGTATCACCATCTCTTCGCCGAACTAGTGCACCTATACAATTTACCATTGTATTGGGTGTGTTGGGGACACAGGAGACTCTTTGTTATTTGGTTGCAGGGTTGCTTGAGAGAGACCATCTTCATCCTACGCCTCCCACGGATTGATAAACCTTAGGTCATCCACTTGAGGGAAATTTGTTACTGTCCTACAAACTTGTGCACTTGCAGGCCCAACAACGTCTACAAGGAGAAGGTTGCGTAGTAGACATCAGTGATCGTGTGGACCGCAAGTCAACATCTGGTACATGTCATTTCCTCGGACGATCCTTGGTCTGTTGGTCATCGAAGAAACAGAACTGCGTATCATTGTCTATTGCTGAAGCTGAGTACATTGCTGCTGGTTCTTGCTGTGCTCAACTGCTATGGATGAAGCAAACACTCAAGGACTATGGCATCAACGTGAAGAATGTGCCTCTCCTCTGTGACAATGAGAGTGCCATCAAGATTGCTCACAACCCTGTTCAGCACTCGAAGACAAAGCACATTCAGATTCGTCATCATTTTCTTTGCGATCATGTGTTGAAGGGCGACATTTCTATTGAGCATGTGAAGACTGAAGAACAGCTAGCCGATATCTTCACAAAGCCCTTGGATGATAAGAGATTTAGCAAGTTGCGGTGTGAGCTAAATATCTTAGAGTCTTCGAATGTACTTTGAAAAGGCACTCATCCTAACACTTATGCAAAATTGATGACTTAGATGTGCAACACATGAAGAAACGTTTTTCTTCAATCGATGAAGAATAACACTCTAAGTGTGAAGAAATTAATGAAGAATTTGATTCTCAGAACCCTACGACAATTGTACGCGGTGTCTGAAATCATCATTCTTATACGGTGGGTCACGCCACCACAAAAGTTGAAAATCTTCAATTTGAGTTTTTCCTCAGTTTTTTTTCAAATTCTTCAACTTTTCAAAATCTTCACTTGTTCCGTAGTTTTTCTTCATTTGCAATATATATATGAGTTTATGTCCTCTACAACATTCACTTATGGCTATCTCTTCAAGTTGGTTTTTCTGCTAAGTGAATGTGATCGGACCCTTCCCCCTCTATGCTATACTCAATCCAATCTATTCACAAATTCTTCATGTGCGTTCTATTTGAAACTCGTTCAAAATCTTCACTGTGTCCTTGTCAGCTGAAGAAATTGCCAACGGAACTTTAAAACTAATCTTATCCAAAGTTTCGGTTTTGCCGCTCAAATCGTTCCGCATCCCACGATGTATTATTCTACTCACCCACGATCTTACACGATCTCCACTACACTATACGTGGGTGACACATGTCGTGCGAAGGAGAAGGGTCAGGGGCACTGAGGGAGTCCTGGATTAGGGGGTGTTCGGATAGCCGGACTATGCCTTCAGCCGGACTCCATGACTATGAAGATACAAGATTTAAGACTTCGTCCCGTGTCCAGAAGGGACTTTCCTTGGCGTAGAAGGCAAGCTTGGCGATGCGGATATTCAAGATCTCCTACCATTGTAACCGACTTTGTGTAACCCTAACCCTATCCGGTGTCTATATAAATCGGAGGGTTCTAGTCCGTAGGACAACTTCATCATACAACAACCATACTATAGGCTAGCTTCTAGGGTTTAGCCTCCTTGATCTCGTGGTAGATCTACTCTTGTACTACCCATATCATCAATATTAATCAAGCAGGAGTAGGGTTTTACCTCCATCGAGAGTGCCCGAACCTGGGTAAACTTCATGTCCCTTGTCTCCTGTTACCATCCGGCCTAGACGCACAGTTCAGGACCCCCTACCCGAGATCCGCCGGTTTTGACACCGACATTGGTGCTTTCATTGAGAGTTCCTCTGTGTCGTCGCTTTTAGGCCCGATGGCTCCTTTGATCATCAACGACGATGCAGTCCAGGGTGAGACTTTTCTCCCCGGACAGATCTTCATCTTCAGCGGCTTCGCACTACGGGCCAATCCGTTTGGCCGCTTGGAGCAGATCGAAAGCTACGCCCCTGGCCATCAGGTCAGGTTTGGAAGTTTGAACTACACGCCTGACATCCGCGGGGACTTGATCTTCGACGGATTCGAGCCATCTTTAAAGACGGGAAGAGGCATCCTTACTGATTCCGACGGCACGGAGGAACTCTCAATGAAAGCACCAATGTCGGTGTCAAAACCGGCGGATCTCGGATAGGGGGTCCCGAACTATGCGTCTAGGCGGATGCTAACAGGAGACAAGGTACACGAAGTTTTACCCAGGTTCGGGCCCTCTCGATGGAGGTAAAACCCTACGTCCTGCTTGATTAATATTGATGATATGGGTAGTACAAGAGTAGATCTACCACGAGATCAAGGAGGCTAAACCCTAGAAGCTAGCCTATGGTATGATTGTTGTATCTTGTGTTGGGTTGTCCTACGGACTAAAACCCTCCAGTTTATATAGACACCGGAGAGGGTTAGGATTACACAAAGTCGGTTACAATGGTAGGAGATCTAAACATCCGCATCGTCAAGCTTTCCTTCCACGCCAAGGAAAGTCCCATCCGGACACGGGACGAAGTCTTCAATCTTGTATCTTCATAGTCCAGGAGTCCGGCCGAAGGTATAGTCCGGCCATCCGGACACCCCCTAATCTAGGACTCCCTCAGTCAGCATCCAAATTCTCCACTCTTAACCCCACTATAGCAAATTCCTCACTCCCCTGCACCAACAGTTCAAATGGGCTTTGAAGAAACTCATCCCACCTCATCTGTCCATGAAGACATTTCGGCCACTAGTGCTGAAGAAACTGCTGCTGCTGAGAAGGTGACAACACAGACAACACCTAAAGAGGAACCAGAAATTCCTCAGCCTGAAGAACCTGAGCTCGTGATTCCTGAGGTTGTGATGCAACTCACTGACACCCCTCTGCCAAAGCCAAAGGATCCGTTCACAAGGAAGCAAAAGTTCAAGGCTGAAGACTTCTTTGGCGAGCACGTATTCTTCACTGACTACAACCCTTATGACTCTGCTCGCATAAGGAAGAGGCATTTCTGGACTGCTAGTCTAGCCAACTTCTATTCCCCAGTGTTGTTCATCAAGGACAAAGTCTTTGATCATGCACATATTCCTCACGTGGACATGGAGTCTCTGCCGTGCTTCGAGCCAGTCCTCAGTGTTCTCTTCGACGCTGGGCTACTCAAGTTCTGTACTGACATCTGCGACTGGAATGAAGAACTCATTCTTTAGTTCTATGCAATGTTGCACATCACAGGCGACTCTGAAGATGTGAATTCATGGGTACTGGACTGGATGACAGAGAACACTCATTACAAGGCACCAGCATCTGAATTGCTTCGTGCCCTACCACTCAGTCCTCCCCTTGAAGATGCACGTTGTGTCTATAGTGAACCTGAGCTTTCAAATCACTACATGCAAGTTTTGATGAAGCCTTTGAAGCCAGGGCAGGCCCCACGAACCAAATTCCTCGTCAAGGAATTATTGTATGTGCCTCGGACTATCTATCGCATTCTGACAAAGACAATGATCCTATCAAAGGTCATGACTCAAATGAATAAGAAGTCGTTGGCATCATGAAGAATCTGCTTTTCAATATCATTCATGGTGTTCCCGTCAACTTCCACGATTTCTTCATGAGGACTCTGGCCAATGTTGCAATGTCACCATTTGAGCTGAAGCCTTATGAGCCATGGATTATGAGATTCATCAGGACAAGGTCTTCACCCAACTACAAAGCTGACACTCTGAACCACTGCAGCTACTTGCCTCCAATTGAAGTCCTCAAAAGGACATTTTCCTCAGCTGATGACAAAGGCAAGGCCGCTGCTGTGATAGATGAAGGTATTCGTCCATTGGATGGTCAGTTTCGCAAGGCTGCATCCTACTCCACCAATGACGACTCTGGCACACATGACTCTGCCGCCAACAATGCCAAGCAAAATCCTCAAGCCACAGCACCCAGGGTGATGACTGATCGTGAGTTACTCCTCAGTCTTCATCAGAAGGTTGATCACAATCATAAATGGGTCAAGCGTCAGTTTGGTTCAGTTCATCACAACATGACTTCAACACACAATGCAATGAAGAAAAACCACTACTACCTCCATGAAACCCTCAACCGCACCTGGGCTGTCCTCTCTCATGTCTACAGCGCTGAAGATCTGAAGAAAATGGGTCTCAAGGAAGACTTTGACTGGTTTGCACCTCCTCCGAAGAAATTCAACAAGGTCAAGGTTCCTTCTTTGGTGGCCAGCTCCTATTCTTCATCGCGTGACACTGATGAACATGAAGACTTGGACGGCACAGCGGTAGGCCCTAATTCAACAACCTACCCCGACAACGCTGGCGCTCCTTCATCAACCTGATTATCTTCAGGGGCGTTAGTCCTCAGTTTTGATCCTTTTGGTCGTTGCTAAGTTACGACTCTCATTCTTCTGAAACTTTTATTGGATCGAGTTGTAAACTTAAACCCGATGGTGGTCTGATAGTTCTGCTACGTTATTCTGCATGCTTATTCCTCGTTAATATTATTGCACGCATGCTGAATTACATCAGCCACCATATTTCATCATGCATTCCAAATTCTTCATATTATATATCCAATGCGTGTATGAATTACAAGATATAGGGGGAGATCTCCATGATTCAACTCTTCAAGTGTGCATTGCTTCAAAAGCAAATTCCTCACTATGCACAACTTCAGGGGGAGTTCTTCTATATCTTGCAATCAAATTCCTCAATATCAGTTTTTACACTTCATATGTTTATCCCCGTTGAAAACTTAACCTATGTTGTCATCAATCACCAAAAAGGGGGAGATTGTAAGTGCTTCTAGTGCCCCTTAGTGATTTTGGTGTATTGAAGACTTATAGGTTAAGGATCTAATGTGTTTATGAGTGTACACAGGTCTATAAGTCTATGAGGAGTTTGATATTTACAGAAAAAGTCGACCCCTAAAATTGAAGTTCTTCGACTGAAGACTTTGGTATTCTGAAGACTTTCTGAAGACTTTGAAAGTGAAGAAATCGGTGTGACCTTGAAGACTTGGTATTCATTTGAGGAACATGAAGCGTGAAGACTTTTGTTTTTCGTAGTTTCATTTTCTCTTTCTTGAGTCATAGGAAACACCGTACTGTTAAAGGGGGTCGAGGAAATACTAAGGAAAAATTTCCATGTGATGCTCAACTCAAAATCCTACACCTACCAATCCCTTCGAGTGAAGCCATTGGAAATCTCATACAGTTCAGTCAATTCCTTCAGTGACAGAGACGCAGTTCTTCTGGTCACTGAGGACTTTGTTCTGACTGACGAGTTAGGAATTCGCCAGTGCGGATTGCGTACACAGTGAGGAACATGATAGCCCTGAGGAATTTGTACCTCAAATTTCCGACCGTTGTTGTGCTACGCGCCAGCTGTCCCAAAATATCTTATCCACCTAAAGGTCATATCATAGAAGGGCATTTATGTCTTATCATGTCAGGCTGCTCCCTAGGCTATAAATAGCCGCCCCCTGCAACCACTAGCTGGTTGGCTGCTCCGCGAGAAACTGACACTTGTCATTTGAGAGCATCCCATTCTCCGAGGACTTTGAGCGAAAATCATCAAGTGAGGAAAATCCAAAACCCAAACCCAAACACCTACAAAACCAAAGTGATTGAGCATCACTGAAGAGATTGATCCTGCATGGATCCGGCGCTTGTTACCTTTGAAGACTGTGCTTCGTCCAGACGATTAGGCGTCATGGTCTAGAGCATCCAAGAGGAATTGTGGATCGCCGAGTGACCGAGTTTGTGAAGGTTCGGAAGTCACCTGAAGACTTGCCACGAGTGATTGGACGAGGTCTGTGTGACCTTAGTTCAAGGAGACTATGGTGAGGACTAGGTGTCTTGGACTGTGTGTTCAGGACTGGGTGTCCTCGGGTTTAAATACTCAGCCGCTCCAACCAGATGTACAACTGAGACAGCAGTTGGAACTGGTCTACCAAATCATTGTCTTCACCAAGCCAACTGGTTCTATTTCCTCAACTCTTTCATTTCCTCAGTATTGTGTTGTTCGTTTGTCATATCTGTGTTTGAAGACTTTGACTGAAGACTTTGACTGAAGACTTTCTCAATTTCCTCAGTTCAATTTCTTCAGTATGTTTGTCTTCATCTAGTGTTATCTCGTGACTACGCTTTCTGTACTCTGTGCTTGTTTTCATTTCATCATGATGACTATGCTTGTCTTCTGTTATGTTTACTTTTGAGTACTTATTCCGCTGCTAGTAGTTCTTCGCTAAGGAATTTCCTCCTAGCAAATTCCTCATTGAAGAATTCATAAAAATCGCCTATTCATCCCCTCTCTAGTCGATATAACGCACTTTCACGATGGTTCAGGTCATTACGGTCAATTTTTTACTGTCATTACAGTCGATTTGTTTGCTTGTCGGGTAAATTCCATGACCGCGGTTAGCACATGGTTTGATTTATTGTGCAAGGTACTCCCGGAGAATGTTTGGGGTCGCAGAGATCCTGAAGAATGTCTTGTGCGGCCTTCGCCATGCAACACACGTGTTCTCTGATCGTACCCTTGGTGCATTCTAAAAAGCAGAACAACACCAAGGTGTACCATTCGACGATGTCGAATAAACACACGTGGGGTGTTCGAAAACATGATTGAATCTACCATGCAACATCCGCACTTGGCTCATGCGAGACAGGCATCCCGAACTCAGAACTTGGCAAGAGAGGCCGGCCAAACACGCAAAAGGTACGCCACATTCTGGCCGACTTTCGTTATCGGTGTGCGTCTGTGCTGCGGTTGGTCTCCATGAACTACGATACCACTTTACCCGTAAATTTATATCATTTTACATATTTATTTTGACTACATATTTTTTAACTAATAAGACATATACATAATCATATAGTGCCGCTCGAATTACCAACAAATGATAATACATATCAGTTGGTCGCTAGAAATATAACACTTATCATTTACATAGACATAATGACCGGCTAAGGATTTACCAAGTTGGTCAATTATGAACTTGACCAACTGCAGCCCGGAAATTATGACTTGATCAATCTAGATGACTCGTTGCGCCAATTGACGCTAAGATCAACTACAGCTCGGAAGCTAAGCAAACTATTTGGATTATTTCCTCAAATATTTGTAAATGATTATGTTCGCATTGTGTTTTTATTTGCCTCGACAATCGTTGATAGAAACACAATGTGAATGTTGGACTTCTTTGTTGGGGAACGTAGTAATTTCAAAAAAAAATCCTACGAACACGCAAGATCTATCTAGGTGATGCATAGCAACAAGCGGGAGAGTGTGTCCACGTACCCTCGTAGACCGAAAGCGGAAGCGTTTAGTAACGCGGTTGATGTAGTCAAACGTCTTCGCGATCCAACCGATCAAGTACCGAACGCACGGCACTTCCGCGATCTGCACACGTTCATCTCGGTGACGTCCCTTGAACTCTTGATCCAACTGAGGCCGAGGGAGAGTTCCATCAGCACGACGGCGTGGCGACGGTGATGATGAAGTTACTAGCGCAGGGCTTCGCTTAAGCACTGCGACGATATGACCGAGGTGTAAAACTGTGGAGGGGGGCATCGCACACGACTGAAAGATCAACTTGTGTGTCTATGAGGTGCCCCCCTCCCCCGTATATAAAGGAGGGAGGAGGGAAGGGCCGGCCGGCCCCTAGGGCACGCCCCAAGAGGGGAATCCTACTAGGACTCCAAGTCCTTGTAGGAATCCACCAAGAGGGAGAGAGGGGGAAGGAAGGAAGAGGGGGAAGGGAAGGAAAGGGGGGCGCCTCCCCCTTCCCCTAGTCCAATTCGGACCCAGGGGTGCGGCCAGCTGTAGGATCGGAAGTATGTCTAGAGGGGGATTATTAGACTACTTGACCAAATAAAAACTTAACCTTTTCCCAATTTTAGTTCTTGGCAGATTTTAGCTACTTTAGGACAAGTCAAGCAATCATCACACAATTCAAGCAAGCATGCAAAGGGTATATAGGCAGCGGAAAGTAAAGCATGCAACTTGCAAGAATGTAAAGGGAAGGGTTTGGAGAATTCAAACGCAATTGGAGACAAGGATGTTTTTGTCGTGGTTCGGATAGGTGGTGCTATCCTACATCCACGTTGATGGAGACTTCAACCCACGGAGGGTAACGGTTGCGCGAGTCCACGGAGGGCTCCACCCATGAAGGGTCCACGAAGAAGCAACCTTGTCTATCCCATCATGGCCATCACCCACGAAGGACTTGCCTCACTAGCGGTAGATCTTCACGAAGTAGGCGATCTCCTTGCCCTTACAAACTCCTTGGTTCAACACCACAATCTTGTCGGAGGCTCCCAAGTGACACCTAGCAGATCTAGGAGACACCACTCTCCAAGAAGTAACAAATGGTGTGTTGATGATGAACTCCTTGCTCTTGTGCTTCAAATGATAGTCTCCCCAACACTCAACTCTCTCTCACAAGATTTGGATTTGGTGGAAAGAAGATTTGAGTGGAAAGCAACTTGGCGAAGGCTAGAGATCAAGATTCATATGGTAGGAATGGAATATCTTGGCCTCAACACAAGGGTAGGTGGTTCTCTCTCAGAACATATGAGTTGGAAGTGTAGATGTGTTCTGATGGCTCTTTCCACGAGTGAAGAGGAGGTGGAGGGGTATATATAGCCTCCACACAAAATCCAACCGTTACACACAATTTACCAATCTCGGTGGGACCGAATCAACAAACTTGGTCGGACCGATTTGGTAAACCTAGTGACCGTTAGAGATTTTCGGTGGGACTGATATGCAACTCGGTAGGACCGATATGGTTAGGGTTAGGGCATAACGTAATCTAGGTGAGACCGATTACACAAACTCGGTGAGACCGATTTGGTAATAAGCTAACCAGAGAGTTGGTCAGGCAAACTCGGTGGGACCGATTTGCTCTTTCGGTGAGACCGAAAAGTTACAAAAAGGAAACAGAGAGTTTGCATTGCAATCTCGGTGGGACCGATCCGCTCTTTCGGTGAGACCGAAAAGTTACGAAAAGGAAACAGAGAAATTGCAATCCCATCTCGGTGAGACCGAGATCCCTATCGGTAGAACCGATTTGCTAGGGTTTGGCAGTGGCTTATGACATGTGAAACTCGATGGCGCCGGATAGGAAGAATCGGTAGGACCGAGTTTGGCTTTGGGTTTAGGTCAAGAGTGGATATGAGAAAGTAGCTGAGGATTTTGGAGCATATCATTAAGCACATGAAGCAAAGGGCTCATTAAGCAACACCTCATCCCTCCTTGATAGTATTGGCTTTTCCTATGGACTCAATGTGATCTTGGATCACTAAAATGTAAAATGAAGAGTCTTGAGCTTTTGAGCTTGAGCCAATCCTTTGTCCTTAGCATTTTGAGGGTTCCACTTTCACCATCCATGCCATGCCAATCATTGAGCTTTCCTGAAATAATCATCTTGGAATAGCATTAGCTCAATGAGCTATATGTTGTTATGAATTACCAAAACCACCTAGGGATAGTTGCACTTTCAATCTCCCCCTTTTTGGTAATTGATGACAATATATAGATCAAAGCTTCGACAAATGATAATAAGAATGAAATATATCGTCGCTTTGAGAAGTATGTGATAAGTAAGAGCTCCCCCTAAATTTGTGCATATTTAAAATTTGCTTTGGACTGCAAATGCACAAAGAGTTAGAATCATGGGTTACTCTTCCATGTCACGTACATCTTGGTGGAGCGCTCAAAATGATAAGAATGAAATACATGCACTCATCACTAAGAAAAGTGAATGATCACATAAGATAGATAAGATATATCAAGCATGCATAAGTGTAGCTTATGATAAACACATGATCATCAATGTGTCACAAGCATATCATAGTATCTCAACCAAAAGCAAACAAAGTTTGAAAAACCACCAAATAAAACAAGAGAGAATAAAAGCAACACTCTCTCTCGAAGCCTATGATCTATACATTTTTCTCCCCCTTTGGCAACAAGTTACCAAAAAGTTCCTAGAAAATGCATAGTGCTAGATCGACTCTCAGGCTTGATCTTCTGGTGGTGGTGGATTCTGGATCACTCCAAGGACAAAGGTTTCTGTAGACGTGGTTGGAGCTGGAGCTGAAGTAGATGCTGGAGCTGGTTGGGCTGGTGCTGTGGCTGGAGCTGAGGTGGTGGCTCTGGTGTCAGGAACTGGCACTGCAGTTGACCTCTGAGCTCGTGGCACTCTGGCAAATGCATTAGTTGTAGTCTTCCCTTTCCTCTCCTGCATGTCATCTTGAAGTTGCTCCACTGCAGACTGAGTCTCTGTTACTTTGACATCCAAGTCATAGAACTTTTGTTCTACGATTCTCTCTAAGCTCTCCTGATTCTGAGTGAGGGTGGCCAGTCCTTTCTCAATCCTCAGTGTGGATGCAATCAAGTAACTAAGCTGCTCTTGCTTGGTTTTCAAGAAATACTCAGATGCCTCCTCTTGAGTTGGCATCTTGGCAGCTTTCTCCTTCCTTGCCTTCTCCTTTTGTGCTTGAGCATGAGCTGAAGATGGTTCATCCTTGTTCATCACAACTTGATTATCCTCAAAGTCTGGATGAATAGGCAAATGTTCCTTGTCCAATAAGTATATGCTTGTGCCCATCTTGGAGTTGATCATCTCTTGGATCTGAGGGGCATATCCACAGCTCCTCTTCTGATCTGCTGCAGTTCTCTTGATTGTTTCTACCATGAGGCTCATCATCTTGAACTTTTGTGGCACATCAAAGATATGAAGCAAGTTGATTGCATGGCCTCTGATAATGTTGTGATCACCTGACTTGGGCAACAGAGTGTGCCTCAGAATCCAATTTATGGTTGGCAACCCTGACAGAAGATAATGTACTGATCCAAACTTGAAAGTATCAAGTGCCTTGTTTGGGATCTCCTTGTACATGTTTGACATAGAGTTGTGGTCCATCTTCTTCTTGGCATATATATCTAGGTCATCCTCATGCTCCTCTGGGGCATTGATCAATTTTGCCCATTCAGCAATTGTTGATTGGTACCTCGTACCTTCTGACATCCACACAACCCTTCCATCTGGATAGAAGTGTGCTGTGGAGTAGAACTGCATGATCAGCTCATCATTCCACTTTGTGAGCTTCTGCCCAACAAAGTCAGCTACTCCACAAGCCTTGAAGCTGTCTTGCACTCCAGGAAAGTGCTCTTCATTGTCCTTGATGTATTCCCAGTCAACCCATCTCATGTCACAAACAATGGGCTTCATATCAAGTAACACAGTCTCATAGAAGTCCTGCTGTTCCTTAGTGTGGAACCTGTAGTCAACAACAGTTCTTCTTCTGGTATCATATGGGTCTTCTGCTCTCCACTTTCTCAGCCCTGAGTCTCTTTTGATCTTCATGTCCTCAGCCACAGGATGAGCATCATTGTGGTCTGGGATCTTGGGCTTCAACTTTCTGAGTACTTGTCCTTCCTCTTCTTCAGCAGTGTCAGGCACTGGGGCCTTGTTTTTCTCAGCAGCTGGTATGCTCCTTGTATTCCTCTTTGGAGCTATCTTGGCCTTGGGTGCTTCCTTGGGCTTGGATGCAGTAGCCCCTGATTTGATAGCATCACCCATCAGCTTTGGCATCTTAGGTGCTGGTGCAGCAACCTCTTCTTCCTCTTCTTCTTGAGAAGAATGTTGTTCAAACTCGGCCATGGGATCAACTTTCTTGCACCATCTGCCCCTTTTTCTTTCCTTCTTTCCTTCAGCAGCAACTGGCCCTTTGGGTGCAGGCTTTTCAGGAATCTGAGTTGAGGCTCTGGCCTTTGGCATAGGCTGCCTACCTGCTGACCTTTTGATTTTCATCCCTGGCTTGATGGCTGCAGCTGAGCCATACTCCTTCTTAAGCACAACTCTCTTGGAAGTGGCTTCCTCTTCTGCCACATAGTCCTCATCCTCTGATTCTGAGGTTCTTTTCTTCTTTTGTCTGGTGGCAGCTTTTGGCAAGTTACTGGGGGTGCTCCTGCTGCCTTCATCTGAAGAACTGGAGGGACTAGTGCCCTCACTCATGTGCACTTGCTGTTCTGACACATTCTAGCTGTCACTCTGATCTGACATGATGAACAAGCTGACTGCTGACCCTGTGAATAGTTTATAGATGAGGTAGAGTGGATGAGCATCACAAAATGCAGAGATTTTTGCAAAAGAATGATTCAAAATCTTAGTTTTAGTTTCCCACGGAAATCATTTCGGATCTACCGATTTTTAAACTCGGTGATACCGAAGCATTTTTTGGAACCTAAACTAGTGAACTCGGTCGGACCGAGTCATAGTTCGGTGGCACCGAGACTGCTAGGGTTTCACAAAGTTCCAAAATCGGTCACACCGATTAGTAATTCTCGGTCAGACCGAGTCTCACTTGTGCAATGGCATGAGCCAAATCGGTGGGACCGAGTTTTTCAACTCAGTGGGTCCGAGATGGTTTCGGCGGAAACCTAACCCTAAAAATTTCAAATCAAACCTATTCTACGAATGCATTGATTGGATAGGAGTGTTTCATACGTGGCTAGAATCAATACGATCACAATGTGCTAGGAATCAGATTGGGGAATAGCACAAAGATTGAGTCCATACCCTAGTTCGGTGGAGACTCGCTACGGCGGCAACGGCGGGGTTGAATTCCGTTGACGGCGACGGAGACCAGCTATTGGAGGCGGCTGGCTGCAAGGAGACGATCCGGAGACCACGTTGGCAGAGCGAGCTATCGCGCGGGCGAAAGAGTTCAGAGAAATTTCCAAATTTTTGCCCGTGTCTATATATAGCCCGACCCTGTCGGTGTGACCGAGTGGAACAACTCGGTGGCACCGAGATGCAAAACTGTATACAGTTATTGCAACTCGGTGTGACCGAATGGTTCAAATCGGTTGCACCGAGATCGAAAACATAGATCGACTTAATGATCTCGGTAGGACCGAAAGGGAGGTATCGGTCAGACCGAGAATCACAAAGAAGTTTTGGAAGTTTAAGTCTATGACGAATCGGGGACTCCGAGTGCTCCTCACACAGAGTGGTTCGAATCTGACTTGATCAAATTTTGTGATGTAGCATGAATAGAGTTTGAGACGAGAAAAGCATAGATAGCTAGAGAAGGTTCTTAGGCATTCTTGTCCATCCACTTGGCAAAAGAAAACAAAACCAAACAATCAAAACAACACGCGGATGTCCTCGAATGAGTAAAATATGCAACCAACATGCTCACACAATAAAATGGCAATTGAAATATGTGACAAGGCATGCACAACCAATTCTAGCATCTATCAAGCAATTGGCGATGACTAGGTCATCTATATATGAGTATATTGACTTAGGAGTCAAATGAGAACACTTGATCATAGGTCATACTCATCGTTTAAGCTCAAGTGGGGTTACCACTTTTACATAAAGCATTGTTGTGTTCACATCATTAGAGTTGCTTTAGCTCAAGTCTTAGAGTAAAGCTCCCCCTAGATGTGATATCCCCCCTAAGAGGGATGAACTAACCTTGGGTTTTGTCGATGATGACTTCATGTAGATGTTGAAGATGTGGATGCTCAATGTTGATGTAGATCACTTGGAGCTATCCATTTGAGTGAATTGCACTTTCAATACCTACATGGGTTAGTCCAACAAGGAACAAACAAGGATATCCATAGACATAGAATGATGCACACACAAGATGATGTCTATGAAAGCTTTTAGGTTACCTTGTCCCTTGACTTACCAACAAGAGGGTTTGTGACTCCTTGAACTAGTGCAAGATGTGGAAGTTGATTGCACTTGTTCTTGCCAAAATGATAAGAGTGAAGTATGTTGGCGGAGTCACCCTCAAGAACTTTCTAGTTCTTCTTCTTTTGGATCCACACCATCTTGATGGGAATCCTTGGAGTTGTAGTCGTACTTGATGAAGTGGAACTTGAAGTAGTCTTGGGAATCCACTTGACTAAGGTCTTAGGAGCTTCTTCAAATGCATCAATTTTCTCTTGAAGCTTGTCCTTGCCTTTTTGCTTGTAGTCTTGTGGTGGAAGATCATCTTGAGTTTGTGTCCCCTTGAAAGAAGTAGGATCATACTTCTCTTGTTGTGGAACAAACTTTGTCTTGGGGTATTGATCTTCTTCCCACTCAACTCCATTGGCATTGAACTTTCGTTCAAAACCAACACCTTGATTCTTCCGATGCCTTCCTTGCTTGCGTACAATTTCCTCGAATTGCTCACTTCCGGCAAGGCTTTTGTACACTCCTTTCTCTATAATTCCCTTCAATCGGCTATTTTCTTGCTCAAGTGTAACTTGGCTAAGAGAATCATTAGTGGAATCAAGAGAACTACTAGAAGCAACAATATTGGATTTAACATGATCATTGTTACTACTAGAGGAAGAATCTTTCTTGTTCTTGTAACTAGACTTGAATTGAGGCATGTAAGTGGATAAGAGTAAATGCTTGGCAATGTAAGAAGAACTTTTCTTGCGGAGATCATCATTGATTGCATTTAAAAACTCATGCTCTTGCTCAAGATTGAGCTTTTCAAAGCGTAACTTCTCATGAGCTCTTAAAAGTTCTCGATGATCTTCGAAGATAGTTTCATGAGCTAACTTAAGAGTGTTTAGTTCTTTAGTTAGAGCCTCAATTTTATTCTTATCATTGTCATTCATTTTATCTTGATTAGCATGATTTATTGACGTTTCATCATAGTATTCATCACTAGAGTTGTCAACAAGTAAATCATCATCACCTAACAAGTCATCTTCATCACTATTAAAATCAACATACTCGGGGTGTGTTACCTTAGGACCTTTGGCCATGAAGCATCTTCCAATTCCTTCATTTGGTGAGTCAAATATGTCGTAGGAGTTGGTTGACACAAGTGCTAGACCGGCAACACCTTCATCTTGAGTATATTCGGAAACGGAGTGATAACTTCTCTCGGAGTGGTTGTCGGAGTCGGAGACGGATACCCATTCACCAACATGATCTTGATGTCTTCGTTTTGTGTAGCTCCTTGATGATTTTTCCTTTCTTTCCGAATCCTTGCTTCTCTGTGAGTATCTTCGTTCATAACGATCATCTCTACTCCTTCTCTCTCTTGGAGGTGATTCTTCTCTTTTGCTTCTTCTTTTTGGAGAATCTTCTCTTCTTTTGTAGGGAGACGTACACTCATTGGAATAGTGTCCGGGTCTTCCACAATTTTAGCAGTTTCGCTCTCGACTAGAAGATCTTTTGTCATTGTAGGACTTTGACTTGGAGCTTCTATCTTTGCTTCACTCTTGTAGAACTTGTTGAAGTTCTTCACCATTAAGCTCAATTCTTCATTGAAGGTTTATTTCTCACTTGATGATGTGGGGGCTTCACATGGGGCTTTGTAGGCACCACTTGATTTGTTGTGAAGTTCCTCTTTATCCTTGAGTGACATCTCATGAGCAACAATTCTTCCAATGACCTCCGTTGGCTTGAGATCTTTGTAATTGGGCATCATTTGGATCAATGTGCACACGGTATCATATTTTCCATCCAAGGCTCTTAGGATCTTCTTAATGATGAATCTATCGGTCATCTCTTCACTCCCTAAGCCGGCAATCTCGTTTGTGATGAGAGCAAGCCTAGAGTACATTTCAGCGACACCTTCACCATCCTTCATTTTGAACTTGTCAAGTTGACTTTGAAGCACATCCAATTTGGATTCCTTGACGGAGTCGGTACCTTCGTGCATATCAATCAAAGTATCCCAAATTTCCTTTGCATTCTCAAGACGGCTGATTTTGTTGAATTCTTTGGGGCACAATCCGTTGAAGAGAATATCACAAGCTTGAGCGTTGTATTGCAACATCTTCAACTCATCCGCGGTAGCTTCACGGTTTGGTTCCTTCCCATCGAAGAAATCACCTTGCAAACCAACACACATAATAGCCCAAACGGCGGGGTTATGTCCGAGAATATGCATTTTCATTTTATGCTTCCAACTAGCAAAATTAGAACCATCAAAGTAAGGACCTCTACGGTGATAATTTCCCTCGCTAGACGCCATACTCTCCTAGGTTGTGAAACCAAGGCTATGACCACCAAAAGCTATGGAAATCAAAGCAAATGGAAACCAAAACTCTGATACCACTTGTAGGATCGGAAGTATGTCTAGAGGGGGATTATTAGACTACTTGACCAAATAAAAACTTAACCTTTTCCCAATTTTAGTTCTTGGCAGATTTTAGCTACTTTAGGACAAGTCAAGCAATCATCACACAATTCAAGCAAGCATGCAAAGAGTATATAGGCAGCGGAAAGTAAAGCATGCAACTTGCAAGAATGTAAAGGGAAGGGTTTGGAGAATTCAAACGCAATTGGAGACAAGGATGTTTTTGTCGTGGTTCGGATAGGTGGTGCTATCCTACATCCATGTTGATGGAGACTTCAACCCACGGAGGGTAACGGTTGCGCGAGTCCACGGAGGGCTCCACCCACAAAGGGTCCATGAAGAAGCAACCTTGTCTATCCCATCATGGCCATCGCCCATGAAGGACTTGCCTCACTAGCGGTAGATCTTCACGAAGTAGGCGATCTCCTTGCCCTTACAAACTCCTTGGTTCAACTCCACAATCTTGTCGGAGGCTCCCAAGTGACACCTAGCCAATCTAGGAGACACCACTCTCCAAGAAGTAACAAATGGTGTGTTGATGATGAACTCCTTGCTCTTGTGCTTCAAATGATAGTCTCCCCAACACTCAACTCTCTCTCTCTCACAGGATTTGGATTTGGTGGAAAGAAGATTTGAGTGGAAAGCAACTTGGGGAAGGCTAGAGATCAAGATTCATATGGTAGGAATGGAATATCTTGGCCTCAACACAAGGGTAGGTGGTTCTCTCTCAGAACATATGAGTTGGAAGTGTAGATGTGTTCTGATGGATCTTTCCACGAGTGAAGAGGAGGTGGAGGGGTATATATAGCCTCCACACAAAATCCATCCGTTACACACAATTTACCAATCTCGGTGGGACCGAATCAACAAACTCGGTCGGACCGATTTGGTAAACCTAGTGACCGTTAGAGATTTTCGGTGGGACTGATATGCAACTCGGTAGGACCGATATGGTTAGGGTTAGGGCATAACGTAATCTCGGTGGGACCGATTACACAAACTCGATGAGACCGATTTGGTAATAAGCTAACCGAGAGTTGGTCAGGCAAACTCGGTGGGACCGATTTGCTCTTTTGATGAGACCGAAAAGTTACAAAAATGAAACAGAGAGTTTGCATTGCAATCTCGGTGGGACCAATCCGCTCTTTCGGTGAGACCGAAAAGTTACTAAAAGGAAACAGAGAAATTGCAATCCCATCTTGGTGAGACCGAGATCCCTATCGGTAGAACTGATTTGCTAGGGTTTGGCAGTGGCTTATGACATGTGAAACTCGGTGGCGCCGGATAGGAAGAATCGGTAGGATCGAGTTTGGCTTTGGGTTTAGGTCAAGAGTGGATATGAGAAAGTAGCTGAGGATTTTGGAGCATATCATTAAGCACATGAAGCAAAGGGCTCATTAAGCAACACCCCATCCCTCCTTGATAGTATTGGCTTTTCCTATGGACTCAATGTGATCTTGGATCACTAAAATGTAAAATGAAGAGTCTTGAGCTTTTGAGCTTTAGCCAATCCTTTGTCCTTAGCATTTTGAGGGTTCCACTTTCACCATCCATGCCATGCCAATCATTGAGCTTTCCTGAAATAATCATCTTGGAATAGCATTAGCTCAATGAGCTATATGTTGTTATGAATTACCAAAACCACCTAGGGATAGTTGCACTTTCACCAGCCCCTCCTGGCCCTTCCTCTCTTCCCACTAAGGCCCATAGAGGCCCATTAGTTCTCCCGGGGTTTCCGATAACCCCTTCTAGCACTCTTGTTTTATCCGAAACTCTCCGGAACACTTCCGGTGTCCGAACAACATGGTCCAATATATCAATCTTTATGTCTCGACCATTTCGAGAGTCCTTGTCATGTCCGTGATCTCATCTGGGACTCCGAACAATCTTCGGTACATCAAATCACATAAACTCATAATACCAATCGTCATCGAAAGTTAAGCGTGCGGACCCTACGGGTTCGAGAACTATGCAGACATGACCGAGACACAACTCCGGTCAATAACCAATAGCGGAACTTGGATGCTCATATTGGCTCCTACATATTCTACGAAGATCTTTATCGGTCAAACCGCATAACAACATACGTTGTTCCCTTTGTCATGGGTATGTTACTTGCCCGAGATTCGATCGTCGGTATCACTATACCTAGTTCAATCTCGTTACCGGCAAGTCTCTCCACTCGTTCCATAATGCATCATCCCGCAACTAACTCATTAGTCACATTGCTTGCAAGGCTTATAGTGATGTGCATTACCGAGAGGGCCCAGAGATACCTCTCCGACAATCGGAGTGACAAATCCTAATCTCGATCTATGCCAACTCAACAAACACCATCGGAGACACCTGTAGAGCATCTTTATAATCACCCATTTACGTTGTGACGTTTGATAGCACACTAAGTGTTCCTCCGGTATTCGGGAGTTGCATAATCTCATAGTCATAGGAACATGTATAAGTCATGAAGAAAGCAATAGCAATAAACTAAACGATCATAGTGTTAAGCTAACGAATGGGTCTTGTCCATCACATCATTCTCTAATGATGTGATCTCGTTCATCAAATGACAACTCATGTCTATGGCTAGGAAACTTAACCATCTTTGATTAACGAGCTAGTCAAGTAGAGGCATACTAGGGACACTTTGTTTGTCTATGTATTTACACATGTACTAACTTTTCGGTTAATACAATTCTAGCATGAATAATAAACATTTATCATGATAGAAGGAAATATAAATAACAACTTTATTATTGCCTTCAGGGCATATTTCCTTCATTCTTTTGCTTGTAACTACAACGTGGAAGCTAAGCAAACTATTTGAAGGATTATTTCCTCAACTGTTTGCATCTCTATTTGCCTCGACAATCATTGATAGAAGAGCAATGTGAACGTTGAGCTTTTTTTTCTTTCTTGCGTTTTGTTAGGCGGGGTCTGGCGGACTGAGTTGTGACTTCTCTATTGATTGTATGTCTTCCACTTCACATTGTGTTTCTATCAGGGAAGCAAAGTCCGCGCAATTGGCATGACCATCGTCTTTGACCTGAAGCTGGTGCTTTTTATTTATGTCACCAATATAGAAAAGTTGAATGATGCAGTGATCGGAGGGGTGGGAGTCATTGGTTTGTTAGATACTTGAACCACCCAGGATCAGAATGCCAAACAAAGGTCAATTGCAATGTTCAAAAAACATGCATGGTTTGGCCCCATAACGAGTCATGCCCTCGCACACAGCCGGTCGACATGAGTGAACCAGCCTGGCACGGGCCAACAATACTGACAAGTGGCCCGGCCCCCAAACCGCGCACGCAATGGCTCACGACCGAATACACCTGGCCGGCCGAACGTCTGGTCGGTTTGCCTAATTTCCTTCTGCTCATCTGATCCCAATGAAGGTTCAGGCCATCTATTGTGGGAGACTTGGTCGGGTTTTCTATCAACCCATCTGGAGCATGAGAAAAATAAACATACAGTCAATTCACCCTCCCAAACACTAACTAATGATTCACAAGCCAGGGGAGAGCCTTATCTATCAGAGAGAACATGCATCCACAATATTATCAGAAAGAAGATTCCAAAACAAACCACTCGACCGGGCGCAATGTCGAAAGGCCGGACAGACATGCCTTCGGAAGGATATGAGGATCCCGGGCGTGTCCGCATAGTCCGCCACGTAGGATGCGGCCCACCGCGGACTACCTTTTCTTATTCTTTATTTTTTTCTCTATATCTCTTCATATTTACCAATCACATGCATGTAAGCAAGAAATACGAGGGGTCTGGTTGTTTTGCAAAGAAAATGGGGTCAAAACGTACACGCCCAGACATTGATCTGACGCGTCCACGAATGCTTAAGGGTCAGATTTTCTGCATCGTGGTTGTAGATCGAAAGTCCCCTTCTACTCCCGAACTCATTTGAGCTTGGGGTGAACAATAAATTCAAAAAATTCTAGAAAAAAGTACTTTGAAAATTCTGACATTTTTTTTGGGTGTAAATGTTGACAAATGTTCTCGATGCTTGCAATTTTTTATCCTGTAATAACATTTGTGGAAGTCATGGCAAAAAAACATAAACAACAACCCAAAATGCTTTCGAAAATAGTATTTTTGGAGTGTTGGTTTTTCTTACCGCAACTTCCAAGAATATTATTTCGGTAGGAAGCACTGAGAACATTTGACAAAGTGTGCACCAAAAAAAAAATCAGAACTTACAGGTTACTTTTTTATATAAAAAAATACTGTTTATTAGGGCGCATGTGAGCTCCCTAGATCCGTTGTAGATGCTCTAATTCCCTTCCGCAAACTTATATCGATCCAATGAAACAACTGGCATTCCACGTGGGACAATCATTCCTTGACTATAGCTTGGATCTTCCAACCATTCCACCAACACATTCGTGTTCACACCTAACCAAAGCCAGCATCTAATAGGGTCTCATTAACTTTCCCCTAGGGTTTTCCTAGGGTTCCACCCATCCTCTGGCGATTTTGCCAGAGTCCACGTCAAATCTCGTCGGATCGCCGGGGTTTCCCGATAACCAGCGAGATCAACCACTGCTCGGGGGGCGTACGCAGGTGCATGGCTGAATCGGAGTCAAAGGAGATGGAGACTCAGGAGGTAGATCGGGCAGCGGCAAGTGCGGCGATGGCGCCGAGTGGGGGGATGGAATCGGAAGATGTCGAGCAAGTTCGGGAGGTGGGAGCAGAGGAGCAGGAAGGTAGAAGGGAAGGAGTAAGGCGCAGATGGGGGGATACCACGGATGAGGAGGAGGATTATGGCGACGATGTTGACGCCGATCCAGATCTAGAGAATCAGTTTGCGGGGATGAGGTTGCACGGGAAGGAGGAAGAAGATCTTGATTTCTCGGCTAAGGTAGATGATCTGGTCAAGGACGTCCGCTGGCTTGCTCTGTTCCGAGTTCATACCACAAAACCTTTTAGTCATGTGGCACTCTTGTCCCAGATGCGTAATGCATGGATGGCGGCGCAGGGGGTCACTTTCAACATCAAGGGGCCTAATCTTTTCTTGGTGCAGTGTCACTGCTTGGGGGACTGGAGGAAGATCATGGAGGGAGGTCCATGGTTGTTTCATAGGGCACCGGTAGTTTTGCAGGAGTATGATGTCTTCTCGAATGTTAACGAGTATAAACTCAACATGATACCAGTGTGGACTAGGGTTAAAGGCCTGCCTGATGGTCTGACAATGAAGCGGCAGCTTGCTGAAAAAGTGGCGGCGAAGGTTGGCGATCCTCCTTTCAATGTGATCGTTAACGAGGGGCGCATCAACCCAGCCAGCACCCTGCGAGCGAGGGTGTTTGTTGACGTGAATATACCGCTGGTTCGTTTTGTTCATATAACTTTGAAGGAACGGAAGAAGTACAACGTATATTATGAGAAACTCCCAGATTTTTGCTTTGCGTGTGGCCTCATGGGACACCTTGCGGATGAATGTGGGGATGGAGTGCACGATCCAAGATCCTTTGAATGGGAGGAGTGGCTGCTGTGGGAACCAGAGATTCCAGCGGGCCAAACCTTTGGTGCCCGGGGAAGAGGTGACGGAGGAGCTAGAGGAAGAGGAAGGGAGTCTGGTAGAGCAGAGCGGGGGGTAGAGGCTGGGGGGCATCGGCAGGAGGCAGTGGTCGAGGTGAAGTAACAAGGCCTAAGTCACCAGCACCGCAACGGATGGATTTGGATGTTAATGGGGACAATCATGATCGTGGAGAGAAGGGAGCTCGTAAACGGCTGGTTAGTGCAGATGGCACTCTCAACATTACGGGGCAGCCTGTTTCAAACCTCGGAAGGGTAGCTGGGATGGTAAAGCTGCTCGAAGGTGCTACCCCGAGCTCGAGTAATACTGTGACGGCGTCCAAAACAGAGAAAGATCCGCTGGTCAAGAGGAGGAAGCAACAAGATGATGAGGAGTTGAGCAAAAAAACAAGCAATGGAGGCGGCCTCCCTCGAGGAGGGCCGCCGAGCCAAATGAGAGTATTATGCTGGAATTGTCGTGGGATTGGCGACCCTACGACAGTCCATGAGCTCCGCGATCTCGTGGGGGCTAGTGCGCCGTCGGTTCTTTGCATTGTGGAAACTCAATTAGCAAAAAATCGAGTGGAAGGTTTGGCGGTCTCTTTAGGTTTTCAAAACAGCTTTGTAGTAGCCAGTAGTGGTCGTAGTGGCGGTCTTTGTATCTTTTGGAAGGCAGATGTTAATCTGGTAATAAAGAATTTCTCGCAATATCACATAGACTCCTGGATATCCGAACTAGGGTCTGAGCAATGGCGCCTTACATGCTTTTATGGTGAGGCAAATCGGAGCTTGAGGTACAAAACATGGGATACCATGAAAAGGTTGTGGGGAGAAAGTACGCTACCGTGGCTCTGCATGGACGATTTCAATGAGATACTTCGCCAGGAGGAGCAGATGGGCCCTAATCCGAGGGATAGCGCTCAAATGGATGGGTTTAGGGAGGCGGTGGATGTATGTGAGCTGGCGGATTTGGGCTATACTGGCTTAGACTGGACTTTTGAGAAGCGTGTTACAGGTGGCCAGTTCTGTAGGGTCCGTTTGGACCGGGCGCTAGCTTCGGCTAGTTGGTCGAACATGTTCCCGTTTGCACGTGTGGAGCATTTAACAGCAGTTAAGAGTGATCATAGCCCTATCCTGCTTATGAATGAGATGGAAGCTGGGAATCAGCGCATCGCGGTGAGGAAGCCTTTTCGATATGAATTTGTCTGGGAGAGAGATGGCCGTTTCAAGGACGTTGTGGAAGCAGCATGGAATGGTGATGGACCGGCCTCGTCGGTGTCGGATTTGGCCAACAAACTACAGTCGGTGGCCACTTCTCTTTCCAGTTGGGGACGAACTACGTTTGGATCGGTTCGGCAAGAGCAACGATTGCTTTGACGGAAACTTGCTATGCTGCGTGCAGATCCGTTGAGAATCGGACCAAGCGAGGAGGAACGCAGGGTCGAGGAGCGCATGGTGGAGCTGGCGTACAGAGAGGAAATAATGGCGCGACAGCGGTCTCGCATCACATGGTTGTCCGAGGGTGATAGTAACACTAAGTTCTTTCAGAGGAAGGCAAGTGCTAGACGGGCCAAAAACAACATCACCCAACTTGATCGTGCTGATGGGACTACTTGCACGGATCCGGCGGAACTGGCAAATATGGCTACATCGTTTTACTCAAACCTCTATACATCGGAAGGAACAGTAGGTATGGAAGAGGTGTTATCGCACATACCGGTGAGGGTGGATGGTAATATGAATGCCCGCCTAAATGCCACTTATAGTAATGTTGAGGTTAAAGAAGCTCTCTTTCAAATGTTTCCAACTAAGGCGTCGGGGCCGGACGGTTTCCCTGCACATTTTTTTCAGAAGCATTGGGACTTATGTGGTGATGAGGTTACAAGGATGATCATTAGAGTGCTTGATGGTGTGGACTCACCGGAGGAGATAAATAACACGTTCATCGTTTTAATTCCAAAGATAGCAAGTCCAAAAGTTCTAGGACAGTTTCGGCCGATAAGCCTTTGTAATGTGATCTACAAGATCGCCTCAAAGGTCTTAGCTAACAGGCTGAAGGTAATTCTCCCTGAGATCATCTCCGAAGAGCAGTCGGCTTTTGTCCCTGGACGTCTCATCATAGATAACTTCATCACAGCCTATGAATGCTTACATTACATGAAGACTAGGAGGGTGAAGGGTAACAGATATTGTGCTCTGAAATTGGATATGATGAAAGCGTATGATTGCTTGGAGTGGTTGTATTTGAGAGCTGTAATGCTCAGGATGGGTTTTAGCCCCCGCTTCACTGAGACAGTTATGAGATGTGTGACGTCGGTATCCTTTTCGGTTCTGTTTAATGGAAGGAGTCTGTATGGTTTTAAGCCTTCTTGTGGATTGTGGCAGGGCGATCCGAGCTCACCATATTTGTTCTTGTTGGCAGCTGAAGGACTTTCCTGTTTACTGAAATCTGGTGCAGGAGTACGAGGGATCACAGTCGCACCGAATGCACCATCTGTTAATCATCTACTCTTTGTTGACGATAGTCTACTTTTCTTTGAAGCAAATGATGATATGACCACATGTATTGATGAGCTACTGCGGATCTATTGTAACGCCTCCGGACAAAGGGTAAATATGGAGAAGTCATCCATCTTTTTCAGTAAAGGAGTACCCAACTCTGCTCGTGACTCCATCAAGAACATCCTCGCTGTACACAATGAATCTTTGACAGAGAAATACCTGGGATTGCCCTCGGATGTGGGGAGGGCCAAAGAAGGATCCTTTAAGTACTTGAAAGACAGAATTTGGAAGAATGTGCAAGGGTGGATGGAGAAGTGTTTATCTGCCGGAGGGAAAGAGGTACTAATAAAATCTGTAGCTCAATCTATTCCAACTTATTCTATGTCATGTTTCAAGCTGCCACGGGGTTTGTGTGAGCATATCAATGGCATTATTCGTAAGTTTTGGTGGGGTAGCAAGGATGGCCAACGGAAAACAGCGTGGGTTTCATGGAAGACTATGTCGAAACCTAAGTTCATGGGGGGATTGGGCTTTAGGGATGTGGAGCTGTTCAACCTAGCATTACTCGCGCGCCAAGCATGGAGGCTATTGCAGGATTCAGACTCGCTCAGCGCCCGCATTCTAAAAGCCAGGTATTACCCAGATTGCCACCTCTTGGATGCCTCATTGGGCACAGGTCCGTCCCAGGTCTGGCACTCCATACTAGAGGGAAGAGATGTGCTAGCGCAAGGGCTCATCAAACGCATTGGCTCTAGATCACATACGAACATATGGCATGACAATTGGCTGTCGAGGGATTACAAGCTCAGGCCGATATGCTCACGGTCAGCCAATCCTCCAATTCTGGTCTCGGATCTGATTGAACCCACCACCAGGTCATGGAACAAGCAGGTGCTTACGGAACACTTTATCGCTCCCGATGTTGAAGTCATCCAGAACATACCACTAAGTACTAGTGTGCAGGATGATTTTTGGGCCTGGCACTACGACAAGAAGGGTGTTTTTTTCGGTTCGATCGGCCTACCGTATGATTTCTGCAGTCAAGGCTTAGAGGGAGGATTGGCTTGATCATCGGCCGGGACACTCAAACATTACAAGTGACAGGAAATCATGGTCGCAGCTGTGGAAAGTACGGGTTCCCTCCAAGATCAAAATTTTTGTATGGAGATTAGCGCATACCTCGATCCCGACGGGGCTCGTGCGACATGGGAGAAATATGGCAGATTCACCAGGATGCTCGATTTGCGGAGCAGATGAGGACACTTGGCGTCATTCACTGCTAAGCTGCTGCATGGCGCGATGCGTTTGGGCATTGGGTGATGAAGAGCTCCTCGAGCATGTGATATCAAACCAGACCGTTGATGCACGTCTGTGACTGTTTTGGCTCTTCGAATCAACAAGCCAACGTGATGTAACTCGGGTTCTAGTGACAATGTGGGCAATTTGGTGGGCGCGTCGAAAAGAATTCCATGAGAACGAGTTTCAGAGCCCGTTGTCAACCATGAGTTTTATTAGGCGCTTCTTGGAGGACTTGGACATTGTTGAGTCCCAAAAGGAGCGACTGTTGGAAATATGCCCTAGAGGCAATAATAAATAGGTTATTATTATATTTCCTTGTTCATGATAAATTGTTTATTATCCATGCTAGAATTGTATTGATAGGAAACTCAGATACATGTGTGGATACATAGACAACACCATGTCCCTAGTAAGCCTCTAGTTAACTAGCTCGTTGATCAATAGATGGTTACGGTTTCCTGACCATGGACATTGGATGTCGTTGATAACGGGATCACATCATTAGGAGAATGATGTGATGGACAAGACCCAATCCTAAGCCTAGCACAAGATCATGTAGTTCGTATGCTAAAGCTTTTCTAATGTCAAGTATCGTTTCCTTAGACCATGAGATTGTGCAACTCCCGGATACCGTAGGAGTGCTTTGGGTGTGCCAAACGTCACAACGTAACTAGGTGACTATAAAGGTTCACTACAGGTATCTCCGAAAGTGTCTGTTGGGTTGGCACGAATCGAGACTGGGATTTGTCACTCCGTGTGACGGAGAGGTATCTCTGGGCCCACTCGGTAGTACATCATCATAATGTGCACAAATGTGATCAAGGAGTTGACCACGGGATGATGTGTTGCGGAACGAGTAAAAGAGACTTGCCGGTAACGAGATTGAACAAGGTATCGGGATACCGACGATCGAATCTCGGGCAAGTATCGTACCGATAGACAAAGGGAATTGTATACGGGATTGATTAAGTCCTTGACATCGTGGTTCATCCGATGAGATCATCGTGGAACATGTGGGAGCCAACATGGGTATCCAGATCCCGCTGTTGGTTATTGACCGGAGAACGTCTCGGTCATGTCTGCATGTCTCCCGAACCCGTAGGGTCTACACACTTAAGGTTCGGTGACGCTAGGGTTATAAAGGAAGTTTCTATGTGGTTACCGAATGTTGTTAGGAGTCCCGGATGAGATCCCGGACGTCACGAGGAGTTCCGGAATGGTCCGGAGGTAAAGATTGATATATAGGAAGTATGGTTTTGGCCACCGGAAGTGTTCTGGGCATCACCGGTAGTGTACCGGGACCACCGGAGGTGTCCGGGGGTCCACCAAGTGAGGCCACAAGCCCCGGAGGCTTGCATGGGCTAAGAGTGGTTAGGGACCAGCCCCTGAGTGGGCTGGTGCGCCTCCCACAAGGCTCAAGGTGCAGCCAAGAGGAGAAGGGGGAAACCCTAGGCACAGATGGGCCTAAGGCCCACCCTAGGGCGCGCCCCCCTCTCTCCCCCTCTTGGTCGCCCCCCCTTTTCCCATCTAGGGCTGCCGCCCCTCTAGGGGTGGGAACCCTAGAGGGGGCGCACCCTCCTCCCCTCCTCCTATAAATAGTGAGGCCTAGGGGCTGCCCACAACACGATTGGATCTCTCCCTGTTGGTGCAGCCCTGCCTCTCTCCTCCTCATATCTCGTAGTGCTTGGCGAAGCCCTGCTGAATCACCACGCTCCTCCACCACCACCACGCCGTTGTGTTGCTGCTGGATGGAGTCTTCCTCAACCTCTCCCTCTCTCCTTGCTGGATCAAGGCATGGGAGACGTCACCGAGTTGTACGTGTGGTGAACGCGGAGGTGCCGTCCGTTCGGCACTTGGTCATCGGTAATTTGGATCACGACGAGTACGACTCCATCAACCCCGTTCACTTGAACGCTTCCGCTTAGCGATCTACAAGGGTATGTAGATGCACTCTCCTTCCCCTCGTTGCTGGTTTCTCCATAGATAGATCTTGGTGATACGTAGGAAAATTTTGAATTTCTGCTACGTTCCCTAACAGTGGTATCAGAGCTAGGTCTATGGCGTAGATTCCATGCACGAGTAAAACACAAAGTAGTTGTGGGCGTTTATTTTGTTCAATATGCTTACCGTTACTAGTCAATCTTGATTCGGCGGCATTGTGGGATGAAGCGGCCCGGACCGACCTTACACGTACACTTACGTGAGACAGGTTCCACCGACTGACATGCACTAGTTGCATAAGGTGGCTAGAGGGTGCCAGTATCTCCCACTTTAGTCGGATCGGATTCGATGAAAAGTGTCCTTATGAAGGGTAAATAGCAATTGACATATCACGTTGTGGTTTTGCGTAGGTAAGAAACGTTCTTGCTAGAAACCCATAGCAGCCACGTAAAACTTGCAAACAACAATTAGAGGACGTCTAACTTGTTTTTGCAGGGTATGCCATGTGATGTGATATGGCCAAAGGATGTGATGTATGATATATGTGATGTATGAGATTGATCATGTTCTTGTAATAGGAATCATGACTTGCATGTCGATGAGTATGACAACCGGCAGGAGCCATAGGAGTTGTCTTTAATTTATTTATGACCTGCATGTCAACATAAACGTCATGTAATTACTTTACTTTATTGCTAACCGTTAGCCATAGTAGTAGAAGTAATAGTTGACGAGACAACTTCACGGAGATCATGATGATGAAGATCATGGTGTCATGCCGGTGACGATGATGATCATGGAGCCCCGAAGATGGAGATCGAAAGGAGCAAAGTGATGATGGCCATATCATGTCACTATTTGATTGCATGTGATGTTTATCATGTTTTTGCATCTTATTTGCTTAGAACGACGGTAGTAAATAAGATGATCCCTCATTAAAATTTCAAGAAAGTGTTCCCCCTAACAGTGCACCGTTGCGAAAGTTCGTCGTTTCGAAGCACCACGTGATGATCGGGTGTGATAGATTCTTACGTTCGAATACAACGGGTGTTGACGAGCCTAGCATGTACAGGCATGGCCTCGAAACACATGCAAACACTTAGGTTGACTTGACGAGCCTAGCATGTACAGACATGGCCTCGGAACACAGAAGACCGAAAGGTCGAGCATGAGTCGTATGGTAGATACGATCAACATGAAGATGTTCACCGACGTTGACTAGTCCGTCTCACGTGATGATCGGACACGGCCTAGTTGACTCGGATCATGTAATCACTTGGATGACTAGAGGGATGTCTATCTGAGTGGGAGTTCATAAGATGAACTTAATTATCCTGAACATAGTCAAAAGATCTTTGCAAATTATGTCGTAAGCTCGCGCTTTAGTTCTACTGTTTTAGATATGTTCCTATAGAAAATATAGTTGAAAGTTGATAGTAGCAATTATGCGGACAGTAGAACTCTTGTGTCCTTAATGCACCGCTCGGTGTGCTGGACCTCGAACTTGGTCTGTGGATGTTGCGAACATCTGACATACACGATTTGATGACTACATGATAGTTCGGTAATGATAAATTGTTTAGAATTTAGGCACCGAAGACATTTTGAAATGTCGCGGAACATCTGAGATGTTTCGAGGGCTGAAATTGGGATTTCAGGTTCGTGCCCACGTCAAGAGGTATGAGACCTGTCGTGGATTTGTCACGGCAGATGTCCTTAGTGTCAGGACTTAGTCGCGAGGCCAACGCATCTATGTGGTAGCTTGAGAGGGGTTGAGTGGGACGAGAGACGCAGGGCGGATCAACACGCAAGACAAGGATTTAGACAGCTTCGGGCCCCGGGAAACATCATCTGGTAATAACCCTACATGCTGTTTGAGGCTAGGTCTCATTATCATCCCGAGGGAGACGCCGTAAACCGGCTCTTTGTGTCTAGCCCTAGAGATTATTGATTGCTTGTCGCTTCTAACTTTTTCCCCCTTTGGGGAGCCCCGCCCCTCCTTATATATGTTGAAGGGGCGGTTTACATGTGGAGTCCTATTAGGATTAGGACTAGTCTATCTCTAATACAAACCGGGTACAAGTCTCGGTCTTAACTCCTTGTAAGGTAAATATTCCTTTCCTGTTAAACCGGCCCACCATAGTTGAACCGGCCTTCTGGGCTTTGGGCCTCGTCATTCGTCTACTCCGCCCGCCGGGTTACCAGTGAGTCATACGACCAAGCGGGCTGCTTAAACCGCCAAGGTCAGGGCAGGTCTTCAGATAAGCCGCCAAGTCCGGCCGGGTTAACTTCCGGCCGGTTTACGCCGCGGGGTATATCCCCGACATTAGCCCCCAAGTTTAGCTTGGATTTATCCATGGTAAACTTATGCTGCAAATAAACATAAGAACAAATTTGACAGGTTGTACTCCGGGTTAAGAATTCTTGTAAACCGGCACCTGATCATCCTTAAGTCCTTGTCATTTCCTCCTTCTAGAAAATCCAGGTCAATAAGCCAGCGTCATACTCAATTTGCTGACATTGGTTTCTCACAGAAAAATATTGTGAAGAAATAATCCACTTGAGTCGGCTTCCAAAATGCCGGTTTAAGAAATATTGGTCTTGAAATATTCATCTGATATTCAGCCGGTTTGAAGATGATCCCGGTCTTGAAAACTTGCTGGTTTAACATTACCAAATGGCCGGGTTATAAAAACTGATGACCCCGGATTATGATTGTTGCAGACACCGGTTCATGATTGTTGCCAACATCGGTTTATGATTATTGATGACACCGGGTTGCAGCCACAGGGTCATAATGATTGGTGACGCCGGGTCAATCTAACTTGCTCAACAGAGAATTTGAAAATCTTTCTTCGATAATAATATAATACCTGTAGCCCCCAAGTGCCGGGTTGTCATGCTTGCAGCAACCTGGGACTTGTAATTGATTGATGCCCATAAAATTTCAACCAATGTAGCCCCCAAGGGCCGGGTCATTATGTAATTATCAGCAGGGACTTTGTAAGTATAATCTTGTAAACTTTGAACAGCAATGTGTAGCCCCCAAGGGCCGGCTCAGTAAGATAATATTGAGCTGGGACTTTGATATATACTTCTATGAAAATAATATCATATGATGTAACCCCTCATCATGGGGCTTGAATCCACGTCCACAAGGTTAAGAGCCTTGTGCTTTACCAACTGAGCAGTAGACCCTTCAATATAATAGATAAAAAGCTTTGTACCTTGAATAGTTGACAGGAGCAATTGGTAGCCCCCAAGGGCCAGCTCATTACAATGTGATGAGTTGGGTCTTCAATAAGATGAGCAAAAATGACCTTGCATTAGCCCCCAAGTGTCATGGTGCATGCTTGCAGCAACATGAGACTTGCATATTTGATGTAATCTCAATTTTGAATAATGTAGCCCCCAAGTGCCGGGTTGTAAGCCTGCAGCGACTCGGGACTATTCCTTCAATTGTATAAAATGATAACCATTGCGCTAAAGCGACTTTGATAACCTTAATCATAATATTAATAACCGTAATACAAATCCAGCCATGTTGGCCATTCAAGATAATATAATCTCGTATGAAAACCTTTATTCATCCAATATCATAATGAAAATTCAGCCAAGTTTGGCTATTTGAATAATATAATCCAATAATTTATAAGCGCATGATTCCAATGGCGCAATCCAAATATATACTGGCGACTTATAGTCCAAAGCCAGACCGGTTTAATAAACACTGGATAATTTATCATCATACTGGTGACTTATTGTCTTAAAGCCAGGCCGGTTTAACAAACACCGGATAATTTATAATCATGCTTTATTCAACCTGTTTCTGCATACAACAAGTTTAAAGTGTCCTGGCGGTTTACCGCCGGACGGGTCATAATGCTCAACATATAACCTGGGTTTATAACCAGGGCTGCACTTAAAAATATGAAATATATCATACCTGTGACATTGAATCACATCGTTGGTTTACCAACTTTTTGTAGTAAGAGTGATAACCCCAATCTTGAGTAATGATAACTCCTTCCATATTGCGCCGATTTATGATAAAACCGTACCGGGTTGTGATAAACACCGGATTAACCATATATATACTGGTGACTTGTAGTCAAACCAGACCGGGCTGATAATCTCCGGATTATAATTTGATCATGCACTCACAACTTGTAGTTGAAAGCCGAGCCGGGTTGATAAACACCGGTTTACTCCATAATAGGATGGTAACAGAAAATTAAACTGGGCAGATAATCTCCGGATTATAATTTGATCATGCACTCACAACTTGTAGTTGAAAGCCGAGCCGGGTTGATAAACACCGGTTTACTCCATAATAGGATGGTAACAGAAAATCAAACCGGGCAGATAATCTCCGGTCTAAAAATGGACCGTGTTCCGCCAATTTAGCTGTTTGAACCGGTACAAAATACTGTCGGTTTAAAAAACGCAAATAAAATAGCAACTTCTCAAGAAAGGCTATTAAAGCAAAAGCAATGGCAACAATTTTTTGCAAAAGAAGAGCTCTACTGAGCTTGGTCAGATGGAATTACCATGGTCAGACGCAACCAAGCCCCCCGAAGGCGTAGCAATGGTGCCAGTCAGCCAGGACCCCAAAATGACGCGTGGCGTTACGCCGGCCAAGTGGCATTGCATTGGTTCGGATTCGACCAAGCCCCCAAGTGACTCAGTGGCCTAGGGACGATCAAGTGGCATTGCATTGGTTCGGACACGACCAAGCCCCCAAATGACTTATTGGCTGTTTAAAAGCCGATCAGAAGGCATTACCATCATCAAGACATGACCGAGCTCCCATAAGGTGTAACTACGGTTCAAGTCGATTAGGTCCCCAACTGACTTAGTGGCAAATGTGCCAGCCAGAAGGCATTACCGTCGTCAAGACATGACCAAGCTCCCAGGAGGTGTAGCTACGGTTCAAGTCGACTAGGTCCCCAACTGACTTTGTTGCTCTTCTGTGAAGCGACCTCAAGGGGTAAACCGGAGGTTGCCCTAAAGCGAATCCACTCCGTGTAACCACGCATGATATAAAGAATAGATACCCCGCTTTACAAAGCGGGAGCCCCCATGTGATAAATAATATGTCAAGCCAATAAGGCCGGATACCCATGTTTGAACCGCGCATCATGGCAGCAGGTCCTCTTCGGTAATTTTTAACTTTTTTGCAAGAGGTAAATTCTTCTTGAACCGGGATCTTGAACCGGATATTGAAAGCTTCAAAGCTGTGGGAGACATCTTCCCCTTGAACCGGATTTTAAACCGGAATCTTCATTTTCAGCCGGAAATTTTCTGACGGCCTTTAAACTCGAACTTGCGAGAAGTTAATTCCTTTTTGAACCAGACATTGTTAAACCGGATTTGAGCGCTTCAGAACTTTGTGGGAGAATAGATTTCTCTTGAACCGGATTGCAAACCGGATATTTGAGAGCTTTAGTGATACTGACTTCCCTTCAGCCAGGTTTCAAACCGGAATCCTTTCTGATGATCCGAAACTTCTTCATTGAGTCGGGATTTTGTAACTGTCATATACTTTCTAAGCCGGAAATTTTCTGACGGCCTTTAAATTTTCATCAACATAACAGTAGCCTCCGGGATCGGGTTATCTTTCCCTCCATCGTCCTCGGGTTCTTAAACCGGCTGAAACTGGCAAGACTTGCTGCGTCATATCATCGTAGCCCCCAAGTCTCAAGGTGACTCGAGGAGTTGGTTTGAGATTCTCCATATTTGACTGTGATATAAACTGGTATAACTTGTATATCATTGGTGTTGATAACACGATGTGAATACACAGAAGGTTGAGGTGACTGCGGCGGGTTGTAAATGATCCCGTATGAACCGTGTCAGCAACTCGGCCAATGGTTCCTTTCAACTGGTGATTTGAAGTTAACCAAACTGTAGCGGCGGTGACTTGTGCGCCTGCCCATTGATCCATCCAGTGCAGACGGCGGTTGATGATAATTTGCCTCCAATTTGAAAGAAAACCGGGCTACCCAAGCTGTGACTTGTTCATACTCAATAAATGGCTCGCGCACACAGGTGCGGCCCGGTATGTTGATGTAGACCGGACCACGGGGGATGGCAGCCTGTGCATGCGCTATTGGGTAATTCGCATGGTCCTGACGAGTTGACGCGATCTGGATCGCGATATAAACCGGCACGGGTTATCCAATAGCTCAGTGATATAATAATCCCCTTTTTGCAACAGACAATTTGTCCTGATATGTTTAGCCGGAAAATATCCACCGCGGAGTTGACGATCACCACAGTGAAACTGAAATCAATCATGGCAAGTCAGCTATGCGAACAGACAGATGAACCGGTCGCGGCATTGTAAACTGGTGCGGAGCAAGTAGTCCTCCGCGCCGCAAACCAGCGCGGTCGCGGGAGACGGCCACGGTGTTGTAAACCGGTGCGATCGCGAGAGTCGGTTACGACGCTGTAAGCCGGCACAGACGGGCGAGTCAATCGCAAGTGCGGTAAACCGCACGGACGGGCTAATTGCGGGCACGGTCCCGGTAAGCTGATGTAAACCGGACCACAGGGACGGCGACTTGCGCATGCTCATTCATCGGGTGGTATGACACGGACGAAACGCCGATGCAGAATATTGCTAGCGCGCACTCCGTGCCCGTAACATAGCGCCTCATTTGTAATGAACAATTGTCCTGCATAAACAGTATTGCAGACCAAGGCAAAGATAGACTGCTCTTTGATATGTGCTAATAAAATATATCTTAGATGGATATCACCTGATGTGTTTAGGCCGGAAATAACCCGCCATGAAGTTGATGATAACTGTATGAAGCTGAAATTAACCACGGGTGAACCAGCCTCATTGTGGTAAACCGGTGCGGACGGGTGAGTCGACCGTGATGTTTGTAAACCGGCGCGGACAATGAATCATCCGCATGCGTTGGACGGATGTAAACCGAACAGCGGGGGCGGCGATTTGCATGTGTATCTGTCGAGCAGCATGGCCCGAAAGAACGCCACTGCAAAACTATACTGGCACGCGCTCCATGTCCGCGGTATAACAATACCTTTGTCATAAGTAATTATCCTGCATAAAAATATTTACAGTGCAAAGTAATTGTTCTTTTGACAAAAACAATAAGTATTAATAAGAGAAATTTAGATGGATATCACCTGATGTTTCTGAACGACAGATGATCTGTACGTGAATACTAATAATCCTCTATCTGATTTGATGTGACCTTTACCTCACGTAGCCTTCTCTTTATTTTTCTTTTTCCTTTCTTTTGATTTCCATATGGGACAGAGAGTAACAGTACTTGGTTTCAATGACAACAAATCTATCCGTTTCCGGGTCGCGGCCTTCTCTTAACCTTTCTTTTTTTTTACTTGGGCGGGCCATGACCCACTCTGCCTTTGTAGAAAACTCCGCTAGTAAGGAGGATCGCTCTGTCCGTGCCGGAGACCGGTGGGTCAAGCTGGCCCTCAAACGCCACACACGGTGGACTCTGGCGGAAAAATCTTCTTGTCCTATTCCCTAGTATTTTCATCTCCAGTAGATTTGACTGATGTACTGAGCTCTTGCCTTGCTGTATAGATTATTCCTTTCCAAAATCTATAGCAATCGCTCCTGATTGCGGTTTGTACTGGCAGATGACGCAGGTGATCCCTGTTGACTGTCTCTGAACACCTTGGATTTGCATAATTTTCCATGGAACAACGATGGTGACTCGCCGATTGTCCCGGTTTAAAGAGGCTTGGACGAGGATCGACCTCACGCATCCACTTCCATAGACAAAACCGGCTCTTGCTGATCCGACGGGTCGCGATCTTCTCAAAACCTTAGGAAAGATCCCTTCAAGAACTCATCACCACCGTGCGCAGGCCCCACGGTGGGCACCAACTGTCGTGGATTTGTCACGGCAGATGTCCTTAGTGTCAGGACTTAGTCGCGAGGCCAACACATCTATGTGGTAGCTTGAGAGGGGTTGAGTGGGACGAGAGACGCAGGGCGGATCAACACGCAAGACAAGGATTTAGACAGCTTCGGGCCCCGGGAAACATCATCCGGTAATAACCCTACATGTTGTTTGAGGCTAGGTCTCATTATCATCCCGAGGGAGACGCCGTAAACCGGCTCTTTGTGTCTAGCCCTAGAGATTATTGATTGCTTGTCGCTTCTAACTTTTTCTCCCTTTGGGGAGCCCCGCCCCTCCTTATATATGTTGAAGGGGCGGTTTACATGTGGAGTCCTATTAGGATTAGGACTAGTCTATCTCTAATACAAACCGGGTACAAGTCTCGGTCTTAACTCCTTGTAAGATAAATATTCCTTTCCTGTTAAACCGGCCCACCATAGTTGAACCGGCCTTCTGGGCTTTGGGCCTCGTCATTCGTCTACTCCGCCCGCCGGGTTACCAGTGAGTCATACGACCAAGCGGGCTGCTTAAACCGCCAAGGTCAGGGCAGGTCTTCAAATAAGCCGCCAAGTCCGGCCGGGTTAACTTCCGGCCGGTTTACGCCGCGGGGTATATCCCCGACAAGACCTCCGACGATTTTCTTGGCCTGCAAACTAAGGGAGAAAAGCTCAATCGTTGAGCTTGTGCTCAAATTGTCTGAGTACAACAATCACTTGAATCGAGTGGGAGTTGATCTTCCAGACAAGATAGTGATGTTTTTCCAAAATCATTGCCACCAAGCTGCTACAGCTTTGTGATGAACTATATCAGGGATGGATATGATGATCCTTGAAATATTCGCGATGTTTGACACCGCGAAAGTAGAAATCAAGAAGGAGCATCAATTATTGATGGTTAGTGAGACCACTAGTTTCAAGAAGGGCAAGGGCAAGAAGGGATCCTTCATGAAACGGCAAATCAGCTGCTGCTCTAGTGGAGAAACCCAAGGTTGAACCCAAACCCGAGACTAAGTGCTTCTGTAATGAGGAGAACAGCTACTGGAGCAGAATTACCCTAGATACTTGGTAGATGAGAAGGCTGTCGATAGAAGTATATTGGATATACATTATGTGAATGTGTACTTTACTAGTACTCCTAGTAGCATCAGGGTATTAGATACCGGTTCGGTTGCTAAGTGTTAGTAACTCGAAATAAAAGCTACGGAATAAACGGAGACTAGCTAAAGGTGAGCTGACGAGATGTGTTGGAAGTGTTTCCAAGGTTGATATGATCAAGCATCACACGCTCCCTCTACCATCGAGATTGGTGTTAAACCTAAATAATTGTTATTTGGTGTTTGCGTTGAGCATAGACATGATTGGATTATGTCTATCGCAATACGGTTATTCATTTAAGGAGAATAATGGTTACTCTATTTATTTTAATAATACCTTCAATGGTCTTGCACCTAAAATGAATGGTTTATTGAATCTCGATCATAGTGATACACATGTTCATGCCAAAATATATAAGATAGTAATGATAGTACCACCTACTTGTGGCACTGCCATGTAAGTCATATTGGTATAAAACGCATGAAGAAGCTCCATGTTGATGGATCTTTGGACTCACTCATTTTTGAAAAGGATTGAGACATGTGAACCATGTCTATTGGTATATACACATGAAGAAACTCCATGCAGATGGACCGTTTGGACTCACTTGATTTTGAATCGCTTGAGACATGCAGATCATACCACATGGGCAAGATGACTGAAAGCTTCGGTTTCAGTAAAATGGAACAAGAAAGCAACTTGTTGGAAGTAACACATTTTGATGTGTGCAGTCCAATGAGTGCTGAGGCACGCAGTGGATATCGTTATGCTCTTACTTCACAGATGATTTGAGTAGATACTGAGCATATTTACTTGATGAAACACAAGTCTGAATTATTGAATGGTTCAAGTAATTTCAGAGTGAAGTTGAATATCATCGTGACAAGAGGATAAAATATCTATGATATGATCATAGAAATGAATATCTGAGTTACGAGTTTGGCACTGTGGAAATTGTTTCACGACTAGTACCTCCTGGAACACCATAGAGTGATGGTGTGTCCGAACATCATAACTATTGGATATGATGACGTCTCTTATCGAATTACCACTATCGTTCATGGGTTAGGCATTGGAGACAACCGCACTCACTTTAAATAGGGCACCACGTAATTCCGATGAGATGACACCGTATGAACTATGGTTTAGAGAAACCTAAGCTGTCATTTTTTAAAAGTTTGGGGCTGCGACGCTTATATGAAAAAGTTTCAGGCTGATAAGCTCAAACCCAAAGCGGATAGCTGCATCTTCATAGGACACCCAAAACAGTTGGGTATACCTCCTGTCTCAGATCCGAAAGCAATAGGGGTTGTTTCTCAAATCGGGTCCTTTCTCGAGGAAGAGTTTCTCTCGAAAGAATTGAGTGGGAGGATGGTGGAGACTTGATGAGGTTATTGAACCGTCACTTCAACTAGTGTGTAGCAGGGCACAGGAGTTGTTCCTATGGCACCTACACCAATTGAAGTGGAAGCTTATGATAGTGATCATGAGACTTCGAATCAAGTCACTCCCAAACCTCGTAGGATGACAAGGATGCGTACTACTTCAGAGTGGTACGTAATCCTGTCTTGGAAGTCATGTTGCTAGACAACAATGAACCTACGAGCTATGGAGAAGCGATGGTGGGCCCGGATTCCGATGAATGGCTCGAGGCCATGAAATCCGAGAGAGGATCTATGTATGAAAACAAAGTGTAGACTTTGGCAGAACGGCTCGATGGTCGTAAGGCTGTTGAGTACAGATGGATTTTAAAAGGAAGACGGACAATGATGGTAAATGTCACCATTAAGAAAGCTCGACTTGTCATTAAGATGTTTTCCGACAAGTTCAAGGAGTTGACTGCGATGAGACTTTCTCACTCGTAGCGATGCTAAGAGTCTGTTGGAATTATGTTAGCGATTACTGCATTATTTATGATATTGGGCAGATAGGATGTCAAAACATTGTTTCCTCGACGATTTTCTTGAGGAAAGGTTGTATGTGATACAACCAGAAGATTTTTTTCAATCCTGAAAGATGCTAACAAGTATGCAAAGCTCCAGCAATCCTTCTAAGGACTGGAGTAAGCATCTCGGAGTTGGAATGTACGCTTTGATGAGATGATCAAAGATTTGGGTTTATACAAAGTTTATGAGAAACTTGTATTTCCAAAGAAGTGAGTGGGAGCACTATAGAATTTCTGATGAGTATATGTTGTTGACATATTGTTGATCAGAAATGATGTAGAATTTCTGGAAAGCATATAGGGTTATTTGAAAAGTGTTTTCAATGGAAAACCTGGATTAAGGTACTTAAACATTGAGCATCAAGATCTATAAGGATAGATCAAAATCGCTTAATAGTACTTTCAAACAAACACATACCACGACAAGATTTTGAAGGAGTTCAAAATAGATCAGCAAAGAAGGAGTTCTCGGCTGTGTTACAAGGTGTGAGTATTGAGCAAGACTCAAGACATGACCACGGCAGAATAGAAAGGACGAAGGTCGTCCCCTATGCTTTAGTTGTAGGCTCTAAAGTATGCTATGTATGTACCGCACCTGAAGTGTGCCAAACCATGAGTCAGTCAAGGGGTACAAGTGTGATCTAGAAATGGATCACAGGACAACGGTCAAAGTTATCCTTAGTAACTAGTGGACTAAGGAATTTTCTCGATTATGGAGGTGGTAAAAGAGTTCGTCGTAAAGGGTTACGCCGATGCAAGCTTTGACACTAATCCAGATTATTCTAAGTAGTAAACTGGATTCGTATAGTAGAATAGTTATTTGGAATAGCACCAAATAGAGCGTGGTAACTGCATCTAGGAGATGACATAGATAGTTGCGAAGTACATACGGATCTGAATGTGCAGACCCGTTGATTAAAACCTCTCTCACAAGCAACATGATCAAACCCAGAACTCATTGAGTGTTAATCACATAGTGATGTGAACTAGATTATGAACTCTAGTAAACTCTTTGGATGTTGGTCACATGGCGATGTGACCTGTGAATGTTAATCACATGGCGATGTGAACTAGATTATTGACTCTAGTGCAAGTGGGAGACTGTTGGAAATATGCCCTAGAGGCAATAATAAATAGGTTATTATTATATTTCCTTGATCATGATAAATCGTTTATTATCCATGCTAGAATTGTATTGATAGGAAACTCAGATACATGTGTGGATACATAGACAACACCATGTCCCTAGTAAGCCTCTAGTTAACTAGCTCGTTGATCAATAGATGGTTACGGTTTCCTGACCATGGACATTGGATGTCGTTGATAACGGGATCACATCATTAGGAGAATGATGTGATGGATAAGACCCAATCCTAAGCCTAGCACAAGATCATGTAGTTCGTATGCTAAAGCTTTTCTAATGTCAAGTATCGTTTCCTTAGACCATGAGATTGTGCAACTCCCGGATACCGTAGGAGTGCTTTGGGTGTGCCAAACGTCACAACGTAACTGGGTGACTATAAAGGTTCACTACAGGTATCTCCGAAAGTGTCTGTTGGGTTGGCACGAATCGAGACTGGGATTTGTCACTCCGTGTGACGGAGAGGTATCTCTGGGCCCACTCGGTAGTACATCATCATAATGTGCACAAATGTGATCAAGGAGTTGATCACGGGATGATGTGTTACGGAACGAGTAAAAGAGACTTGCCGGTAACGAGATTGAACAAGGTATCGGGATACCGACGATCGAATCTCGGGCAAGTATCGTACCGATAGACAAAGGGAATTGTATACGGGATTGATTAAGTCCTTGACATCGTGGTTCATCCGATGAGATCATCGTGGAACATGTGGGAGCCAACATGGGTATCCAGATCCCGCTGTTGGTTATTAACCGGAGAACGTCTCGGTCATGTCTGCATGTCTCCCGAACCCGTAGGGTCTACACACTTAAGGTTCGGTGACGCTAGGGTTATAAAGGAAGTTTGTATGTGGTTACCGAATGTTGTCCGGAGTCCCAGATGAGATCCCTGACGTCACGAGGAGTTCCGGAATGGTCCGGAGATAAAGATTGATATATAGGAAGTATGGTTTTGGCCACCGGAAGTGTTCTGTGCATCACCGGTAGTGTACCGGGACCACCGGAGGTGTCCGGGGGTCCACCAAGTGAGGCCACAAGCCCCGGAGGCTTGCATGGGCTAAGAGTGGTTAGGGACCAGCCCCTGAGTGGGCTGGTGCGCCTCCCACAAGGCTCAAGGCGCAGCCAAGAGGGGAAGGAGGAAACCCTAGGCACAGATGGGCCTAAGGCCCACCCTAGGGCGCGCCCCCCTCTCTCCCCCTCTTGGCCGCCCCCCTTTTCCCATCTAGGGCTGCCGCCCCTCTAGGGGTGGGAACCCTAGAGGGGGCGCACCCTCCTCCCCTCCTCCTATAAATAGTGAGGCCTAGGGGCTGCCCACAACACGATTGGATCTCTCCCTGTTGGTGCAGCCCTGCCTCTCTCCTCCTCATATCTCGTAGTGCTTGGCGAAGCCCTGCTGGATCACCACGCTCCTCCACCACCACCACGCCGTTGTGTTGCTGCTGGATGGAGTCTTCCTCAACCTCTCCCTCTCTCCTTGCTGGATCAAGGCATGGGAGACGTCACCGGGCTGTACGTGTGTTGAACGCGGAGGTGCCGTCCGTTCGGCACTTGGTCATCGGTGATTTGGATCACGACGAGTACGACTCCATCAACCCCGTTCACTTGAACGCTTCCGCTTAGCGATCTACAAGGGTATGTAGATGCACTCTCCTTCCCCTCGTTGCTGGTTTCTCCATAGATAGATCTTGGTGATACGTAGGAAAATTTTGAATTTCTGCTACGTTCCCTAACAGCGATCGATGCATGTGCCTGCTGCTCCGAGAGCACGGGCATGGCTGCCGCCCGAGGGTGAAGCGGTGAGTTTAACTGCGATGGTGCATTATCGACCCTGGGTGAGAAGGGAGCGGCGGGTGTGATTTGTCGAGACAAGTCAGGGAAGTTTCTTGGAGCATCAACACTAGTCTTTGAAGGCTTGATCAACCCGGCGAGTTTGGAGGCGCACGCGTGTAGTGAAGCACTTGCCCTTGCTCGCGGTCTGAATTTGCAGGATTTGGTGATTGCGTCTGACTGTCTTGAGCTAGTCTCAAATAACAGCACACAAGTTCTACCAGTGTATGCGCCTATTCTGCATGATATACACATTAGCATGAACCTTTTCTCTTCAGCTGTCTTTCGTTTTGAGCGTAGAGAAAGTAATTTTGAGGCCCACTCGGTTGCAAAAGGAGCTGCGTCTCTGCCGGTGGGCCGCCACGTGTGGCTAGGGATCCTTCCAGATATTGCTTGTATTCCGGATGTGATGAACTCTGAATAAAATTCCCTAGTTACCTTTAAAAAAACCTAACCAAAGCCTGGATAACACCGCCGATAATCCACTCGGACTGACGCTAATCTCTGCACATTCTTTACCTAGCTAGCAAAGCCAAAACAGCCAAGTAAGTTTCTTGGCAAACAAGCTTAGGACACTGTGTTTGTTGTTGACCAAAACTCGCATCTGACTACTCTGCTAATCATCCATCTGCGTCCACACCTGGTCCAACACTGATTTTATTTTATTTTTTGAGCAAAGGGTCCAACACTGAACCTTGCCCACTTTCAACGTCAGGTGCACTCAGCTGGTCACGCTCTTTTTGCTTGGGCTTTACTCATCCTACACAATACTCCTACGGGGTACCAGCACCAAAGAAATAAAAATACATTTTTTGTTAGGTGTCAGATTGATTCCTATCCCATGAAACTCCTTTTTAAAAAGCGGGGGCTCCCCCTTGGAAATATGCACACAGAGCATCTAAGCCGGACTTAGCAAATTCGGCTTCTCAAACGCCCCGCGAACGCACAGTCATTTATCGGGCACTCCTTAATTTGTGTCCTTTACATCAGCACTCCTCATATACGATACCATATATCCATACTATTTATGTAACATGAAGATAAATTACGTAGATCGTCGCACAGACTATGAAACGGAGCTAGATATGCATATTCTGATCACCAAAAGATCATAGACGGATCTCCAAAAGCCACTCAAAGTTCACATAATCAACATACAACAGACATGTTTTAACTAGAGACATAAATAACTAGAAATTAACTATGAAGACGGCAGAGATTCACCACTTCCTCGCCGGTCATTTCCCCTTCCAGTCATCGGACGAGGAGCCGCGGTCATGGACGAGGAGGAGGTGTCGGAGAGGAGGATGAGCCATTCGAGCTGCCGAACGACCCTGTCTTGCTGCCGCTTGAGCTTGCAGCCGAGCCGCCTCGCGCTCGGATTGCTTAATGGCAATCCGGAGTGCCTTGGCGTTCTTACGGTGGAGCTGCCGAGCGTCCGTCTCTGCTGTCATAAACGACCGATGGTAGATCCAAGCGAGGAGCTGCTCGTCCTTATCGGACTCTGCCTGCATCCTGCGGCGGCGGCGCACGAACTGCTTCGCCGCCTGCCTCTCACAGAGGTCGGCGTGCACGTCCGGGCCGGCGGGGCAGGCACAAGCATCCACCGCTGCCCACGCGGGGGAGCAGCATCCGACGGGGGCAGGGGACAGCATGCGAGAGGCACAGACTGCGCAGTCTTCGCGGAGCTGCGCGCGAACCGGGAGGGACCAGCACCGGCGTCCGCGCTGCATCGACGGGGAACTGCGGTGACGCTGCAGATCCGGAGTTGCCCCCGGTGTCCATCTTGGACCGCTCCAAGGCAATGTGGAGGGCCATCTCCTTTTCGGCATCCAGGTTGTAGTCGGAGCGGCTGCTGGAGCTCGACATAGTCGTCGGATTATATCAGAAGCTAGGGTTCCAAGCGTGGAGCTGGATTGGGTTTTTTTTTGGAACAACGACGGAGTCGGTGATGGGTCGGGCCTGTCAGGCGAACGCGTCTGGACGTGTCCGTGCCGCTCCATATCCGTCCTATATTTGGGCTGGATATAAAGGACGCCGGACAACCCGAGCATTTGAGGTCGGTTTGAGGGCCGATTGGGTCGATTTTTTATGACCAGTCCGTTTGAGACCGGTTTTGACGCCCCGGCCGTAGATGCTCTTTGCTAACCTTTTGCGCAAAGTATGGCTTCACCACCCCCTAATTAAAACTGAGAATTGTATCCATATGAACATTAATTAATCAATAAAGTGAAGCGAGTTTTGGCAAAAACAACTAACCTTCTGCGTTGCAAGCAACTTACAAAAATAGTGTGCATCGAAAACAGTGGTACCGTGCAGGGCGGGCACGGTAGGAACTGCGTGATGGACTTGTGTCCCACCCGCCTACTCCCTCCGTTCTGAATTACTTGTCTTGGATTTGTCTAGATACAGATGTATCTAGACTCATTTTAGTGCTATATACATACTTATCTAGACAAATCTAAGACAAGTAATTCGAAACGGAGGGAGCACGTGCTCCACAGATTCCGTTTGTGATGCTCCCGTTCACACCCGCCACGAGCACGCTGCAGTCACGGAGTGGACAGTGGAGTGATCCGACAAGCCAACTTCCCATAGATAAGTCTCGCCGCGAACCTTCAAATACCGCCACGCTCCACCCGGTCACACACCTCGATCACACACACCGACAAGCTACAAGCGACAAGCGCCAGCAACGCAGCTCGACTCAACCAGCCACACGCCGTCTCACCGATCATGGAGCCCGGCCGCGAGCCCACCGGCACGATCGTCTTCGCCTCCGTCGGGGTCACCAGCTTCGGCTTCGACGTCTTCTCCGTCGCCGTCCCGCAGACGCAAGAGAGCGTGTCGGCCGAGGGGCTGGCTGAGCGCCGCCACACGGACGGCGTGTCCGTCAACTTCAACGCCCAGTTCGCGGACGACGGCGGCGAGGAGGTGGCCTTCGTGTCCGAGCGGACCGGCTCGGCGGGCCTGTTCCTGTGCCGCCCCGGGTCCGAGCGCGCCGTGCCGCTGCCGGCCGTGGAGGGGAGCCTGTTCCACGACCGCCCCACGGTGAGGGGCGGCCGGCTGTACTTCGTCTCCGCGCACGAGAAGCCGGATGGGTGGTTCAGGAGCTGGGCGGCGGTGTACGCGACGGACCTGGGCAGCGAGGAGACGGTGCGGATGACGCCTCGGGGCGTGGCGGACATGAGCCCCGCCGTGTCCGCGTCCGGCGAACTCCTCGCCGTCGCCTCGTACGGCGAGAGGCCGTGGGCGTTCGACTTCCACGAGCTCGAGACGGAGGTCGCCGTTTTCCGTGCCGCCGACCCCGCCCGCCGCGTCGTCGTCGCTGCTCGGGGCGGCTGGCCGACCTGGCACGGGGAGGGCACGGTGTTCTTCCACCGCGTCGCCGATGACGGCTGGTGGAGCGTCTTCCGGGTGGACATCTCGGCGGAGACCCTCGAGCCCTGCGGCGCCGAGACGCGCGTGACGCCGCCGGGCGTGCACTGCTTCACCCCTGCCGCCGCGGGCCGTTGGATCGCCGTGGCGACGCGGCGGAAGGGGCGGGCGCAGCGCCACATCGAGCTGTTCGACCTCGAGACGGAGCAATTCACCTCTGTAACGTCGCTGCTCAACCCGGAGGTGCACCACTACAACCCCTTCTTCTCGCCGTCCGGCGCGCGCCTCGGGTACCACCGCTTCCGCGGCGCGGGCGCGCAGGGCGACTCGCTGATCCCCTACCGGCAGCCGGTGCGCAGCCCGGTGAGCTCCATCCGCATGCTCCGCGTGCACGGCTCCTTCCCGTCCTTCTCGCCGGACGCGAAGTACTTGGCCCTCAACGGCGACTTCTTCAAGTCCCCCGGCGTGACGATCCTCCGCGCCGACGGCTCCAAGCGATGGGTGCTCGCGAAGCAGCCCAGCCTGTTCTACACCTCGTGGAGCCCCAGCGAGAGCGGGGTGGTGTTCACCTCCGCTGGCCCCATCTTCGAGACCCCGAAAGCGACGGTCCGGGTGGCGCGCATCGAGTTCGACCCGAGCGAGCTCACCGACGACCGCGCCGACGTGGACGTGGCCGTGAAGGAGCTGACCCGGCCGGAGGCCGGCAACGACGCGTTCCCGGCGGTGTCGCCGTGCGGGCGGTGGGTGGTGTTCCGGTCCGGCCGGTCGGGCCACAAGAACCTCTACATCGTGGACGCGGCGCGCGGGGAGGAGACGATACGGCGGGTCACGGACGGCGAGTGGATCGACACGATGCCGAGCTGGTCGCCGGACGGGGAGCTGATCGCGTTCTCCTCCAACCGGCACGAGCCGGGCAACGCCGCCGTGTTCAGCATCTACCTGGTGCGGCCGGACGGGACGGGGCTGCGGCGGGTGCACGTGGCCGGGCCGCCGGGGAGCGCGGAGGCGGACAAGGAGCGGATCAACCACGTGTGCTTCAGCCCGGACGGCGAGTGGCTGCTCTTCACGGCCAACCTCGGCGGCGTGGTGGCCGAGCCCATCTCGGGGCCGAACCAGTTCCAGCCGTACGGCGACCTGTACGTGTGCCGGCTGGACGGCTCCGGCGTGCGCAGGCTCACCTGCAACGCCTACGAGAACGGCACGCCGACGTGGGGCCCGGCGCTGGGCGTGGAGTCGCTGTCGCTGGGCGCCCCCGCCGCCGACGATTCGCTCGGCGACTTCGACGAGCCGCTGTGGCTGTCCTGCGACGTGTGAGGGGCAGAGATTGCTGCGGTTTCGAGTGGCTTCGGGCGATAATAAATGGGGAGAATGATCGTGTGCTTGTTGATGGTGTTGTCAAACCTTTTGTATTGTTGCCAAGTAATAAAACTAAGTGCTTGTGTGGAACCCACTATCTGTTGTCAGATAAAGTAGAGTCAGTGACAAGTCCGGACGTATGTCCTTCTGCTTGAATGATGACTGACGGGAACAGGGCAGCGCTAAGCGCCGGTCGACCGGCCTAAATTTGGACCGGTCTATGCGCATCCGCCTGATTCAACCACAAAGCAATCATTCCATTTGCTAATAATTCACTGGTAGTTTACATACATTAGAGAAGAATAATTTATACTCCCTAGTGATGATAACTATGCAAAGTACAGACCATTGGCCATGGGAAAATAAAGATTTAGGAACACATCCTCAACACGGAGCAACCAAAAACAAAAGAACTGCTATGATGCGCGCTGACTGTAAAATCAATGAAATTATTTTTTTGACATGAACAAACTATTGAGAGGCTATTGAATAACTAACCATGATGGAAAATAAACCCCATATCTTACTGACCTCGCTATGGTAGATACAACAAACACGATGAAAAAAGCAGTTAAAAACTATCATGCTGAAAATATTAGGACATTTAGCACTGTTTGAGCGAAAATTCAACTGACAAAAAATGGTCTACAAATTGGCAGGCTACAGACCTGAGTACTAAGACACAATAAGGTTGATAATTACAGATCAAGAGCTATGGGAAAAGCTGGCAGTGGATAAATTACTGCACATAATGTGAGCAACAAAAATGTCCAAAATGAACTAACTAATCCATGGCAACAACTCAAGGGCACGCCTGATAACTAAGGTGAGAGTAGCCTGATAACTATAGAGTGCATGTATCAGCCAAATGCAAATCCAGCATCGTCCTAATCGTGGTGATGACAATCTAGCAATAAAACACACACAAAAAAAACTATTGATAACGATGATCCGCGGTAGCAACACAAAACTATCCAAATCCGCGGATTGCGAAAACCATGAATACAACTACGATTCATGATGAATCAAACACTACAAAACGCAATACAACTAACAAACACGCTTCCCACAAAACAGATCCACCCGACTGTGAGCACCGCGCGACCTCCTTCCTCCCCAAAAACGATGACGAGCATGAAATAGAGAGCGGGGGAGGAAAATAATACAACCTCAATGACTCGCCGTGCAAACAACCGTCGCCTCCAGAAAACTAATGATGACGAGCATATGGAAAAGGTTCCCGCCGTCGATGAGAAAAACATAAAGCGCGGCGGAGGGGGGGGGGGGTTGCAAGCTCAGTGATAACTCGCCGCGATTCAAACCGAGTCGACTTCAATTGTTGTGGGCAGGACTGCGAGACATGCAGAGGAAATGGGGCAAGTGGGTGGAGAATTCAAACTTGAACATCCCCCTGGATTGAATGGGTGAGTGAGGAGACTAGGGGAGAAAATGGGAATAACAGATGCGCGACGATTCACCAACCGTGCGGTGCATTCCCTAGGGCCCACGCGTCATAGAGATAGTAGCGTGCATAGTACTAGTACCACACGCAACACGCAACTGCTATCGTCAGGAATAGTGATGCCACTCGCATGATAGAGAACCAATGTCATCGGCATCATTCGGTTTTTGTTGCAAAAGCAATATGATTTGCCATTTATGTAAGTGTTTTATATTTTACTTTGAGAAACATAAATGTGATGATATGGACAATGCATAGTGTGTTGTCAATTTTTTTTTGAAAAGTGCTTACTGGCTGATTGGTGTCTCTGCATAGGCGCATCTATGTCTCGTTTGACACGGGACAGTTGAGCAGACGCTAGAATGTGCCGACCCATCACGAACCACGTACATTCAACACACCTTTTTTTTTGTATTTTTTCACATTTTTTTACTTTTTCTTACATTTAGACATCAAAACATATACATGAAAAAAATGTTAATCATTTATTTGAAAAATGCTAAACATGTATATATAAAAAAAAATTCATTTATACAAAAAATGTACAATGTGTATGGAAAAAGTAGAAATTATATATTTTAAAAACTTAATCATGTATTTAAAAAATGTTAAATGTGTATATAAAGAATGATCCTGCTGTATAAAAAAATGCGCAATGTGTATGGAAAAAAGTAGACATAAAAATATAAATTTTCAAAAAAATTATCCATGTATTTGAAAAATGTTAAATGTGTATATATAAAATGTTCCTGCTGTATATATAAAATGTAGAATATGTATGAAAACAATTTGGCATCAAAACATGTTTGAAAAGAATAATCATGTATTGGAAAAGATGTTCAATGTGTACACAAAAATATTTATAAAATGTAAAAATAACTCCCCATAGTTTAAGAACATGTTTATTGTCATTAAAAAATGTATGTGACATTTAAAAGAAATATTCACATGTTTTCGGAAAATTCTGTAATTTTATATAAAAAAATATTCGTGCAATGTTAGGAATATTCAGGTAGTTTTAAAAAATGTTTATTTTCATTAAAAAGATGTTCAACGTGTATTTGAAAATTGTTGACCAGGTTGAATAAGTGTTTCAAATCACACATTAAAAAAACGCACATCATGTATTTAGAAAATGTTAAATGTGTATTACAAATGGTTCCCGTGTCCACTAGAAATGTACTCCCTCCGTTCAAAAATACTTAACTTCTATTTGTTTAAAAACAAATATACCTATATACTAAAACATGTCTAGATACATCTATATTTTGACAAAGGAAAGACAAGTATTGTGGAATGGAGGGAGTATATTCTATACTGCAAAAGTAGACATGTGTTTAAGATGGGAAACCAATAAAAAATTGACAGAAAAAATAAAAACAAATCAGTAAAAACAGGGAAAGAAACAAAGTAAACCGGTTCAAAAAGAAAGAAAATAAAAAACCAATAAAACCCGAGGAAGAAACGAAAAAACTTGATGAAAAACAAAGGAAACAGGAAAACATAGAAAAATGAGTGAAAAAACAAATAAATATATAAAAATAAAAAGCGCAAAAACATGAAAACCGAGCCTAAACCAGTACAACCGAACAAAACCACAAGTGTCTCGATAGAAACCCAGCAAACAAAAAAAACGACAAAAAATGGACCGGCCTAGCTAGCTATAAGTAAGATATAGTCTTTGCCGTCTCTGCATTTTCTTTTAGACAATCTCATGAAGCTTTATTGAATCATCATAATGTTTATAGGGACGGACAAAAGTTCACTGGATTGGATTGGCTATAATCTAACGAAGCATGGTTTACAATTATAGTTGACTGTCATGTTTGGTTAGGCTTCGCGTCTGTGCAAGGGATGCATAACTTTTGTTCAGAGAGGTTGTCCGCTGGACTTAACACAGAGCCCACAGCTATGGTAGGCCGCAATCTATTATTCAGCTCACGAACGATGTTCTTCTCAAAAGAAAAAAAAAGGCTCACGAACGACGCCGCTGCTCCCACAGGTGGCTGTGAGCTTCTGAATGACTTGGCCACATGGCATATCCACTGCCCCGCTAGACGGTGTGCGTCGGTGGGCAGGTCAAGCTCATTGAACAAGGTCGCCCGGCGGGCCGCCACGAGGCCAACTACGTGGCCCTCATGCAACGCGCCTTGCTGCCACTTCTACACACACCCTCGCCGGCCGACCGCTCCTATAAAAGCAGCTCCCCGGCGCGTCCTCGCCGGCATCCATCGAGCGCCGTTCGCCGCAGCAGCAAAGAGCACGCAGTAGCTAGCTTTCAGTGTTCATCCATCATGCCGGGGCTCACCATCGGCGACACCGTCCCCAACCTGGAGCTGGACTCCACCCATGGCAAGATCCGCATCCACGACTACGTCGGCAACGGCTACGTCATCCTCTTCTCGCACCCCGGTACGTCTGTACGCCTTCACGGCCTGCTCGATCGTAATCCTTATGTGGAGTTCTGTTCTGGTGCTGATCGGTTGTCTGTGCTTGTGTGCTACTGTTCAGGTGATTTCACCCCGGTGTGCACGACGGAGCTGGCGGCCATGGCCAACTACGCCAAGGAGTTCGAGAAGCGGGGCGTGAAGCTGCTGGGCATCTCCTGCGACGACGTGCAGTCCCACAAGGAGTGGACCAAGGACATCGAGGCCTACAAGGTTCGCCCATAATCTGTGATTCATCTCGATCCGAAAATTCTTGGTTGCTGAATCGCCATGGCTGGCTAATTTCTGCTCTCGTGCGCGCAGCCTGGGAGCAAGGTGACGTACCCGATCATGGCGGACCCGGACAGGTCGGCCATCAAGCAGCTGAACATGGTCGACCCCGACGAGAAGGACGGCCAGGGGCAGCTGCCGTCCCGCACCCTGCACATCGTGGGGCCGGACAAGGTGGTGAAGCTGAGCTTCCTGTACCCGTCGTGCACGGGGCGGAACATGGACGAGGTGGTGCGCGCCGTGGACTCGCTGCTGACGGCGGCCAAGCACAAGGTGGCCACCCCGGCCAACTGGAAGCCCGGGGAGTGCGTGGTGATCGCGCCCGGCGTCTCCGACGACGAGGCCAAGAAGATGTTTCCGCAGGGGTTCGAGACCGCCGACCTGCCCTCCAAGAAGGGGTACCTCCGCTTCACCAAGGTCTAGGCGTGCGTACGTCCGTGCTAGCTCGTCGGCGCGCTTGCTCGGTGACTTATGTGGTGGTCTATGTCGTTGCGGTGCGTACTTTTGTGGTGGTTTACGTCCTGTAGATCTAGTAGCGTCGCCGAGCTATGTATGTGTACTGTGACTTTGTCTCTTTCATGTGTTCGATCGCCGGCATATCCATGTGTGTGTTGGACTGTTGGTTGCTTGGTGTCTCGTTTGGAAAACCGTTTTGCAGTGTTCTTGATGGACGGCGACACGTATCAGCACGGCTGCTGCATGTATCGTGGCTTAAACTACTGGTGCAAATATGCAAGCCGGCTCCTCTGCCCTGCCTCCCTGCACAATATTAAAAAAATAGTCAAGCAATGGTAAGTGTATAGAAAAAATTCTCATGCATAAAAAAAGTATTGTGTATGAAAAAGTTGAATATTTAAAAAATATTAATCAAAAATTTGTAAAATTTTATGTAGTATTAAGGTAATATTAGTAAAAAAAATAAAAAAACTAATGCATATGAAAATATTTTCATATCTATCTATTTTACAGTATGTGAAAAAAAATATGAAGCATGTATTAAAAAAATGTTAAACATGTATAGAAAATATTTTTTACATGTACAAAAATGCAACGTACATTAAATAAAAGTAGACATCAATATATATGTATATATTAATAAAGTTAATTCTGCTTGAAAAAATATTGTTATAAAGTGAAAATACTTGAAAACCGATAAAGAACAAGAAGGAAAGCGAAGAAAAGCTGAAGAAAAATAAAGACAACAAAGAAAGGAATAAAGAACAATCAAAGTAAAACAAAGGAAAAATGCAGAAGAAAACAAATGCTAAAAAGTGGAAACAATGAGAACCAAGTAAAACAAGGGAAACAATAGAAAATAACAAAACAAAGAAACCAAAGATAAAACCCTCTGCAAAGCAATTGAAAACAAAAAAAAGGTTGAAAAATAGTGAAAAATCAAAAATAGAGAACTTTGAGAAATAAAGAAGAAAAAAACCCATAGAAAACAGGTAAAGAAACAAAAAAATAGAAAACATGTAAAGAAACAAAGAAAATTGAATGGAGAAAATGAAGAAAAGAGCAGCGAACGCAGTCAACGATGGAGCGAGCGCGGACAACAAAATATGCTAAGAATAGGCCGTGCTGTATCGGAAATTCGCAATGGCTCCTAGGTTCATATGCACTCATTGTCAAAATACACATTTCGAAAAGTTAAAAAATTCGAAACAAAAATCTCACATGTATATCCGGACATTTTATATGCGTTCACGAGGTTTCGATGAAAAATGACGTTTTTTGTGGCTTGTGTAAAAAAGATAAAGAAATGCCTTCACAAGGTTTTGATGAAAAATGACGTTTTTTGTGGCTTGTGTAAAAAAGATAAAGAAATGCCTTGTGAATAGTTCGAATGAAGCATCAGAAATTGTCTTTTTTACACAAGCCATAAAAAACGACGCTTTTCAGCGAAATCTTGTGAACGCACATAAAATGTCCGGATATACACGTGGGATTTTTGTTTCGAATTTTTTAACTTTTCGAAATGTGTATTTCGACAATGGATGCATATGCATCTAAGAGCCAAAACACCGCGTCCGTGCTGTATATTCATTCAGACGAGAGGAGAGCTACTCTCGCATTTAGTGCGAGATATAGCTTTCGCGCTACATGATGCATTTTGCGTCAAATAGCAATCCAAAGCACGAAAGTGGTTCCATTGAACCTGCTCATTTCGAGCTTAAACGACGAAAAACCCTAAAAGAGCAAAATATATCTTAAAGTTAGACATAAAAAATATATATCTTCAAAAATCAATTATATATTTTAAAATGTAGAAATTATATATAATTGTTAAAAAAAATAAAAAGATGAAAACCGCAAAAAAGTTAAAGGAAAGCGGAGAAAAATCAAAGAAGAAGAAAACAAAGAAAAAAAGAAAACAAATGTAAAAGAGCGAAATCAATAAAAAACGAGAAAGAACCAAAGAAAACGAAGGAAACAATTGAAAATCAAAAAAGAAACAAAGAAAAGCGAAGAAAAGGAGGAAAACCTCTCCAAAACAGTTCAAAACAGAAAAAATGTTGAAAAACAGTGGAAAACAGCCAAAAAAAAAAACAAAGAGGAAAACCTCTCCAAAAGTACATTCACGAATAAGATCCAGAGGAGACGAGAGCTACTATCTCGCATTAAGCCCGACACACAAAAGCAGTCCCATTGGACCTGCTCATTTCGTGTTTGAAGAGTGAAAATTCCAAAAGAGCAAAATATATCTTAAAAGTAGACATAAAAAACTATATATCTTTAAAAAATTAATTATATATATTTATTTTTTTTGAATATATATATATATATATATATAATTGTTAAGAAAATAAAAAATCAGATGAAAACCGACAAGAAATAAAAGGAAAAAGCAGAAAAACCAAAGAAGAAAAAAAAAGAAACAAAGAAAAGCGATGAAAAAGAAAAAAAATCTCTACAAAGCAGTTCAAAACAGAAAATAAAATGTTTAAAAACAGCCAAAAATCCAAAAAAGAAAGGAAAAATGGAGAAAAACAAAAAAACCATTAAAAACTGGTTAAGAGACAAAGAAAAAAAGACGAACAACCCGTAGCGAATGCAGCCGATGATGAAGCGAGCTAGTGCAGTCGAACAAAATGCTAGGAATAGGCCAGCCCGATACTATAAGTTCAGGGATAAGATTCAGGCGACGAGAGCTACTCTCACATTAAGCGAGGTATAACTCTCGCGTTGTATGCAATCGGACACACGAAAGCAGACCCACTGGGGAGGACTATCGGGACGAAGCGCCACCGTCTCGAGGCGGAACTTGGACATAAGCACTTTTGCCCTCCGACGGAGCGATTCCGCTGGAGGAACTTCCCTCCCGGAGAGGGAAATGGAAGTCATCATCATCACCAACAACCCTCTCATCTTTGAGAGGCAAATCTTCATCAACATCTTCGAGAGCACCATCTCATCTCAATGCCTAGTTCATCTCTTGTGTTCAATCTTTGTACCAAAACCTCAGATTGGTACCTGTGGGTGACTAGTAGTGTTGATTACATCTTGTAGTTGATTACTATATGGTTTATTTGGTGAAAGATTATATGTTCAGATCCATTATGCTATTTAATACCCCTCTGATCTTGAGCATGGATATCATTCATGAGTAGTTACTTTTGTTCTTGAGGTCATGGGAGAAGTCATGTTGCAAGTAATCATGTGAATTTGATATGTGTTCGATATTTTGATGATATGTATGTTGTGATTTCCTTAATGATGTCATGTGAACGTCGACTACATGGCAATTTACCATTTTTTGGCCTAAGGGAATGCATTACAGAGTAGTTATTAGATGATGGGTTCTAGAGTGACAGAAGCTTAAACCCTAGTTTATGCGCTACTTCGTAAGGGACTGATTTGGATCCATATGTTTAATGATATGGTTAGATTGTATCTTAATGCTTTTCTCGTAGTTGCGGATGCTTGTGAGGGGATTAATCATAAATGAGAGGTTTGTTCAAGTAATAACAGTACCCAAGCACCGGTCTATCCATATATCAAATTATCAAAGTAGCGAACGCAAATCAAACAAACATGATGATGTGACTAGATGAAATTTCCGTGCGCCCTCAAGAACGCTTTGCTTATTATAAGAGATCGTTTTGGTTTGTCCTTTGCCACAAAAGGATTGAGCTACCTTACTGCACTTTATTTACCGTTACCGTTACTTGTCCGTTGCAAATTATTTTGCTATCAAACTACCTGTTACCGACTATTTCAGTGTTTGCAGAAAATACCTTGCAGAAAACCACTTGTCATTTCTTTCTGCTCCTTGTTGGGTTCGATACTCTTACTTACCGAAAGAATTACGATTGATCCCCTATACTTGTGGGTCATCAGGGCAAATATTGGGTTGCCTCCCAACAAGCACTTTATTGAATGCGGACGACGACAATGCCCAAGACGTGGACGTCCACTTCCATAACCCGCGGCCACCGCTTGGACATGGACGATGAGATGCGGCGTGGGAAGGGGTTGGAACGAGGTGGTCAATGGCATCCGCAGCCGGCGACGACAGTCTTCCACACGTCCGACCACTGGCGGCGATCGGCCGGTTGGGCAATTGGATCGGGAGGCGCGTGATCAACGGGCGGCCGATGAGATCGTGGAAGTTTTTGTTTTTTGGATGGGCGGGCGACATGCGGTCGTGATCGTGGAAGTTCTTTTCTTTGCATGGGCACGTGTATCAGTATGACCGGCAGCAAGGCTATACGTTTACGATACGAGGTGGGTATACTTTTGTTGAAATGACCCAACTGCCCTTATACGGTTTTTTTGGGGGGGGGGGGGGGGTACCGAAGCGGAGCTCTTTCATCATGTACCTATTTGGTTTCGCAGACATTGATATATTTTTACACAAACCCGGTCAAACTTTAAGATAATTTGACCCTCCAACAAAGTTGAAAGTACACTCTTTTAAGGACAGAGATTGTAGACACTTTCTAATTTTACTGGACTCCTTATGTCTACACAACTGGGCTTCAAAGAAAGTTAGCCCTTGCGAGAGTAACAGAGAAGGGTAGTGCAGTGTTGGAGAAATTATTTTCTCGTTTACTACTATAGTTTGGGATTTTCGGTGTTCTAGGCATGTGGTTACTACTGGGCCTCAAGAGAGAAATCCTTTTTTTTTACTTGTCTTGAATTTGTGTCAGATTGTCTAGCTAATTCATTTTTGATTTGCTTTCAAAAGATCATTTTGTTTTCCATTTTCCAGATGAATAATGCAGTAGAGAAAGAAGGGGCTTATGATATTTCTTAAACAACGGGCCCTTCCACCAAAAAGTCACTTTGGTAGACAGGTGCATTTGGAGCCTTATATTTTGCATAGTGCCAAAAAATATATTTCAAAGTTTCAAAAAATTCTAAAAATAATTTCACATGTTTATGTGGATGTATGTTACACATGTGTAAATCCTGATGATGAAATAAGTAACCATGTGAGTTACACACAAATGACAAAATCATGATTTTTTTGAAAGATGAACAGTGCACGTATTATTCACTATTTATATATCGTCATTTTTGTCATTTTTGCACAGCTCACATGTTTACTTATTTCATCACCAAACTTCACACATGTGTAAAATCCATCCATATGATCATTTAGAATTCTTTTATGGATATTTATTGAAATTTTATATGTGATTCATAAACTATTTAAAATAAAGTCCTCCACTGCACCCATGTTCCAAAATTCCACTCTCGCCCTTCCACCACATTCATAGATAAGAAAAGAACAGAAGGAATAACATTTGAAGAACTATTAATATCTCCAGATTGTTGTGAAAATTAACAACTTTCATAAGAAAATGTTTCAAAACAAAATGTTATTACAGTACAAACCAAAGGAAAAGACAAGAATGAATACAATAGTAAGGGAGGTAAATCAAAATTAAAAAATCAGGACCGGTAAATCAATTTAAACATCAAGAAAAAAAAAATCCAAATTCCATGCTCATGAGAAAAGATGAGCTTATTCGTAATCTCAAGCAGTGAAAAACTTGCCATCATGATTTGATGGACCACCGGTTGATTTAGTACGTGTTGGGAACGCGGCAGCTCCTCCTGATCTCGCCATCGGCACTGGTCTTGATCTCGACGGCACCCATCCTCACCATCGCCGCCTTGAACTTCTCCTCCCACGCATTGTTATCCTTGGCATTGGCACGCACCGCCGCGCTCGTGTCATCCGCCGTCAAGAGCGCAGCGTCCGAGGCGAAAAGCACCTCGTGGCTGAGCACGTTCTTATAGTACTTGTTGTCTAGCTTGTTGGGGGTCTTGATGTCCTGCACCACCTTGTTGTCGCTGCCGGTGTCTGACCTGCACTGCTTCTCTAGAGACGCCATCAGCTTGGGGTCCATGTCGGAGGTGCTGGCATTGAGGCGGTCGGAGAGGTCGTCGTCGAAGGAGGAGCAGTGGGAGGCCCCGATGGTGTGTGCACCGGAGAGGGTGACCATCTCGTCGGCGGAGAGCCCCTTGGAGGCAAAGTTGGCCTTGAGCTCCTCCACGGTGGCAAAGGGCGGGGGCAGGTGGATGAGTGTCTCGTTGATCAGGGAGACGCGGCCGTCGTAGCGGCCGGCCGGCATCTCAAAGTAGACCTTCTTGTTGCTGAGGAAGTAGGTGGCGTCACGACCAGCGAAGGCCAAGACATCGGCGCATGAGACGACGTTCCCGCACTCCTTCTCGATCCTAGCCTTTGCTGCATCGATCACCTCGAAGCCTCGCAGGCTTAGGTTCGGGGGGCCGAACTTCTCCGTGGCGCTGCTAGGGTCGGCCAGGTCGAGTAGCACGGAGGCGTCGCAACCCTGTAGATCCACATCAGCTCACACGTTGATGCACATAGCAATACATTATTGGAAATGCTAAAAATTTAACATCAAATTTTTAGACATAGAAAATCAAACGTTTTTCATCGCAATTTATATTAGTATGAGGATGACAAATTTAATTTGTAAGCATAATAATATTATAATGTTATTATTGAGAAATGTCATACGAACCCAAGCATCGGTGCACAAATCTTACCCTGATGAAGCAGTCGTGGAAGAAGAGGCGGACGAGCCCCGCCATGATGCCGGCATTGGCACCGCGCACGGTCTCCCTCACGATGTCTTCGGCGCGATGGCACGTTTTCTGGTAGTAGCCGACGGCGAGCTCCGCCGAGGCTGGTGGGCTCGGGACGGGCGCCGGAGAAGGAGGACTAGCTGTGCTCGGGGGAGTCGAGTGATGGCCAGGAGAGCACGGGGTGGGCGGCGGGCTGGGATGCCCATAGTCTGCCTGTGCCATGCAGCCGAGCAGCGCGAGCACGGTCAGGGCGGCGGCGAGCTTGGCCATGGTCGCTAGCTTGGCTCCCTCGGGCTGTTTGCTTGGTGTGTGTCGTGAGCTTGGGTGGTGATGAGAAGAGGATGCCTCTGCATGCCCATTTATAGCCACCTCCGAGACGAGACAGAGCTGATCCAAGGAGCAATCGTGCAAGGAATGTCGTGTCCCGGAACAATAGTTTTCTCGGCAGAACTGGACATGGCGAGCACAATCGCCCGGACCGGGTAACGCTAAAGTTGACATTAATCCGTGTCTGTGCAAGGTGTTGAACAGCTAGCTGCTGCTTCATTAAACTGATGACGTGATTATGTCCACCGAACACCGATCGTTTGGTGATGCGTCTAGCTGGGCCAGAAACGTTTTGATATTGCCTGGGTGATTATTCAACGGGTTGCTCTTGAGAGTTGTTGGAGTGGGCGTGGGCGTGGGTGGGGTTAGTTAATAAGAGCATCTCTGTTGAACATATTATGTGGGCTCGTACGCATGCATATGGTTAGGATAATCTTCTACCGGTCTCGCCACTAGTTTTCTTGTATAGATGAGGCTCAGGGATCCCCTTATATTTATATACGTGCGTTGTGCACCCGATCAATATCGAGAGTTGCATTGCCTTCCAACATGGTATCAGTTTCCTTCCCGATTCTACCCTAGCTTCCGCTCCAACCCTAGCCGCGCCACCGCAGCAGCCCCCAGCTGCCGCTGCCGCCACTCTCCCGCGCCGCCGCCGCACGCGCTTTCCCCTTCCCATCTCCCTCCCGATCGCCACCTCCCTTCCCTTCCCCGTCCCGATCGCCACTCCCCTTCCCCGTCCCGATCGCCACCACCCACCCGAGCCCCTGACCGCCCGAACCCAACCGCGCCGCCGTTTCTTTTGCTGCCGCACCGAACCACCCATCCCCTCCAATGGCCTCTCCCCACTCCTCCGTCTCCATCCCCTCGAACCCCTTCGACAGTCCGGCTCCTCCTCCGGTGGAACTCGTTCGCGATCTTGACATCTTCGCTCGCGTGCCCATCATCCTGGACTACGCCAACTCCACCTACTACGCCTGGAAAACCTATTTCTCCCTCGTCTTCCGCGAATACCACCTCATCGACCACGTTGACGGCTCCGTCGACACCGATCTCATGTTCGCGGATAACGACTGGATGACCATCGACGCCACCATCACCCGCTGGTTGTACCAAACCATCTCCAAGGACCTCTTCCACACCATCGTGTGCGACGAGGATGACGCGCAGACGGTGTGGGCAAAGCTGAACGGGCTCTTCACCGACAACGCCCTCTAGCGCCGCGTGTTTCTTCAGCAAGAAATTTTTGGCTGCCATCAACATGACTTGTCCATCGACGATTATTGTATGCGCCTTAAGAAACTTGCCGACGAGCTTCGCGACCTCGGGGAGAAGGTCTCCGACGAGCTCCTCCTTAGCACGCTCACCGCCGGTCTGAGCGAAGAATTCAGCAACGCAGCGTCCAACCTCACGTTCCTTCAGGACCCGACCTTTCCTAGGGTTGTGGCCTATCTTCGTTTGGAGGAGAGGAGGATGAAGATGGTGAAGTCCCGGGCCACGCACACGGCGCTCGCCACGGGCACCTCCCGCGCCGCCCCTCCCACGGTTCCGCAGCCGCTGGGGTTCCCCAACCCGCCGGCTGCCTCCTACTTCCCGGCGCCACCTCAGCCGCCGGCCTACACCAACCAGCCGCCACCGCCCCTGGCAACGATCGTCGTCGCGGGGGCCGCCGCAGCAAGAAGCAACAGCAGAACAGTGTGATGTCTACTACACAACCTTCTTCTTGTAGACGTTGTTGGGCCTCCAAGTGTAGAGGTTTGCAGGATAGTAGCAAATTTCCCTCAAGTGGATGACCTAAGGTTTATCAATCCGTGGGAGGCGTAGGATGAAGATGGTCTCTCTCAAACAACCCTGCAACCAAATAATAAAGAGTCTCTTGTGTCCCCAACACACCCAATACAATGGTAAATTGTATAGGTGCACTAGTTCGGCGAAGAGATGGTGATACAAGTGCAATATGGATGGTAGATATAGGTTTTTGTAATCTAAAAATATAAAACAGCAAGGTAAGTAATGATAAAAGTGAGCACAAACGGTATTGCAATGCTTCGAAACAAGGCATAGGGTTCATACTTTCACTAGTGCAAGTTCTCAAAACAAGGATAACATAATTAGATCATATAACAATCCCTTAACATGCAACAAAGAGTCACTCCAAAGTCAGTAATAACGGAGAACAAACAAAGAGATTATTGTAGGATACGAAACCACATCAAAGTTATTCTTTCTGATCAATCCATTGGACTATTCCTATAAGTGTCACAAACAACCCTAGAGTTCGTAGTAAAATAACACCTTAAGACACAAATCAACCAAAACCCTAATGTCACCTAGATACTCCAATGTCACCACAAGTATCCACGGGTATGATTATACGATATGCATCACACAATCTCAGATTCATCAATTCAACCAACACAAAGAACTTCAAGGAGTGCCCCAAAGTTTCTACCGGAGAGTCAAGACGAAAACGTATGCCAACCCCTATGCATAGATTACCAAGGTCACGGAACCCGCAAGTTGATCAAAAAAACATACATCAAGTGAATCAATAGAATACCCCATTGTCACCACAGGTATTCCACGCAAGACATACATCTCAAATCCTTAAAGACTCAATCCGATAAGATAACTTCAAAAGGAAAATTCAATTCATCACAAGGAGATAGAGGGGGAGAAACATCATAAGATCCAACTATAGTAGCAAAGCTCGCGTTACATCAAGATCGTGCCACATCAAGAACACGAGAGAGAGAGAGAGAGAGAGAGAGAGAGAGAGAGAGAGAGAGAGAGAGAGAGAGAGATCAAACACATAGCTACTGCTACATACCCTCAGCCCCGAGGGAGAACTACTCCCTCCTCGTCATGGAGAGCGTCGGGATGATGAAAATGGCCACCGGTGATGATTCCCCCCTCCGGCAGGGTGCCGAAACAGGGTCTCGATTGGTTTTTGGTGGCTATAGAGGCTTGCGGCGGCAGAACTCCCGGTCTAGGTTACGTTCTGCAGGTTTGGGGATTTATAGGAGAGGTTGGCATCGAGAATAAGTCAGGGGGCCCACAGAGAGTCCATGAGGCAGGGGCCTAGCCCTAGGGGAGTGGGCACGCCCTCCACCCTCGTGGGTCCCACGAGACTCCCCTCCGGTAACTCTTCGTTCCAGTATTTTTTATAGTTTCTAGAAAAAATCTCCGTTGATTTTCAGCGCATTCCGAGAACTTTTATTTCTGCACAAAAACAACACCATGGTAGTTCTGCTGAAATCAGCATCAGTTCGGGTTAGTTCTACCCAAATCATAGCAAAATCATGTAAAAAATATTATAAACATGGCATGAATACATAAAAAATTATAGATACGTTGGAGACGTATCAAGCACCCCCAAGCTTAATTCCTGCTCGTCCTCAAGTAAGTAAATGATAAAAACATAATTTTTGATGTGGAATGCTACCTAACATATTCATCAATGTAATCTTATCTATTGTGGCAAGAATATTCATATCCATAAGATTCAAAACAAAAGTTTAATATTGACATAAAAATAATAATATTTCAACCATACTAACAAAGCAATCATGTCTTCTCAAAATAACATGGCCAAAGAAAGCTATCCCTACAAAATCATATAGTCTGGCTATGCTCTATCTTCATCACACAAAGTATTTAATCATGCACAACCCCGATGACAAGCCAAGCAATTGTTTCATACTTTTGATGTTCTCAAACTTTTTCAATCTTCACGCAATACATGAACGTGAGCCATGGATATAACACTAAAGGTGAAATAGAATGGTGGTTGTGGAGAAGACAAAAAGGAGAAGATAGTCTCACATCAACTAGGCGTATCAACGGGCTATGGAGTTTCCCATCAATAGATATCAATGTGAGTGAGTAGGGATTGCCATGCAACGGATGCACTAGAGCTATAAGTATATGAAAGCTCAAAAAAAACTAAGTGGGTGTGCATCTAACTTGCTTGCTCACGAAGACCTCACTACTAGAAAAAGGGCTATAGATGATATGGCCACTAATGGCGCACCGACATGTGGTGCGCCACTACTATGTAGCAGTGGCGCACCATGTGTTAGTGCGCCATTAGTGTGATAGACACTAATGGCGCACCACGCCCATGGTGCGCCACTATTAACATTTTTTTTAATTTTTCCAAAAATACTAATGGCGCATCGGGGCACAGTGCGCCATTACTAGTTTACTAGTTTTAACTAGTAATGGCGCACCACTCACCTCGTGCGCCACTACTATCATTTTTTTGCAAAACTAATATCATTTTTATTTTTCAAACTCATGAATATTTTTAAATTTAATTCATGGGCACTTTTTGAATTCATAAATATTTTTTCAAAATATGAAAAAATATTGAATATTCATGAGGACACTCAATCTCGACCCCCCTCCATCTCGATCGCTATCCCCCTTCGCCAGATCCCCCTCGCGGCCCCCCACGCTAGATCCCCCTTCATCTCGACCCCCCTCGCTGCCGACGACCCCCCGCACCCTCCCCCGCTCCACCGCCGTCGACGACCCCCCGCACCCTCCCCCTCCCGGAGGTGGAGACTTCGGCGGGGCTACTCGCAGTCCATCGACGGCTGAAAACGAACGCCGATGCGACGAGGCCGGCCCACGACCACGATCGACCAGGACCCACTGCGCCACCACCAGTCACCCCGCGCCGCCTCGTCAACAAATGTAAACGCGCCATTGCTAGCTAAAAAAAATTGCTATCCAAAAAAAGATTACTAATGGCGCACCTCTAGGGGGTGCGCCATTGTGTAGGATCGAAAGTATGTCTAGAGGGGGGGGGGGTGATTAGACTACTTGACCAAATAAAAATCTAGCCTTTTCCCAATTTTAGTTCTTGGCAGATTTTAGCTATCTTAGCACAAGTCAAGCAATACAATTCAAGAAAGCATGCAAAAGAGTATATGAGCAGTAGAAAGTAAATCATGCTACTTGCAAGAATGTAAAGGGAAGGGTTTGGAGGATTCAAACGCAATTGGAGACACGGATGTTTTTTTGTCGTGGTTCCAATAGGTGGTGCTATCGTACATCCATGTTGATGGAGACTTCAACCCACAGAGGGTAACGGTTGCGTGAGTCCACGGAGGGCTCCACCCACGAAGGGTCCACGAAGAAGCAACCTTGTCTATTCCATCACGGCCGTCGCCCACGAAGGACTTGCCTCACTAGCGGTAGATCTTCACGAAATAGGCGATCTCCTTGCCCTTACAAACTCCTTGGTTCAACTCCACAATCTTGTCGGAGGCTCCCAAGTGACACCTAGCCAATCTAGGAGACACCACTCTCCAAGAAGTAACAAATGGTGTGTTGATAATGAACTCCTTGCTCTTGTGCTTCAAATGATAGTCTCCCCAACACTCAACTCTCTCTCACAGGATTTGGATTTGGTGGAAAAGAAGATTTGAGTGGAAAACAACTTGGGGAAGGCTAGAGATCAAGATTCATATGGTAGGAATGGAATATCTTGACCTCAACACAAGTGTAGGTGGTTCTCTCTCAGAAAATGTGTATTGGAAGTGTAGGTATGTTCTGATGGCTCTCTCAGCGAATGAAGAGTGGGTGGAGGGGTATATATAGCCTCCACACAAAATCTAACCGTTACACACAATTTGCCAAACTCGGTGGGACCGAATGGTTAAACTCGGTCAGACCGGTTCAGCAAACCTAGTGACCGTTAGGATTTTCGGTGGGACTGAGATGCAACTCGGTAGGACCGATATGGTTAGGGTTAGGGCATAACGTAATCTCGGTGTGACCGATTACACAAACTCGGTGGGACCAATTTTGGTAATAAGCTAACCAGAGAGTTGGTCAGGTAAACTCGGTGGGACCGATTCGCTCACCTCGGTGAGGCCGAAATGTTACAAAAGGGAAACAGAGAGTTTACATTGCAATCTCGGTGGGGCCGATCGCTCATCTCGGCAAGACCGGAACGTTACGAAGGGAAATAGAGATATTACAATCCCATCTCGGTGAGACCGAGATCCCTATCGGTGAGACCGATTTGCCTAGGGTTTGTGGCAGTGGCTATGACATTTGAAACTCGGTGGCGCCGGATAGAAAGAATCGGTGGGGCCGAGTTTGACTTTTGGTTTAGGTCATATGTGGATGTGGGAAGGTAGTTGAGGGTTTTGGAGCATATCACTAAGCATTGAAGAGCAAGAAACTCATTAAGCAACACTTCATCCCTCCTTGATAGTATTGGCTTTTCCTATGGACTCAATGTGATCTTGGATCACTAAAATATGAAATGTAGAGTCTTGAGCTTCAAGCTTGAGCCAAACTTTTTGTCCTTAGAATTTTGAGGGATCCACTTTCCTCATACATGCCATGCCATTCATTGAGCTTTTCCTGAAATATTAATCTTGGAATAATGTTAGCTCAATGAGCTATATGTTGTTAGGAATTACCAAAACCACCCAGGGATAGTTGCACTTTCACATTGCTATCAAAAAAAATTCTAATGGCGCACCGCTAGGGGGTGCGCCATTGCTAAGACTCCCCCCACTAAAATCCCCAATCCCGCCCTTTCAATTCTTCCCCCGTGCTCGCCGTCCCCGGCCGTGCTCGCTGCCCCCGCCGCACCCGACCACCACCACCCACGCGCCCCCGTGCTCGCTGCCCTCGCCGTACCCGACCACCACCGCCCCCAACCCCCACCAGACCGCCGCCGCCCCCAAATCTCTCTATCGCTCCCCGCCGCCGCCGCCTTCCTCCTCCCCCACCCCCCAATCCAGCCCCGCTGCCGCCGCCTTCCTCCTCCCCCATCCCCAATCCAGCCCCGCTGCCGACGACTCCGCCCGCCGCTGGCTCCCCGCACCATCTCCTCCTCCACCGACAACCCCGAGTTCAGGGCCGTGCCCACCATCTCCTCTGCCTCCGGACACCGCCCCTTCCCCATCGTGCAGAGCATCCAGGCGAGACGCCGACGCCCCCCTCTTCACTGCCCTCCTCGATGGCGCCCCCCTCCTCAACGCCGGCCGCTGCCGACCTGCCTCTACCTCGTCACCAGACGGTGAGCTCCTCTTCTACTCTCAGTTTTCAATTTAGGCATGTGTACACAGTGCTGATTGCTATGCGAATTTGTCAATTGAAGTGCTCGAATGATGTTAGCTTAGCATTTGATGATATATGTGATGTTCTTTCTGTCAGTGTGAAACTCAATGGATAGGGTGTAAGATTTAATCAGTACGTCTAGTCTATTAGGTAGGGGGTGCAAAGTTGCAAGCTCAGGAGTTTGAAAATGAGCCTAATTGGTCTGATGTAAATTTTCTGCTGCACTGGAGCATAATATAATATGGTGCTGACTATATTCCTGTTGGCGTCCTTATTCTTCAGTGGTATAGCTTAAAAGTTATCTGCCTTGGATCAAATGAAGGTTGTTCGATATCTTGAAATAAGCAAACATGCCTTGTGTCAAACCATATTTTAAATCTGCAAGCTTGATTTGGCTTGTAAAACTAAATTGGGACTTAGGCCAGAGTAGATAGAAGGTGCAATCTTGGCCATTTTTTCACATGCTTCCGTTTAGACTCTTGAGAGCTAGAGCTATTTTATCAATATTTTCCTTTACCACACCAGCATATGTATGGCATGAGCTCTTATGTTTTTGAATGCAATGTCTGTGCAGTGATGAGTATTAGCTATTAGGAATGCCCATCACGCGGGAGGAAGAACCATGTCATATGAATTAGCTTTTATCTGATTTACTGAACATCGCATGTAAAATGATCAAACCATTTCACTACTGTTAAAGAGAGACTCTCTAGGTTGATCAAACCATCCCTGAAAGTCTGTCTGTGTTGTCTGGTTGAATTGTGTGGTGAATGAGACTGCTATTGGTTGGTGATTTTGCAGGTATCCCGAGAGGCCCTTGAGTTTGCCGGAATGTCGATTAACTTCCATTCCGGCAAATTCGGGTACTCCATATGTCCTATTTTCAGCAAAGGTCATGCTGAAATTTTTCGTGAATTTTAGCATGACTTTGCTAAAAATAGGACATATGGGTACTTGCGACAAATGCATGGCCCGGGGTATCTTAGTACTTAATTAAGTAGGATCAAATGCCTCTTGTGTTATACATATAGAAGTGTGATATCAACTCATAGTTATTACTAATGTCAGTTGCTCGTCATCGATAAACCCTAATCTGGAAGAGGAACCACTCATCCTAACCATTTACTCTCAAAATTACCACTTCACTTCTTACTACTGAAAATCTTAGACCATCTCCATTCACCAATTGCTCAAACCAGTTCGAAGGGCGTGTTTTCACCACACTGTGGATTATCTTATTGGACCCAACAGAGATGATGTAGTTTTGAATTATGAACGTTGGAAATGTCGTCATCGGACGACGGAAGTCTCCTGGGGGAGTGCGGCTGGTGCCACGACGATCGAGGTCTATGCGACAGGCCTCACCTGTACGATGATCGGCGCTTCAGCATTAAGCTCGAGGAGACCTTCGAAGTTGAAACGGTATGCAACGACGACAATTGTTTTTTTTCATAATTAAGCATGACTTCAACTATTTCAACGTGTAATTTTCATCTTTTACAATTCGAATATAGCTTATCCCATGCCATGCAAGACGCTATGTCTTGGAGAGGATGGATTTTGAAGACCATGAAAATTATGAAACAAAGAAAATTCACCTAAGGACTCATCATGATGTGGATTTTGAAGTAAATCTGTATAATTCTGGGAGCGTAACCCATTTTGGTTGCAAAAATTGGGAAGCATTTTGAAGATGTATGGTTTTGATGAGGGTATGCTTGTCACCATGGATCTTAGTGACCCTGAGATCGACCAAGACAATATGGACATTTGTTGTTGATATGCCTCCAGTTCTACTGCTATGTGAGTTTCTCAAACATAGTTAATTATTAACTAATTTATATTTTTTATTTCAAAATAGTTGACAGCTTATTTCCATTGACATCTTATTTTGATTGTTCAAACAATGTGCGGAACATGGTAGACAAAACCCACTACACCGATGGCTCCGAGTTAACTTATCAGGAGAAAATCATCTGGTCGGATTTTGTACTGATCTTGAGAATTACAATATCTATTGTAAAACTCCTCAACTTTATGGTCAATACGTGCCACTAGTGCACGTGTTGAACTACGGTAACTACCATGGAGATACCCTGGTAAGATTTTCTACTATTACGACATTCGTGCATCTTTTGCATACTTCTAAAACTAGTACATCATTGCTAACTATGTAGTTATTACTATGTTTTTCAACAGAGAATCCCATAGGATCGTGTGCCTCATTTGCTGTATCAGAATGGCAGCCTTCATGTTTTGAACATATATCCAGGTTATCCTACGAATCTCAACTGTCCATACCGGATTTCTAAAAGAACTGGAGACATGAAAATCAAAGAATGGAAAAAATGCATGGATAGTCGTAAGCAGGTTCTTGGAAGCAAAAAGAAGCGAAGCGCAAGAATTGGAGACATGATGATCTCCATTCTTCATAATGGAGAGTCAGGGTCTATATTGTTTTATGCTATTTTACCTTAAATAGGGTATTTAGGTCCTGCCTAATACTGATGATCATGTGCTAAGAACAATTAAGTAGGGTTGGTTCGATGACTATCAAGATGATGATCGTATGACTTGTTATATTAATAACGAGTAGAAGTTGTATGATGATGATTAGTAGGACTTGTTAGGATTAGTATTACTTTGGACAAACTCGCTACTCGCGGTCTCGAGACTTGTAGTGTTCTATCTTTGTTAGGTCTTTTGAATTCGGAGACTAATATGATGAATTGTATTCGGAGACTAATCTTCTATTGTATTAGATGAATCTGCTGTTGCTGTGTGGTGCTGTCTATATTCTGTCCAGTAATATATTTTGTAACCTGTGCAAATATCAGAAAAAAATCCCTAATATTCATACTAGTGGCGCACCAGCACATAGTGCGCCATTAGTAAGCCAGAGCACACTAATGGCGCATCATCCACTAGTGCGCCATTAGTATGCCAAAGCACATGGGTAAATATGGCCCCTGGGAGGCAAACTAATGGCGCACCGTGGGCTATACTAATGGCGCACTGCTTGGTGCGCCATTAGTATACCAAATACTAATGGTTCACCACAGGTGCGCCATTAGTAAAAAATTCTAATGGCGTGGTGCTAGTGGCATACCTGTAGTGCTCCATTAGTAGGCAAAACAGGTGTGCCACTAGTAGGCCTTTTCCTAGTAGTGCCTAGGGCATTTTGAGGAAGCCCATCATTGGAATATACAAGCCAAGTTCTTATAATGAGAATTACCACTAGTAAATGAAAGTGACAACATAGGAGACTCTCTATCATGAAGATCATGGTGCTACTTTGAAGCACAAGTGTGGTAAAAGGATAGTAGCATTGCCCCTTCTCCCTTTTTCTCTCATTTTTCTTTTGCTTTTTTTTGCCTTCATTTTTTTGCCTCTTTTTTTATTTTTCGTCCGGAGTCTCATCCCGACTTGTGGGGGAATCATAGTCTCCATCATCCTTTCCTCACTGTGACAATGCTCTAATAATGAAGATCATCACACTTTTATTTACTTACAACTCGATACTTAGAACAAAATATGACTCTGTATGAATGCCTCCGGCGGTGTACCGGGATGTGCAATGAATCAAAAGTGACATGTATGAAATAATTATGAACGGTGGCTTTGCCACAAATACGATGTCAACTACATGATCATGCAAAGCAATATGACAATGATGGAGCGTGTCATAATAAACGGAACTGTGGAAATTTGCATGGCAATATATCCCAGAATGGCTATGGAAATGCCATAATAGGTAGGTATGGTGGCTGTTTTGAGGAAGGTAATGGTGGGTGTGTGGTACCGGAGAAAGTTGCGCGACACAAGAGAGGCTAGCAATGGTGGAAGGGTGAGAGTGCATATAATCCATGGACTCAACATTAGTCATAAAGAACTCACATACTTATTGCAAAAATATACAAGTCATCAAAACCAAGCACTACGCGCATGCCCCTAGGGGAAGGGTTGGTAGGAGTTAACCATCATGCAATCCCGACCTCCACTCATAAGGAAGACAATCAATAAATAAATCATGCTCCAACTTCATCACATAACGGTTCACCATATGTGCATGCTACGGGAATCACAGACTTCAACACAAGTATTTCTACAATCCATCTCAAAACAATCATAAAGAATCAAACTTCTCATAGTATTCAACACACTTTATATGAAAGTTTTTATTATATCCCTCTTGGATTCCTATCATATTAGAACTAAATTTATAACCAAAGCAAATTACCACACTGTTCTAAAAGACTCTCAAAATAATATAAGTGAAGCATGAGAGTTCATCTATTTCTTCAAAATGAAACCACCGCCGTGCTCTAAAAGATATAAGTGAAGCACTAGATAAAACGACAAACTACTCCGAAAGATATAAGTGAAGATCAATGAGTAGTTGAATAATTATGTAACTATGTGAAGACTCTCTAACATTTGATAATTTCAGATCTTGGTATTTTATTCAAACAGCAAGCAAAACAAAATAAAATAAAATGATGCTCCAAGCAAAACACATATCATGTGGTGAATAAAAATATAGCTCCAAGTAAGGTTACCGATGAACGAAGACGAAAGAGGGGATGCCTTTCAGGGCATCCCCAAGCTTAGGCTCTTGGTTGTCCTTTAATATTACCTTGGGGTGCCTTGGGCATCCCCAATCTTAGGCTCTTGCCACTCCTTATTCCATAGTCCATCGAATCTTTACCCAATACTTGAAAACTTCACAACACAAAACTCAACAGAAAACTCGTAAGCTCCGTTAGTATAAGAACATAAATCACCACTTTTGGTAATGTTGTGAACTCATTATAAATTCATATTGGTGTAATATCTACTGTATTCCAACTTATCTATGGTTCGTACCCTCCGATACTACTCATAGATTCATCAAAATAAGCAAACAACACATAGAAAACAGAATCTGTCAAAAACAGAACCGTCTGTAGTAATTTGTAACTCTCGAATACTTCTGTAACTTCAAAAATTCTGAAATAAATTGGTGGACGTGAGGAATTTGTATATTAATCTTCTGCAAAAAGAATAAACTTAAAATCACTTTTCTATAGAAAATGACAGCTAATCTCGTGAGCGCAAAGTTTCTGTTTTTTTTACAGCAAGATCGCATTAACTTTCACCCAAGTCTTCCCAAAGGTTCTACTTGGCAGAAACACTAATTAAACATAAAACCACATCTACCAGAGGCTAGATAGATTATTTATTACTAAACATGAGCAAAAGTCAAAGAACAAAAATAAAATAATTGGGTTGCCTCCCAACAAGCGCTAACGTTTAACACCCCTAGCTAGGCATGATGATTTCAATGATGCTCACATAAAAGATAAGAATTGAAACATAAAGAGAGCATCATGAAGAATATGACTAGCACATTTAATTCTAACCCACTTCCTATGCATAGGGACTTTGTGAACAAACAATTTATGGGAACAAGAATCAACTAGCATACGAAAGCAAAACAAGCATAACTTCAAGATTTTAAGAACATAGAGAGGAAACTTGATATTATTGCTATTCCTACAAGCATATATTTCTCCCTAATAATAATTTTCAGTAGCATCATGAATGAATTCAACAATATAAACATCACATAAATCATTCTTTTCATGATCTACAAGCATAGAATTTTTATTACTCTCCACATAAGCAAATTTCTTCTCATGAATAGTAGTGGGGGCAAATCAACAAAATAACTATCATGTGAGGCATAATCCAATCGAAAATTAAAGTCATGCTGACAAGTTTCATGGTTATCATTATTGTTTATAGCATACATGTCATCACAATAATCATCGTAGATAGCAACTTTGTTCTCATAATTGTCGGTGGAAACGACACCTATGGGATCACAAGAATCCCTACTACGGTTGCGGGGTGCGGGGTTGAGAGAAGAGCGGATCAAACAGATAGCACGCGGTTCATTTATCCAGGTTCGGGCCGCGAGGATGCGTAAAACCCTACTCCTGCTTTGGTGGATGTATATTTGTGTTCTTTAACTAGATATGGGGCGTGAGGAGCTCCAAAAAGCCGAATCCCTCTCCTGGTCACCTCGGGTCTCCTTTTATAGGAAAAAGGGGTTGCCACAGTGGCACACAGGAGGTGGAAAGGGCACAGTGTTGCGAGGTTATCCCTCGCATTACATGACAAGGCACATTTAATGCGTTTTCTTAGGTGTCCTCTTGCTTTATCGGGGACGGGGGTGAAGCCCGTCCCGTCCGTTGCCGCTCCTCCTTGTGTTGACACGCGCCCTGGCTAGCGGTGCGTGCGATGCCATGTAGGCAGGCAGGCAGCTAAGGTGGCGTGGTGGTGGAGTCTTTACGAAGATCTGTATGCCGCCACGCAGGTGCCTGCCCAGTTGGTTGGGTCGGCAGCTGCATGTGAACGGCGATGGAGGCTTGGTCGGCGCGGGCCTGGCGGTGGCCCTGTAGATGCCCTTGGCAAGGGCCTTGCCGGGGCCCCGGCAAGGGTCTTGCCGTGGTGCCCGCTGTTGTCCCCGGCAAGGTGCTTGCCCGGGGTCTTGTGGTTTCCCTTGGCTGGGATCTCGCCGAGGGTCGTCATCTTCTAGTACTCATCTGATCTTGAATGTTTCTTCACAAAGATCTGCATGCCACCACAGAGGTGTCTCCCGAGCCCTTGCCCCAACATAGTGGACCATGGTGGGGGCCGTGGACTCAAGGGTGACTCGCTCCATAGGCGTGGGGCGAGCTGCTGCGGCAAGAGTCTTGCCGAGGCTGCTAAGGCTGCCCCGGCAAGGATCTTGCCCGGGGGGAGCCCGCTTCGTCCCTTTGCTCTTTGTGGTTTTGGCCTTGGCGTTGTTCCGGCTACCTTGGGCTTCGGTCTTACCCTGGCTCACCTCCCTTGCCCTGCTTGGTGTGGTCGCGGGTGTGGCTCTGACTGCCCGTGCACAATCATAGGGGTACAAAAAGTGTGCCCCTCTTTTTGTACACCGACAATAATCAATTGGAACCTCTTCCGAAATAGTGGATTCATCACTAAATAAAGTCATGACCTCTCCAAATCCACTTTCATAATTATCACAATAAGATTCAACACCCTTCAAAATAGTGGGATCATTACTTCCTAAAGTTGACACTCTTCCACACCCACTTTCATCAATATAATCATCATAAATAGGAGGCATGCTATCATCATAATAAATTTGCTCATCAAAACTTGGGGGACAAAAAATATCATCTTCGTCAAACATAGCATCCCCAAGCTTGTGGCTTTGCATATCATTAGCATCATGGATATTCAAGGAATTCATACTAACAACATTGCAATCATGCTCATCATCCAAATATTTAGTGCCAAACATTTTAATGCATTCTTCTTCTAACACTTTGGTACAATTTGCCTTTCCATCATTTTCACGAAAGATATTAAAAAGATGAAGCATATGAGGCACCCTCAATTCCATTTTTTGTAGTTTTCTTTTAGGGACAAATACATTTATGCCCCTAGTTGGAACCCACCCACGGGGTTTGCCCTTAATTTTCCACCTTGCTCAGTTTTGCCCTTAGATTTGTCCCAGGGCTCGCTCGAATTCCCTTCCGTGATGGCCCCGTGTGGTCAGCGCCGTTTGACCATGGTTTTGCGCCGTTTTGGACATTTTTACCCCTGAGTCGATATCCCTAGACTTTCAGTCGTCTGCTACCTCGCGCTAGACAAAAGAAAGGGGGCGGAAGGGGCGGAAGGAAGGAGCTGTTGGAGGGGGCGTCGTGCAGGCTCGCCCACGGCCATGGAGATGTCGGGTATGTCGTCGGCGAGCTCGTCGCCGATCGCCGCTGAAGAGGTAATTTGTAATAGGTAGAGTAAAATTTCCCCATTTTCTAGGGTTAGCTCAAATTTCGGGTGATTTATGTGGTTTTGGTCAAATTAGGTGGATGGGGTAGGAATTGTGCAGCACAGCTCAGAGTTTTACTTGCCAGACTCCACTTTCTCCGGCCTGGAGTATCGCTCGAAGCATCGTTGTCCAGGGCATGGCCTAATCCCTGCTCGTCGTGTCTCATGGGGTGGAGCTAGCACCGGTCATCGATTTTTGGGTTGCCCCCTGGATGTAAGAATTTGAACTGCATTTTATATTATTGGGTTTGAATCCATGACGAAGCAGTCGACATCAGATCTAATCGAAAATTGTTCATGCAGTTGCCAGATGAATGTGAGTGGGTGGTTTGGATTGACCCTGCACCTCCAACAAGAGTTGGACTAGCTTTAGAAGATTTGCATGCAACGCTTGAAGCTAGCTGGATCAAAAGTCATAAGTTGGAGAAGCAAGCAGTTGATCTGGCGAAGAGAAATCGTGCGCTGACCAAAGAATTGAAGGAAAGAAAGGAAATGATGCGCGTTTGGACAATGTTTTTCCCTATAGTTACAATTTGTATGCTAGCTATCGCATTGTCTGTGTGTGCACAAAATGCACACTAAAGTTTGTATGCTAGCTCATGAATGCACTGATGTATGAGTGCAATCATGTATGAATGCACTGATGTATTTGCAGTTTATGATCTATTTGCAGTTTATGATCCATGAATGCAGTGATGTATGAATGCCTCATAAGTTATGCACTGATATGTTCTATGTGAAGATGTTAGGAGACAACATAGTTCCACATTCAGTAGCAAACCACCCACTCCAGTTGCATACTACTTCACACAACAAACTACCAAATTCAGTTGCATAGTACTTATACAACATAGTACTAAATTCAGGTTCACAAACTGATAGTTTCACACATGACAACATAGTACTTCATACAACTAGAGTGCACAGTGCACATAGATATCAACTACAGATAGTTCAAACATGACATAAGAGATCATCCCAAACTGATAGTTCCACACATGACAACACTCATGATTTGGCCCTTTTGCTCCTGGTGTTTCCTGCTGGGTTTGGCATCTCCTTAGCTCTGCTTCTAGTCACTTTTGCTGGGATTTGGGGCACATCAGCCTGCACTTCCTCTTGAGTTGCAGCAGTTTTCTCATGCATATTGCTGCCAGTCACTGACCCATGTGTGCCTGCTACTGTAGAAGTAGTGCTCATCTTCCTCTTCTTGCAGGGAGATGGTCCTCTCATAGCTGGCCTTTTCCAATTCTTCTTAGGAGTGTTGGAAAAAGGAATAAAGTTAGTTAGTTGCAGTCAAATAAGTAAAAGGAGAAACATTGCAAATAGTACAAACCATAGAACCGCACTAGCAACAGTAGAAGCTTGTGTAGCAGGTTCTTGTGATACATCATCTTCACTAGTTGGCTGCTCTGGAGAAGGCTGCACAGTTGCTGGCTGCTCTGGAGAAGGCTGCACAGTAGCTGGCTGCTCTAGAGAAGGCTGCACAGTAGCTGGCTGCTCTGGAGAAGGCTGCACAGTTGCTGGATGATCTGGAGAAGGCATTACAGTTGCTGGATGATCTGGAGAAGGCATTACAGTTGCTGGATGATCTAGAGAAGGCATTACAGTTGCACTATGTTACAACACCATATGGAAAATAGTCAGCACTGATTATGCAATTTGTTAATACCTGAAACAATGTGTTGTTTCTCTTTAGAGAGGCATGCAGCCTCCACCTACATCTTGGAAAAGCACAATACACAGTGAACCTTGTTGGATCACTATGCTCTATTTTGTACTCTACTTCATTTTTTATGGAGAATGTAGCTACAACATTTCTACAATCCACAATAGAAGGAAAGACAACCCCTTCAGCTAGACTTGGATTATCTCTGTCATACAACATCTTAGGCCTGTCCTCATCATCATTCTCAAAACATCCCATGTTAATGTTCTCCTGTTCCTCTTCTTCATCTGTATCTGAAAACTCTGCTGGAATGTAGTCCTCATCCTGCTGGTCCACATTCCTCCTGGGCACTAGATCAGGAAACATTCTCTCATCTTCTTCATCTGAACCTAGCACATCATCAGGCTCCGCCTCCTCAATTATAGGATCTGTGGGTATCTGACTGGCAGTATTAGCAGCATTACTATCACTAGCACCAGGTTGAGTTGGCACATTTGCACTTGGAGTTCCTGGTGGATGACAGCTACTACTTGGAGTTGCTCTGCGGCTCCTAGACCTACTAGCAGCAGTTTTTGATTTGTTTCCTGGGACAGGGGGCTTTGCTGTACTAGGAGCTGCATCTGGTCTGGCTCTCTGTACGACAGTGGCTTCAATTTTGCCACTTTTCAACAGTGCATTGGCTGCAAACATCTGGGCTAGCTGATCATCACACTGCAGAGGGATCCATGCAAATTTATCCTGGTCCCAAAATCTAAACTCAACAGCATCGTACAAACCCCACGGATATTTTCTGTATACTGCATCCCTAAAAGAGGTGAATGTGCTTGTAGCATCGATCACAAGAGGAAAAGTGAAGCCTGTTCCTTGATCCTTAGTACCAGACCTTGCTAAAAGCGTTGTTTCCATTCTAATGGACAGAGAAAATGCGCGCTATGGATCCATCCTATGAATGCAAGAAAATGTCCGAAAAACATCATGCACGGCAGATCTACCTAAAACTAAAGTAAGAACTAGTGATAAAAAGCAGATGAACCTACCCATCTGGGATCTGTTGGCTCGTCTCCTCCGTCGACATCGGAGTCCTCTGTCTTGACGCCGCGCCCTCCATTTCGCCTCCGCCGCCGCGTGAGCTATGGGTCTTCACCATCGTAGCCGATGAAGATGTGGTCTGGATCTCTCACAACATCGACCAAACCACGGGGCGGGCTCGGATGCGCGCTGCCAAAAGCTAGGGTTAGGGTTCGCCTGGGTCGCCGCTATGCTAGGGTTCTAGAGACAGATTCAGTAGAGAGGGGAAATGAGATGCGATACATATGCGGGTCCCACCTGTAAGGAAAGGGCAGGGGCATGTGCTGTCCAAAACGGCGCAAAACTGTGGTCAAACGGCGCTGACCACACAGGGCCGTCACAGAAGGGCATTTGAGCGAGCCCTGGGACAAATCTAAGGGCAAAACTGAACAAGGTGGAAAATTAAGGGCAAACCCCGTGGGTGGGTTCCAACTAGGGGCAAACTTGCAATTGTCCCTTTCTTTTATAGACTAAACTAGTGATAAAACAAGAAACAAAAAGATTCAATTGCAAGATCTAAAGATATACCTTCAAGCACTAACCTCCCCGACAACGGCACCAGAAAAGAGCTTGATCTATACTACACAACCTTCTTCTTGTAGACGTTGTCGGGCCTCCAAGTGCAGATGTTTGTAGGACAGTAGAAAATTTCCCACAAGTGGATGACCTAAGGTTTATCAATCCGTGGGAGGCGTAGGATGAAGATGGTCTCTCTCAAACAACCCTGCAACCAAATAACAAAGAGTCTCTTGTGTCCCCAACACAACCAATACAATGGTAAATTGTATAGGTGCACTAGTTCGGCGAAGAGATGGTGATACAAGTACAATATGGATGGTAGATATAGGTTTTTGTAATCTAAAAATATAAAAACTGCAAGGTAACTAATGATAAAAGTGAGCACAAACGGTATTGCAATGCTTCAAAACAAGGCCTAGGGTTCATACTTTCACTAGTGCAAGTTATCTCAACAAGGATAACATAATTAGATCATATAACAGTCCCTCAAAATGCAATAAAGAGTCACTCCAAAGTCACTGATAGCGGAGAACAAATGAAGAGATTATTGTAGGGTACGAAACCACCTCAAAGTTATTCTTTCCCATCAATCCATTGGGCAATTCCTATAAGCGTCAGTTCGGGTTAGTTCTACCCAAATCATACCAAATGATGTAAAACATATTATAAACATGGCATGAATACACCAAAAATTATAGATATGTTGGAGACGTATCACGGTGCGGGGGGGGGGGGGGGCAATCGCAGCTGCAGCTGCCCCCGGCCCCTTGGACGGCTGCGCCATACCCCTAGACTGGGGTGGTCCACACGTACACGATGCCCTTCCCGCTGGCCCCCGTCCCGGCTGGCATCCTCGGCGCCCGTCCTGGCGCCCACAAGGCGATGTATGCCGTGCTGGGTGCCTACCCACCCGCGTACGCCGCGCCGGGTGGCTATCCCAGTGCCGCGCGTGCCTACCCCACCGGGCCCTCTGCCGCGGCCGCTGCACTCCCGTCAGCCCCTTGGGACCCGGCCCTCCTCGCGGCGCTTCACTCTGCTCCAACACCCAACACATACAACGGAGGCAGCGACTGGTATATGGATACCGGGGCTACAGCTCACATGACTTCCAAACCCAGTAATCTCAACTCCACATATCCAGTTTCTACCGCATGTCGTATCACTATTGGGATGGATCATCCCTTCCCATTACTCATGTCGGTCATGGTTCTTTTCCATCTAACTCCATGTCAATACATATGTCTAATGTCATTACATATGTCTAATGTCTTAGTTTCACCTGACTTAATAAAAAATCTTGTTTCTGTTCGTTCCCTTACACGTGAAAATCCTATAACTGTTGAATTTGACAAAGTCGGTTTTTCTGTCAAGGATGCCTGTACCTGGATGGTAGTCCACTAATGTGACAGCCCGGACGAGCTCTACCCATTCCACTCCACCGCCGCCACCACCTCCACTCTGGTCGCCCTCTCCGTCACGGTGAACCTTTGCCATGCTTGGCTGGGACATCCGAACTCCTCCACCCGTCGTCATATTCTTAGGACCTTTTCATTCACGTGTAGTAAAACCGATGATCATACTTGTCATGCTTGTTGCCTCGGCAAGTAGGTCCGTCTTCCGTTTAGTATGTCCTCATCGGTGGCGTCGTTGAGGGAGTCCTGGACTAAGGGGTCCTCGGGCGTCCGGCCTGTTAGCCATGGGCTGGACTGATGGGCTGTGAACATACCAAGATCGAAGACTTTACCCGTGTCCGGATGGGACTCTCCTTGGCGTGGGAGGCAAGCTTGGCAATCAAATATGTAGATTCCTTTCTTTGTAACCGACCTTGTGTAACCCTAGATCCTCCCGGTGTCTATATAAACCGGAGGACTTAGTCCGGAGGGAGATAGACTCATTACCATAGTCATACAGGCTAGACTTCTATGGTTCAGCCATTACGATCTCGTGGTAGACCGACTCTTGTAATACTCATATTCATCAAGATCAATCAAGCAGGAAGTAGGGTATTACCTCCATAGAGAGGGCCTGAACCTGGGTAAACATCGTGTCCCCTGTCTCCTGTTACCATCGACCTTAGACGCACAGTTCGGGATCCCCTACTCGAGATCCGCCGGTTTTGACACCGACATTGGTGCTTTCATTGAGAGTTCCACTGTGCCGTTGACGATAGGATTCGATGCCCCCTTCAATAATCAACAATGACGCTGTCCAAGGAGAAACCTTCCTCCCCAGATAGATCTTTGTATTCAGCGGCTTCGTATTGCGGGCCAACTCGTTCGGCCATCTGGAGCAGATCGATAGCTACGACCCTGGCCATTAGGTCAGATTTGGGAGCTTGAACTACGTCGCGGACATCCGCAAAGATTTGATCTTCGCCGGATTCGAGACCGCGGCAACCGCTCCTGGTCATCTTGATGAACATGACCTAAATCTGTTGCCAAACTGCATCCATGGGATAGCTCCTATAACAGCTCTGGCCTTAGATCCGGAGCACACAGCGCCATCCAAGGGGTGGAGGCTCAACCCCACCACGGAGGCCGCAGATTCCCCGGCATTGGAGCCGCACATGGACTTAACCTCACACAATATCTATGTCCCCAGAACTCCGGACTCGTCTCTAGGTGTAAATTCCGAACCATGTGAGACCGCGGATGCCGAACTTGATCGTTTGTCGATCTTTGAGTTCAGCGCCGCAGACATCTTCCAACACTCGCCCTTGGGCGATGTACTAAGCTCATTGAAGAACCTGTCCTTGGCGGGGGACTCACAGCCAAACTATGTTTGGGTCGAACTAGGGGCTGATGATGGAGAATCTTGCTTCCCACCCGCCACCCACTTCATAGCCACAGTCGAGGATTTAACCGACACGCTTGATTATGACTCTGAAGACATCGACGGTATGGACAACGATGCTGATGAGGAGCAAGTTCAAAATCCTCCATATACTGGACGTTGGACGGCCACTTCTTCATATGATTTATACATGATGGATACGCCTGAAAAAACTAACAACAATGACAAAGAAAATCCAGTTGAGAATAAACCTCCTGAGATACAGCAAAAATGCCGGCATCCCCGGCACCGCTCTAAGTCACGTCGTTCAAAAGGCAGCAACGCTAACACCGGTGAAAATAATACTCTGGACGATGCCAAAAACAATGAAGACCCCGTCAAGTTAACCTCCGAACAGGAGGAACGGGAGAATGGGCAAGTTAGCCCTGATGAACAGGCCATACACGAAGACTCGGAGGACAGTAATTGTCTTCCGCTCTCCGAGGAATAGCAGAGCCTTGGCAACGAGGATTTCATCATGCCTGAGGAACCTCTCGAGCAGGAGCGCTTTAAACGCCGGCTAATAGCCACTGCAAGGAGCCTGAAAAAGAAGCAGCTGCAGCTTCAAGCGGACCAGGATCTGCTTAATGATAGATGGACCGAAGTCCTGGCAGCCAAAGAATACGTCTTTAGTGGCCAAGCTAAAAGTTACCCAAAGCATAGACCGCTACCTCAGTTCGATGACGAGGCGCTAGAGCCCGTACCATCATCACACAATGCGGCAGGCCGACCACAACTTGGTCAGGATAAAGCGGCAACTCAGGCCGAACACCAGACCGCCCAACCTCGCCATAAAGGCAAGAATACAACAGCTCAGGGTTGTACATAAAACCTTCGACAGGACTTGGACAGCAGAGCAGGACACACAAGATCAATCTACGGATCGCGAGGACGTGCCTCGACACGCAACGACGGCTACCTATCCGGACGTGACAAACCTAGCCACGCCCGGGCCAAAAACGACAAATGGACTCCATCGGAGGTACGTCGTAGTGTGGCCCAATATAGAGGTGCCTGAAAGCACAAGTGCTCCTCGGGTGGTTTTGGTAATTAATGTCAACATATCTCTTGTTGGACTAATGTCTCTATCTAGTATATTTCAGATAAGTTCAACAATGGAGTGGCATGAACTAAAGGTTGTGGTAACTCCTTCAAGATGCTAAGGACAAAGGATTGGCTAAAGCTTCAAGCTCAAGACTCTTCATTTTACACTTTTAGTGATCCAAGATCACATTGAGTCTATAGGAAAAGCCAATACTATTAAGAAGGGATGAGGTGTTGCTTAATGAGCCTTTTGCTCTATGTGCTTAATGATATGCTCCAAAATCCTCAACCGCTTTCCCACTTCCACATATGACCTAAACCCCAAAGCCAAACTCGGTCATACCGATTCTTTCTATCCGGCGCCACCGAGTTTCTCATATGTCATAAGCCAATGCCAAACCCTAGCAAATCGGTTCTACCGATAGGGATCTCGGTCTCATCGAGATGGGATTGCAATCTCACTGTGTATGTCCATTGTCAAAATCGGTCTCACCGAGTTTAGGCAATCGGTACTACCGAGATTGCAATGCAAACTCTCTGTTTCCCTTTTGTAACTTTTCGGTCTCACCGAAAGAGCAAATCGGTCCCACCGAGTTTGCCTGACCAACTCTCTGGTTAGCTAATTACCAAATCGGTCTCACCGAGTTTGTGTAATCGGTCTCACCGATATTACGTTATGCCCAAACCCTAACCATATCGGTCCTACCGAGATGCATGTCAGTCCCACCGAAAATCTCCAATGGTCACTAGGTTTACCATTTCGGTCCGACCGAGTTTATTGATTCGGTCCCACCGAGATTGGTAGATTGTGTGTAACGGTTGGATTTTAAGTGGAGGCTATATATACCCCTCCACCTCCTCTTCATTCGTGGAGAGAGCCATCAGAACACACCTACACTTCCAATTCATATGTTCTGAGAGAGAACCACCTACTCATGTGTTGAGGACAAGATATTCCATTTCTACCATATGAATCTTGATCTCTAGCCTTCCCCAAGTTGCTTTCCACTCAAATCTTCTTTCCACCAAATCCAAATCCTGTGAGAGAGAGTTGAGTGTTGGGGAGACTATCATTTGAAGCACAAGAGCAAGGAGTTCATCATCAACACACCATTTGTTACTTCTTGGAGAGTGGTGTCTCCTAGATTGGCTAGGTGTCACTTGGGAGCCTCCGACAAGATTGTGGAGTTGAACCAAGGAGTTTGTAAGGGCAAGGAGATCGCCTACTTCGTGAAGATCTACCGCTAGTGAGGCAAGTCCTTCGTGGGCGATGGCCATGGTGGGATAGACAAGGTTGCTTCTTCGTGGACCCTTCGTGGGTGGAGCCCTCCGTGGACTCGCGCAACCGTTACCCTTCGTGGGTTGAAGTCTCCACTAACGTGGATGTAGGATAGCACCACCTATCTGAACCACGGGAAAAACATCCGTGTCTCCATTAGCGTTTGAATTCTCCAACCCTTCCCCTTACATTCTTGCAAGTTGCATGCTTTACTTTCCGCTGCCTATATACTCCTTGCATACTTGCTTGATATGTATTGTGTATGTTGAAATTGTGCCTAAAACATCACTCAAACCAAAAAGGCTTAAAAACTGCTACTTTAGCACTAAGTGTCTAATCACCCCCCCTATAGACACATACACTTCTAGATCCTACAAGTGGTATCAGAGCTTTGGTCTCCATTGCGTTGGTTTAATCACCTTTGGAGGAAGATGGATGTGTCTACTTTAGGGAGTCTTAGACATAGAGTGCCTATCCTTGATGAAGAGTATTTTCATGAATGGAAAAATGAGATGCTTGTGATTTTCACTCAATACCATTTAAAAAGTATATTGCTAGTCCTTGTGCTCCTCATGTTGATCCTATGCATCCCACTCTAGATGAAGATATTGACATGATTCGCAATCTTAGAACCGTTGAGCTCATCATTAGAGGATTGCCCAAATACTTGATTGCTAGTTTACCCACTCTTAAATGCGCCTATACTATATGGAAATTTCTTGAGGAATGATTCCCCAATTATTCCTTGAAAAAATTGGATGAAATTCTCCATAAATCTATTGCCTTGAGTAAGATGAACTCTAGTGATCCTAGTTTTGCTAATTGTCTATTTGAGCTTACTAATCTCATGCGTGCTAAAGGAAATGTTGGAATCATTGGTGATATCATAACCGAATCCATAAGAATTCATAAAAGTGACCACTTTGATGATCATTTATCTAATGAATTACCCTCTCTAGGATATGATCAATCACAAGAGGATGTTGAACATGGATACTATGATGAAGATGATGATAGTGACTCCGATCTTGATGATGCAATGAGACACTTTGGTCTTATGGCTAATCTTCGAGGATATGTGTCAGGAGGAAAGGAATGGGTTCTCGATAGTGGATGTACCGATCATATGACCGGAGATGAAGAGATGTTCCGTGAGCTTGCTGAGAATGACGGCCCTCAAAAATATGTCACCTTTGGTGATAATTCAAAGGGTAAGGTGGTTGGCCTTAGTAAGGTGGCCATCTCACACGATAGCTCCATTCAAAATGTCATGCTCGTTGAATCTCTTGGGTACAACTTACTTTCAGTATCTACACTTGCTGATTTCGGTTTGAATGTCCTATTTACTGAGGTAGATTGCCAAGTGTTTCGACGAGACAATCATAAAATGGTCTTTACCGGTATACGTAGAGGTGACCTTTATATTGTCGATTTCTCAAAAAGGGCACAACCTAAAACTTGCTTTATTGCTAAATCCCAAAAGGTTGGTTGTGGCATAGACGACTAGGTCATGTTGGCATGAGAAACCTTGACAAGCTTATTAAAGGAAATCATATCCTTGGAGTTAACGATGTCATATTTGATAAGGATAGACTTTGCAGTGCTTGTCAGGCAGGTAAACAGGTTGGAGGAAGGCATCCCGTGAAGAACATCATGACCACAAGGAGGCCACTTGAGCTACTTCACATGGATCTCTTTGGTCCCAATGCCTACAAGAGTCTCGGTGGAAATTCTTTTGGTTTAGTCATAGTTGATGATTTTTCAAGATTTACGTGGGTGTTCTTTCTTGATGATAAATCACAGGTCCAAAAGATCTTCAAAAACTTCGCTACAAAAGCCCAAAATCAGTTTGATGTGAAGATCAAGAAGGTTCGGAGCGACAACGGAACGGAGTTCAAGAACGCAAATGTGGATACCTTTCTTGATGAAGAAGGGATTTCACATGAGTTCTCGGCTACGTACACACCTCAACAAAATGGAGTTGTTGAGAGGAAGAACCGGACGCTCATCGAAATGGAGAGAACGATGCTTGATGAGTACAAGACACCGAAGCACTTCTGGGCAGAAGCGGTTGAGACGGCTTGTCATGGAACAAATCGCTTGTATCTTCACAAGCTACTCGGCAAGACGGCATACGAGCTCCTCACCTGTAACAAACCCCAAGTTGGATACTTTCGAGTATTTGGCTCAAAGTGCTACATTCTAGATAAGCATCGTCGTTCAAAGTTTGCTCCTAAGTCTCATGAAGGTTTCCTACTTGGTTATGGCTCAAACTCTCACACTTACCGTGTCTACAGCAATTTCACCTGAAAGGTTGAAGAAACGGTAGATGTGAAATTTGATGAATCTAATGGCTCGCAAGTAGAGCAATTGCCAATTGATGTAGGAGACAAAGACCCTTCGGAAGCAATTCAAGACTTGTCGATTAGCAAAATTCGTCCAACGGAGGTAAAGGAGAATACCTCGTCCGTCCAAGTGGAAGCTTCTATTTCACGACAAGGTGAACCAAGAGTTGACACGGAAGCATCCACAAGTGGGACACACCAAGATGAAGAAAACGAGGAAATACGTCAAGATGAACATCAACAACCTCCTTCTCCACCACGACAAGAGAACAACAACGTCAACAATGGAGAAGATCATGAAGAAGAACAAGATGAAGAGGAAGTTCAACGAAGGCCCAAGCAAAAGCTTTCACGAGTTCGAGCAAGAATTGCCAAAGATCATCCCGTCGAGCAGATCTACAATGATATCCAAACCGGGAGAATCACTCGCTCAAAAACTCGTTTAGCTAACTTTTGTGAAAACTATTCATTCATCTCTAGCATTGAACCTATGAAGGTTGAAGAAGCATTGGAGGATCCGGATTGGATAAATGCTATGCATGAAGAGCTACACAACTTTGAGAGAAACCAAGTTTGGACATTGGTTGAGAAGCCCGACAACAACCACAACATCATCGGTACCAAATGGGTGTTTCGCAACAAGCAAGATGAAGATGGACAAGTGGTTCGCAACAAAGCACGTCTCGTTGCCCAAGGATATACACAAGTCTAAGGTATGGACTATGGTGAGACATATGCTCCCGTTGCTAGACTTGAGTCCATTCGCATCTTACTTGCCTTTGCTAATCACCACAATATCACCTTGTACCAAATGGATATTAAAAGTGCTTTTCTAAATGGTGAAATAGAGGAGGAAGTTTATGTCAAACAACCTCCCGGCTTTGTCAATCCTAAGAAACCTAATCATGTTTACAAACTTCACAAAGCACTTTACGGTCTTAAACAAGCTCCTAGAGCATGGTATAAATGCTTGACTAAGTTCCTTATTGCAAGTGGTTTTGAAATTGGAAAAATTGATTCTACCCTTTTTACTAAAAGAGTTAATGGAGAATTATTTGTATGCCAAATTTATGTTGATGATATCATATTTGGTTCTACTAACCCTCTTTTTAGTGAAAAGTTTGGAAAGCTTATGTCAAAGAAGTTTGAGATGTCTATGATGAGTGAACTCAAATTCTTTCTCGGTTTGCAAATCAAGCAAACTAAGGAAGGTACATTTATCTCTCAAACAAAGTACACCAAAGACCTATTCAAGAAGTTCAATATGCAAGAATGCAAAGGTATGTCTACACCCATGCCTACTAGTGGACATAATGATTTGACCAAAGATGGTGAACCGGTTGATCAAAAGGTTTATCACTCTATGATTGGTTCATTGTTATACCTATGTGCCTCTCGTCCCGACATTATGCTAAGTGTGTGCATGTGTGCACGATATCAAGATGCTCCTAAAGAATGTCATCTTAAGGCTGTGAAAAGGATAGTGAGATACTTAATCCATACACCAAATTTTGGCATTTGGTATCCTAAGAGGTCCTCTTTCGATCTTGTTGGGTATTCCGACTCGGATTATGCCGGAGACAAGGTTGATAGAAAGTCCACTTCGGGTACATGTCAATTTCTTGGTAGATCTCTTGTGTCTTGGTCCTCCAAGAAACAAAACTCGGTATCCTTATCCACCGCCGAAGCGGAATATATTGCAGCTGGTTCATGTTGTGCTCAATTACTTTGGATGACCCAAACTCTTAAAGATTATGGGGTCTATGTGAAACATGTTCCATTGCTTTGTGACAATGAAAGTGCTATCAAAATTGGTCATAATCCTGTGCAACATTCTCGAACTAAGCATATTGAAGTTCGTCATCATTTCATTCGAGATCATGTTGCTAAGGGTGACATTGATCTTAAGCATGTTTGCACCGATAAGCAATTAGCGGATATATTCACTAAACCACTTGATGAGAAAGTGTTTTGCAGGTTAAGAGGAGAATTGAACATCATTGATGCTTCGAACTTGGAGTAGAAGCTCCATTGGATACATGCAAGACATGAGCTTATGAGTAATCCTTGATATATCTATTATGATGACTATCCAATGTCTTGGATATATTTGCATCTTGCATGTTATCTAACCCATGTAGGTACTTGGTTGAATAAAATTCTATGAGATTGCAACTCACTCACATCTTGAGCAATCTCTACATCACCAAGTCTCTACACAACGGTGGTTGACGACAAGGAAGCACGAAACCACTCAAACATATCCTTGACTAATTCCATGATTGAGCTTCATGATTATCATTTTTGGATATACAAGTGCTTTTCCTTGCAAGAACTAACCCATGTAGGTAGATGAACTCAAACTCTAAGTGGTGCTCCCAACTCTTGATGAGCTACACCAACCTCGAGCACCCACACAAGTTCAACTACATGAGCAAGATCCACACCACCACCCAAGGTATGTTATTCCATCTTAGAGAAGCTTTACTCCATGACATGAGTCAAAGCAACTCAACAAGATGAGAATACATCAAGATGCTTAAACGAAAAATGGTAACCCCATTTTGAGCTTAAACGATGAGTATGACCTATGATCAAGTTTTCTCACTTGACTCCTAAGTCAATATACTCAAACATAGGTGACTATGTCACCGCCCAATTCTAGGTGAAGTTCTCTTGTTTTCTTTTCTGTGTTATTGCATTTGTCCCTTGCATATTTGTTTCCCTCTTTAAAAAAACAAAAAAAAAACACTTCATCTAGAACCTTTCATTCTTTTCTGCTTCTTTTTGTTCTGCATATTCTGTATCAAATTCCTTGCAAATCTTTCAGTTAATTCATTGCAAATCTTTGTGAGATCTTATTTGACTAGTGAGCTGAGGTGACAAGAGTTTTCTCTGTGATGAACTCGGTTTCACCGAATTGCAATTTTCGGTCCAACCGAATCCCTTCGGTACCACCGAAACATGCCACTCGGTGCCACCGATTTCGTAACAGGAAAAACAGTTTGCCACTTATTCTACATTTCTTCTGATCCAGATCCACTCGATGAATCTTATCCTCTACAAGCATCACAATTTTACCATTGCTTTATGCTGAATCTCAAGGACCAAACCTTTTCGACAGATTCCAGTAAGACCTTCTTGGAAATTGATGTCAAAGGGGGAGAGAGAGATCACATCAAAGCTTATCATCTGGGAGAAAGAGAGAAAGTACTAAGGGGGAGAGAATACTCAAGGATCCCAAATATTAAGGGGGAGAAAGAAATCTCCAGGGGGAGAGAATACTCAAGGATCCCAGATGCTTGATGATTAAGAGGAGACATGCCACATGTCTTTTTGGGGGAAAGACATGTTCATATGTACTCATTTGAATTAAGTTCTATTCATATCTTTTAGCTCTGATTTTCTGTTCCCTATCTTCTCCCAATATCCCATGTCAGATTCAAGGGGAGCAAGACACCTAAGGGAAAGAAATCATTCAAATTCATTGCATATCTTTACTCTTGGGGACATGTCTAATTCAATATGTACTCTGTACTCACTCTCTACATGTCATCCCAGTCTTGGTACTCTTGTGGTTTCTTTTGTTTGCTCTGGCTAGTGGATGTATCTGTGTTATCTAACCTTGTTTGTGCAGGTTCATTCCATCCTAAGCCAACCTAAGACTACAAGGTAAGTATATGCATCAGAATCATGAGTATGAGGAATTCTTGCTTTTGTACATACTGTTTGCAAGAAGGACTCATAAGCATGAAGGTATTTCTCTTAATAATAATCTTTTGCTCTGACGCATATGGCCAAGATACATGTAACACATTGCCTACTCTGTCATGACTATGCTCTCACATGCTTCTATATTCTGTATTCACATGATTGCATACATGTAGGGGGAGCCTATGCTTGTTACATGTTCGTCCAAAGCTTTACTTGATATTCTTTATATCTTTATCTAAAGCTTTGATGTATGTTGCCATCAATTACCAAAAAGGGGGAGATTGAAAGCACAAGTGCTCCTCAGGTGGTTTTGGTAATTAATGTCAACATATCTCTTGTTGGACTAATGTCTCTATCTAGTATATTTCAGATAAGTTCAACAATGGAGTGGCATGAACTAAAGGTTGTGGGAACTCCTTCAAGATGCTAAGGACAAAGGATTGGCTAAAGCTTCAAGCTCAAGACTCTTCATTTTACACTTTTAGTGATCCAAGACCACATTGAGTCCTATAGGAAAAGCCAATACTATTAAGAAGGGATGAGGTGTTGCTTAATGAGCCTTTTGCTCCATGTGCTTAATGATATGCTCCAAAATCCTCAACTGCTTTCCCACTTCCACATATGACCTAAACCCCAAAGCCAAACTCGGTCATACCGATTCTTTCTATCTGGCGCCACCGAGTTTCTCATATGTCATAAGCCACTGCCAAACCCTAGCAAATCGGTTCTACCGATAGGGATCTCGGTCTCACCGAGATGGGATTGCAATCTCACTGTGTATGTCCATTGTCGAAATCGGTCTCACCGAGTTTAGGCAATCGGTACTACCGAGATTGCAATGCAAACTCTCTGTTTCCCTTTTGTAATTTTTCGGTCTCACCGAAAGAGCAAATTGGTACCACCGAGTTTGCCTGACCAACTCTCTGGTTAGATAATTACCAGTCTCACCGAGTTTGTGTAATCGGTCTCACCGAGATTACGTTATGCCCAAACCCTAACCATATCAGTCCTACCGAGATGCATGTCAGTCCCACCGAAAATCTCTAACGGTCACTAGGTTTACCATTTCGGTCCGACCGAGTTTATTGATTCGGTCCCACCGAGATTGGTAGATTGTGTGTAACTGTTGGATTTTAAGTGGAGGCTATATATACCCCTCCACCTCCTCTTCATTCGTGGAGAGAGCCATCAGAACACACCTACACTTCCAATTCATATGTTCTGAGAGAGAACCACCTACTCATGTGTTGAGACCAAGATATTCCATTTCTACCATATGAATCTTGATCTCTAGCCTTCCCCAAGTTGCTTTCCACTCAAATCTTCTTTCCACCAAATCCAAATCATGTGAGAGAGAGTTGAGTGTTGGGGAGACTATCATTTGACGCACAAGAGCAAGGAGTTCATCATCAACACCATTTGTTACTTCTTGGAGAGTGGTGTCTCCTAGATTGGCTAGGTGTCACTTGGGAGCCTCCGATAAGATTGTGGAGTTGAACCAAGGAGTTTGTAAGGGCAAGGAGATCGCCTACTTCGTGAAGATCTACCGCTAGTGAGGCAAGTCCTTCGTGGGCGATGGCCATGGTGGGATAGACAAGGTTGCTTCTTCGTGGACCCTTCGTGGGTGGAGCCCTCCGTGGACTCGCGCAACCGTTACCCTTCGTGGGTTGAAGTCTCCACTAATGTGGATGTAGGATAGCACCACCTATCCGAACCACGGGAAAAACATCCGTGTCTCCATTAGCGTTTGAAATCTCCAAACCCTTCCCCTTACATTCTTGCAAGTTGCATGCTTTACTTTCCGCTGCCTATATACTCCTTGCATACTTGCTTGATATGTATTGTGTATGTTGAAATTGTGCCTAAAACATCACTCAAACCAAAAAGGCTTAAAAACTGCTACTTTAGCACTAAGTGTCTAATCACCCCCCCTCTAGACACATACACTTCTAGATCCTACAGTGCCGCACACCCTCTTTGCTTCACAGACGAAGTGATGGTGCATGAATTCCCAGACAGGTTCAAACCCATGAATATCGAATCATACGACGGAACAACGGATCCCGCGGTAGGGATCGAGGACTTCCTCCTCCATATCCACATGGCCCGTGGAGATGACCTTCATGCCATCAAATACCTACCACTAAAACTCAAAGGACCAGCTCGTTACTGGTTAAATAGTCTGCCGGAAAATTCTATTGGCAGCTGGGAAGATTTGGAAGACACCTTTAGCGATAACTTCCAAGGAACATATGTCCGACCACCGGATGCCGATGACTTAAGTCACATTGTCCAGAAGCCCGGAGAGTCAGCCAGGAAGCTCTGGACCAGGTTCTTAGTTAAAAAGAACCAAATCGTCGACTGTCCAGACGTGAAAGCCCTTGCGGCCTTCAAACACAGCGTTCGGGATGAATGGCTTGCACGCCACCTCAGTCAAGAAGGACCTAAATCCATGATAGCCCTTACCGCTCTAATGACCCGCTTTTGCGCGGGAGAAGACAGCTGGCTCGCTTGTAGAAGCAACAACGCCAGCGACTCGGGCACTTCCGAAATCCGAGACGGCAATGGCGAACCACGACGAAGCAAACACAACAGTCGCAATGATAATGAAAGATCACGTGACACAACGGTCAACGCCGGATTTAGCAATCCCAAACCCGGTCATTGGAAAAAGCCATTCAAGACGAACAGAGACGAACCATCCAACCTAGACAGGATATTGGATCGACTCTGCCAGATTCACGGCCACCCCGATAAACCGGCCAATCATACCAATAGAAGTTGTTGGGTCTTCAGGCAGGCTGACAAGCTCAACGCCGAACAAAAGGGGAGGAAGCCGCCAGGCGACAACGGCGACGACGAAGAAGTTTGCCAACCAAAAACTGGGGGTCAGAAGCAATTCCCCCCGAGGATCGACCAATCCCAGAGCAGAAATAGCAGTTCGGCTTCCGCCGCCCACCTCATATACCCGCGAATTTTGTATCGCGCACACATCACTACGCACTTAAGATACCATGGGCATCGGCGGAAGCACAATACAGACAAGCTCGCAAGCACTCCTGTAACGTTTTTTTCTTTACTTTACTCTTTCTTTCTTTATTATCTCTTAAAAACAGGTGACGCAAAGGACACACATCTAAACTGACTCTATCGGAGTTCGGATCCGTACACTCGCCTACGGGGCTACTTCCGTCAAGGACTCCCCTCGCCGAGGACAGGCGGCGCAGACGTGTGACAGGAGGTCCAAAATAACTTTTTGTAGACCGCACTCTCTATTTCGAGCCTGTAATATGCCTTTTTCCTCCGCCTTCGACCCTGGGCATGTCAAATAGCCGGGGTCGTTGTCTTTTTATATATAAAGTAATCATCGGCATATCACTTAGGTCCCAGTAAACATAATCCGCATTAATCATTCGTTTCTTTGTCGTAAATGAATTTGGCCCCTATAGCTGTTTCACAGCCATACCTCGACACAACCTGCCAGGGGCTCGGTATGGGAACAAATGAGTTGCCAACAAAGTCCGAACAGCTTTATAAGCGTACTTCAGCATCGCGAGTTTGGCCATATATGCATCAGTTCCGAATCATGTCTTGGGTCAATGGTTGGGTTGCCCGGCTCCTGTGCTTGCTACCTTACGTTCCGCTCTATCAGCTAGGGTAGTAACGGGAGAACTACTGCGATTGTGCTTCCGGTTCATCTGGTCAAGCACCTCAGTAGAGAAAGCCGAAAACCGACTGTCATGATGCTGCGAGAGCTGGTCAACCACTCGATGACTTATCGAAATTTGTCACAATTCCCTCCGTGTCACACGAAGGACCTTTTTCTTCAGGTCATATACGTAATGCACCATATTGGTACAAGCCGTACGCATACCAGGGGCTATATTGTAGTCCCCCCATAAAACTCCTATGGCTAAGTGAAAGTGTTAACGCCCTATAGTATGATTGCCTGGTTCGCCGCATTGTCACCTCCTTCATGGACCAAGACGTTGGGTCAAGAGTGATCAAATGCTTTTTCGAACACCCCCATACTTCCTACCAGGGGGCTGAAGCCGACGACAGGAAAACTTTCAGATTATATAAAAACGGCCGCACAGGAGGAACACAAGCTTTTGAGCAAAACATAAAAATAGATTAACTATAAAATTGTTTTTTACACCTCACTCGAATATTATGTATTTCGAGCATTGACCCTCTATCAAGCGAGCGGCCTCTAGGACATCTTTGAAATAATGCTCTGGTGCGTGATGGTCCTTGCCTTTAGGTGGACTCTTCGCCGCGACATCGATGGCCTTCATTTTCCCCCAAAATGTCTTGACACGGGGAAAGGCCATCCGTGCACCTTCAATGCACGCCGACCGCTTCACAGCATCGATACGTGGCACCACATCTACAAGCCGCTGCACCAAGCCGAAGTAGCTATTCGGAACAGGCTCAGTTGGCCACAGCTGTATTATGAAGTTCTTCATGGCAGCGCCGGATATTCTATGAAGCTCGGCCCACTGGGACATCTGTTCATTCAGCAACAGAGGGCGCTTTAACGCGCCAAATGGTGACCAGAAAAGCTTCTCCGTTGCATACCCCTCTCGCGCTTGGTAAAACTGTGCAGCATCGGAAGAACTCTTTGGAAAGTCTAAAAACTCGTCCGGAGAACTCCACACTTGGTTAAGCTGAGCATAGTTCGGATCGCCGAACTTAGCCTGTAGCAAAAAGGGCTCACCGGCCGCAATCTCCTCAGCCTGCCGGATCTCCTCACTGGCTGCTCTAGATTCAGACCGCGCGTCTCTTGCCTCTCGTAAGGCCTTGTCAAGTTCAGCCGTTTTGGCTTCATTCTCCTTCTCAAGAAATTCACAGCAGCAAATAGCATTTTTTTAGTTCGAGCACCATCATGGATATCTTCTCCTCGTCTTGGCGCCGAGAAGCTTCTTCGGCCTTTAACTCAATCGATGCCTTTTCGGCAACCACATTACTAAACCGAACCCGTTCCTTGGCCCGGGCCAGCTCCGCCCGAAGAATCTCAACGGCGGCAGCACCATCTGCAGTCATGCATATCTCAGTATATAACTTTCAGCGTCATGCTTATATTACAAAAATGTATGTGAAAGGACTGCTCCGAATACATACCTTGCGACTCGTCAAGACGCATATTGATTAACGCAATGTCATCCCCTGGCACATCAAGCTTCCGCTGCAGCTCGGCAATATCCGTAGTCCGGGAAATAGCCAAGGGGAAGCAGCCTGTATTCCAATTAATCAGATTAGTCCTTGAGTATTTCTTCTTGATCCTCCGTTCGCCTACCATGGGAAGCCAACCCGAGTCTCAGGGGCTACTACCTATACACAGGTGCTATTGGAAATATGCCCTAGAGGCAATAATAAAAGCATTATTATTATATTTCCTTATTCATGATAATTGTCTTTATTCGTGCTATAATTGTGTTAACCGGAAATCGTAATACATGTGTGAATAACAGACAACAACATGTCCCTAGTGAGCCTCTAGTTGACTAGCTCGTTGATCGACGGATAGTCATGGTTTCCTGACTATGGACATTGGATGTCATCGATAACGGGATCACATCATTAGGAGAATGATGTGATGGACAAGACCCAATCCTAAACATAGCATAAGATCGCATAGTTCGTTTGCTAGAGTTTTCCAATGTCAAGTATCCTTTCCTTAGACCATGAGATCGTGTAACTCCCGGATACCGTAGGAGTGCTTTGGGTATGCCAAACGTCACAACGTAACTAGGTGACTATAAAGGTATACTACGGGTGTCTCTGAAAGTGTCTGTTGGGTTACATGGATCGAGACTGGGATTTGTCACTCCGCTTGACGGAGAGGTATCACCGGGCCCTCTCGGTAATGCATCATCACAATGAGCTCAATGTGATCAAAGTGTTTGATCACGGGATCATGCATTACGGTAACGAGAAAAGTGACTTGCCTGTAACGAGATTGAACGAGGTATTGGTATACCGACGATCGAATCTCGGGCAAGTAAAATACCGATTGACAAAGGGAATCGTATACGGGATTAATTGAATCCTTGACATCGTGGTTCATCCGATGAGATCATCGTGGAGCATGTGGGAGCCAACATGGGTATCCAGATCCCGCTGTTGGTTATTGCCCGAGAGCCGTCTCGGTCATGTCTGCTTGTCTCCCGAACCCGTAGGGTCTACACACTTAAGGTTCGGTGACGCTAGGGTTGTGAAGATATGTATGTGCAGTAACCCGAATGTTGTTCGGAGTCCCGGATGAGATCCCAGACGTCACGAGGAGTTCCGGAATGGTCCGGAGGTAAAGAATTATATATAGGAAGTGCTATTTTGGCCATCGGGACAAGTTTCGGTGTTATCGGTATTGTACCGGGACCACCGGAGGGGTCCCGGGGTCCACCAGGTGGGGCCACCTGCCTTTGGGGGCCACATGGGCCCTAGGGGGTGCGCCTTGGCCCACTTGGGCCAAGGGGAACCAGCCCCAAGGGCCCATGCGCCAAGGAAACTTGGAGGAGGGAGAGTCCAAAGGGGGGAAGGCACCTCCGAGGTGCCTTGGGGAGGATGGACTCCTCCCCCCCTCTTGGCCGCACCCCTTCCTTGGAGGAAGGGGCAAGGCTGCACCCTCCCCCCCTCTAATGCACCTATATAAAGGGGGGCAGGGGAGGGGGGCAGCGCACCATATGCCCTGGCGCCCCCTCCTCCCTGCAACACCTCCTCCTCCTCCCGTAGTTGCTTGGCGAAGCCCTGCCGGAGTTCTGCTGCATCCACCACCACACCGTCGTGCTGGATCTTCCTCAACCTCTCCTTCCCCCTTGCTGGATCAAGAAGGAGGAGACGTCTCCCGTCCCGTACGTGTGTTGAACGCGGAGGTGCCGTCCGTTCGGTACTAGATCATCGGTGAATTGGATCACGACAAGTACGACTACCTCATCCACGTTCACTCGAACGCTTCCGTTGTGATCTACAAAGTGGTATGTAGATGCTATCCAATCTGAATACTCGTTGCTAGATGAACTCATAGATGGATCTTGGTGAAACCGTAGGAAAAATTTTAATTTTCTGCAACGTTCCCCAACAGTGGCATCATGAGCTAGGTCTATGCATAGTTCTTCTTGTGCGAGTAGAACACAATTTGTTGTGGGCGTAGATGTTGTCAATTCTTCTTGCCGTTACTAGTCAATCTTGATTCAGCGGTATTGTGGGATGAAGCGGCCCGGACCAACCTTACACGTACGCTTACGTGAGACCGGTTCCACCGACTAACATGCACTAGTTGCATAAGGTGGCTGGCGGGTGTCTGTCTCTCCTACTTTAGTTGGATCGGATTCGATGAACAGGGTCCTTATGAAGGGTAAATAGAGATTGACAAATCACGTTGTGGTTTGAACGTAGGTAAGAAAACGTTCTTGCTAGAACCCTAATTCAGCCACGTAAAACTTGCAACAACAATTAGAGGACGTCTAACTTGTTTTTGCAGCAAGTGCTTTGTGATATGGTATGGCCAAAGTTGTGATGTATGATGAATGATCTATATGTGATGTATGAGATGTTCATGTTATTGTAATAGGAATCACGACTTGCATGTCGATGAGTATGACAACCGGCAGGAGCCATAGGAGTTGTCTTTATTTTTTGTATGACCTGCGTGTCATTGAGAATCGCCATGTAAATTACTTTACTTTATTGCTAAACGCGTTAGCCATAGTAGTAGAAGTAATAGTTGGCGAGCAACTTCATGGAGACACGATGATGAAGATCATGATGATGAAGATCATGGTGTCAAGCCGGTGACAAGATGATCATGGAGCCCCAAGATGGAGATCAAAGGAGCAATGTGATATTGGCCATATCATGTCACGTTTATTATTTGATTGCATGTGATGTTCATCATGTTTTGCATCTTGTTTACTTAGAACGACGGTAGTAAATAAGATGATCCCTCATAATAATTTCAAGAAAGTGTTCACCCTAACTGTGCACCATTGCTAAGGTTCGTCGTTCCGAAGCACCACGTGATGATCGGGTGTGATAGGTCCTTACGTTCGCATACAACGGGTGTAAGACAGATTTACACACGCAAAACACTTAGGTTGACTTGACGAGCCTAGCATGTACAGACATGGCCTCGGAACACAGAAGACCGAAAGGTCGAGCATGAGTCGTATAGAAGATACGATCAACATGAAGATGTTCACCGATGTTGACTAGTCCGTCTCACGTGATGATCGGACACGGCCTAGTTGACTCGGATCATGTAATACTTAGATGACTAGAAGAGGGATGTCTATCTAAGTGGGAGTTCATTAAATAATTTGATTAAATGAACTTTATTATCATGAACTTAGTCTAAATATTTACAATATGTCTTGTAGATCAAATGGCCAACGTAGTCCTCAACTTCAACGCGTTCCTAGAGAAAACCAAGCTGAAAGACGATGGTAGCAACTATACGGACTGGGTCCGGAACCTGAGGATCATCCTCATAGCTGCCAAGAAAGATTATGTCCTAAGAGCACCGCTGGGTGACGCACCTATTCTCCCTGCAGAACAAGACGTTATGAACGCTTGGCAGTCACGCTGCGATGATTACTCCCTCGTTCAGTGCGGCATGCTTTACAGCTTAGAGCCGGGACTCCAAAAGCGTTTTGAGAGACATGGAGCATATGAGATGTTCGAAGAGCTGAAAATGGTTTTCCAAGCTCATGCCCGGGTCGAGAGATATGACGTCTCCGACAAATTCTTTAGCTGTAAGATGGAGGAAAATAGTTCTGTCAGTGAACACATACTCAAAATGTCTGGGTTGCACAACCGCATGACTCAACTGGAAGTTAATCTCCCGGAAGAAGCGGTCATTGACAGAATCCTCCAGTCGCTTCCACCTAGCTACAAGAGCTTTGTGATGAACTACAATATGCAGGGGATGGTAAAGACCATTCCTGAGGTATATGCTATGCTGAAATCAGCAGAGGTAGAAATCAAGAAGGAGCATCAAGTGTTGATGGTGAATAAAACCACTAAGTTCAAGAAGGGCAAGGGTAAAAAGAACTTCAAGAAGGACGGTAAGGAAGTTGCCGCGCCCGGTAAGCAAGTTGCCGGGAAGAAGCCAAAGAATGGACCCAAGCCCGAAACTGAGTGCTTTTATTGCAAGGGAAGTGGTCACTGGAAGCGGAACTGCCCCAAATACTTAGCGGACAAGAAGGCCGGCAAAACCAAAGGTATATGTGATATACATGTAATTGATGTGTACCTTACCAGTACTCGTAGTAGCTCTTGGGTATTTGATACCGGTGCAGTTGCTCATATTTGTAACTCAAAGCAGGAGCTGCGGAATAAACGGAGACTGGCGAGGGACGAGGTGACGATGCGCGTCGGGAATGGTTCCAAGGTCGATGTGATCGCCGTCGGCATGCTGCCTCTGCATTACCTACGGGATTAGTTTTAAACCTCAATAATTGTTATTTAGTGCCAAGTTTGAGCATGAACATTGTATCTGGATCTCGTTTAATTCGAGATGGCTACTCATTTAAATCCGAGAATAATGGTTGTTCTATTTATATGAGAGATATGTTTTATGGTCATGCTCCGATGGTTGATGGTTTATTCTTAATGAATCTCGTACATGATGATACACATATTCATAGGGTGAATACCAAAAGAGTTAAAGTTGATAACAATAGTCCCACATATTTGTGGCACTGCCGCCTTGGTCACATAGGTGTCAAACGCATGAAGAAGCTCCATGCAGATGGACTTTTAGAGTCTCTTGATTATGAATCATTTGACACGTGCGAACCATGCCTCATGGGTAAAATGACCAAGACTCCGTTCTCAGGAACAATGGAGCGAGCAACCAACTTATTGGAAATCATACATACCGATGTGTGCGGTCCAATGAGTGTTGAGGCTCACGGTGGCTATCGTTATGTTCTCACCCTCACTGATGACTTGAGTAGATATGGGTATATCTACTTAATGAAACACAAGTCTGAGACCTTTGAAAAGTTCAAGGAATTTCAGAGTGAGGTTGAAAATCAACGTGATAGAAAGATCAAGTTTCTACGATCAGATCGTGGAGGAGAATACTTGAGTCACGAATTTGGCACACACTTAAGAAAATGTGGAATAGTTTCACAACTCATGCCGCCTGGAACACCTCAGCGTAATGGTGTGTCCGAACGTCGTAATCGCACTCTATTAGATATGGTGCGATCTATGATGTCTCTTACCGATTTACCGCTATCTTTTTGGGGCTATGCTTTAGAGACTGCCGCATTCACTTTAAATAGGGCTCCGTCGAAATCCGTTGAGACGACACCGTATGAATTATGGTTTGGGAAGAAACCTAAGCTGTCGTTTCTAAAAGTTTGGGGATGCGATGCTTATGTCAAGAAACTTCAACCTGAAAAGCTCGAACCCAAATCGGAAAAATGCGTCTTCATAGGATACCCAAAAGAAACTGTTGGGTATACCTTCTACCTCAGATCCGAAGGCAAGATCTTTGTTGCCAAGAATGGATCCTTTCTGGAGAAAGAGTTTCTCTCGAAAGAAGTAAGTGGGAGGAAAGTAGAACTTGATGAAGTGTTCCCTCTTGAACCGGAAAATGGCGAAACTCAAGAAAACGTTTCTGAGGTGCCTGCACCGACTAGAGAGGAAATTAATGATGATGATCAAGATGCTTCTGATCAAGCTCCTACTGAAATTCGAAGGTCCACAAGGACACGTTCCGCACCAGAGTGGTACGGCAACCCTGTCTTGGAAATCATGTTGTTAGACAACGGTGAACCTTCGAACTATGAGGAAGCAATGGCGGGCCCGGATTCCGACAAATGGCTGGAAGCCATGAAATCCGAGATAGGATCCATGTATGAAAACGAAGTATGGACTTTGACTGACTTGCCCGTTGAACGGCGAGCCATAGAAAATAAATGGATCTTTAAGAAGAAGACAGACGCGGATGGTAATGTGACCATCTATAAAGCTCGGCTTGTCGCTAAGGGTTATCGACAAGTTCAAGGGGTTGACTACGATGAGACTTTCTCACCGGTAGCGAAGCTGAAGTCCGTCCGAATCATGTTAGCAATTGCCGCATACTATGATTATGAGATATGGCAAATGGACGTCAAAACGGCATTCCTTAATGGTTTCCTTAAGGAAGAATTGTATATGATGCAGCCGGAAGGTTTTGTCGATCTTAAGAATGCTGACAAGGTGTGCAAGCTCCAACGCTCGATTTATGGGCTGGTGCAAGCATCTCGGAGTTGGAACATTCGCTTTGATGAGATGATCAAAGCGTTTGGGTTTACACAGACTTATGGAGAAGCCTGTGTTTACAAGAAAGTGAGTGGGAGCTCTGTAGCATTTCTCATATTATATGTAGACGACATACTTTTGATGGGAAATGATATAGAACTCTTGGACAGCATTAAGGCCTATTTGAATAAAAGTTTTTCAATGAAGGACCTTGGAGAAGCTGCTTATATATTAGGCATCAAGATCTATAGAGATAGATCGAGACGCCTCATAGGTCTTTCACAAAGCACATACCTTGATAAAATATTGAAGAAGTTCGATATGGATCAATCTAAGAAAGGGTTCTTACCTGTGTTACAAGGTGTGAAATTGAGCTCAGCTCAATGTCCGACCACGGCAGAAGATATAGAAGAGATGAGCGTCATCCCCTATGCCTCAGCCATAGGTTCTATTATGTATGCCATGCTGTGTACCAGACCTGATGTAAACCTTGCCGTAAGTTTGGTAGGAAGGTACCAAAGCAATCCCGGCAAGGAACACTGGACAGCGGTCAAGAATATCCTGAAGTACCTGAAAAGGACAAAGGAAATGTTTCTCGTTTATGGAGGTGACGAAGAGCTCGTCGTAAAAGGTTACGTCGACGCTAGCTTCGACACAGATCTGGATGACTCTAAGTCGCAAACCGGATACGTGTATATTTTGAATGGTGGGGCAGTAAGCTGGTGCAGTTGCAAGCAAAGCGTCGTGGCGGGATCTACATGTGAAGCGGGGTACATGGCAGCCTCGGAGGCAGCACATGAAACAATTTGGGTGAAGGAGTTCATCACCGACCTCGGAGTCATACCCAATGCGTCGGGGCCAATCAAGCTCTTCTGTGACAACACTGGAGCTATTGCACTTGCAAAGGAGCCCAGGTTTCACAAGAAGACCAGGCACATCAAGCGTCGCTTCAACTCCATTCGTGAAAATGTTCAAGATGGAGACATAGAAATTTGTAAAGTGCACACGGATCTGAATGTCGCAGATCCGTTGACTAAACCTCTCCCTAAGGCAAAACATGATCAGCACCAGAACTCTATGGGTGTTCGATTCATCACAATGTAACTAGATTATTGACTCTAGTGCAAGTGGGAGACTGTTGGAAATATGCCCTAGAGGCAATAATAAAAGCATTATTATTATATTTCCTTATTCATGATAATTGTCTTTATTCGTGCTATAATTGTGTTAACCGGAAATCGTAATACATGTGTGAATAACAGACAACAACATGTCCCTAGTGAGCCTCTAGTTGACTAGCTCGTTGATCGACGGATAGTCATGGTTTCCTGACTATGGACATTGGATGTCATCGATAACGGGATCACATCATTAGGAGAATGATGTGATGGACAAGACCCAATCCTAAACATAGCATAAGATCGCATAGTTCGTTTGCTAGAGTTTTCCAATGTCAAGTATCCTTTCCTTAGACCATGAGATCGTGTAACTCCCGGATACCGTAGGAGTGCTTTGGGTATGCCAAACGTCACAACGTAACTGGGTGACTATAAAGGTATACTACGGGTGTCTCTGAAAGTGTCTGTTGGGTTACATGGATCGAGACTGGGATTTGTCACTCCGCTTGACGGAGAGGTATCATCGGGCCCTCTCGGTAATGCATCATGACAATGAGCTCAATGTGATCAAAGTGTTTGATCACGGGATCATGCATTACGGTAACGAGAAAAGTGACTTGCCGGTAACGAGATTGAACGAGGTATTGGTATACCGACGATCGAATCTCGGGCAAGTAAAATACCGATTGACAAAGGGAATCGTATACGGGATTAATTGAATCCTTGACATCGTGGTTCATCCGATGAGATCATCGTGGAGCATGTGGGAGCCAACATGGGTATCCAGATCCCGCTGTTGGTTATTGCCCGAGAGCCGTCTCGGTCATGTCTGCTTGTCTCCCGAACCCGTAGGGTCTACACACTTAAGGTTCGGTGACGCTAGGGTTGTGAAGATATGTATGTGCAGTAACCCGAATGTTGTTCGGAGTCCCGGATGAGATCCCAGACGTCACGAGGAGTTCCGGAATGGTCCGGAGGTAAAGAATTATATATAGGAAGTGCTATTTTGGCCATCGGGACAAGTTTCGGTGTTATCGGTATTGTACCGGGACCACCGGAGGGGTCCCGGGGTCCACCAGGTGGGGCCACCTGCCTTTGGGGGCCACATGGGCCTTAGGGGGTGCGCCTTGGCCCACTTGGGCCAAGGGGAACCAGCCCCAAGGGCCCATGCGCCAAGGAAACTTGGAGGAGGGAGAGTCCAAAGGGGGGAAGGCACCTCCGAGGTGCCTTGGGGAGGATGGACTCCTCCCCCCCTCTTGGCCGCACCCCTTCCTTGGAGGAAGGGGCAAGGCTGCGCCCTCCCCCCCTCTAATGCACCTATATAAAGGGGGGCAGGGGAGGGGGGCAGCGCACCATATGCCCTGGCGCCCCCTCCTCCCTGCAACACCTCCTCCTCCTCCCGTAGTTGCTTGGCGAAGCCCTGCCGGAGTTCTGCTGCATCCACCACCACACCGTCGTGCTGGATCTTCCTCAACCTCTCCTTCCCCCTTGCTGGATCAAGAAGGAGGAGACGTCTCCCGTCCCGTACGTGTGTTGAACGCGGAGGTGCCGTCCGTTCGGTACTAGATCATCGGTGAATTGGATCACGGCAAGTACGACTACCTCATCCACGTTCACTCGAACGCTTCCGTTGCGATCTACAAAGTGGTATGTAGATGCTATCCAATCTGAATACTCGTTGCTAGATGAACTCATAGATGGATCTTGGTGAAACCGTAGGAAAAATTTTAATTTTCTGCAACGTTCCCCAACAGGTGCATCTTTGCAAATACAGTAGTTGAAAATATTACATCACAAACCTCGAAGCCTCTTAGCAGGCTCATGAAGGCTTCATTCAATCTGCTCTTCGCGGACATAATCTTTTCAACCACCGTACCCATCAAGGTACGCTGTTCCTCCGAGACAGATGCTTTTTGCAGCATATCCCTCAACATATCCGGCGCCGCCGGGTCTCTGGAAGCCGCTATAGGAGCACGAACATCCTTTGAAGGATCCTGTTCACCTGTCTCCAGAATCATCGCTGGCTGAAAACCGGATAATCCGGGACCTTTATTGTTGGCCCCCGAATCTCGGACGGTGGAAGATCCACCTTTGGGTACTGCCTTTTTCATCCCCTACACCGCTTGTTGATCAAGAAAAACCCTTCGAGATGACACTTCGGAGTTGTCCGCCTTATTGGGCGAGGAGGTCGGGGGAGGTGTCTCGCTTTCCATCATCTCTGGGAGGATATCTCCCGAAGAAGAGGATTGCCCAGAAAAACCCTGTGTCGAACTGTAAAAATACACACGCACGTTACATGTCTGTTCGGTAACAGGAAATGAACGGGGTGCTATCAAAGCACCCCGGATTCACTTACGATTTGGTTGAGGGTTCATCCTCACGACGGTGCTGTTCAGCGGCGTCGCCTTCCAATCCCGAGCCGCTCGACGGTGGCATCTTGCCCCTCTTGGGAGACCGCCCCTCCCAACCTTCGGAGGCGGCCCTTTTCTTCCTAAATGGAGAAGGGATACTTGCTTCTCTTTCGCCTTTGTCTTCAGGCGAGGAAATGTCGATTTCTCCGGACTCAGTATCCAATTTACCTCCGGAGCGAAGGTCACCCCGGGTATTCTCACTCTCCACCTTGCCCTCCCCTATCGGCGCCTGGTACAGCGCCGGTGCCAGCATCCTTATTAACATGGGGTTCGCTGAGTCTTCAGGAAGAGGGGTCGTACACCTAATCCATTCCACTTTCTTTATCCAGCCCTGTAAAAAGATGGTTTGCTTAGTATATTACTGCAGGATATCTAACTATGAGGTGTTCGGCAGATGAGTACTTACCGGGGTATCCAGATGGTTACAGTCTAGGCCGGTATCTTCGGTGGTGTCCGGCCATTGTTTTCGTTTCCCGAAAAATAATTTCCACATTCCTTCATGTGTAGTGCCGAAGAAGTGCTGAAGAGTCCGTGGCCCTTCTGGGTTTAGCTCCCACATGCGGAGAGGCCGTCGATGGCACGGCAGGGTCCGGCGGACTAGCATTACCTGAATAACGTTGACAAGATCGACATCCTTCTCAATAAGGCTTCCGATGCGACTTTGCAGAGTCCGCACCTTGTCAACTGATCCCCAGTCCAACCCCTTATTAATCCATGATGCAAGCTGAATTGGGGGGCTGGATCAAAACGCAGGCGCAGCTGCCCACTTGGAAACACGGGGCTCGGTGATATAGAATCACTCCTGCTGCCATAAGTCGGAAGATTCTTTGAAAGATCCCTTTAGCCAAATAGCGCTGGTAAGCCTGCTCACGGAGGCACCACCGCACTCTGCCTGTGGTTTCACATTGAAGGTCTTGAGCCACAAGCCGAAGTGTGGAGGAGTTCGGAGGAAGGCTAAGCATGTGACGATAAACGCCGAGATGAGAAGAACAGAGTTCGGGGCGAGATCGTGAAAATCTAGTCCATAATAGAACATGAGCCCCCGGACGAAGGGATTAAGGGCGAACCCTAATCCTCGGAGGAAGTGGGAAACGAACACGACCCTCTCGCCGGATCTGGGGTTATGGATAACCTGCCCCTCCGCGGGAAGCCGATGGAGGATTTCTGCCATCAGATATCTTGCTGCCCGAAGCTTCGCAATATCCTCCTCTGTGACAGAAGAAGCCACCCAGGCCTTGATGGCTGGATCCGGACATGACGGAGGCTTGCAAAGAGTGAAACCTGGGTGCTGGAACTCGAGGTAGTAAGAGTCGAGGAAGAAGCAAGCGTGTAGAGGAAGGGCGGGTCTGTGCCCCTTTATGATTCGTTGGGTGGTCCGCGGGTTCCGTCAGCGCGCTGGAGTCGACTTCACCGACACCTTCGCTTCGGTTGTCAAACCAGGCACAATTCACGCGGTCCTTCAGCTCGCAGTCTCTTGCACCTAGCCGATGCATCATATGGATGTGTCAAACGCGTTCCTGCATGGCCATCTCTCGGAGCAGGTCTTCTGTCAACAACCCACTGGCTTCGTCGATGCGGCTCATCCTGATCATGTGTGCTTGCTCTCCCGCTCATTATACGGGTTGAAGCAGGCCCCTCAAGCTTCGTACCAGCGCATCGCCGCCTTCCAGCAGCAGCTTAGGTTTCGAGCTACTCGCTCCGATGCCTCGTTGTTTGTCTACCACCAAGGCCAGGCGACTGCTTACCTGCTCCTCTATGTCGACGACATCATCCTGACGGCTTCCTCGCCCGAGCTCCTCCAACAGCATACTGCTCGCCTCAGCGCCCAGTTCGCCATTAAGGACCTTGGTCCGTTGCACTACTTCCTCGGTATTGAGGTGGTGTGACGCACCGATGGCTTCTTCCTTCATCAGCAGCAGTATGCTCATGACCTCCTTGAGCGGGCAAGCATGCTTAATTGCAAACCTGTCCCCACGCCTATCGACACGAAGGCCAAGGTCTCTACGCTCGACGGCTCGCCCGCACCGGATGCGGCGTTTTATCGCTCCATCGTCGGTGCTCTTCAGTACCTGACGCTCACCCGGCGGACCTGCAGTATGTCGTTCAGCAGGTGTGTCTCCACATGCACGCCCCTCGCAACACTCATTGGATCCTGGTGAAGCGGATTCTTTGGTACATCCACGGCACCATGGCTTTGGGTCTCATGTTGACGGCCTCATCCTCGACCGACCTTGTTGCCTACAGTGATGCTGATTGGGCTGGCTGTCCAGACACATGACGCTCCACTTCTGGCTACTGTGTCTACTTGGGCCCCTCGCTCATATCGTGGTCGTCTAAACAACAACCCACTGTATCCCGCTCCAGCGCTAATAACCCACAAGTATAGGGGATCAATTTTAGCCTCTTTCGATAAGTAAGAGTGTCGAACCCAACGAGGAGCTAAAGGTAGAACAAATATTCCCTCAAGTTCTATCGGCCACCGATACAACTCTACGCACACTTAACGTTTGCTTTACCTAGAACAAGTATGAAACTAGAAGTACTTTGTAGGTGTTTTTGGATAGGCTTGCAAGAATATAAAGAGAGCGTAAATAAAAAGTAGGGGCTGTTTAGATGAAGACACAACTAAATTAGTTTTAGTAGAGAGCTTTTTGTCACGAGAAAGTTAGTTGTCCCTAGGCAATCGATAACTAGACCGGTAATCATTATTGCAACTTTATTTGAGGGAGAGGCATAAGCTAACATACTTTCTCTACTTGGATCATATGCACTTATGATTGGAACTCTAGCAAGCATCCGCAACTACTAAAGATCATTAAGGTAAAACCCAACCATAGCATTAAAGCATCAAGTCCCCTTTATCCCATACGCAAACAACCTACTTACTTGGGTATGTGCTTCTGTTCACTCACGCCACCCACCATAAGCAAATCATGAACGTATTGCAACACCCTACAGCAGGGATCCCTCACGCTTGCGCGACACGGAGAGCACCATAGGACAACACCAATAATAAAACATGCAACTCAAACCAATCACGATCATCAATTAACCCATAGGACAAAACAGATCTACTCAAACATCGTAGGGTAGCCATACATCATTGGGAAATAATATATAGCGTTTAGCACCATGTTTAAGTAGATATTACAGCGGGTAAGAGAGAGGTTACACTACTACATAGAGGGGGTAAGAGTTGGTGATGATGGCGGTGAAGTTGTTGGTGTAGATCGCGGTGATGATGATGGCCCTGGCGGCACTCCGGCGCCATCGGAAGCGAGGGGGAGAGAGCTTTCCTCCTCCTTCTTCTTCCTTGACCTTCTCCCTAGATGGGAGAAGGGTTTCCCCTCTGGTCCATGGTCTCCATGGCGTGGGAGGGGCGAGAGCCCCTCCGAGATTGGATATGTCTCTCTGTCTCTCTCTGTTTCTGCGCTCTGGTCTGCTGCCCTTTCACCGTTTCGTATATATATGGAGATCCATAACTCCGATTGGACTCAAACCTTCGCCGTGATTTTTTCCCCGAAAATTAGCTTTCTTGCGGCTGAAGAAGGCCATCAACCTCCTTACGGGTGGACCACGAGGGTCAGGGGCGCGCCCCCTGCCTTGTGCCCACCTCGAACACCGTTTCGTGTTGATTCTTCTTCCGGAATTCTCCAAATATTCCACAAATATTCTCCGTCCGTTTTTATCCCGTTTGGATTTTGTTTGATATGGGGTTTCTGCGAAACATAAAACATGCAACAGACAGGAACTGGCACTGGGCACTAGATCAATATGTTAGTCCCAAAAATAATATAAAAAGTTGCCAAAAAGTATATGAAAGTTGTAGAATATTGGCATGGAACAATCAGAAATTATAGATACGACGGAGACGTATCAGCATCCCCAAGCTTAATTCCTGCTCGTCCTCGAGTAGGTAAATGATAAAAAAGATATTTTTTGATGTGGAATGCTACCTAGCATAATCTTGATCATGTATCTAATCATGGCATGAATATTAAGACACGAGTGATTCAAAGCAATAGTCTATCATTTGACATAAAAACAATAATACTTCAAGCCTACTAATAAAGCAATCATGTCTTTTCAAAATAACATGGCCAAAGAAATTTATCCCTACAAGATCATATAGTCTGGCTATGCTCCATCTTCACCACACAACATATTCACATCATGCACAACCCCGATGACAAGCCGAGCAATTGGTTCATACTTTTTAACGCGCTTCAACATTTTCAACCCTCACACAATACATGAGTGCAAGCCATGGATATAGCACTACGGGTGGAATAGAATAATATTATGGGGGTTATGTGGAGAAGACAAAAAAGGAGGAAGTCTCACATCGATGCGGCTAATCAATGGGCTATGGAGATGCCCATCAATTGATGTCAATGTGAGGAGTAGGGATTGCCATGCAACGGATGCACTAGACCCATAAGTATATGAAAGCTCAAACTGAAACTAAGTGGGTGTGCATCCAACTTGCTTGCTCATGAAGACCTAGGGCATTTGAGGAAGCCCATTATTGGAATATACAAGCCAAGTTCTATAATGAAAAATCCCACTAGTATATGAAAGTGATAACTCAAGAGACTCTCTATCATGAAGAACATGGTGCTACTTTGAAGCACAAGTGTGGTAAAAGGATAGTAATTTCCCCTTTTTTTGCAGGCTTCTTTACCCCCCCTTTTTTATTTAGGCTTCTTTGGCCTCTCTTTTTTTGATGGGCAATGCTCTAATAATGATGATCATCACACTTTTATTTACTTACAACTCGATACTAGAATAGAGATATGACTCTATATGAATGCCTCCGGTGGTGTACCGAGATGTGCAATGATCTAGCGTAGCAATGGCATCAAAAAAGGACAAGCGATGAAAACATTGTGCTAGCTATCTTACGATCATGCAAAGCAATATGACAATAAATGCTCAAGTCATGTATATGGTGATGATGGAAGTTGCATGGCAATATATTTCAGAATGGCTATGGAAATGCCATGATAGGTAGGTATGGTGGCTGTTTTGAGGAAGATATAATGAGGCTTATGTGTGATAGAGCGTATTGTATCACGGGGTTTGGATGCACCGGCGAAGTTTGCACCAACTCTCGAGGTGAGAAAGGGCAGTGCACGGTACCGAAGAGGCTAGCAATGATGGAAGGGTGAGAGGCGTATAACCCATGGACTCACATTAGTCATAAAGAACTCATATACTTATTGGAAAATTTTATTAGCCCTCGAAGCAAAGTACTACTACGCATGCTCCTAGGGGGATAGATTGGTAGGAAAAGACCATCGCTAGTCCCCGACCGCCACTCATAAGGAAGACAGTCAACAAATACCTCATGCTCCAACTTCGTTACATAACGGTTCACCATACGTGCATGCTACGGGAATCACAAACCTCAACACAAGTATTTCTACAATCCACAACCGCCCACTAGCATGACTCTAATATCACCATCTTTATATCGTAAAACTATTGCAAGGAATCAAACATATCATATTCAGTGATCTACAAGTTTTATGTAGGATTTTATGACTAACCATGTGAATGACCAGTTCCTTTCATCTCTCTAAATAGATATAAGTGAAGCAAGAGAGTTTAATTCTTTCTACAAAAGATATGCCCATGCACTAACAAATATAAGTGAAGCAAAAGAGCATTCTACAAATGGCGGTTGTCTAAGTGAAGAGAAACAGGCAATCCAAACTTCAAATGATATAAGTGAAGCACATGAAGCATTCTATAAAGCCATACTCAAAAGATATAAGTGAAGTGAAAAGAGCATTCTATAAATCAAACAAGGACTATCTCATACCAGCATGGTGCATAAAAAAAACTAAATGCAAAAGACGCTCTAAGATTGCACATATCGCATGAACGAAACGAATCCGAAAACATACCGATACTTGTTGAAGAAAGAGGGGATGCCTTCCGAGGAATCCCCAAGCTTAGACACTTGAGTATCCTTGAATATTTACTTGGGGTGCCTTGGGCATCCTCAAGCTTGAGCTCTTGCCTCTCCTTCTTCTCCTCACATCGAGACCTTCTCGATCATCGAACACTTCATCCACACAAAACTTTAACAGAAAACTCGGTAAGATCCGTTAGTATAATAAAGCAAATCACTACTCTAAGTACTGTTGCAAACCAATTCATATTTTGTTTTTGCATTGTGTCTACTGTAATATAGCTTTTTCATGGCTTAATCCACTGATATAAATCAATAGTTTCATCAAAACAATCAAACTATGCATCAAAAACAGAATCTGTCTAAAACAGAAGTCTGTAATAATCTGAACATTCACCATACTTCTGGTACTTGAAAAATTCTTCCAAAATTATGAAAAATAAAAAATTTGTATAGAAATACAGTGCAAAAAGTATCAGAAGCGTCTGACGTTCCAGTAAAAAATTGTAAAATCGCGCACTACAGCCAAAGTTTCTTTCCTGCACCATACAAACCAACAAGCATTGTAAACATCCTAAAGGCAAACCTTGGCACATTATTTTTATAATACAATGGAATTGTACAAGCGGATAATTATTTTTGTTGAAAAATTTCTGCAATCAAGATTCACAAAGTTTCCGTGAGCATGAACAAAGTGTTGGGGAACGTTGCAGAAAATTAAAATTTTTCCTACGGTTTCACCAAGATCCATCTATGAGTTCATCTAGCAACGAGTATTCAGATTAGATAGCATCTACATACCACTTTGTAGATCGCAACGGAAGCGTTCGAGTGAACGTGGATGAGGTAGTCGTACTTGCCGTGATCCAATTCACCGATGATCTAGTACCGAACGGACGACACCTCCGCGTTCAACACACGTACGGGACGGGAGACGTCTCCTCCTTCTTGATCCAGCAAGGGGGAAGGAGAGGTTGAGGAAGATCCAGCACGACGGTGTGGTGATGGATGCAGCAGAACTCCGGCAGGGCTTCGACAAGCAACTACGGGAGGAGGAGGAGGTGTTGCAGGGAGGAGGGGGCGCCAGGGCATATGGTGCGCTGCCCCCCACCCCTGCCCCCCTTTATATAGATGCATTAGAGGGGGGGAGGGCGCAGCCTTGCCCCTTCCTCCAAGGAAGGGGTGCGGCCAAGAGGGGGGGAGGAGTCCATCCTCCCCAAGGCACCTCGGAGGTGCCTTCCCCCCTTTGGACTCTCCCTCCTCCACGTTTCCTTGGCGCATGGGCCCTTGGGGCTGGTTCCCCTTGGCCCAAGTGGGCCAAGGCGCACCCCCTAAGGCCCATGTGGCCCCCCAAGGCAGGTGGCCCCACCTGGTGGACCCCGGGACCCCCTCCGGTGGTCCCGGTACAATACCGATAACACCGAAACTTGTCCCGATGGCCAAAATAGCACTTCCTATATATAATTCTTTACCTCCGGACCATTCCGGAACTCCTCGTGACGTCCGGGATCTCATCCGGGACTCCGAACAACATTCGGGTTACTGCACATACATATCTTCACAACCCTAGCGTCACCGAACCTTAAGTGTGTAGACCCTACGGGTTCGGGAGACATGCAGACATGACCGAGACGGCTCTCGGGCAATAACCAACAGCGGGATCTGGATACCCATGTTGGCTCCCACATGCTCCACGATGATCTCATCGGATGAACCACGATGTCAAGGATTCAATTAATCCCGTATACGATTCCCTTTGTCAATCGGTATTTTACTTGCCCGAGATTCGATCGTCGGTATACCAATACCTCGTTCAATCTCGTTACCGGCAAGTCACTTTTCTCGTTACCGTAATGCATGATCCCGTGATCAAACACTTTGATCACATTGAGCTCATTATGATGATGCATTACCGAGAGGGCCCGGTGATACCTCTCCGTCAAGCGGAGTGACAAATCCCAGTCTCGATCCATGTAACCCAACAGACACTTTCAGAGATACCCGTAGTATACCTTTATAGTCACCCAGTTACGTTGTGACGTTTGGCACACCCAAAGCACTCCTACGGTATCCGGGAGTTACATGATCTCATGGTCTAAGGAAAGGATACTTGACATTGGATAACTCTAGCAAACGAACTATGCGATCTTATGCTATGTTTAGGATTGGGTCTTGTCCATCACATCATTCTCCTAATGATGTGATCCCGTTATCGATGACATCCAATGTCCATAGTCAGGAAACCATGACTATCTGTCGATCAACGAGCTAGTCAACTAGAGGCTCACTAGGGACATGTTGTTGTCTGTTATTCACACATGTATTACGATTTCCGGTTAACATAATTATAGCACGAATAAAGACAATTATCATGAATAAGGAAATATAATAATAATGCTTTTATTATTGCCTCTAGGGCATATTTCCAACAGTCTCCCACTTGCACTAGAGTCAATAATCTAGTTACATTGTGATGAATCGAACACCCATAGAGTTCTGGTGCTGATCATGTTTTCCCTTAGGGAGAGGTTTAGTCAACGGATCTGCGACATTCAGATCCGTGTGCACTTTACAAATTTCTATGTCTCCATCTTGAAGATTTTCACGAATGGAGTTGAAGCGACGCTTGATGTGCCTTGTCTTCTTGTGAAACCTGGGCTCCTTTGCAAGTGCAATAGCTCCAGTGTTGTCACAGAAGAGCTTGATTGGCCCCGACGCATTGGGTATGACTCCGAGGTCGGTGATGAACTCCTTCACCCAAATTGCTTCATGTGCTGCCTCCGAGGCTGCCATGTACTCCGCTTCACATGTAGATCCCGCCACGACGCTTTGCTTGCAACTGCACCAGCTTACTGCCCCACCATTCAAAATATACACGTATCCGGTTTGTGACTTAGAGTCATCCAGATCTGTGTCGAAGCTAGCGTCGACGTAACCTTTTACGACGAGCTCTTCGTCACCTCCATAAACGAGAAACATTTCCTTAGTCCTTTTCAGGTACTTCAGGATATTCTTGACCGCTGTCCAGTGTTCCTTGCCGGGATTACTTTGGTACCTTCCTACCAAACTTACGGCAAGGTTTACATCAGGTCTAGTACACAGCATGGCATACATAATAGAACCTATGGCTGAGGCATAGGGGATGACACTCATCTCTTCTATATCTTCTGCCGTGGTCGGACATTGAGCTGAGCTCAATTTCACACCTTGTAATACAGGTAAGAACCCTTTCTTAGATTGATCCATATTGAACTTCTTCAATATTTTATCAAGGTATGTGCTTTGTGAAAGACCTATGAGGCGTCTCGATCTATCTCTATAGATCTTGATGCCTAATATATAAGCAGCTTCTCCAAGGTCCTTCATTGAAAAACTCTTATTCAAGTAGGCCTTGATGCTGTCCAAGAGTTCTATATCATTTCCCATCAAAAGTATGTCGTCTACATATAATATGAGAAATGCTACAGAGCTCCCACTCACTTTCTTGTAAACACAGGCTTCTCCATAAGTCTGTGTAAACCCAAACGCTTTGATCATCTCATCAAAGCGAATGTTCCAACTCTGAGATGCTTGCACCAGCCCATAAATCGAGCGTTGGAGCTTGCACACCTTGTCAGCATTCTTAGGATCGACAAAACCTTCCGGCTGCATCATATACAATTCTTCCTTAAGGAAACCATTAAGGAATGCCGTTTTGACGTCCATTTGCCATATCTCATAATCATAGTATGCGGCAATTGCTAACATGATTCGGACGGACTTCAGCTTCGCTACCGGCGAGAAAGTCTCATCGTAGTCAACCCCTTGAACTTGTCGATAACCCTTAGCGACAAGCCGAGCTTTATAGATGGTCACATTACCATCCGCGTCTGTCTTCTTCTTAAAGATCCATTTATTTTCTATGGCTCGCCGTTCAACGGGCAAGTCAGTCAAAGTCCATACTTTGTTTTCATGCATGGATCCTATCTCGGATTTCATGGCTTCTAGCCATTTGTCGGAATCCGGGCCCGCCATCGCTTCCTCATAGTTCGAAGGTTCACCGTTGTCTAACAACATGATTTCCTAGACAGGGTTGCCGTACCACTCTGGTGCGGAACGTATCCTTGTGGACCTTCGAATTTCAGTAGGAGCTTGATCAGAAGTATCTTGATCATAATCATTAATTTCCTCTCTAGTCGGTGCAGGCACCTCAGGAACGATTTCTTGAGTTTCGCCATTTTCCGGTTCAAGAGGTAACACTTCATCAAGTTCTACTTTCCTCCCACTTACTTCTTTCGAGAGAAACTCTTTCTCCAGAAAGGATCCATTCTTGGCAACAAAGATCTTGCCTTCGGATCTGAGGTAGAAGGTATACCCAACAGTTTCTTTTGGGTATCCTATGAAGACACATTTTTCCGATTTGGGTTCGAGCTTTTCAGGTTGAAGTTTCTTGACATAAGCATCGCATCCCCAAACTTTTAGAAACGACAGCTTAGGTTTCTTCCCAAACCATAATTCATACGGTGTCGTCTCAACGGATTTCGACGGAGTCCTATTTAAAGTGAATGCGGCAGTCTCTAAAGCATAGCCCCAAAAAGATAGCGGTAAATCGGTAAGAGACATCATAGATCGCACCATATCTAATAGAGTGCGATTACGACGTTCGGACACACCATTACGCTGAGGTGTTCCAGGCGGCGTGAGTTGTGAAACTATTCCACATTTTCTTAAGTGTGTGCCAAATTCGTGACTCAAGTATTCTCCTCCACAATCTGATCGTAGAAACTTGATCTTTCTATCACGTTGATTTTCAACCTCACTCTGAAATTCCTTGAACTTTTCAAAGGTCTCAGACTTGTGTTTCATTAAGTAGATATACCCATATCTACTCAAGTCATCAGTGAGGGTGAGAACATAACGATAGCCTCCGCGAGCCTCAACACTCATTGGACCGCACACATCGGTATGTATGATTTCCAATAAGTTGGTTGCTCGCTCCATTGTTCCTGAGAATGGAGTCTTGGTCATTTTACCCATGAGGCATGGTTCGCACGTGTCAAATGATTCATAATCAAGAGACTCTAAAAGTCCATCTGCATGGAGCTTCTTCATGCGTTTGACACCTATGTGACCAAGGCGGCAGTGCCACAAATATGTGGGACTATTGTTATCAACTTTAACTCTTTTGGTATTCACACTATGAATATGTGTATCATCACGTACGAGATTCATTAAGAATAAACCATCAACCATCGGAGCATGACCATAAAACATATCTCTCATATAAATAGAACAACCATTATTCTCGGATTTAAATGAGTAGCCATCTCGAATTAAACGAGATCCAGATACAATGTTCATGCTCAAACTTGGCACTAAATAACAATTATTGAGGTTTAAAACTAATCCCGTAGGTAAATGCAGAGGCAGCGTGCCGACGGCGATCACATCGACCTTGGAACCATTCCCGACGCGCATCGTCACCTCGTCCCTCGCCAGTCTCCGTTTATTCCGCAGCTCCTGCTTTGAGTTACAAATATGAGCAACTGCACCGGTATCAAATACCCAAGAGCTACTATGAGTACTGGTAAGGTACACATCAATTACATGTATATCACATATACCTTTGGTTTTGCCGGCCTTCTTGTCCGCTAAGTATTTGGAGCAGTTCCGCTTCCAGTGACCACTTCCCTTGCAATAAAAACACTCAGTCTCGGGCTTGGGTCCATTCTTTGGCTTCTTCCCGGCAACTTGCTTACCGGGCGCGGCAACTTCCTTGCCGTCCTTCTTGAAGTTCTTTTTACCCTTGCCCTTCTTGAACTTAGTGGTTTTATTTACCATCAACACTTGATGCTCCTTCTTGATTTCTACCTCTGCTGATTTCAGCATAGCATATACCTCAGGAATGGTCTTTACCATCCCCTGCATATTGTAGTTCATCACAAAGCTCTTGTAGCTAGGTGGAAGCGACTGGAGGATTCTGTCAATGACCGCTTCTTCCGGGAGATTAACTTCCAGTTGAGTCATGCGGTTGTGCAACCCAGACATTTTGAGTATGTGTTCACTGACAGAACTATTTTCCTCCATCTTACAGCTAAATAATTTGTCGGAGACTTCATATCTCTCGACCCGGGCATGAGCTTGGAAAACCATTTTCAGCTCTTCGAACATCTCATATGCTCCATGTCTCTCAAAACGCTTTTGGAGTCCCGGCTCTAAGCTGTAAAGCATGCCGCACTGAACGAGGGAGTAATCATCGCAGCGTGACTGCCAAGCGTTCATAACGTCTTGTTCTGCAGGGAGAATAGGTGCGTCACCCAGCGGTGCTCTTAGGACATAATCTTTCTTGGCAGCTATGAGGATGATCCTCAGGTTCCGGACCCAGTCCGTATAGTTGCTACCATCGTCTTTCAGCTTGGTTTTCTCTAGGAACGCGTTGAAATTGAGGACTACGTTGGCCATTTGATCTACAAGACATATTGTAAATATTTAGACTAAGTTCATGATAATAAAGTTCATTTAATAAAATTTAATGAACTCCCACTTAGATAGACATCCCTCTTCTAGTCATCTAAGTATTACATGATCCGAGTCAACTAGGCCGTGTCCGATCATCACGTGAGACGGACTAGCCAACATCGGTGAACATCTTCATGTTGATCGTATCTTCTATACGACTCATGCTCGACCTTTCGGTCTTCTGTGTTCCGAGGCCATGTCTGTACATGCTAGGCTCGTCAAGTCAACCTAAGTGTTTTGCGTGTGTAAATCTGTCTTACACCCGTTGTATGCGAACGTAAGGACCTATCACACCCGATCATCACGTGGTGCTTTGGAACGACGAACCTTAGCAACGGTGCACAGTTAGGGTGAACACTTTCTTGAAATTATTATGAGGGATCATCTTATTTACTACCGTCGTTCTAAGTAAACAAGATGCAAAAACATGATAAACATCACATGCAATCAAATAATAAACGTGACATGATATGGCCAATATCACATAGCTCCTTTGATCTCCATCTTGGGGCTCCATGATCATCTTGTCACCGGCTTGACACCATGATCTTCATCATCATGATCTTCATCATTGTGTCTCCATGAAGTTGCTCGCCAACTATTACTTCTACTACTATGGCTAACGCGTTTAGCAATAAAGTAAAGTAACTTACATGGCGATTCTCAATGACACGCAGGTCATACAAAAAATAAAGACAACTCCTATGGCTCCTGCCGGTTGTCATACTCATCGACATGCAAGTCGTGATTCCTATTACAATAGCATGAACATCTCATACATCACATATAGATCATTCATCATTCATCACAACTTTGGCCATATCATATCACAAAGCACTTGCTGCAAAAACAAGTTAGACGTCCTCTAATTGTTGTTGCAAGTTTTACGTGGCTGAATTAGGGTTCTAGCAAGAACGTTTTCTTACCTACGTTCAAACCACAACGTGATTTGTCAATCTCTATTTACCCTTCATAAGGACCCTGTTCATCGAATCCGATCCAACTAAAGTAGGAGAGACAGACACCCGCCAGCCACCTTATGCAACTAGTGCATGTTAGTCGGTGGAACCGGTCTCACGTAAGCGTACGTGTAAGGTTGGTCCGGGCCGCTTCATCCCACAATACCGCTGTATCAAGATTGACTAGTAACGGCAAGAAGAATTGACAACATCTACGCCCACAACAAATTGTGTTCTACTCGCACAAGAAGAACTACGCATAGACCTAGCTCATGATGCCACTGTTGGGGAACGTTGCAGAAAATTAAAATTTTTCCTACGGTTTCACCAAGATCCATCTATGAGTTCATCTAGCAACGAGTATTCAGATTAGATAGCATCTACATACCACTTTGTAGATCGCAACGGAAGCGTTCGAGTGAACGTGGATGAGGTAGTCGTACTTGCCGTGATCCAATTCACCGATGATCTAGTACCGAACGGACGGCACCTCCGCGTTCAACACACGTACGGGACGGGAGACGTCTCCTCCTTCTTGATCCAGCAAGGGGGAAGGAGAGGTTGAGGAAGATCCAGCACGACGGTGTGGTGGTGGATGCAGCAGAACTCCGGCAGGGCTTCGCCAAGCAACTACGGGAGGAGGAGGAGGTGTTGCAGGGAGGAGGGGGCGCCAGGGCATATGGTGCGCTGCCCCCCACCCCTGCCCCCCTTTATATAGATGCATTAGAGGGGGGGAGGGCGCAGCCTTGCCCCTTCCTCCAAGGAAGGGGTGCGGCCAAGAGGGGGGGAGGAGTCCATCCTCCCCAAGGCACCTCGGAGGTGCCTTCCCCCCTTTGGACTCTCCCTCCTCCAAGTTTCCTTGGCGCATGGGCCCTTGGGGCTGGTTCCCCTTGGCCCAAGTGGGCCAAGGCGCACCCCCTAAGGCCCATGTGGCCCCCCAAGGCAGGTGGCCCCACCTGGTGGACCCCGGGACCCCCTCCGGTGGTCCCGGTACAATACCGATAACACCGAAACTTGTCCCGATGGCCAAAATAGCACTTCCTATATATAATTCTTTACCTCCGGACCATTCCGGAACTCCTCGTGACGTCCGGGATCTCATCCGGGACTCCGAACAACATTCGGGTTACTGCACATACATATCTTCACAACCCTAGCGTCACCGAACCTTAAGTGTGTAGACCCTACGGGTTCGGGAGACATGCAGACATGACCGAGACGGCTCTCGGGCAATAACCAACAGCGGGATCTGGATACCCATGTTGGCTCCCACATGCTCCACGATGATCTCATCGGATGAACCACGATGTCAAGGATTCAATTAATCCCGTATACGATTCCCTTTGTCAATCGGTATTTTACTTGCCCGAGATTCGATCGTCGGTATACCAATACCTCGTTCAATCTCGTTACCGGCAAGTCACTTTTCTCGTTACCGTAATGCATGATCCCGTGATCAAACACTTTGATCACATTGAGCTCATTATGATGATGCATTACCGAGAGGGCCCGGTGATACCTCTCCGTCAAGCGGAGTGACAAATCCCAGTCTCGATCCATGTAACCCAACAGACACTTTCAGAGATACCCGTAGTATACCTTTATAGTCACCCAGTTACGTTGTGACGTTTGGCACACCCAAAGCACTCCTACGGTATCCGGGAGTTACATGATCTCATGGTCTAAGGAAAGGATACTTGACATTGGATAACTCTAGCAAACGAACTATGCGATCTTATGCTATGTTTAGGATTGGGTCTTGTCCATCACATCATTCTCCTAATGATGTGATCCCGTTATCGATGACATCCAATGTCCATAGTCAGGAAACCATGACTATCTGTCGATCAACGAGCTAGTCAACTAGAGGCTCACTAGGGACATGTTGTTGTCTGTTATTCACACATGTATTACGATTTCCGGTTAACACAATTATAGCACGAATAAAGACAATTATCATGAATAAGGAAATATAATAATAATGCTTTTATTATTGCCTCTAGGGCATATTTCCAACACAAAGTTCAAGGCTAGCTCCCACTTCAACCATGCTTGTCTTTCTCACTTTCGCTTTTCTTTTTGAGAAGTTTCGGGTTCCCCTCTTTATTTTTTTGTTTTCAAACTATAGGAAAGCACTCAACAGAAATAAATGACTCTCTAAAACTTCCGGGTTGTCTCCCTGGCAGCGCTTTTTTTAAAGCCATTAAGCTAGGCATATAGTGCCCAAGTAGTGAATCCACCCGGATCCCAAGGTATATCAAAGCCAATTTTAATTAGCATTGATCTATAATTTAGTAGTGAGCACAAAGCAACATATATCATGTAATGACGAAGTCTAACTCTCTTCCTATTCATCGGCATGTCATAAAAGAACAATTCATGCACACACAGTAAAGGCCAATGCATAGTATAAACAGTTTCTTGCACTTTTATCGTATTGGAAACATAGAGAGGTGGAGATATAGTTCCTCTCTCATAATAATTGCAAGTAGCAGCAACAAGCACATGCATATTATATTCATCAAAATCATCATGTGCAACGGAAAAAGGCAACCCATCAATATAATCCTTAATAAGGGTAAACTTCTCCGATATAGTGTAGTTGGGAGAATTCAAAAAGATAATAGGACTATCATGCGTGGGTGCAATAGCAACAATTTCATATTTAACATAAGGAACTATAGCAAGTTCATATCCATAAGCATAACTCATATTGGCATCTTGTCGGTGGGAAACGACACCTATGGGATCACAAGAATCCCTACTGCGGTTGCAGGCGCGGGGTTGAGAGAAGAGCGGGTCTAACAGAGAGCACGCGGTTCGTTTATCCAGGTTCATGCCGCGAGGATGCTTAAAACCCTACTCCTGCTTTGGTGGATGTATTCTGAGTTCTTGAGCTAGCTACGGGGTGTAACGAGCTCCAAAAAGCCGAATCCTCCTCCTGGTCGCCTCAAGCCTCCTTTTATAGGGAAAAGGGGCTGCCACAGTGGCACACAGGAGGTGGAAAGGTCTACAGTGGCACGAGGTTATCCCTCGTATTACAGGACAAGGTGCATTTAATGCATCGCTTAGGTGTCCTCTTGCTTTATCGGGGACGGGGGCGACACCCGTCCCGTCCGTCGCCGCTCCTCCAAGCTTCGACACGCGCCCTGACCAGCGATGCATGCGGTGCCATGTAGGCAGGCAGGAAGCTGAGGTGGCGCGGTGGTGGAGCCTCCACGAAGGGCTGCATGTTGCCACGCAGATGCCTGCCCAGCTGGTTGGGTCGGCAGCTGCATGTGAACGGCGGCGGAGACTTGGCTGGTGCGGGCCTGACGGTGGCCATGTTGGTGCGCTTGGCGAGGGTCTTGCCGGGTGGCCCGGCAAGGGTCTTGTCGTGGCGCGCAGGCGTCCCCGGCAAGGATCTTGTTGGGGGTCTTGCGGGTTTCTTCAGGGAGGATGGCTGCCTTCCTATCCTCATTTGATCTTGACTATCCTTTGTCTTCACAAAGATCTGCATGCTGATACGTCTCCAACGTATCTATAATTTTTGATTGCTCCATGCTATATTATCTACTGTTTTGGGCAATATTGGGCTTTTTTGTCCACTTTTATATTATTTTTGGGACTAACCTATTAATCGGAGGCCCAACCCAGATTTGCTGTTTTTTGCCTATTTTAGTGTTTCGAAGAAAAGGAATATCAAACAGAGTCGAAATGGAATGAAATCAACTGGAGAAGTTATTTTTGGAAGGAAAGCCACCATATAGACTTGGACTCCACGCCAGGAGATACGGGAGGTGCTCACGACGGTGGGGGCGCGCCCCCCTCCCTAGGCGCGCCCCTGCCTCGTGGGGCCCCCGTAGCTCCTCTGACGTACCCCTTACACCCATATATACTCTCGTACCCTAAAACTTCCAGAACAGAGATTAGATCGGAAGTTCCGCCGCCGCAAGCCTCTGTAGCCACGAAAAGTCAATCTAGGCCCTCTCCGGCACCCTGTCGGAGGGGGCCATTATCACCGGTGGCCAGGGAGGAGTATCCCGGAGGGGCCATCATCACCATGAAGGCCAAGGACCAGAGGGTGGAGGCCATGGAGGAGGAAGCACAAGGGGGATAACCTCTCCTCCTCTCTTCCGGTGGCGCCGGAGTGCCATCGGGAGGGGAATCATCGCCGCGGTGATCGTCTTCATCAACATCACCATCATCATCACCATCCTCATCTCTTTTACGCGGTCCACTCTCCCGCACACCGATGTAATCCCTACTTGAACATGGTGCTTTATGCCACATATTATGATCCAATGATGTGTTGCCATCCTATGATGTTTTGAGTAGATATCTTTTGTCTTTGGGTTGATTGATGATCTAGATTGGTATGAGTTGTATGTTTTACTTTGATGCTGTCCTATGGTGCTCTCGGTGTCGTGCAAGCGTGAGGGATTCCCGTTGTAGGGTGTTGCAATACGTTCATGATTCGCTTATAGTGGGTTGCTAGAGTGACAGAAGCTTAAACCCGAGTAAGAGGGATTGTTGCGTATGGGAATAAAGGGGACTTGATGCTTTTATGCTATGGTTGAGTTTTACCTTAATGATCTTTAGTAGTTGCGGATGCTTGCTAGAGTTCCAATCATAAGTGCATATGATCCAAGTAGAGAAAGTATGTTAGCTTATGCCTCTCCCTCATATGAAACTGCAATAGTGATTACCGGTCTTGTTAACAATTGCCTAGGACAAATTCCGCACACCGATCCACCATTATTCCACACTCGCTATTTATAATACTAAGTAATATATTCTAACTTTATGATAACAGCACCTACTTTTATGTTTTAGCTCTCTGTTACCATGCAAAGTTATCCTCTTCATACCCACAACGTAGTTTTATTTCTCGTTGCTAGTTGGAAGTAAACGTTCGGTGCACGTAGAGTCGTATCAGTGGCAGATAGGGCTTGAGAGAATATTGATCTTACCTTTAGCTCCTTGAGGGTTCGACACTGCATACTTATCACTTCCATCTTTGGAAAGTGCTACGATGATTCCTTGCACTTGGGGATTATCAAGCTCTTTTCTGGCGCCGTTGCCGGGGAGCAATAGCGTGGGGTTGATATTCTCGTGTGTGCTTGTTTGCTTTCTTCACTAAGTAGGTTTTGTTTTCCTTTTTGTTTCTTTTTATTTGTGGGTGAAACATACAAAAAAATTAAAAAAATGAAAATACAAATAAAATTATTACTTGCCTCTCATGCCTAAAAAGTTTTTCAAAAAGAGAAGTGATTGGAAGGTTTTGCATTGAAGAAGTGAGGGTCGACCTTGAGCACTTGTGTTCATGCTCACGAAAACAATGTAGAATTTTTCATGGAAGTTTCTTTGTAGATAATTATCCCCTTGTATATATTTATTGTATTATAAAAATAAATGTGCCAAGCTTTGGTTTTAGGATGATTAGATTGCTTGTTTGCGATGTGCAAAACAAAAACAGAAACTTTGGCTGTAGTGCATGAATTTTCATTTTTTTTACTGGAAAGTCAAATGGGTCTGAAAATTTTTGCACATTACTTCTGTACAAATTTTTTAAATTTTAAAATTTAGTTTATAATTTTAGGAGTTACAGAAGTTTACCAAACTTCCAGATTACTACAAACTGTTCTGTTTTTAACAGATTTTGTTTTGCGTGTGTTGTTTGCTTATTTCGATAAATCTATGGCTAGTAAAATAGTTCATGAACCATAGAGAAGTTGCAATACAGTAGGTTTAACACCAATACAAATAAAGAATGAGTTCATTACATTACCTAAAGGTAGTGATTTGCTTTATTACACTAACGAATCTCACAAGTTTTTGTTAAAGTTTTGTGTGGATGAAGTGTTCGAAGGTCGAGGAGTTATCAATATGAGAAGAATAAAGAGAGGCAAGAGTTCAATATTGGGGATGCCCAAGGCACCCCAAGTAAATATTTCAAATGGAACTCAATCATCTAAGCTTGGGGATGCCCCGGTTGGCATCCCATCTTTCTTCTTCAACGATTATCGGTATACCTTGGTTTTTGCTTTGTTCACATGATTTGTGTCCTTTGTATTTTTCTTTTTCTTCAAGAACCACGCTAGCATGAGATATCCCTTCATTTATTTATAGAATCCTTCATGTTCTTCACTTATATCTTTTAAGTATGATCTTATAAGAATTGCTCTTTGTGCTTCACTTAAATCTTTTGAGTATGGTTTTATAGAATGCTTCCTGTGCTTCACTTATATATTTTGAGCTTGGATATTGGTTAGTTGTAGAATACTCCATGAACTTCAATTATATCTTTTGGGATATGAATAATACTATCATTTAAAGTGGGTTTGGAAGAGTGTCAACTTTAGGAATTAGTGATCCCACTATTTTGGAGGATGTTGAATCTTAGTGTGATATTTATGAAAGTGGATCTGGAAGAGTGTCAACTTTAGCTAGTAATGATTCCACTGTTTCGAAAGAGGTTCCAATTGAGTATGAAAACAAAGTTGCTATCCATGATGCCTCTGAAGATTATTATGAGGGAGGAATACATGCTTGTAGGAGTTTTATTAATATCAAGTTTCCTCCCTATGTGCTTAAAGTTTTGAAGTTATACTTGTTTTGCCTTCCTATGCTAGTTGATTCTTGTTCCCATAAGTATGTACTCACAAAATCACTAGGCATAGGAGGTGTGTTAGATTTAAATGTGCTAGTCATATTCTTCAAGATGCTCTATTTGTGCTTCAATTCTTATCTTTTATGTGAGCATCATTGAAATCATCATGCCTAGCTAAAAGGCATTAAAGAAAAGCGCTTGTTGGGAGACAACCCAATATTCACCCTTACTGTTTTTGTGTGTTTACATGATTAAGATACTGTATTAATCATTTTTTATAGCTTTTGTTTCAATAAAGTGCCAAGTAAGACCTTTGGGAAGACTTGGGTGAAAGTTAATGTGATCTTGCTGTAAAAAACAGAAACTTTGCGCTCACAAGAATAGATGTAATTTTTTACAGAAGAGTGCTTTTGAGTTGATTCTTTTTGCAGAAGATTAATAGACAAATTCCTCACGTCCAAAAATTTATTTCATAATTTTTGGAGTAGCAGAAGTATGGTTATTGTTCAGATCATTACAGACTGTTCTGTTACTGACAGATTCTGTTTTCATTGAATAGTTTGCTTGTTTTCTAGTTTCTATGACTTATATTCCTCAATATAAATTGTAGAAATTATATGGTATAGTAGGCATTGTGTGAAAACAATTATGAACCTTGTCTTTGACAGTACCAAAGTGAATGGTTTGCTCTTTATCATACTAACCTATCTCACGAAGTTTGGTCAAGTTTTGTGTGATTGAAGTTTTCAAGTTTTGGGTGAGATATCGATATGAGGAGAATAAGGAGTGGAAAGACCCTAAGCTTGGGGATGCCCAAGGCACCCCAAGGTAATATTAAAGGAAGACTCAAGCGCCTAAGCTTGGGGATGCCCCGGAAGGCATCCCCTCTTTTTCGTCTTCAAAACCATCGGTATACTTTACTCGGAGCTATATTTTTATTCATCACATGATATGTGTTTTGCTTGGAGCGTATTTGAAATTTTACTTGCTGTTTGAATAAAATCATTGGATCTGAAATATTGAATGAAAAAGAATCCTCCCATGGCTAGTTAATTATTTGACTACTCAGTGTTCTTCACTCGTATCTTTTGGAGTAGTTTGTCATTTACTCATGTGCTTCACGTATATCCTATGAGTAGATGGTTGAATAAATTGAATGTCATAAACCTGAATTTATATATGTTTCATATGCTTATAACATGGGGAGTAATGACTTCACACATAATAAGTATAGGTAGTAAACTTATTGAAAGTTAGCAAACGTAGAATTGGTCACTTGAACAATTCATGAAAGAATATTGAAGGAAGAGAGGTTTCACATATAAATATACTATCCTGGACATCTTTCATGATTGGGAGCACTCATTAAAATATGACATGCTAAAGAGTTGATGTTGGACAAGGAAGACAACGTAATGAGTAATGTTTTCTTATATCTGAGATAAAGTATGTTGTCATGGATCCTCTAACATGTTGAGCTTGCCTTTCCCCCTCATGCTAGCCAAAATTCTCAGCACCAAGTAGAGATACTACTTGTGCTTCCAAAATCCTTAAACCAGTTTTGCCATGAGAGTCCACCATATCTACCTATGGATTGAGTAAGATCCTTCAAGTAAGTTGTCATCGGTGCAAAGCAATAAAAATTGCTCTAATTATGTATGATTGATTGGTGTGGGGGAAATAAGCTTTATACGATCTTGTGATGTGGAAGTAATAAAAGTGATGGACTACATAATAAAGGTTCATATCACAAGGGGCAATATAAAGTGATGTTCTTTTGCATTGAGATTTTGTGCATCCAACCATAAAAGCGCATGGCAATCTCTGCTTCCCTCTGCGAAGGGCCTATCTTTTATTATTATCTTCTACCTTATGCAAGAGTCACGGTGATCTTCACCTTTCCTTTTTCATTTTATCCTTTGGCAAGCCCAGCATGTTGGAAAGAACTTGATATATATATATATATATATATATATATATATATATATATATATATATATATAATTGGATGTAGGGGAGCATGAGTTATTACTGTTGACATTACCCTTGAGGTAAAAGGTTGTGGGGCGAAACTATAAGCCCCTATCTTTCTCTGTGTCCGATTAAAACTCCATAACCACAAGTATTGCGTGAGTGTTAGCAATTGTGAAAGACTACATGATAGTTGAGTATGTGAAGCTTGCTAAATCAAAGCTCTGACATAGACTCTTCCTGAAAATAGGATGAATTGCAATTGTTTCATGACTGAGAATATTGTTTGTTAGTTTTCAAGAAAGTTTATGATCCATACTTTAAACATGTGGCTTGCTTGTTATTTGATCATGAAAAGTTTTGTGAGATGAGCTATTGTTATGATATGTAATGATGCTAGAAAAAGTGTTTGGAATTGTCATTGATCAAACTTAAGGACTTACTAGCATTCCACATCAAAAATTATCTTTTTTATCATTTACCTACTCGAGGACGAGCAGGAATTAAGCTTGGGGATGCCTGATACATCTCCAACATATCTATAGTTTTTGATTGCTCCATGCTATATTATCTACTGTTTTGGGCAAAATTGGGCTTTATTATCCACTTTTATATTATTTTCGGGACTAACCTATTAATCGGAGGCCCAACCCAGATTTGCTGTTTTTTGCCTATTTCAGTGTTTCGAAGAAAAGGAATATCAAACGGAGTCGAAACGGAACAAAATCAACCGGAGAAGTTATTTTTGGAAGGAAAGCCACCCGATAGACTTGGACTCTATGTCAGAAGATACGGGAGGTGCTCACGACGGTGGGGGGCACGCCCCCTGCCTCGTGGGCCCCCATAGCTCCTCTGACGTACCCCTTACACCCATATATACTCTCGTACCTTAAAACTTCCAGAACAGAGATTAGATCGGAAGTTCCGCCGCCGCAAGCCTCTGTAGCCACGAAAAGTCAATCTAGGCCCTCTCCGGCACCCTGCCGGAGGGGGCCATTATCACCGGTGGCCATGGAGGAGTATCCCAGAGGTGCCATCATCACCATGAAGGCCAAGGACCAGAGGGTGGAGGCCATGGAGGAGGAAGCACAAGGGGGATAACCTCTCCTCCTCTCTTCCGGTGGCGTCGGAGTGCCATTGGGAGGGGAATCATCACCACGGTGATCGTCTTCATCAAAATCACCATCCTCATCTCTTTTACGCGGTCCACTCTCCCGCACACCGCTGTAATCCCTACTTGAACATGGTGCTTTATGCCACATATTTTGATCCAATGATGTGTTGCCATCCTATGATGTTTTGAGTAGATATCTTTTGTCTTTGGGTTGACTGATGATCTAGATTGGTATGAGTTGTATGTTTTACTTTGATGCTACCATATGGTGCTCTCCGTGTCGTGCAAGCATGAGGGATTCCCACTATACGGTGTTGCAATACGTTCATGATTCGCTTATAGTGGGTTGTTAGAGTGACAGAAGCTTAAACCCGAGTAAGAGGGATTGTTGCGTATGGGAATAAAGGGGACTTGATGCTTTAATGCTATGGTTGGGTTTTACCTTAATGATCTTTAGTAGTTGCGGATGCTTGCTAGAGTTCCAATCATAAGTGCATATGATCCAAGTAGAGAAAGTATGTTAGTGTTGGAAATATGCCCTAGAGGCAATAATAAATTGATTATTATTATATTTCCTTGTTCATGATAATCGTTTATTATCCATGCTAGAATTGTATTGATAGGAAACTCAGATACATGTGTGGATACATAGACAACACCATGTCCCTAGTAAGCCTCTAGTTGACTAGCTCGTTGATCAATAGATGGTTACGGTTTCCTGACCATGGACATTGGATGTCATTGATAACGGGATCACATCATTAGGAGAATGATGTGATGGACAAGACCCAATCCTAAGCCTAGCACAAGATCATGTAGTTCGTATGCTAAAGCTTTTATAATGTCAAGTATCATTTCCTTAGACCATGAGATTGTGCAACTCCCGGATACCGTAGGAATGCTTTGGGTGTGCCAAACGTCACAACGTAACTGGGTGGCTATAAAGGTGCACTACGGGTATCTCCGAAAGTGTCTGTTGGGTTGGCACGAATCGAGACTGGGATTTGTCACTCCGTGTGACGGAGAGGTATCTCTGGGCCCACTCGGTAGGACATCATCATAATGTGCACAATGTGACCAAGGAGTTGATCACGGGATGATGTGTTGCGGAACGAGTAAAAGAGACTTGCCGGTAACGAGATTGAACAAGGTATCGGGATACCGACGATCGAATCTCGGGCAAGTATCGTACCGATAGACAAAGGGAATCGTATACGGGATTGATTAAGTCCTTGACATCGTGGTTCATCCGATGAGATCATCGTGGAACATGTGGGAGCCAACATGGGTATCCAGATCCCGCTGTTGGTTATTGACTGGAGAACGTCTCGGTCATGTCTGCATGGTTCCCGAACCCGTAGGGTCTACAAACTTAAGGTTCGGTGATGCTAGGGTTATAAAGGAGGCTTGTATGTGGTTACCGAATGTTGTTCGGAGTCCCGGATGAGATCCCGGACGTCACGAGGAGTTCCGGAATGGTCCGGAGATAAAGATTTATATATAGGAAGTCCTATTTCGGCCATCGGGACAAGTTTCGGGGTCATCGGTATTGTACCGGGACCACCGGAGGGGTCCCGGGGGCCCACCGGGTGGGGCCACCCATCCTGGAGGGTCCCATGGGCTGAAGTGGGAAGGGATCCAGCCCAAAGTGGGCTGGGGCGCCACTTCCCTTATGGCCCATGCGCCTAGGGTGAAGGGGAACCCTAAGGAAGAGTCCCAAGGAGGGAAGGCACCTCCTAGGTGCCTTGGGGGGAGGGAAACCTCCCCTGGCCGCCGCCCCCTAGGAGATTGGATCTCCTAGGGCTGGCGCACCCCCCCCTTGGGATCCCTATATATAGTGGGGGTAGAGGGCCTCTTGAGACACACCTTTTGCCTTTGGTGCAGCCCCTCCCTCTCTCCCAAGTTCTTCTCCTCTCCTGCAGGTGCTTGGCGAAGCCCTGCAGGATTGCCACGCTCCTCCACCACTACCACGCCGTTGTGCTGCTGCTGGATGGAGTCTTCCTCAACCTATCCCTCTCCCCTTGCTGGATCAAGGCATGGGAGACGTCACCGGGCTGTACGTGTGTTGAACGCGGAGGTGCCGTCCGTTCGGCACTTGGTCATCGGTGATTTGGATCACGACGAGTACGACTCCATCAACCCCGTTCACTTGAACGCTTCCGCTTAGCGATCTACAAGGGTATGTAGATGAACTCTCCTTCCCCTCGTTGCTGGTTTCTCCATAGATAGATCTTGGTGACACGTAGGAAAATTTTGAATTTCTGCTACGTTCCCCAATAGTTAGCTTATGCCTCTCCCTCATATGAAACTGCAATAGTGATTACCGGTCTTGTTAACAATTGCCTAGGACAAATTCCGCACACCGATCCACCATTATTCCACACTCGCTATTTATAATACTAAGTAATATATTCTAACTTTATGATAACATCACCTACTTTTATGTTTTAGCTCTCTGTTACCATGCAAAGTTATCCTCTTCATACCCACAACGTAGTTTTATTTATCGTTGCTAGTTGGAAGTAAACGTTCGGTGCACGTAGAGTCGTATCAGTGGCAGATAGGGCTTGAGAGAATATTGATCTTACCTTTAGCTCCTTGAGGGTTCGACACTCCATACTTATCACTTCCATCTTTGGAAAGTGCTATGATGATTCCTTGCACTTGGGGATTATCACATGCCACCACAGAGGTGCCTCCCGAGCCCTGTCCCAATGCACTTGTCGAGTGCTGGCGTGCTCGAGGGTGGCTCGCTCGGCTGGCATGGGAGAGCTGCCCCGGCAAGGGTCCTTGCCGGGGAAACCTGCTCCGCCCATCTGATCTTTGTGGCCTTGGTCCTTGTCGTTGCTTTGCTTCGTCTTGGGCTTCGGTCTTACCTTGGCTCACCTCCCTTGCTCTGCTTGGTGTGGCTGCGGACACGGCTCTGATTGCCCTTGCATAGGTAAAGGGGTACAAAAATGTGCCCCTAGTTTTGTACACCGACAGGAGCCCCCGGGCCTGGGCCACACATAAGCACGACGCGTTGTTGGGTCAGGCCCAAAACGGTGCGCGGGAGGCGGGGCGGTTTTTACCGTGGTATGATTTTTTGCGTGATGTGCTTCCCACGACCCGCGTGCGCGACGCGGCATGGAGGGGCGTGCGTGACGTGGGCCGCATGCATGGGGTGGTTTTCACACGCATGCGTCACATCTCAGTAAAGAGGCGGCTCGCGCCTTCCCCGTAAAGGGGAGGGAGGCGTGGAGGCGCGACTCATTTACTGAATGGGGTCGAGGCGCGGTCTTCAAGGCATCCACTCCCCACATCATGGGGCGGGGAGAGGTCGCTTCACCTGTCCCCTCGGTTCTGCACGTCTGCCACGCGGCTTTCATGCGCTCGGGGTGGCAAACAGTGGAGGCGGGAAACCGGGCCGTCGCTGGTTGGGGCAGCGGGTCGGTCCTGGTTCCCTGCGCCTCCCGTGTCTTGATTGGCCGAGCGGGGCAGCCGAGCCTCAACCCCGTTCCCTTATAAAGAGCGGGAAGGGGAGATGGCATCCCGCATTCCTCCATCTTCTACCTCCGTTTGCTTCTGCTCCTCCCTTTCATTCGTCATGGAGAAAGGGAATCTCGGTCCTTCGACGGTGGCGGCGAGGGTCGCCGCTCGACAATGCGTCCCTCCTCCTCCTGCGCCCGTGGTGGCAGAGCCGGCCGCGAGGGGAAGGAGGAGGGGGTGAGGCCGTGGGCGAGGCCGAGGCAGAGGCGCAGTGCTCGGGGAAGAAGAGGGCGGGGCGGTGCGCCAGCTTCACCCCCGCCCATGGTGCCTTTCCCGATGGAAAGCCATGTTGGAGACCAGCCCTGCGAGTTCTTCGTTAGGTTGCGCCGGCCTCCGCGTTGCCGTCTTCATCTTCCCGCCCTGTTTGCTCGGGAGATAGAGCGTGACCGGCCCCAATCCCTCAGATTGCACATGAGGGGTTGCGGGAACGAGGGCACGTGGGTCGACGTCGACTTCCCGGTCCTCGAGTCATGTACCTCCGTCGTGGGTGGAAGGCGATCGCTCGCATCCACAGCCTGACGGCGGGGCTCATCCTCTACTTCAAATTGATGGAGGAAGGCCTACTCTCCGTCAAGGTCCTCGGGGAGTTCGGGACTCGCCTGAAGTGCTACGTGGAGAGCTCGTCCGACGGAGATTCTGACGATGGAAGCTCTTCCTCGAGCGAAAGTGACGAGGAGGACAGCAGGGCGGATAGCGCGGACGAGTCCGACTAGGAGTCGGACGCCCCGCGCCTGGGCGGGTGCGGCAGCAGCAACATCTGCACATGGCCTCTCCTCCGGCAGGGGTTTGCCGGGGGTGGGGCCAGCTCCTTGAACTTCTCGGGGCCGTCTCTTTGGGCGGCTGGCGTCGGGAGGCTGCGGAAGAGGAAGAGGGCGGGCGACAAGGCTGTCAAATCGGAGTACGCGGGCACCGACGCCTTCATCGCGTACCGCCGGTCCTGCCGCCTCGTCTTCCAGCTCTTTTCCCAGCACCGTCATCACCGGCCTGCCCATGGGCGGCCGCCGAGGTGTTCTCCCGGTGTCTTCTGCTGCTCGTAGCTTGCCTAGGCACCCCTTTCGCCCTTTTCGCCTCCTTGACCTGCCTCCTGAGGAGAGGGACAAGAAAGGGATTACGGGCATCTTATCTCTTTTTAGTCTTGTAAGCCTTCGGGCCTTTGTTAACTTTAGAACTTGTAATCCCCTTGTTCATGTTTTTCATTTCGTATGAACTGTACCTGTACGGGATGTTTTTTAATGAAAAAGGGATGTTTGCCGGCTTTTCGTTCGCAGGTAAAACCCATGACAAGGAGTGAATCCTTGTTACTTTTATGATAAACGTTTTCTCGCCCGGCAACAGGCCTTGCCGTCCCCCCACTTCGCTCGACCTTTCTCACGCCCTTGGCGGAGGCAAGGATGAGGTGGGCTTAGGCTCCTCGTTTCATTTCCTTGCTGCCGCAACTGCAACCAAACTCGGTCCCAGGAAACGAGTCCTAGGGTCCGGAATGAGGGGAGCACGGTAGCTTAAGGATAAACGAGGTTTCACATACCTCGGTCCATAACGAAACACATGATAAGGGATAGAAAACTTATCTGAGTCTGCAGCCCCCGGCAACCTTGGCTTGCCGCGGGTGGATCTTTGCTCTTGTAGCCCCTGGCAATGCTGGCTTTCCGGGGCCCGGGCGCCGGTCCGTCCCCTTTCTTCCAAAGCAGCTCGGCAAGGATATTCATGTGTCCTGCGAACCAAAGAAGACAGAGAAGAACAGAGAGACGCGCACTCGTCCTCTAAGCTAGGGGTTAGCCGCCTCTAAGCACTATCAACCCTAACCAAGGACGAGACTCGACCTAGCATGCATGCTATAACTTAGGGCGCCAGCACTTCATTTATTCTCGCTCAGGGTCTGCGCCTGGCTTTGTACAAAGGGTCACATGCCTTGCGGCAAAGCTCGTACAAAAGGTGGCTTGCCGGGAGGGCCGGCAAGCCACGCCTTATGGGTAAAACTTGCGAAGATGCTCGATGTTCCAAGAGTTGCTCACTAGTACGGCATCCTCGGTCTCCAGGCGGACTGCGCCAGGCCTGGTGACTCGTATTACCCGATAAGGGCTTTCCCACTTCGGCGTCAACTTGTTGGAATTCTTGGCCGACTGAACGCGCCAAAGAACATGGTCGCCTTCCTCAAGGCTTCGAGCATGAACCTTGCGGCTATGGTAGCGGCGCAAGGCTTGCTGGTAGCGTGCTGCTCTCACAGCCGCCCGAAGATGATCTTCCTCAAGGAGCGTCGCGTCATCTTGGCGCAACGGCTCTTGCTCAAGCTCATCATAAGCGAGCACTCGAGGTGACCCGTATATGAGTTCCGTGGGGAGAACTACTTCTGCCCCGTATACTAGGGCAAAAGGTGTCTGGCCGGTGGCTCAATTTGGTGTCGTCCTGATCGACCAAAGAACCGCCGGCAGATCATCAATCCAACGCCTTCTGCTCTTGTGCAGCTTGTCAAAAATCTTTGTCCTCAGGCCTCGCAACACTTCAGCATTTGCCCTCTCCGCTTGGCCGTTGCTCCGTGGGTGTGCCACGGAAGCAAAACAGACCTTGCTGCCGAGGTCTTGAATGTATTGCATGAAGGTGTGGCTTGTGAACTGTGTGCCGTTGTCGGTGATGACTCTGTTTGGCACACCAAAACGGCAGACCAGTCCTTTGAAAAACTTGACAGCTGACTGAGCAGTCACCTTTTTCACTGCTTCCACCTCTGGCCACTTTGTGAACTTGTCGATTGCAACGTACAAGTACTCAAAGCCCCCGACAGCGTGGGGGAAAGGGCCCAGTATGTCGAGCCCCCAGACCGAGAATGTCCAGGAGAGAGGGATTGTTTGAAGGGCTTGAGCTGGTTGATGAAGCTTCTTTGAATGGAACTGGCACGCTTCACACTTGGTGACTAGTGCCGTCGCATCCTGGAGGGTGGTCGGCCAGAAGAAACCTTGCCGGAACGCCTTCCCGGCAACGGCCCTTGACCCTATGTGGGAGCCACATATGCCTCCATGTATCTCTGCCAACAGCTCCAGTCCTTCCTCCCGGGGGATGCACTTTAGTTTCACACCGTTCGGCCTTCTCCGGTACAGGACGTCATCGACAAACTGGTACAGGGCGGACCGATGGGCTACTTTCTCCGCTTCTTCCTGATCCTCAGGAAGCTCCCCTGTTTGGAGGAATTGGACGGTATGTTGTGCCCATGCCAGAGCCTGAGGCTCGACGGCAAGGACCAAAGGCATCTCTTCCGCCATGGGAGCGGCTGTCTCTACGGCCAAAGCCTGACGCCCCGCCGGAGTCAGTTGCTCTTGGGCAGGCTCAACGTCCGTGGAAGTACCCTTGCCGGCGGCCCGGGAGGCTCAGTAGGAAAGTACTTGCCGGGACCTGATTTTCTCCGCTTGCTTTGCCCTACAGATGGATTGACGGATGGTTGAGTTAACCGGAGCAAAAAGGTACATGGTTCCACAGGTAGCTTGAATGCGGCACACTTTGACAGGTAATCGGCGATGTCGTTCTCCGCTCGGGGAACGTGCTCCGCCTGGATACCGTCAAAGCGTTCCTCCAGCTTCCTCACTTCATCTACGTATGCTTCCATCAGTGGGCTCTGATAATCTTTGTTGACTTGCCTGACAACGAGCTGTGAGTCACCCCTGACGATGAGCTTCTTTACCCCGAGGTCTGCCGCGATCCTGAGACCGGCAAGCAATCCCTCATACTCAGAGGTGTTGTTGGTGGACATCTCCCTGGGGAAGTGCATCTGGATCACGTACTTGAGGTGCTCTCCGGTGGGCGTGACGAGCAGCACACCAGCACCGGCGCCTTGCATCAAAAAGGCTCCATCAAAGTACATGATCCAGTTGCAGTCTGCTTCCTCACCGGGGAGAGTAGTCTCCTTGATTTCTTCGTCAGGCGTCGAGGTCCACTCCGCGATGAACTCTGCCAAGACTCTGCTCTGAATTGTCGAGGTACTCTCAAACTTTAAGCCGAAGCTTGACAACTCCACGGCCCATTCCACAATCCTTCCGGTTGCGTCCGGGTTGTGCAGTATCCGCTGCAACGGGAGGCGGGTGACGACAATGATCTCGTGGGCCTGGAAGTAGTGACGCGGCTTCCTCGAGGCCATAAGGAGGCCGAAGAGCAATTTATGCACACCGGAATACCTTGACCTAGTGATGTCTACTACACAACCTTCTTCTTGTAGACGTTGTTGGGCCTGCAAGTGCACAGGTTTGTAGGACAGTAGCAAATTTCCCTCAATTGGATGACCTAAGGTTTATCAATCCGTGGGAGGCGTAGGATGAAGATGGCCTCTCTCAAACAACCCTACAACCAAATAACAAAGAGTCTCTTGTGTCCCCAACACACCCAATACAATGGTAAATTGTATAGGTGCACTAGTTCGGCGAAGAGATGGTGATACAAGTGCAATATGGATGGTAGATATAGGTTTTTGTAAACTGAAAATATAAAATCAGCAAGGTAACAAGTGGTAAAAGTGAGCACAAATGGTATTGCAATGATAGGAAACAAGGCCTACGGTTCATACTTTCACTAGTGTAAGTCCTCTCAACAATAATAACATAGTTGGATCATATAACTATCCCTCAACATGCAACAAAGAGTCACTCCAAAGTCACTAATAGCGGAGAACAAACAAAGAGATTATGGTAGGGTACGAAACCACCTCAAAGTTATTCTTTCCAATCAATCCGTTGGGCTATTCCTATAAGTGTCACAAACAGCCCTAGAGTTCGTATTAGAATAACACCTTAAGACACAAATCAACCAAAACCCTAATGTCACCTAGATACTCCAATGTCACCTCAAGTATCCATGGGTATGATTATATGATATGCATCACACAATCTCAATTCATCTACTCAAACCAACACATAGAACCTCAAAGAGTGCCCAAAGTTTCTACCAGAGAATCACGACAAAACGTGTGCCAACCCCTATGCATAGGTTCATGGGCGGAACCCGCAAGTTGGTCACCAAAACATACATGAAGTGGCACGTGATATCCCATTGTCACCACAGATACGCAGAGCAAGACATACATCAAGTGTTCTCAAATCTTTAAAGACTCAATCCGATAAAATAACTTCAAAGGGGAAACTCAATCCATTACAAGAGAGAAGAGGGGGAGAAGAAACATAAGATCCAAATATAATAGCAAAGCTCGCGATACATCAAGATCGTGCCAAATCAAGAACACGAGAGAGAGAGGTCAAACACATAGCTACTGGTACATACCCTCAGCCCCGAGGGTGAACTACTCCCTCCTTGTCATGGAGAGCGCCGGGATGATGAAGATGGCCACTGGTGAGGGTTCCCCCCTCCAGGAGGGTGCCGGAACAGGGTCCCGATTAGGTTTTTGGTGGCTACAGAGGCTTGCGGCGGCGGAACTCCCGATCTAATCTCTGTTCTGGAAGTTTTAGGGTACATGGATATATATGGGAGCCGGAAGTACGTCGGAGGAGCCACGGGGCCCCACGAGGCTGGGGCGCACGCCCTAGGGGTGTAGGCGCTCCCCCACCCTCATGGGCAGCCCTTGTCTCCCCTGACGTGCACTCCAAGTTCCCTGGGTTGCTTTCCTTCCAAAAACAACTTCTCCAGTTGATTTCGTTCCATTTCGACTCCGTCTGATATTCCTTTTCTTCGAAACACTGAAATAGGCATAAAACAGCAAATCTAGGCTGGGCCTCCGGTTAATAGGTTAGTCCCAAAAATAATATAAAAGTTGATAATAAAACCCAATATTGCCTAAAACAGTAGAAAATATAGCATGGAGCAATCAAAAATTATAGATACGTTGGAGACGTATCAAGTTCCCCAAGCTTAATTCCTGCTCGTCCTCAAGTAGGTAAATGATAAAAAAGATAACTTTTGATGTGGAATGCTAGTTGTCATAATTTCAATGTAATTCTTCTTAATTGTGGCATGAATATTCAGATTCGAAAGATTCAAGACAAAAGTTCATATTGACATAAAAATAATAATACTTCAAGCATACTAACAAAGCAATTATGTCTTCACAAAATAACATGGCCAAAGAAAGTTATCCCTACAAAATCATATAGTCTGGCTATGCTCTATCTTCACCACACAAAGTATTTAAATCATGCACAACCCCGATGACAAGCCAAGCAATTGTTTCATACTTTAACATTTTCAAAACTTTTTCAATCTTCACGCAATACATGAGCGTGAGCCATGGATATAGCACTGTATGTGGAATAGAATGGTGGTTGTGGAGAAGACAAAAAGGAGAAGATAGTCTCACATCAACTAGGCGTATCAACGGGCTATGGAGATGCCCATCAATAGATATCAATGTGAGTGAGTAGGGATTGCCATGCAACGGATGCACTAGAGCTATAAGTATATGAAAGCTCAACAAAAGAAACTAAGTGGGTGTGCATCCAACTCGCTTGCCCACGAAGACCTAGGGCATTTTGAGGAAGCCCATCATTGGAATATACAATCCAAGTTCTATAATGTAAAATTCCCACTAGTATATGAAAGTGACAACATATGAGACTCTCTATCATGAAGATCATGGTGCTACTTTGAAGCACAAGTGTGGTAAAAGGATAGTAGCATTGCCCCTTCTCTCTTTTTCTCTCATTTTTTTTGGCCTTCTCATTTTTTTGGCCTTTCCTTTTTTTGGGCCTTTTTTTATGGCCTTTCTTTCTCTTTTTTTATTCCTCACTTGGAACAATGCTCTAGAAAATGATGATCATCACACTTCTATTTATTTACAACTCAATGATTACAACTCGATACTAGAACAAAGTATGACTCTATATGAATGCCTCCGGCGGTGTACCGGGATATGCAATGAATCAAGAGTGACATGTATGAAAGAATTATGAACGGTGGCTTCGCCACAAATACTATGTCAACTACATGATCATGCTAAGCAATATGACAATGATGGAGCGTGTCATAATAAACGGAACGGTGGAAAGTTGCATGGCCATTTATCTCAGAATGGCTATGGAAATGCCATGATAGGTAGGTATGGTGGCTGTTTTGAGGAAGATATATGGTGGATGTATGATACCGGCGAAAAGTGCGCTGTATTAGAGAGGCTAGCAATGGTAGAAGGATGGGAAAAAGTGCGTATAATCCATGGACTCAACATTAGTCATAAAGAACTCATATACTTATTGCAAAAATTTAGAAGTTATCAAAGCAAAGTATTACGCTCATGCTCCTAGGGGGATAGATTGGTAGGAAAAGATCATCGCTCGTCCCCGACCGCCACTCATAAGGAAGACAATCAATAAACACCTCATGCTCCGACTTCGTTACATAACGGTTCACCATACGTGCATGCTACGGGAATCACAAACTTCAATGCAAGTATTCTTTAAATTCACAACTACTCAATGAGCATGACTCTAATACTATCACCTCCATATCTCAAAACAATTATCATGCTTCAATCTTTTATTAGTATTCAACACACTCATAAGAATTTTTCTTTTATTAGTCTTGTATGCCTAGCATATTAGAATTAAGCACATTACCATGCTATTTAAGACTCTCAAAATAATCTAAGTGAAGCATGAGAGTTCATCTATTTCTTCAAAATAAAACTACCACCATGCTCTAAAAGATATAAGTGAAGCACTAGAGCAATTGACAAACTACTCCGAAAGATATAAGTGAAGATCAATGAGTAGTCGAATTATTATGCAACTATGTGAAGACTCTCCCATTTAATAATTTCAGATCTTGGTAACTTATTCAAACAGCAATCAAAGCTAAAGAAAATAAAATGACGCTCCAAGCAAAACACATATCATGTTGGTGAATAAAAATATAGCTCCAAGTAAAGTTACCGATGAACGAAGACAAAAGAGGGGATGCCTTCCGGGGCATCCCCAAGCTTAGATGCTTGGTTATCCTTCAATATTACCTTGGGGTGCCTTGGGGATCCCCAAGCTTAGGCTCTTGCCACTCCTTATTCCATAGTCCATCGAATCTTTACCCAAAACTTGAAAACTTCACAACACAAAACTTAACAGAAAACTCGTAAGCTCCGTTAGCAAAACAAAACAAAACACCACTTCAAGGTACTGTAATAAACTCATTCTTTATTTATATTGGTGTTAAACCTAATGTATTCCAACTTCTCTATGGTTTATAAATTATTTTATTAGCCATAGATTCATCAAAATAAGAAAACAACACAATGAAAACAGAATCTGTCAAAAACAGAACAGTCTGTAGTAATCTGTAACTAACGCAAACTTCTGGAACTCCAAAAAATCTAAAATAATATGGTGTACCTGAGTAATTTGTCTAGTAATCATCTGCAAAAATAATCAACTAAATATCACTCTCCAGTAAAAATTTCTAGCTAATCTTGTGAGCGCTAAAGTTTCTGTTTTTTTTACAGCATGATCATAAAGACTTCACCTAAGTCTTCCCAAAGGTTCTACTTGGAACAAACACTAATTAAAACATAAATCTACATCTAAACAGAAGCTAGATGGATTATTTATTCCTAAACAGAACCCAAAAGCAAGAAACTAAAATAAAATTGGGTTTCCTCCCAACAAGCGCTATCGTTTAACGCCCCTAGCTAGGCATGCTGATTTCAATGATGCTCACATGAAAGATAGGAATTGAAACATAAAGAGAGCATCATGAAGAATATGACTAGCACATTTAAGTCTAAACCACTTCCTATGCATAGGGATTTTGTGAGCAAACAATTTATGGGAACAATAATCAACTTGCATAGGAAGGCAAAACAAGCATAACTTTAAAACTTTAAGCACATAGAGAGGAAACTTGATATTATTGCAATTCCTACAAGCATATATTCCTCCCTCATAATAATTTTCAGTAGCATCATGAATGTATTCAACTATATGACCAGCACCTAAAGCATTCTTTTCATGATCTACTTGCATAGAAAAATTACTACTCTCCACATAAGCAAAATTTTTCTCATGAATAGTAGTGGGAGCAAACTCAACAAAATAACTATCATGTGATTGAAAATTAAGATCAAGATGACAAGTTTCATGGTTATCATTATTCTTTATAGCATATGTGTCATCACAATAATCATCATAGATAGGAGGCATGCTTTCATCATAGTAAATTTGCTCATCAAAGCTTGGGGGACAAAAAATATCATCTTCATCAAACATAGCTTCCCCAAGCTTGTGGCTTTGCATATCGTTAGCATCATGGATATTCAAGGAATTCATACTAACAACATTGCAATCATGATCATCATTCACATATTTAGTGCCAAACATTTTAATGCATTCTTCTTCTAACACATTGGCACAATTTTCCTTTCCATCATACTCACGAAAGATATTAAAAAGGTGAAGCGTGTGATACAAACTTAATTCCATTTTTTGTAGTTTTATTTTATAAACTAACTAGTGCTAAAACAAGAAACAAAAAGTTTCAATTGCAAGATCTAAAGATATACCTTCACTTACCTAGCCTCCTCGGCAACGGCGCCAGAAAAGAGCTTGATGTCTACTACACAACCTTCTTCTTGTAGACGTTGTTGGGCCTGCCAGTGCACAGGTTTGTAGGAAAGTAGCAAATTTCCCTCAAGTGTATGACCTAAGGTTTATCAATCCGTGGGAGGCGTAGGATGAAGATGGTCTCTCTCAAACAACCCTGCAACCAAATAACAAAGAGTCTCTTGTGTCCCCAACACACCCAATACAATGGTAAATTGTATAGGTGCACTAGTTCGGCGAAGAGATGGTGATACAAGTGCAATATGGATGGTAGATATAGGTTTTTGTAAACTGAAAATATAAAAACAGCAACGTAACAAGTGGTAAAAGTGAGCACAAATGGTATTGCAATGATAGGAAGCAAGGCCTAGGGTTCATACTTTCACTAGTGTAAGTCCTCTCAACAATAATAACATAGTTGGATCCTATAACTATCTCTCAACATGCAACAAAGAGTCACTCCAAAGTCACTAATAGCGGAGAACAAACGAAGAGATTATGGTAGGGTACGAAACCACCTCAAAGTTATTCTTTCCAATCAATCTGTTGGGCTATTTCTATAAGTGTCACAAACAGCCCTAGAGTTCGTACTAGAATAACACCTTAAGACACAAATCAACCAAACCCCTAATGTCACCTAGATACTCCAATGTCACCTCAAGTATCTGTGGGTATGATTATACGATATGCATCACACAATCTCAATTCATCAACTCAAACCAACACATAGAACCTCAAAGAATACCCAAAGTTTCTGCCGGAGAATCACGACGAAAACGTGTGCCAACCCCTATGCATAGGTTCATGGGCGGAACCCGCAAGTTGGTCACCAAAACATACATGAAGTGGCACGTGATATCCCATTGTCACCACAGATACGCAGGGCAAGACATACATCAAGTGTTCTCAAATCTTTAAAGACTCAATCCGATAAAATAACTTCAAAGGGGAAACTCAATCCATTACAAGAGAGAAGAGGGGGAGAAGAAACATAAGATCCAAATATAATAGCAAAGCTCGTGATACATCAAGATCGTGCCAAATCAAGAACACGAGAGAGAGGTCAAACACATAGCTACTGGTACATACCCTCAGCCCCGAGGGTGAACTACTCCCTCCTCGTCATGGAGAGCGTCGGGATGATGAAGATGGCCACCGGTGAGGGTTCCCCCCTCCGGCAGGGTGCCGAAATAGGGTCTCGGTTAGGTTTTTGGTGGCTACAGAGGCTTGCGGCGGCGGAACTCCCGATCTAATCTCTGTTCTGGAAGTTTTAGGGTACGTGGATATATATGTGAGCCGGAAGTACATCGGAGGAGCCACGAGGGCCCCACGAGGCAGGGGGCGCGCCCTGGGGGGTGGGCGCGCCCCCACCCTCCTGGGCAGCCCGTGTCTCACCTGACATGCACTCCAAGTTCCCTGGGTTGCTTTCCTTCCAAAACTTCTCCAGTTGATTTCGTTCCGTTTCGACTCCGTCTGATATTCCTTTTCTTTGAAACACTGAAATAGGCATAAAACAGCAAATCTGGGCTGGGCCTCCGGTTAATAGGTTAGTCCCAAAAATAATATAAAAGTGGATAATAAAGCCTAATATTGCATAAAACAGTAGAAAATATAGCATGGAGCAATCAAAAATTAAAGATATGTTGGAGACGTATCACCTAGCCCCCTGCAAGAGGGAGCTGACAAAGTAAACCGGGTGCTGCATCATCTCCTTCTTGGGCACCACTTCACTTGACCGCGCGGGCATCGCCTTGGTGGCATCAGACTCTGCCGGGGCCGCGCCTTGTCAGCGCCGGGCCCTGCCGGGGGGATCTTTGGCTTGCTATCCACTGGTCCTGCCGCCATTGCTGCCTCCTCGTCGACCTCCCTCTGCGCCACTAGTGCGGCGCTGACTACTTGATTCGTCGCCGCCAGATACAGCAGCAACGGCTCTTGTGGTTTAGGCGCAACTAGTATTGGCATGGAGGAAAGGTATTTCTTCAGGTCCTGCAGTGCGGCCTCGGCTTCTGGGGTCCACTCCATTGGGCCCGCCTTTTTCAAGATCTTCAAAAAGGGAAGGGCGCGCTCGGCGGACTTGGAGATGAACCGGCTCATGGCGGCAACGCAGCCGGTGAGCCGACGCACATCCTTGATCCGCTTGGGCGCCTCGATCTGCTCAATAGCCTTGATCTTGTTTGGGTTTGCCTCGATCCCGCGTTGTGACACGAAGAACCCGAGAAGCTTGCAAGACGGGACGCCGAAGACGCACTTCTCAGGGTTCAACTTGAGGTTGATCTTGCGCAGGTTGGCAAATGTCTCTTCTAGATCTTGCACAAGAGTCGGCCCGTCCTTAGTTTTGACCACTATGTCATCCATGTAGGCTTCCATATTTCGATGGAGCTGAGGTTCAAAACCAATTTGGACCACTCTTGCAAACATTGAGCCAACACTCTTCAGCCCGAAAGGCATCCGTAAAAAGCAATACATACCACATGGGGTGATGAATGTTGTCTTCTCTTCATCTTCTCTTGTCATGAAGATTTGGTGGTAGCCTGAGTAGGCATCGAGGAATGATAACAGATCACACCCGGCCATGGAGTCAACAATCTGGTCGATGCGCGACAATGGGAAGGGGTCATTAGGACAAGCCTTATTGATATCTGTGTAATCAATACACAACCTCCACTTCCCATTCGCCTTGCGCGCCACTACCGGATTGGCCAACCACGTTGGATGGAGCACCCCTCTCACCAAACCTGCCGCTTCTAGCTTCATGATCTCCTCTGTGATGAACTCCTGCCTCTCCAGAGCCTGCTTTCTGACCTTCTGCTTGACGGGCCGCGCGTGGGGGCAGACATCTAGGTGGTGCTCAATCACCTCCTTGGGAACACCGGGGATGTTGGAGGCTTGCCATACAAACACATCGACATTTGCCCGCAGGAAGGTGACGAGCTTGCCTTCCTATTTGCTGTTGAGAGCGGAGCCTATGATGAAGGCCCCTCCCGTGCCGTCCTCTGCGACGGGCACCTTCTTGGTCTGCGGCGGCTCGGCTCTGGATATCTTGCTCTTGTCGGCAGATCTCTCTGGCACGTCCTCAACGGTAGCACAACACCCCGAAGAGGTGCGCTTTCCGGAGTGGGTGCAAGAGGTGTTGCCGAGCTCCTTCTTCCCTCCTGGGCCTTCGGCGGCAGGAGCAGGTGCCTTGATGGCAGCTGCTGCAACTGCTTCCCGATAGAGTTGTTCGGCGCAGATCAACGCGTCCTTCTGGTTGGAGGGGACGGAGATGATGGTCAACGGCCCGGGCATATTTAGCATGTTGTAGGCGTAGTGTGATGCCGCCATGAACTTGGCTAGTGCCGGGCGGCCGAGGATCCCGTTGTAGGGCAAGGGGATCTCGGCCACGTCGAAGACGATCCTCTCCGTCCGATAGTTCAACTCCCCTCCAAATGTCACGGGCAGCGTGACTTTTCCCTTTGGCTAACTTCTCCCAGGATTGACCCCCTGAAACGTGCCCGTTTCCTCGAGGTCTCCATCAGGGATTTGCAACCTTTTGACCACGGCAGGCGAGATCAGGTTCAGGCCGGCCCCGCCGTCAACCAACATCTTGTTCACCCTGAGGTTGCGTATTGTTGGCGAAACCAACAACGACAAACACCCGACCGTGGTAGTGCGATCAGGGTGGTCCTCGGCGTCAAAGATGAGGGGTGTGCTGGACCACTTTAGAGGCTTCTGAGCGCCGAACGACGGCTCCGTCGCTGTAACCTCTCGCGCCCACTGCTTGAGATGGCGGTGAGAGGCATGCAGCGAGGCGCCGCCATCGACGCACATGGCCTCCGTAGCCTTTTGGAACCCTTGCTCACCGGACTCGTCGTCCTCATCGTGATCGTCGTCTTCTTGTTTCTTGTCGCGGCCCCGGGCGGGCCTCTCTTGCTGGTTGTCCTTGCCGGGGCGGCCTCCTTGGCCGCCACACTTCTTGCCGGATCCCTCCGCACCATCCTGGTCCTTCTCCTTGTCCCGCCTTTCGTACTCAGCCTTTTGCTTCTCAGCAAGCAGCTCGACTTGTTGGCAGCTCTGGAGAGCGTGGCCCTTGGTGCGGTGGATCTTGCAGTATTGCTTGCCGGAGCTTCCTGGCTTGTCGGTAGCCGCAAAGGCCCGGCAGGCGGCGCACCCGGCAATCTCCTTGCCGGGGGTGTCTGCCTTGACCTTCTTGCCAGCACCGGTATCATTAGATCCCTCAACGGCAAGCACGGCCTTGCCTTTGCGTTTCTTGTTGCGATGCCGGCCCTTCTTCATCGGGGCGGCGGCGTCCTCATCGGTAGAGTCGGTTTCCGCGTCGGCGTCTTCACCAGGGTACTTCCTTCCCTCTTTAGCCCGGGCGCACCTGTCGTCCAGAACGTAGAGCTCGGCCACATCCTTAACCTTGGTTATCGCCAGCTCCTCGCGCATCTTGCGATTGTGCACATACTGATGGAACGCGCTAATCACAGCGGCGGGATGAACGTCGGGGATGTTGTACTGCACCCGGCTGAATCTCTGGATGTACTTGCGCAGGGTCTCCCCTTCCTTCTGGGGAATGATATGGAGATCACTGGCCTGGCCATGAGCTTGGTGGCCTCCTGTGAAGGCGCCAACGAACTCGTTGGACAGATCCGACCAGAAAGAGATGGAGTCCGCCGGCAAGTGCATCAACCAAGACATTACATTGGGCTTGAGCGCCAGTGGGAAGTAGTTGGCGAGCACCTTGTCGTCGCGAGCCCCAGCAGCCTGCATCACGATGGTGTAGATGCTGAGGAACTCGGAGGGATGGGTCTTGCCGGTGTACTTCTCGCCGACGTCGGGATTGAACATGCGGTGGGACGGCCACTGGAACTGCCTTAGCTCATGGATAAAAGCCGGGCAGCCCACCTCATAAGGTAGGCCGCCGGGGCCCCCCGGTGCCGGGTGGTCTGCAGCGGGTCCCGCCCGCTTGTCCGACTGGCGGCGCGTTTCGCGTCGCCGCTCGACGGTGGTTCGAGCGTCTTCGTACGCTCGCTCCTGAAGGACCTGGCGCTGGTCGTGGAGGGTCCGCGGATCGGATGACGCTATGGAGATGTTATCGCCATCGTCGTCGTGACGGGCCGACGCCCGCGGCGGCTGGCGAGGAGGAGGAGAGTGCACCATGGACACAGCTTTCCCGGTCCTCCCAGTGCCAGCATGTAGTGGTTCGGGTGGAGCGCCAACCCGAGGGCCCCGCCGATCGCGGATCATCTTTGTTCGCGACGGCGACGATGCTCCGGATCGTGGCCCTCCACTCATCGAACTTCTCCGCAGCCGGAGGGAAGTCGAGGAGTAGCTGTGCACGCGCCAAGGCTTCCCCTGGCGTGGGTGGCGGTGACAACTGAGTGGATCGCGGCGCGCTTCAACTTCTAACTATGTTAGAAGGAGCTTCGTCACGACCCAGCGGCTGCGTGCCATTTTCACCAGCGCTTCGGCGAGCGTGTTGAACTCCTTCGTCTTGCTGACGACACACAGGGCTCTTCCCACGGCGATGCCCAGGGTCACCAACGTGGTGACGCTATTCGGCGCGCACACCATGGGAAGAACGCGCGGTGGTCGCCGGTGTATGCGTCCTGGAGGTCGCCGCGCCACCCGGAGTCGGCGCAACGACACCCCCGGAGGGCCCCGCGTCGCCGGCAGGGGCCGAGGTCCGTCTTTGGGTCCGGCATCATGGGGCCGATCGTCTGATGCACGAACGACGTCGCTCGCCAGGCTCCGACTGCTTGGGTGGTGCTGGTGCTCGCGGGCCGCGGCCCGAGTCCTGTCCGCGACCGGACCACTGCTCGTTCGCACCGGCACGGGCCGCTCGGCCCCCAACGAGCCGATCGCCGTGGTCTTCTTCTTCTTAGGGGCCATAGTGACGAAGAACCGCTAGGCTAACCGCCAGACCGGATTCTCACAAACGCGCCCCCTACCTGGTGCGCCAAAGATGTCGGTGGGAAACGACACCTATGGGATCACAAGAATCCCTACTATGGTTGCGAGGCACAGGGTTCAGAGAAGAGCGGGTCTAACAGAGAGCACGCGGTTCGTTTATCCAGGTTCGGGCCGCGAGGATGCGTAAAACCCTACTCCTGCTTTGGTGGATGTATTCTGAGTTCTTGAGCTAGCTATGGGGTGTAACGAGCTCCAAAAAGACGAATCCTCCTCCTGGTCGCCTCGGGCCTCCTTTTACAGGGAAAAGGGGCTGCCACAGTGGAACACAGGAGGTGGAAAGGTCTACAGTGGCACGAGGTTATCCCTCGTATTACAGGACAAGGTGCATTTAATGCATCGCTTATGTGTCCTCGTGCTTTATCGGGGACGGGGGCGACACCCGTCCCGTCCGTCGCCGCTCCTCCAAGCTTCAACACGCGCCTTGGCCAGCGATGCATGCGGTGCCATGCAGGCAGGCAGGTAGCTGAGGTGGCGTGGTGGTGGAGCCTCCACGAAGGGCTGCATGTTGCCACGCAGGTGCCTGCCCAGCTGGTTGGGTCGGCAGCTGCATGCGAACGGCGGCGGAGACTTGGCTGGTGCGGGCCTGACGGTGGCCCTGCTAGTGCGCTTGGCGAGGGTCTTGCCGGGTGGCCCGGCAAGGGTCTTGCCGTGGCGCGCAGGCATCCCCAAGGATCTTGCCGGGGGTCTTGTGGGTTTCTTCGGGGAGGATGGCTGCCTTCCTATCCTCATTTGATCTTGACTATCCTTTGTCTTCACAAAGATCTGCATGCCACCACAGAGGTGCCTCCCGAGCCCTGTCCCAATGCACTTGTTGATTGTTGACGGGCTCGAGGGTGGCTCGCTCGGCTGGCATGGGCGAGCTGCCCCGGCAAGGGTCCTTGCCGGGGAAACCTGCTTCGCCCATCTGATCTTTGTGGCCTTGGTCCTTGTCGTTGCTTTGCTTCGTCTTGGGCTTCGGTCTTACCTTGGCTCACCTCCCTTGCTCTGCTTGGTGTGGTTGCGGCCGCGGCTCTGACTGCCCGTGCACAGGTAAAGGGGTACAAAAATGTGCCCCTAGTTTTGTACACCGACACATTTTGGCCACAAGCATAGCAAGAATCATCAAAAAGGGATATTTCAAGAGGATCAACGGGATCATAATAGTCATCATAACAATCATCCTTCGGTAAGCACAAAGGGAAATTAAACAATGTATGAGTTGAAGAGTCACTATCATTAGAAGGTGGGCACGGGTAGCTAATCCGCTCTTCCTCCTTTTGTTCTTCGCTCTCCTCATCATCTTCTTATCCAATGAGCTCACAGTTTCATCAACTTCTTCTTCCATATATTCCTGCAAAATATTAGTCTCTTCTTGGACAACGGAGACTTTCTCAATAAGCGCATCAATATAGGAATTATATTCATAATTATCATAGCAATATTTCAATATAGCAAAAAATTTAGGCCTATAAACATCATCATCAAAAGCTTCATACTTTTCAAACAAAGATTCAATTTCATAAGCACCCTTAAAAGTGACAAATTCTTCTATTTATTCCACATCATAGTAATCATATATACCATTAGCATAAGAAGCTAAGGTTTCATTATCATTAAATTTGCATGAAAAGGGAAGGTGTGGAGCCTTCATCCTAGAGCAACAAGTATAATCATATCTCAAGCATACTTGCCGAGCATACCATTTCAACATATAAATTTGATCCCATAATAGTTTCCCTTTTTGAGTCAAGCGATAATCCCTAAAGTATTCACGTTGGTCCAACGTGTCTCGCATTACATAATTGAATGAGGTTTTCTCAGGATTATCAAAGTGGTACATAATATTTTTCACATAATGATCATCGAGGGTTTCAGGAGGTTCCCCATCTCCATGAGTAGCAAGTACACCTAATGTTTTTGGTATTTCGTGTTCCATATCCATATCTAAAGATAAAGAACAACTAAGAACAACAAATAAAAATAACTTAGTGATAAAGCAAACAAGCACACACGAGAATATTCACCCCACGCTATGGCTCCCCGGCAACGGCGCCAGAAAAAGGTCTTGATAACCCACAAGTATAGGGGATCAATTGTAGCCTCTTTCGATAAGTAAGAGTGTCGAACCAAACGAGGAGCTAAAGGTAGAACAAATATTCCCTCAAGTTCTATCGACCACCGATACAACTCTACGCACGCTTAACGTTCGCTTTACCTAGAACAAGTATGAAAATAGAAGTACTTTGTAGGTGTTTTTGGATAGGTTTGCAAGAATATAAAGAGAGCGTAAATAAAAAGTAGGGGTTGTTTAGATGAAGACACAACTAAATTAGTTTTAGTAGAGAGCTTTTTGTCACGAGAAAATTATTTTTCCCTAGGCAATCGATAACTAGACCGGTAATCATTATTGCAACTTTATTTGAGGGAGAGGCATAAGCTAACATACTTTCTCTACTTGGATCATATGCACTTATGATTGGAACTCTAGCAAGCATCCGCAACTACTAAAGATCATTAAGGTAAAACCCAACCATAGCATTAAAGCATCAAGTCCCCTTTATTCCATACGCAAACAACCTACTTACTCGGGTCTGTGCTTCTGTTCACTCACGCCACCCACCATAAGAAAATGATGAACGTATTGCAACACCCTACAGAGGGGATCCCTCATGCTTGCGCGACACGGAGAGCAACATAGGACATCACCAATAATAAAACATGCAACTCAAACCAATCACGATCATCAATTAACCCATAGGACAAAACGGATCGACTCAAACATCATAGGATAGCCATACATCATTGGGAAATAATATATAGCGTTTAGCACTATGTTTAAGTAGATATTACAGCAGGTAAGAGAGAGGTTACACCGCTGCATAGAGGGGGGAAGAGTTGGTGATGATGGCGGTGAAGTTGTTGGTGTAGATTGCGGTGATGATGATGGCCCCGACGGCACTCCGGCGCCACCGGAAGCGAGGGGGAGAGAGCCCCCCTCCTTCTTCTTCTTCCTTGATCTTCTCCCTAGATGGGAGAAGGGTTTCCCCTCTGGTCCATGGTCTCCATGGTGTGGGAGGGGCGAGAGCCCCTCCAAGATTGGATCTGTCTCTCTGTCTCTCTCTATTTCTGTGCTCTGGTGTGCTGCCCTTTCACCGTTTCATATATATATGAAGATCCGTAACTCCGATTGGACTGAAACCTTCGCCGTGATTTTTTTTCCCGAAAATTAGCTTTCTTGCGGCCGAAGAAGGGCATCAACCGCCTTACGGGTGGACCACGAGGGTCAGGGGCGCACCTAGGGGGGTGGGGCGCGCCCCCTGCCTCGTGCCCTCCTTGGACACCGTTTCACGTTGGTTCTTCTTCCGAAATTCTCCAAATATTCCAAAAATATTCTTGGTCCGTTTTTATCCCGTTTGTATTCCGTTTGATATGGGGTTTCTGCGAAACATAAAACATGCAACAGACAGGAACTGGCACTGGGCACTGGATCAATATGTTAGTCCTAAAAATAATATAAAAAGTTGCCAAAAGTATATGAAAGTTGTAGAATATTGGCAAGGAACAATCAAAAATTATAGATACGACGGAGACGTATCAAGCGCCGAGGCTGAGTATCGTCCTGTGGCCAATGCCGTCCCCGAGTGCTCGTGGATCAGACAGCTTCTCCAGGAGCTGCGCCTTGACGTCTCGGCGGCCACCATTGTCTACTGTGACAATGTCTCAGCGGTCTACCTCTCCGCCAACCCCGTTCATCATCGTCGCACGAAGCACATCGAGCTCGACATTCACTTCATGCGTGAGCAGGTGGCTCTTGGCCGCGTCTGCATTCTTCATGTTCCCACAACTCAGAAGTTTGCCGATGTTATGACCAAGGGGTTACCGACACCTACATTTGAGGAGTTCCGGTCCAGTCTATGCGTCACTGGTGATGTATCGACTGCGGGGGGGGTGTTGAACATATTATGTAGGCTCGTACGCATGTACATGGTTAGGATAATCTCCTACCGGCCTCGCCTCTAGTTTCCTTGTATACATGAGGTTGAGGGCTCACCTTGTACTTATATATATGTGTGTTGTGCACCCGATCAATATCGAGAGTTGCATTGTCTTCCAACAATCTCCAGCCGTTGGCCCCCCTAGGGGGCTTGGAAAATCGCCGCCTGTGGGCGAACCAACGCTAAAAATTAGCTTGGGGACGATCGGGTTCCCCGCTCTTTTTAAAATATTTTCGAAAAAATATCGGCTAAAATTTGGCAAACATTACAAAGATTCGGCAAATAGGACATAAATTTTGGCGTTCTACTTTTTTTACATAGAAAACTTAAAATTTACTAAATAAAAAACTCGCTGAGCGCGGCGTAGTTGCCTCCATCATCCTTCTCCTTCTTCACGCTGCTGGACCCCTTCCCGGGGTCGCCCTGGCAGACAGGTTTGGCCGGTGGCGACGTGTCGCCGTCGTTGTCTTCAAGCATGACGACGCCCCCTTCATCGCGCCCACGGCGGCGCTGTCACACCCTGATTTTCATGCCACAACACTCAAGCTAATAAGTCATGATAAAGTGTGGTTTGACAAAAACTTTTGAGTGTTTTGTCTTTGCTTTGATTGAATGTTTGGCTATTGTTTGCAAGTGCTCTAAAAATCAAATAAATCCTCCAACTCTTATACTCCTTCTCCATGATCCAAAACCTTTTCCCAATGATCATGCCATGTGTATAGTGCAATATAGTATTTTCTTACAAAAATAATTTGGCCAAATAGTATTTTCAAAAATTAGTTTTTCCAAAAAACCCTTGATTGAGGTTTGCACTGCAAGTACTTAATTAAGGGCAGTAAAAATCTTTACAAAAATATTTTTGACTCCTATTAGATATAGGTTACCCAGAAACCACAAAAATATAATTTTGAAAGTTATTTTCCTATTTTATTTAAAGGATGTTTCTTAAGGCCAGAAATGGTCTTAAATAGGTTAAAATTATTTTAAAGCTTTAAAAATATTTGAGAAAAATTAGGGAGACTCAATGGACATATATTCTCCATATATATGAGTTTGAACATATGGTCATGATCAAAATATTGGACAAAACCTCCCAAAACCATTTCAGCTCATTTCAAATATTTGAAATATTTCTATAAGAAATATTTTCAAATAAATCCAGGAAAATTCTAGCATGTCACATATGACATTTTTGATGATCTTGCCGAATACCATGTCATGGAGAATAGTATAACGCCATGAAACCCTCCCAAAACCACTTCTGTCCTTTTTCAAGTTTGAACATTTTTGCACTGTCAAACATGTCCAAATGCTCTCAAACTTGGTGCACATGCTCAAATGGTGTAATAATGCATCTAGACCAAATGGCACAAGTTGGAGAGAATGTTATATTGATCAAAGTGCCCCAAAACCCTCTCTGACCAGAATCAAATTTGAACAACTTTGTACTGCCAACTTTTTCTCCTTGACCCCAACTTTTGTGAGCATGTTCACATGACCAAATGAGGCCACCACACCAAGTGGTGCATCAAGGAGAATTGATTTGCATGACTAAATCTTGGTAAAACCATTTCTGTTAATTTCTAGGGTTTACAAAAGTTGCATTGGCAACTTTGACCAAATGAGCTCAAATTTGGTGGAACACCCTAATTATATGTTAAATTTCACCCTGTGGAGTATCATTCCAAATGGAGTTCATTTGCTTACCCAAACAAGCATCGAACACCTTCTGCCACTTTACCAAAATTCCATTTTTGACCCCTTCCACTAATCTCCATGGCCTCAACTTTTTACCACAGCCCCTACTAGTCCCCTTGCACCTCCAGTAGCAATGGCAAATCCATAGCTCAATTATTGGAGGGGTAAAACCCCACTTTCTCTCTCTGGACAACCCATTTCCCTCTCTCCCTCAACCTCTCTCCTCTCCTCCTGGTTGTCCAGGGCATCCAAGGCCATCTCCCCTTTCTTTACTACCCGCTAGGACTACTGGACACAAGTGGCCGCGCCCACTTCCCCCTTTTTATGCCATGGCATGCCAAAGGCGTGCTCCAGAGCGCACTACAGTGCTCCCACGCACTGTAGCTGCTCTCTGCCCAAGCCACCCGACCACCTCGAGCCTCCCCCTCGCGCCAGTCGAGGTGCCTCGACGTCCGCAACACGCCACCACCCTGTCCCCCTCCTCTCTCTTCCTCCTCCTGCCTCCTCTCGCACGCGCACCGGCCGCCCGAGCGCTCCAATGGGCAGCCTCACACGCGCGATGCCCTGGCACTTCCCCGCTCCTTCTCTCCCTTCCCCTGGTCGTAGACCTCCTCCATGAACGCCCTAGACATGGCGCATCACCATCCCGAGGCCCGTAGCGACGAGCACGACCTCGCCGGCGCACGGACCCACTGTGCACCTCGCCCCCCTCCTATTTAAGGCTACCCCGAGCCCTCTCTGGCCTCCGTTCGCCCTCTCTCCCTCCCCTGGACCCCCCGGACTACGCCATTCTTCCTCCCGTGCCCTCCTTCCACCTCCAAGGCCGAAGCCGAGCCGCCGTCCATCGCCAAAATTCGCACTATCCCGACTCCCTCCTCTCCCTATAACCACATCTCAGGACTCCCCAGAACCAGAGGAGCTCGACCACACCCTTATTTCTCCTCCGGCGAGCCGCTAGGCCATGGCCACTCTCGCCCGGCGCCACCGTCCACCGCGGGCGAAACCCTGCTCCCATCCGGTGACGCAGGCACCCGTGGTGGGGTCTCCCTGGTTCGTCTCTCTCCGCTGAGCACGCCGGTGGGCGGATCATCGCCGGAGAGGCCCTGTAGCACCGGCGGCCGGTGTCGAACGCCTCCTCTGTCTCCCTTCGCGCCCACGCGGGAGGTTGAGGACAAACCTGCAGGCGGGCTCCGCTCGTCAGTGGCCCAGCCACGGGGCGACGCTGGCAAGTGGAGGCGCATTCGGGTTCTCCCGCGTCCCCGCAGTGAAGGCGTACTCTGGCTAGGCGCCTTCGACGTCGCCCTACCACCCGCGCAGCTGAGCAGCTGGGCCGGCCCAACTGCTAACTCTCGCCCAGCGTGCCTGATAAGGTTAAAACCTTTTCCCTTTTTCTTTTTCCAGTCAACTTCAAAAATCCATAAACAATTCAATTTAACTCCAAATTTGATGATTCAAATTTCTAGTAGTTTTTAAATTCATTTCCTATCACATGGTGCTATTTGCACATTTTTACAGAAATATTTCTTTCACAAATAATTATAGAATCCCATTTTTCCATTTCTGTCTTAAACTTTAGAAAATCACAGAGAGCCCATTTTTTATCCAAATTCCATGATTCAAATTTCTAGGTGTTCCTAAGTTCATAACTTAGTTTATGAACATTTTTATTAATACTTTCTGTACCACATAAATTATTGAGCCATTTCTTCATATTTACCAACTTTGCAAATCCATAGGAAATTCATTTGAACTCCAAATCCAGTGAAACCAATTCCTAGATGCTTCTAAAATCATCCTTTGTTAAATGGGTGCCTTTGCTCATTTTTTCAAAAATATGTTTCTGTACACTTCTTGCAATCCCATAAAATCCTTGAATCCATCATATCGAAATGTTTAGAAATATCCATTGATCCACTTCCAATGAAACCACTTTGGTCATTCCTCATATGACCAGGGGTATCCAATAAAAATCAACTTCATATTTTTAGAGCACTTTTATTTTCTGCCTTGTTGTGTTGCTTATATGATTGTTTCGACGTTAGTTGACGAAGTAGACGGAGTACTTGGAGAAGGACCAGAAGATCTCAAGACTCTCATAAACCAGGCAAGCAGCCCTTTGACCATGTCTATGAAACCTTTTTATGCATGTCATATAGCACTTTATTAGCGTTGCTTCGGAATCATGATGTGATGGTAACCACTTTGATGGGTTGCCTCTGTTACTTCCTCGTTGATACTTGCATTGTGCATGACCCTACCTCCTTATGAGGGTTATGCCGGTGGGAGTAGATAGGATGCTAAAGTAGTTGCTACGCAAAAAGGGACGGGAATATGCATGGTGATGGAGACAAAGTATTTTCAAAGGACTTTTCGAAAACCCCGTCGGGTGCCACTTATGCCCGAGGGAGAGGATGAGTTGGGTAACCACTTGATGACGAAGTGGTGTACCGAGGCAAGTGTGTGTGTTGTTTCCAAAACGGATTGGTTTAAGTTGCGACCGTTATTCCAACCTTACATGCGCAACCACTCTACCCTTATATGGGAAAGGGCATTATTGATTACCTAGGCCGATACTAGCTTGGAGCCCGCATTACTAGTGACGGGGGAGAGTTGGTGCTCTCTCTCAGGACGGGGTCGTGCCAGGTAGGGCGACCATGACTATCTTTACAGGGCACCGGATACACCGTTGTGTCCCCTCTCGAATTTTACGATCTCGAGTAAATCTCGTATGATGTACATCGTGAGGATACGGAACAACGAGTGGACTCTTTGTTAGTGTCGTCTAGGGAAAGATAGTTATCGGGTGCTTACCCCGGGTACTTGAGATACCGCGGGTCGTGGATGACACGGAAGTTCCCCGGATCTTGTGGGTAAAGTGTGCAACCTCTGCAGAGTGTAAAACTATTCGAATAGCCATGTCCACGGTCAAGGACAGTTGGGTAACCGCTCTTGGGCTACGTCCACTTGTTTACAAACCAGTGTGTGTGGGAAGAGCTACTTGGGTCAAGTCAAAGGACTTGACATGAATGAGTTGGGTTGGAGCCCACTCTATTTATGTTGATATCTATAACCTGTCCTCATGGTTACTTGAATTCTCCTGATGCATGTCTTACAAGTTGTTGAACATGTCATTGCACTCAAAACTATCTTTCCGCAAAAATTTACCTATATCATGCATTGTTGTACCTTGAACCAAAACATGGGTTGCTTGTGAGTACATTCAAAGTACTCATTGGCTTGCCACTGGTTATTTTATTGGCCAGGCATAAAAGAACAGGATATGATGAAGAATACTTCGGTGACGAACATGCGAGCTAGGACGCTTCCCAGTCAGAATGCCTGTAGGGTTAAGGCAAATGGCATGGGTCCAAGTTATCGACGAAGATTTCCGCTGCAATGTTATACTCAAGACTTGACCATAATGGTCCTACTTGTGTAATACGGTATGTATGGATGTAAGACTCTTGTTATTCAGCTTATGTGTGTTCAGTGAGCATTGATCTCTGGGATCATTGTACACGTGCATTCGGTGATCACGACTTATGAGTCGGGGTCCCCACAGGCGCGCGGCGATCTTTGTCAGGGTGCGGCGCTGGCGCTCCATCTCCGGCCGCGCCCAATCTTCTCGCGCCCACTTCATGGCCGCCTCGTCGTCGAGCTCTGGCTCCGTCTTCAGGGCGGCGAGCCCCGGCTCCGTCTTCGGCTTGACGAGGCAGGGAGGAGCCAAGGAGGAGGCACTCTTCAGGGTCGCCTGGTGCGCCGGCCGAGCGGCGTTTCCGCGGGCTCGGCCTTGACGCTGAAGAGTGCCGGCAACCCGGAGGAATAGGAGGAGGAAGAGGAGCCGGTCCTCCTCGGAATCCATTGGCCGCCACTCCGGCGGGGGATCGGGGCGGCCGGGTACGTCAGCGGCGGCTCGTTGCCGCCCTCAAGGTGCTCGAGGACGGCATGGAGCGTGCGGCTGGGGACGCCCCACCACAGGCGGCGGCCGATGCTGTTTTTGCTCCCGCGCACCACCGGCGTGTTGTTGGTGGAGGCTACCCACTCCGCCTGCCGGTGTTTGAAGTACGCCGCCCACGCCTCATGGTTGCCGGCGTCGTAGTTCGGGAGGGCCCGCTACTTGAGGGATTCCTGGATTAGGGGGTGTCCGGGTAGCCGGACTATACCTTCGGCCGGACTCCTGGACTATGAAGATACAAGATTGAAGACTTCGTCCCGTGTCCGGATGGGACTTTCCTTGGCGTGGAGGGCAAGCTTGGCAATGCGGATATTTAGATCTCCTACCATTGTAACCGACTTTGTGTAACCCTAACCCTCTCCGATGTCTAAATAAACCGGAGGGTTTTAGTCCGTAGGACAACACAACATACAACAATCATGCCATAGGCTAGCTTCTAGGGTTTAGCCTCCTTGATCTCGTGGTAGATCTACTCTTGTACTACCCATATCATCAATATTAATCAAGCAGGACGTAGGGTTTTACCTCCATCAAGAGGGCCCGAACCTGGGTAAAACTTCATGTCCCTTGTTTCCTGTTACCATCCACCTAGACGCACAGTTCGGGACCCCTACCCAAGATCCGCCGGTTTTGATACCGACACTGGTGCTTTCATTGAGAGTTCCTCTGTGTCGTCGCTTTTAGGCCCGATGGCTCCTTCGATCATCAACAATGATGCAGTCCAGGGTGAGACTTTTCTCCCTGGACAGATCTTCATTTTTGGCGGCTTCGCACTGCAGGCCAATTCGCTTGGCCATCTGGAGCAGATCGAAAGTTACGCCCCTGGCCATCAGGTCAGATTTGGAAGTTTAAACTACACGGCTGACATCCGCGGGGACTTGATCTTCGACGGATTCGAGCCATTGCCAAGCGCGCCGCACTGTCTCGATGGGCATGATCTAGCTCTGCCGCCGAACAGTGCCCTGGAGGCCGCACACGCTTCGGTTCCGACCCTTAATTCGGAGCCGACTACACCGATTGAGGATGAGCGGTTAGACGTCGCCTCGGGGGCTGCAATCTCAAAGGTGATTGAGCCAAACACCAGCCCCGCACTCCGCAAGGCCCGTGACTCTGAGGGGTTGGATTCCTCTCCGGACTCCACGCCCTCCGTGCACCTGCCGATCAAATCCAATTGGGCGCCGATCATGGAGTTCACTGCTGCGGACATCTTCCAGCACTCGCCCTTCGGCGACATCCTGAAGTCATTAAAGTCTCTCTCTTTATTAGGAGAGCTCTGGCTGGACTACGGTCAGCAAGGTTGGGATACGGATGATGTAGAAATTCAAAGCCCACCCACCACCCACTTCGTAGCCACTGTCGACGACTTAACCGACGTGCTCAATTTCGACTCCGAAGACATCGACGGTATGGACGACGATGCAGGAGACGCATATGAACCAGCAACTATAGGGCACTGGAAGGCCACCTCGTCGTACGACATATATATGGTGGACACTCCAAAAGATGGAGATGGCAATGGAACAGCGGGGGATGACACCTCCAAGAAACAACCCAAGCGCCGGCGTCAGTGGCGCCACTCTAAATCCCGCCAAAGCAAAAACGGTGGTTCCGGCACGGGAGATAATAATACTCCGGATAGCGCCGAAGAACACCCCCTCTAGCAAGATTCAGCACAGGAGGATGGAGAAGCCAGCCCTCACGAGAGAGCGGCAGACAGAGAGGTTGAGGATGATAATTATATGCCTCCCTCCGAAGACGAGGCAAGCCTCGACGACGACGAATTCGTCGTGCCAGAAGATCAAGCCAAACAAGAGCGTTTTAAACGCGGGCTCATGGCCACGACAAGCAGCCTCAAGAAAAAGCAGCAACAACTTAGAGCTGATCAAGACTTGCTGGCCGACAGATGGACTGAAGTCCTTGCGGTCGAAGAGTATGAACTCGAACGCCCCTCCAAGAGTTATCCAAAGCGCAGGCTGCTACCCTGATTAGAGGAGGAAGCACATAAACCTACATCTCCAGCGCATGACATGGCCGACCGGCCACCTCGTGGCCTTGACAGAGAGGCCTCTCGGCCCTCCACTCAAGCCGTGCCCCGGCGCCGCTCAAAATATACTAAGGCATGGGAAAATGCGCCAGACTTGCGAGAGATACTGGAGGACAAGGCAAGACAAACAAGATCGATCCACGGATCGCGTGGGTGCCCCACGGCACGTGACGGGGATCGTCACTCCAGACATAATAAATCCGGCAGGGCCGAACACAACAGACAAAGCTCATTCGAGTTGCGTCGTGATATAGCCCAATACAGAGGCGCCGCACACCCACTATGCTTCACAAATGAAGTAATGGATCATAAAATCCCTGAGGGTTTCAAACCCATGAACATCGAATCATATGATGGCACAACAGACCCTGCGGTATGGATTGAGGATTATCTCCTTCATATCCACATGGCCCGCGGCGATGATCTACACGCCATCAAATACCTCCCGCTCAAACTTAAGGGACCAGCCCGGCATTGGCTTAACAGCTGGCCAGCAGATTCAATCGGTTCTTGGGAGGACCTGGAAGCCGCATTCCTCGACAATTTCCAGGGTACCTATGTGCGACCACCAGACGCCGATGACCTAAGCCACATAATTCAGCAGCCAGAGGAATCGGCCAGGCACTTCTGGACACGGTTCCTAACAAAGAAAAACCAAATAGTCGACCGTCTGGACGCAGAGACCCTAGCAGCCTTCAAGCATAACATCCGCGACGAGTGGCTTTCCCGGCACCTTGGACAGGAAAAGCCGAAATCTATGGCAGCCCTCACGACACTCATGACCCGCTTTCGCGCGGGAGAAGATAGCTGGCTAGCTCGCAGCAACAACTTACCCAAGAACCTTGGCAATTCGGATACCAAGGACAAAAGTGGTAGGCCGCGTCGGAACAAGAAAAAACGCCGCGTTAACAGCGACAGCAACGAGGATACGGCAGTCAATGCCGGATTCAGAGGCTACAAATCCGGTCAGCGGAAAAAGTCATTCAAAAGAAATACTCAGGGCCCATCCAGTTTGGACCGAATACTCGACCGCTTGTGCCAGATACATGGCACCCCCGAAAAGCCAGCCAATCACACCAACAGGGATTGTTGGGTGTTCAAGCAGGCAGGCAAGTTAAATGCCGAAAATAGAGACAAGGGGCTACACAGCGACGATGAGGAGGATCCCAGGCCGCCGAACAGCAGTGGACAAAAGGGTTTTCCCCCACAAGTGCGGACGGTGAACATGATATACGCAACCCACATCCCCAAGAGGGAACGGAAGCGTGCGTTACGGGACGTATACGCAATAGAGCCAGTCGCCCCAAAGTTCAACCCATGGTCCTCCTGCCCGATCACTTTTGATCGAAGGGACCACCCCACTAGCATCCGTCATGGCGGGTTCGCCGCATTGGTTCTAGACCCAATTATTGACGGATTTCATCTCATAAGGGTCCTTATGGACGGCGGCAGCAGCCTGAACCTGCTTTACCAGGACACTATGCAGAAAATGGGCATAGATCCCTCGAGGATTAAGCCTACCAAAACGACCTTCAAAGGCGTGATACTAGGTGTAGAGGCCAACTGCACAGGCTCAGTCACACTTGAAGTGGTCTTCGGATAATTTCCGAAGCAAAGAGTTAATCTTCGACATAGTCCCGTTCCGCAGTGGCTATCACGCACTGCTCGGGCAAACCGCATTTGCAAAGTTCAATGCGGTACCGCACTACGCATACCTCAAGCTCAAGATGCCAGGCCCTCGAGGAGTAATTATGGTCAATGGAAACACCGAACTCTCCCTCCGAACGGAGGAGCACACGGCGGCCCTCACAGCGGAAGTACAAAGCAGCCTCTCTAGGCATTTCTCCAGTCCGGCCGTTAAAAGGCCGGACACTGTCAAGCGCGCCCGGAGCAACCTACAACAAGACCGCCTGGCACGTTCTGAGCAGGCGTAGCAATGCGGCCCCAACCCCAGCCCTCGCGAAATAGCAGAATCAGTGCTTCGCGTACATAACTACGCTCTCAAAATACCATGGTCGCAGGGAAAGGGGCACCATCATGGCATGCCCAAAACACGGCTTAAACCGTACTAGGGGTTGCCGAAGTTTTCTTTGTCTTCTCTTACTTTCAGGACTCCATACTTCGGACGACCTGTTCGGCAATTCAACTGCCGCACAAACGATGCAAGAACCAGGGTAGCAGACAAGCCATGCCACATTATGGACTCCCAGGTGGTCTCTATCACGAGCAGTATACCTGTTTTGCATTCAAGTTCCGCGGCCCGCCCCTGGACCGGACATATTAAATAGTCCAACTTTTTGCTTATCGCGCTATATGTATCGTTCTGCTTTGATCGCAGCTCTTTTAAACAATGCATAGTCTTTATCTATTTTTTGCATTACCTTTTTTTCAAATATATGTTCATTAATGACATGTTGCATCCGTACACTGTGGTACGGCAAATACGCCAGGGGCTTCAGTGCCCCTCAATATGGTGTGAGAAGTCCGAACACTTTAACAAGTGCGGCACCCCGAACTTATAGCATTATATGCATCGGCTCCGAATCATGTCTTGGGTCAATAGTTGGGTTTGCCCGGCTCCTATGTTTTGGTGCCTTACGTTCTGCTATATCGGCTAAGGTAGCACTAGGAGAACTACTGTGATTGTGCCCCAGTTGAGCTGGGCTGAGCACCTCAGTAGAGAAAGCTAAAACTGACTGTCATGATGAAGCGAGAGACCGGTCGCTGTTCGAGAGGTTTTTCGAGTCCCTAAAGACTTATGCCGCTTAGAGCGAGGAACCGGCTTTGTCCGGCCAAGGCATGGATAGCGCCCCGAACTCGGTCTTCCGAATTCTAGGGGCTTCACTGAAATTTAAAATTATAAAGTTCTATGGCTAAGTGAGAGTGTTCAAGCATTATAGTCCGATTGCCTTGTTCGTTGTGCTGAGCACCTCCCTCGAAGGACCCAAACATGGGAAAAAGAGCGCTCAGGTTTATCCCGAACACCCCAGCACTAGTGGCATGGGGGCAGAAGCCGACGACTGGCCATCTCTCAATTTTTGATAAACGGCCGCACAGAAAATAATATTTTAAATTCAAAAGCATTGCTTAGCGCACATGAACAAGTTTTCAGCGCACAGGACAACACGAGCGAGTTCATTCAAAAATTACATCCTTGGTACATTCATCCGCCATAAGGCGGGCGCCCTTCAGAACATCCTTATAATAGTTCTCGGGTTTGCGATGCTCCTTCCCCGGCGGTGGCCCGTCCTTCACAAGCTTCTCACCGTCTAGCTTGCCCCAGTGCACCTTAGCGCGGGCAAGGGCCCTCCGGGCACCTTCGATGCAGACGGAGCGCTTGATGATTTCAAGCCTTGGACAGGCCGCCACCAGCCACTGAACCAGTCCGAAGTAGCTCCCAGGCAGGGCCTCTCCAGGCCACAGCCGAGCTATGAGGCCCTTCATGGCCTGTTCGGCCGCCTTGTGGAGCTCGACCAGCTGCTTCAGCTGGTCGCTGAGGGGCACAGGGTGTCCGGCCTCAGCATACTGAGACCATAACACCTTCTTCGTCGAGCTGCCCTTCTCGGCTCGGTAGAATACGGCGGCATCGGATACGCTGCGGGGAAGATCTGCGAATGCCCCTGGAGAGCTCCGGATTCGGGTAAGTGACAAGTAGCTTACTTTTATATGTCTGCTTTGCATAAAGAATGCCTTACCCGCCGCTATCTTTTTCACCGCATCCAACTCCTGAAGGGCCTTCTGGATTCGGCCTTGGCAGACTTGGCGGTTTCGATGGCCGCCGCGAGCTCGGACGCTTGCGTCTTCGAGTCAAGCTCCAAACTCTCATGTTTTTTCATGAGAGCCTCGAGCTCTTGCCGCGCCTCGCCGACCTGCGCCTCGAATTTCTCTCGCTCGATGCGTTCCGAGGCCACTCTCTTCTCGGCCTCGGACAGCGCCTGCTTGAGGGTCGCCACCTCAGTTGTGGCCCCTGCAATAAGCAGCACAATCCTGTCATTTTTTTTGCAATTGCATATTTATATATATATTTCTTATAAGGTATCTCTTACCTTCTTTCTCCTCGAGCTGCCGCCTGGCAAGGCCGAGCTCTTGATCGGACCGCTCGAGACCCTGTGTGACACCGCAAATTTTTAACCTTGTTTTGCTAATTAAAATTTTGCCAGGAAATTAAAATTTTTATTTTCCAGGCTCCCTTTTTATTATTGAACCATTTCCTCCCTTGTTATTATGAAGTTTTTCCCCAGTGAAAACTTTTCAAATATGTTATTGGACTTGTTCAACCTCCCAAGAAAAACTCTTCTTTTATTAGTAGAAATAATTACATAATTAATTTGCTTGATCTTTATTTTCTTGAAAAATGGTTTTACAAGGTTATATGGCCATATTTGAACTACAACCATTTGATAAATTCACTTAAAATTCCAACCAAAATTTGGAGATGTCATGTGATGTTTTTAAATCACCTTTATACAAAAATATCTTTTACTCATGAAATATTTTGAGCTCTACAACCAGTTTTCTTCTCTGGTCCAGTGGGCAATTTTGCACTACAACTCATTTAAATATTTCTTTCTAGCCTCCACCAAAATTATGGGATGTTGATAGTAGCTTATGATTCAACTTTATGCAAAGACCCAGTGATGTTATTTGAAAAATTTGAGTGTATCAACCTCATTTTCATTCTGGTCCAACTTGATGGTTTGTACATCAACCATACTTTTGCTTGCTTTATCGCCCATGATTCCTTTTCCTACTTGTAGTCCTCCCTGCAAAACCTCTAAGTCCAGGAGCATGCACCCATTGGATCATTTTTGGTTCATGAAATGATGCCATTTACTTCCTGTCCAGAACTGAAGTTTTGTAAAACTTGCACTAGCAAGTTTCTCCTTTTGTCCAAATAACCTTACCACCCTCTCTTTCATCTAAAGAGACCCCACTCTGGAAGATTTGGCCACTCCAAGAAATGCCTAAGTGCCCTTGCATTTTGTCAAACACCTTATGGGCATGATCTGTTTTGACATGAGTTTTTGTTTGCACTGTGAACCTGATGTCCTGACCAAACCAGCATGTCCAATGGTTTTGCCCTAGCCTATAACTACACCCTGCTAAACCTCTTGTAGTTTGGAGCCCTCTAGCATGCAATGGCATTCTGTCGAGCACGTTCCGTGCGTGCTCTGGGAGCGAGCAAAGCACACGTTTTGCACGTGCCGCGCCCGAGCCGACGCGTCGCGCCCCTGGTTTTTCCCACACCACAGAGACGCGCCGCGCACTCTCCCTCTCTCCGCAACACGCCAAGCAGCCCTGGTGCCGTGCAGCACCGCCGTCAGAGCCCTTGGCGGCACGCCGGCGTCCAAGCCCCAACTGCTCGCCACCTGCCCCTGGAATAGCTCAGCCACATCCTCTCGCGTGTCCTCTAGCTCTCATCGCCGCAACGGAACCCTGCCGCTACAGGGAGGCGGTTCGCCGACAAACTTATCCACGGCCGCCGCAAACCGACCTCGTTGCGCTATAAAGAGAGACCCCCGAGCACGTACCGTCCGCGATACAGCCTCAGCATGCTCCCCTAGTTCTGCCGTGGCAGCCAATCGACCCGGGGAGGTCTTCTTCCCCACCTCCAGCAACTGCAGCCGCCGCCACTGCCCCGGCCATTCCGACGCCACCAGAGCCTCCCCCTCTCCACTCTCTTCACCAGGAACTCCCTCTCCCCCTAGTGTATCCATACCCCCGTTCGATTTTGATTGGGACTCGCCGAGGGAGAAAAATCACTTTGCCCGACGGCCTCCGTCCGCTGCGAAGCTCGCCGCCGGCAGCTCCGTCCACCCCAGAGACCATAGCAACTACCGGAGTGACCGCCTCGATCCCCTGAGCCCGCGGGTGACCTCCATTTCCCGAACGGTGCCGCCGTTCGCCGGCGAGCATCGCTGGAGTCTCGCCTCCTCTCGGGGCAGAGGAAGAGGAGGGAGGTCGACTAGTCAAACCTGACCAGTGGGTCCCCCGGGCCCACTGTCAGTGACTCCCCGCACGGTCCACGCTGGATAAGTGGAGACGTAAAAGCTCAAGTACGTCTCCCCTGTGTGAAAGCGTAGTCCCGTTCGAACCGTTTTTTCTTTTTCTGTTTAATTTTAATAACAGATTTTTTACCACAACTTTGACTAACTATAACTTTTTAAATATAACTCCAAATGAATTGATTCTTTTTCCTACATCTCTCAAATTCTGTCTAGTTTATTTTAAGATTTATTTGAAAATTTTCTAAACAACTTTTTTGTACTGTTTTTGAAATATGTGTTATTTGCATATTTTTGAAAATAGGATTTTGGAAGAGAAGAAAGCTTTCAAAATAATTGGAGTGCACCCTGCCTTTCCACACCATGAAGGCAAGCATTCTGAACCCCGGAATAATATTTTTGGCGTGTTAGTTGACACGTTTATAACACCATCTTATTTCAGAGAACTTGTTATTTCATGTGATATGATCATTTTGCATGGATGCATATTAGTGATTTTCCTTGCTATTGGAAATGAATATACATGTGATGGTAATCATCCTCATGTGCCTTGCATGCATGCCGGAAAGGAATCCGGGAAAGCCTCTGCCTTGGGTAGGCGTGAGCTTATCGCCGGTCTCCGTCGGGACGGTTATGTCCGGTATGGCATAGTAAGGTATAATGAGTGTTGATTTGCTGGTTGAAATACTTCGGTTGTACATGTCATGCAGGGAATTTATAAACCTCCTGAGTCAACCATAGATCGAGTCTTGTTCCAGTAACCCCCATACTTGCCTCGTGCTACCACTTGTCCCTGCCGCAGGTAGGGTACGGTTCAGTAAGTCATCAACCCCTTTCAAGCACACACCGTACAGAGAGGCCATGGTGGAAGATACCGGTTATAGCCGGTAGGCATGCCACCTGGTCCGGGGGCATGGGTGTTTCCGGTTGGGACCGAGAGGGGGGCACCCCTTAGAGCGCACGATAGAAATTTGATCCCATGCTACGCGAGGTTGTAGCCTCCCCACTTAGAGTTTTGCTTAACAAGTGTCGTGGGTGATTCCAGACACCGGTGAGTTAAACTGGTGTGTACAAGTCAGGTGTGTTTTTGATTAAAAGACCGTAGACGGAATTAGTCCCGATGGACTAATGAAATCCGTTACTCGTGGGTAAAGAGTACACCCTCTGCAGAGATATTAAGCCTATTCGAATAGCCGTGTCCACGGGTAAGGACTACAGTCTGGGTTGGGTCAAGTGTCGGTCTTCGGAGGTGAAACTGTTAAACCAGAACATATGGATTTTTACTTGTGATATATGATTGTTATGAATTTTATTGTTGTGGACTAACCAAGTATATTGTTTGAAGTAATGAATATCCTTGGGACGGTTCGACCTCCCAGATATTCACGGTGATTATGTATTTACTTTATAAGCCCTTTATATGGTGTCGCTCAAATGCCCGACTGTGGCATGCCTATTATTTAATTATCTTATAAGCCCTTTATGTGGTGTCGCGGAGACGCCCGACTGTGGCATGCTTGTTATTTATTTACCTTATAAGCCCTTTATGTGGTGTCACTAAGACGCCCGACTGAGGCATGCTCACTTTTACTATCCTTTCGAGACGTCGCTTCAGACATCCGATCGGTGCATTTTATTACTATTCTGTCATTACATATTCCTGTTGCATATAAATAACCTGCTTGCATGCATCAAGATTTTATTTTCATGACTAACGAAGTGATCATAGAATATTTCAGAGCATGATTGTCAGTGGCTATATTAGACCTGTGTTCTTAATGTTTGCGAGTACATTGAAAGTACTCACTGGCTTGTCCCTGGCTATTGTCTTGGCCAGATTGCTTGCTTGGAGAGGAGCATTGCGATGACAGCCTCGGAACCTGAGCAACGGTGATAGCAGCCTCGCGAAGATAGGAGTTGACCTGGTCAGCTGTTCTTGTGGGAAATGGAGTCCCATAGATACTGACGTCTCACAAACCGCTTCCGCCATCAATCACTAGAAACCAATTGTTCTACTCACAGACCTGAATGGTCTTGTACTACATATTTTGTATTTTTGCTTGGAATTTCTGTATCAAGTTGATGCCTCATCTGCTAACAGTAATCCTGGGGCTGGTGAGCACAACGGCCATTTTCTGGAAATTAATACCCGGAAAACCGGTCGTGACAAACTTGGTATCAGAGCCAGGCTGACCATTGGCTAATCCTATCTTAGCCGGGTCGAAAAACCTAGGTAAATCAACACACCAAGCCATAACCAAACCCCCAGCCAAGCTTCTCATGCAAGATAGCCACACAGTGACCCCGACACTGTTTGGAGTCGGTGCCCAACCTATCAACCTAGCCTGTCGATCATGCACCAGTGACCAGCACCCAAGGCGTCTCATTCTCAAGCGTGCGAAGGAAGACTTCGTTCCCTTTTTTCTATAAAAAGGGCACGCTAGCCTCAACCCAGCACAGCACAGCCGCTACCCCAAACCGAGCGACAATGCCTGGCCCCGTCGTGCACCATGAGACCACAGCAACCAACCTTGGAGGCTTTGTGACCATACTCGCAAACCTCACCCGTCGTGCCTATGCGTTAGAAGAGCCCCCAGAATATGTTGTGTACCAAGGATCCGTGAGCGGTGAGAGCCATCAATTCTGGGCCACTGTGCACATCTATGGTAGGGGTCTATCACCAGAGCACCCCTACAGGTTCACTGGAAGGACAGCTTCCTTTGAGCCACAAGCCATCCAACTAGCCGCCCGAGAAGCTATAGTTCAACTCCGGCACTTGTCGCCCAGAGTTAACTGTCGCTCCTTCTACTACTACCCCAGCCGTGACGGATACAGTAGACCGCCCCGAGTTGTCAACGAAGACCACGAGACAGATCCTGCACTATTGCATCTGGTGCGCTACGTAAATGCACTAGAAGGACTGTTCGATCAAATCACCCTTATCTGATCGCGGCTCATGGAGAACTGATTCGCCGAGCCCCGGTAAGAAGAGGAGATGAGCCCGACGCCGACAACCCAGTCGTGCTGTTCGGACAACCAATCGAGACCTTGAGGTCTGCCCCAGCCGTCGGCCAAGGTACTCTGATGACCCTAGAAGTGCTTCGTCACCTCTTGGGAGCACACTCCAATGGGGTTGTGGCCAACAATCCCCGAGATGGTCATCATTGCTACCCCGAGCCTGCAGCCCCTCAACCCACTCCAGCTAATTCCTACGGTGAGACCGGTGGAGAAGTCTCGACATCCACAAGGCACGCCCGCTTGGATGTAAACGAGGTAGACTAAGTCACTCGAGTAGTGTCGAGTCTCAGTGTATCCTCGCTTTATAATCGTGTGACCTTGTAAATAAACGCCGCCTGTCGTTGTGCCTATGTAGTCTTACATGGGTATGCCAGCATGCAGTATAAATTTCTATCCCAGGCACAGATACCCAAGATCACCTCGTCAACCCCCACAGTGATACGTCACTTTAGTGAGATGTGTGTATCTGTGGCTTTGACCCCGACCCTTGGAGCTGAGCGGGCAAATTCATTACCTTTCACCACGGTAAAATGACCCAGCTCCAGTGCTATAAAAAGGCCACCACGTGACCTTGCCAAGCACCCCTCACCTTGTGCACCATCCTCACAACCATTTCTTGCCATACCGAGCCCTAGTATTTATCTGAGAACTCCAGATGCAACCCCGGGTAGTTTTGTCAAGATATTGTGGGATCCAGCCACCCCAGTACGATGCTGTTCAAATCGAGAATCACCCCTTCCACCTCGAGATATTGGGCAACAGTACACATCCCTCCCGTAAACTCAAACCAAGACCCAACGGAGGTCTCCTTCGTGGGGAAATCTATGCCGACCCCACATATGGCCATAGAAGTTGCTGCATACGAAGCACTTGCTCGCCTTCGATTCATGGTACCCTATGCTAGCGAACGAGGGTATTATTACTTTCCGAGCCGTGCAGCACCCAGAGGAGTAACATCTTTTCCCGGTGGACGAATTGAGAGAGACCCAGTCCTGGCCAACCTTGTCCAGTACGTCATCGCTCAAGAAAGTTTAACCCAAGTATGATGGGTTATCTCCAGAGCCTCGCGGATTTAGATCCTTAGATCGCCATCGGTAGATCACTAAGGCCCGACCAGGAGAGACACATTCATCGACTGGTCAATCCACTTTCCCCGGTAGAAGAGGAGTGTATCCCAGTACCAGAGACGTTTCCTCGGGACCCTGTCCAGTTACCGTTTCCATTTTAGACGTCGCTGCTGTGTTCATTGTTGCAACATTTATTTATGTGTTGTAACATATGTGTGATACCCTGAGCTTGTGCGACGAGTCAGTTATTTAGCTTCTACTAATGTGTGTGGTTTTTTGTTGTGGTATATGCTCCTTTAAATTAACCGATTTCCCTCGCGATAAATTCCGGAGTAAGATTTCTTTTCCCGGAGCTGCTGCATCGTAAACCTTCTCACGACGTGGATTATTTAATTTCACATAGCACCACGGCAGCAGACTCACAACCGCTCGAACACACACCCTGCTTGCAAAAACACGTAACCGTGGAGTATCTGTTTTTCAAAACAACTCCTAACAAATCTCGAGGACGAGATTTTTCTTAAGGGGGGTAGTGTTGTGACACCCCAAATTTTTAACCTTGTTTTGCTAATTAAAAGTTTGCCAGGAAATTAAAAAATTTATTTTCTGGGCTCCCTTTTTATTTTTGAATCATTTCCTCCCTTGTTATTATGAAGTATTTCCCCAGTGAAAACTTTTCAAATATGTTATTGGACTTGTTCAACCTCCCAAAAAAACTCTTCTTTTATTAGTAGAAATAATTACATAATTAATTTGCTTGATCTTTATTTTCTTGAAAAATGGTTTTACAAGTTTATATGGCCATATTTGAACTACAACCATTTGATAAATTCACTTAAAATTCCAACCAAAATTTGGAGATGTCATGTGATGTTTTTAAATCACTGTTATACAAAAATATCTTTTACTCCTGAAATATTTTGAGCTCTACAACCAGTTTTCTTCTCTGGTCCAGTGGGCAATTTTACACTACAACTCATTTAAATATTTCTTTCTAGCCTCCACCAAAATTATGGGATGTTGGTAGTAGCTTATGATTCAACTTTATGCAAAAGCCCAGTGATGTTATTTGAAAAATTTGAGTGTATCAACCTCATTTTCATTCTGGTCCAACTTGATGGTTTGTACAATAACCATACTTTTGCTTGCTCTATCGCCCATGATTCCTTTTCCTACTTGTAGTCCTCCCTGCAAAACCTCTAAGTCCAGGAGCATGCACCCATTGGATCATTTTTAGTTCATGAAATGACGCCATTTACTTCCTGTCCAGAACTGAAGTTTTGTAAAACTTGCACTAGCAAGTTTCTCCTTTTGTCCAAATAACCTTACCACCCTCTCTTTCATCTAAAGAGACCCCACTCTGGAAGATTTGGCCACTCCAAGAAATGCCTAAGTGCCCTTGGCATTTTGTCAAACACCTTATGGGCATGATCTGTTTTGACATGAGTTTTTGTTTGCACTGTGAACCTGATGCCCTGACCAAACCAGCATGTCCAATGGTTTTGCCCTAGCCTATAACTACACCCTGCTAAACCTCTTGTAGTTTGGAGCCCTCTAGCATGCAATGGCATTCCGTCGAGCATGTTTCGTGCGTGCTCTAGGCGCGAGCAGAGCACGCGTTTTGCATGTGCCGCGCCCGAGACGACGCGTCGTGCCCCTGGTTTTGCCCACACCACAGAGCCATGCCACGCACTCTCCCTCTCTCCGCAACACGCCAAGCAGCCCTGGTGCCCTGCAGCACCGCCGTCAGAGCCCTTGGCGGCACACCGGCATCCCTAGCGTGTTTCTGCCAGGTCAGGGCCGCCCAAGCCCCAGCTGCTCGCCACCTGCCCCTGGAACAGCTCAGCCTCATCCTCTCGCGTGTCCTCTAGCTCTCGTCGCCGCCACGGAACCCTGCCGCTACAGGGAGGCGGTTCGCCGGCATACTTATCCACGGCCGCCGCAAACCGACCTCGTTGGGCTACAAAGAGAGGCCCCCGAGCACGTTCCGTCCGCGAGACAGCCTCAGCATGCTCCCCTAGCTCTGCCATGGCAGCCAATCGACCCGGGGAGGTCTTCTTCCCCACCTCCGGCAACTGCAGCCGCCGCCACTGCCCCGGCCATTTCGGCGCCACCAGAGCCTCCCCCTCTCCACTCTCTTCACCAGGAACTCCCTCTCCCCCTAGTGTATCCATCCCCCTGTTTGATTTTGATCGGACTCGCCGAGGGAGAAAAATCACTTTGCCCGACGGCCTCCGTCCGCTGCGAAGCTCGCCGCCGGCAGCTCCGTCCACCCCAGAGACCGTAGCAACTACCGGAGTGACCGCCTCGATCCTCTGAGCCCGCGGGTGACCTCCGTTTCCCGAACGGTGCCGCCGTTCGCCGGCGAGCATCGCCGGAGTCCTGCCTCCTCTCGGGGCAGAGGAAGAGGAGGGAGGTCGACTAGTCAAACCTGACCAATGGGTCCCCCGGGCCCACTGTCAGTGATTCCCCGCACGGTCCACGCTAGATAAGTGGAGACGTAAAAGCTCAAGTACGTCTCCTCTGTGCGAAAGCGTAATCCCGTTCGAACCGTTTTTTTTCTTTTTCTGTTTAATTTTAATAACAGATTTTTAACCACAACTTTAACTGACTATAACTTTTTAAATATAACTCCAAATGAATTGATTCTTTTTCCTACATCTCTCAAATTCTGTCTAGTTTATTTTAAGATTTATTTAAAAATTTTATAAACAACCTTTTTGTACTGTTTTTGAAATATGTGTTATTTGCATATTTTTGAAAATAGGATTTTGGAAGAGAAGAAAGCTTTCAAAAGAATTGGAGTGCACCCTGCCTTTCCACACCATGAAGGCAAGCATTCTGAACCCCGGAATAATATTTTTGGTGTGTTAGTTGACACGTTTATAACACCATCTTATTTCGGAGAACTTGTTATTTCATGTGATATGATCATTTTGCATGGATGCATATTAGTGATTTTCCTTGCTGTTGGAAATGAATATACATGTGATGGTAATCATCCTCATGTGCCTTGCATGCATGCCGGAAAGGAATCCGGGAAAGCCTCTGCCTTGGGTAGGCGTGAGCTTATCGCCGGTCTCCGTCGGGACGGTTATGTCCGGTATGGCATAGTAAGGTATAATGAGTGTTGATTTGCTGGTTGAAATACTTCGGTTGTACATGTCATGCAGGGAATTTATAAACCTCCTGAGTCGACCGTAGATCGAGTCTTGTTCCAGTAACCCCCATACTTGCCTCATGCTACCACTTGTCCCTGCCGCGGGTAGGGTACGGTTCAGTAAGTCGTCAACCCCTTTCAAGCACACACCGTACAGAGAGGCCATGGTGGAAGATACCGGTTGTAGCCGGTAGGCATGCCACCTGGTCCGGGAGCATGGGTGTTTCCGGTTGGGACCGAGAGGGGGGCACCCCTTAGAGCGCGCGATAGAAATTTGATCCCATGCTACGCGAGGTTGTAGCCTCCCCACTTAGAGTTTTGCCTAACAAGTGTCGTGGGTGATTCCAGACACCGGTGAGTTAAGCTGGTGTGTGCAAGTCAGGTGTGTTTTTTATTAAAAGACCGTAGACGGAATTAGTCCCGATGGACTAATGAAATCCGTTACTCGTGGGTAAAGAGTACACCCTCTGCAGAGATATTAAACCTATTCGAATAGTCGTGTCCACGGGTAAGGACTACAGTCTGGGTTGGGTCAAGTGTCGGTCTTAGTGTCGGTCTTCGGAGGTGAAACTGTTAAACCAGAACATATGGATTTTTACTTGTGATATATGATTGTTATGAATTTTATTGTTGTGGACTAACCAAGTATATTGTTTGAAGTAATGAATATCCTTGGGACGGTTCGACCTCCCGGATATTCACAGTGATTATTTATTTACTTTATAAGCCCTTTATGTGGTGTCGCTCAGACGCCCGACTATGGCATGCCTGTTATTTAATTATCTTATAAGCCCTTTATGTGGTGTCGCTCAAACGCCCGACTGTGGCATGCCTGTTATTTAATTATCTTATAAGCCCTTTATGTGGTGTCGCGGAGACGCCCGACTGTGTCATGCTTGTTATTTATTTACCTTATAAGCCCTTTATGTGGTGTCGCTAAGACGCCCGACTGAGGCATGCTCACTTTTACTATCCTTTCGAGACGTCGCTTCAGACATCCGATCGGTGCATTTTATTACTATTCTGTCATTACATATTCCTGTTGCATATAAAAAACCTGCTTGCATGCATCAAGATTTTATTTTCATGACTGACGAAGTGATCATAGAATATTTCAGAGCATGATTGTCAGTGGCTATATTATACCTGTGTTCTTAATGTTTGCGAGTACATTCAAAGTACTCACTGGCTTGTCCCTGGCTATTGTCTTGGCCAGATTGCTTGCTTGGAAAGGAGCGTTGCGATGACAGCCTCGGAACCTAAGCAACGGTGATAGCAGCCTCGCGAAGATAGGAGTTGACCTGGTTAGCTGTTCCTGTGGGAAATGGAGTCCCATAGATACTAACGTCTCACAAACCGCTTCCTCCATCAATCACTAGAAACCAATTGTTCTACTCACAGACCTGAATGGTCTTGTACTACATATTTTGTATTTTTGCTTGGAATTTCTGTATCAAGTTGATGCCTCATCAGCTAACAGTAATCCTGGGGCTGGTGAGCACAACGGCCATTTTCTGGAAATTAATGCCCGAAAAACCGGTCGCGACACCCTGCTTCAGGGTGCCTACCTCCGCAGTCAGTGCGGCGGTAGCAAGCAGCGAAGCCTGCACACGCATATTGACTCATTTTTTGTTAGACTCCTGCGAAATTATTTGATCCTCTATTCGGCTTTTCTTTCCGAACGCCAAACAGAGCATCAGGGGCTACTGTCTATGCGATAATACTTTTGCATATTTTTTACTCACCTCGAAGCCTATTAGAAGGCTGGCACAAGGTTCAGTCAGTCCGCTCTTGGCGGACTGAACCTTCTGGATCATCGTACTCATAATAGTACGGTGCTCCTCGTTAATGGAGGCGCCGTTAAGCACCTCCAGCAGATTGTCCGACGCCCCCGGTTGGACGGGGGCCGCCGGCTCAGAAGGCTTGCTCCTCTTAGAAGGAGTTCGCCTACCGCAGTCCGGAACCGTTGAAGATTCTGGCGCGGTGTCCGGCTCAAAGCCGGACTTGGAGCCCTGGGGGGTCTTGTCCCCTTCACTCCTGGAGTCCGGGAGGTCGCGTCGCGGCTCCTCCAGGACCACCTCCTCTTGGCCCGGAGCTTGCTGCGACGCCACTTCGGCGTCGTCCGCAATGCGGGGGGAGGTAGCGGACGGAACTGAATTCACGTCCGACGAATCCAGGGAGCTGCTCGACGACTCGTCGAGCCCGGCCTTGGGCGGACTGCATAATTATATTCGACATAAGGGAAAGCTGTGCAACAAAGGAATGCTATGAGTTACTCTAGTGTCCGAATACTTACGATGCCGCTGGGCGCCTGGCCCTGTGCGGCCACTCCTCTTCGCCCTCGTCGGCGTCGGTGGAGTAGTCCGGAGGGAGGGTCTTTCCCTTCTTGGACCCTTCGGCCTCCCCTGTTGGGGCGGCCTTCCTCTTATTTCCTCCCCCCGCTGGAGGGGGAGAGGTTTCTTCTTCCTCCTCCTCGTTTTCATGGGAGGAGCGCGCCTCGGATTCATCGGATGAAGAATCCGACACTTCCTGGCGCCAGGAACTCTTTCGAGTCCCCGTGGCCCTCTTCTTGGCCTTCTTCTCCGGCACCACGTAAGGTGTCGGAGCCAGCAGCTTCGCTAGCGAGCGTCGGCTGGGTCTTCGGGCAAAGGGGCCGGACAGTCGATCTGTCCGGACTTCGCCTGCCACTCCTGTCAAAGGTAAGGGAGTTTAGATCCCGCATAGAGTCAAACTATGAGAAAAAATGTCCTGTAAAAGGTAAAAGATAACTCACCGCACTAGCTTGACGCTGTGTGCTGAATCCGCGATCCTTGGAAGCGGATGCGGGAGCCTCGGCGCCCTTGAATAGCACCTTCCAGGCATCTTCGTACGTCGTGTCGAAGCGCCTACTCAAAGTTGGGTGTTGCGCCGGGTCGAACTCCCACAGGTTGAAGGCCCGTTGTTGACACGGGAGAATCCAGCGGACGAGCATGACCTGGACTACATTGGCAAGCTTGAGCTACTTGCTCACCAGGGATTGGATGCATGTTTGCAGTCCGGTCACCTCATCCTCGTTGCCCCATGATAGGCCCGTCTCTTTCTAGGACGTGAGCCGCGTAGGGGGTCCGGATCGGAACTCGGGGGCTGCGACCCACTCAAGGTCGCGCGGCTCGGTGATGTAAAACCACCCCGATTGCCACCCCTTCAGGGTCTCCACAAAGGAGCCCTCGAGCCATAGGACGTTGGCTATCTTGCCCGCCATGGCGCCTCCGCACTCGGCCTGGTTGCCGCGCACCACCTTCGGCTTGACGTTGAAGGTCTTGAGCCAAAGGCCGAAATGGGGGCGGATACGGAGGAAAGCCTCACACACGACGATAAACGACGATATGTTGAGGATGAAGTTCGGGGCCAGATCGTGGAAATCCAGGCCATAGTAGAACATGAGCCCCCGGACGAACGGGTGGAGAGGAAAACCCAGTCCGCGGAGAAAATGGGGAAGGAATACTACCCTCTCATGGGGCCTTGGGATGGGGAGGAGCTGCCCCTCTTCGGGAAGCCGGTGCGCGATGTCATTAGACAAGTATCCGGCCTTCCTCAGCTTTTTGATATGGCCCTCTGTGATGGAGGAGACCATCCACTTGCCTCCCGCTCCGGACATGGCTGGAAAAGGTTGAGGTGGGAAGTGCGGGCTTGGGCGCTGGAGCTCGAGTGCGCGGAAGATGGATAGGCAAAGGAGGAAGAAGGCGTAGGTATAAAGGTGGATCCTTATCCCCTTATATGGGCGGATGCGACTATGCGTCCCCACCAGCCTGGTAAAACTCGCTTATCTCCCAAGCGCCGTGATAAATGGCGTGGTTGGGTTACCCACGTCCGTATTGATGAGAATCCCGTAAATGAGGGACACGATCTCTGCTTCGACAAGACATGCCAAGGAAACCGCCTCGCAATATGCGCTGAGGTGGGGAAGTGATAACGATTCGGATGGAGGCTTGGCCGTAGTGTGATGTCACGCTACGGAATACGTCAGCAGATTAGATTCGTGTAAATATTATTCTCTCTATGGCAATATGTGGAAATTTATTTTGCAGAGCCGGGCACTATCCTTAGTGTTAACAATCTTTTATGAAGTACTTGGAGGAGGAACCCGCCTTGCAATGCCGAAGACAATCTGTGCGCCGGACTCCTCGTCATTGAAGCCTGGTTCAGAGGCTACTGAGGGAGTCCTGGATTAGGGGGTGTCCGGGTAGCCGGACTATACCTTCGGCCGGACTCCTGGACTATGAAGATACAAGATTGAAGATTTCGTCCCGTGTCCGGATGGGACTTTCCTTGGCGTGGAGGGCAAGCTTGGCGATGCGGATATTTAGATCTCCTACCATTGTAACCGACTTTGTGTAACCCTAACCCTCTCCGGTGTCTATATAAACCGGAGGGTTTTAGTCCGTAGGACAACACAACATACAACAATCATACCATAGGCTAGCTTCTAGGGTTTAGCCTCCTTGATCTCGTGGTAGATCAACTCTTGTACTACCCATATCATCAATATTAATCAAGCAGGACGCAGGGTTTTACCTCCATCAAGAGGGCCCGAACCTGGGTAAAACTTCGTGTCCCTTGTTTCTTGTTACCATCCGCCTAGACGCACAGTTCGGGACCCCCTACCCGAGATCCGCCGGTTTTGACACCGACACTACTCCTCTGTCAGAGACGCCCGCGCACGCTCGATCTTTGCGGGGAAGTAGTCGGGGTGCGTGACGTCGAGCAGCGGGGGGACGGGGACACCCCCGGCGCTGAGCCTCCACCGCCCCGGCGCGCGCATGTCGGGATGCACCGGGTAGTTGGCTTCGTGCAAGAGATGGGCTTCCCACTCGTGCAGAGAGCGGCAGCCGAAGCCATTCTTAGCCGCCCCATCATCGGGGAACCTTTTGCCCATCGTCTGTGGCAGCTGTGAACGGGAAGGGAGAGGAAAGAGAGCTCGTCGGCGGTGGTTGTGCACGGGGAGAGAGGGGTTGCGGGCGGGTGTGTCCACCGGCGAGGGAGGCGCTGCTTTTATATAGCGGCCGGGGGGTTGGCGTCGTGTGTATGCGTGGCGGGGAGGGGGCGCGTCGCCGCACCGCGCCGCCCGTGAGGAACCAATGAAAGGCTGACCGGCGGCAGCCTTGGCATTGATTCCCCGCGGGAAACCGAGGCGATGTGAGGACGACGAGGCACAGATTGCTGACTCGGCGGGCCGGCGGTTCTTTCGCGCGAAAAACGATCGCCCCAGCGCCCCGGGGCGCCCCCTAGCGCGCCGGATTTGGCCTGTGTCCGCCAGCGCCGGTTTCGGCCCTAACCGGCGAAAAATGGGCTCCTGGGGGCGCGACTGGGTCGTGTTTTGAGCGCCGACGCCGAAAAAGAGGCTTGGGAGGCCTGTTGGGGGCACGGCTGGAGATGCTCTAAGGCAATGCAATAAATAGTCCCGTCATCGGATAGACATTCGCTTCGCCGCGGTCTGGATCTGACCCATCGCAGCACCGCCGGCCAGCCCCCTAGCTAGCTACTGCTCCCCCCGTTCCGTAATATAAGACAGAAGGACAGGTTGCCATGACGAGCTACGCTGCCTACGCAATAGGCCTGACCGACATGTTTCGTGAATTCATATAACAAAATGCTAGAATTACAAACAATATCTACAATATAACCTACAGACTCATTTCCCTTTTTTCGACAAAAGATGAATTTTACTGACTCAAAATGAAGTATAAAAAAGATACAAATACATTGAGCACACATCCGACCTCTCCTTAGTTAGGATGCACACAGCTAACACCGACACATGTACATAGAAAACACTCCAGGAATAGCAAAGCCATGTGTAGGCGAGAAAAAACCCAACGCGATCAGATCATGTGTATAATTTTTTTTCTGCACTTAAAAAATGTCAGATTTCAACAAAAATGTATGTGACATTTAAAAAATGTTTATATAATGTAAAATAATGTTTGTGTAGTTCACAAAAAATGTTTCTAACATTTAAAAAAATGTATGTCACATTTAAAAAAACACAAGTTTCAGAAATGTATTCATTGACATTTAAAAAAAGTGTGCAATTTACAAAATTGTATTCGTTGTCATTATTAACCCCTCGGAGTAGTTAACACGAACGAGGAAAGCTCATCTATTTCACTTGAAGAACAAGCACATGCTTATCCCTGAAGGCTAAGAACAAGCCCATGTATGTCCCTTGGAGGCAATTTCTTCTCACTCTGAAAAAAACTATGGACATGTTTGAGCAGAGTTACAGATCAATACCGAGGGCCATCAATTTCAGAAGCTGCGCACATGTTTAAGTGAGTGCAGAAATTTAAAATTATAAGTTGTTTTTAAGAAAAAAAATCCACGTTGTAGATGGTGCTATAGGTACATAAACCAGGATTAAATAGTTGCAATATCAATACATAACCATAAATTTCAATATTAATACATAACTATCAGGTTTCCATATCAGATACATAACCACCAAACCATGAAGAAAACAAAAAACATGACCACCAGGTTTCAGAAACACAACCATTAAATTTGAGCTTCAGCCCCAGCACCACCTCATGACAAGAATGATAGAAATGTGAAATACCTACAATTAAGTAATGCAGCTAAACACAAGCATGATCACATACAATCAGCTGTCATGGTGTGAACAGCGAAAGATTTAGAATCACTGGGAGGTATCAGGATTATGACACTTCAGAAATCAGCTCTTGAAATTCAAAGACGGTCCAGTCAGCTTTGGCTGCAACTGCTTCTCTCATCTGGACACCGGCGTAACAGATGAACAAGTCTGCTCCACCAGGTTGCCGAGCCTGCAAGGGCACATGTATATAAATTAAGTTACACACATTTTTGTTTATTCCTCACCTTTAGAGATAGCTCCTTCATCTCATTGAAAATTAATAACACTCCTAATCGATTAATATGCTGCGTAACCATCATTCACAGAAAGATAATTGTTAGTCTTTGATGAGAATTAAATGCCATATATCAATATCTAAGATGTACTCCCTCCGTAAAGTAGTGATCTAAACGCTCTTATATTTCTTTATGGAGGGAGTACTCATGAAATCCATACCATTAGTATGGAACTCTCCAACCCCTTCATTTGTACAGCATGATTAAGTACTAAATTGTTGGAAGAGTGCCATAAGAACACCCCCCCCCCCCCTCTCTCCCCCACAAACACATGCACACAAACACTACTCCTGGCTAGTAAGTGACGAGCCATTGCATCACAGAATTCAGGATCTGTAAAAGATGAACTAGCGCAGTTTGCACTTATAGGCCTTCTTGCTACCTCATTTTATTGCAAAATTCACTCCTGTTATTTGCATCACTTATCACAACCAGAGACATACCTCAAGATCAGTGGCACCATCTCCAATCATAACCAGTGTATTGTAACCATGATCCTGAACACATGGAAGAAGGTCACTAGAGAGCTAGAAATTACGAACATAAATGTAATATCAAAACTTACAGCTACACTAGACCTGTCTTATTTGTTGCACTGCTACTGCTTTACCCCCACTTCGAGAAGTGGGCTCTGTGGGATCAAATCCAGCATACTCTCCAGATGATCCAAATAGCAGTTGGTTTGCTATGATGTTTTCAGTAGGAATGCCAAGCTCAAATGCCACAGGCTGGAAACAAGAAAAATAGAAAACTAAGGACTGCTTGATGCATGTATGTGAAACTTCAGTCACAAAATTAAATTTAAAATGTTTTCAAGTGAAGAAAATAGGAATATTGTTTTTAGATCGAGGGAAGAAACATATCCTTCTTTACTATTCCAACAGATAATATAGACGGAAAATTTGAACTAATTTCTGTATTCAAAGTTCATACTATGGATATCATAAAAGCAAAGATTGGTGCGTCATAAAGTTTGAAGATTTTTCAAGGAAAGGCAAATTTGACTGTTGATAAACCAGATTCCAAAAGTATCGTTAGTGCAGCCATTTAGTGAAGATATACCTTGATCATTTGCCGGAAACCTCCTGACACAAGGAAAACTTCAGTATTATTAGCTTTTAATGCCTTAATCAAATCAGCGATTCCAGGAGAAATCCTGCAGATACAAACAGATAAACATGTCGATGAACCAAGAAAATGAACAGTGCATATCCAACACAAAAATTACATCTGTTGCAGTGCTGAATAAATGATTAACAAATACCACCTTGGCATTATTCTGTAGCCAGAGATCTTAGGAAATATCTTATTAACACGAGAGGCAAATAAGTCAAAAGGGTTATGTTGTGGTTGCAGGGCACGTAACGGCCTAAAGGTAAAGACTAAACTGGTAAAGGTAGATAGTATTTTAATGTCTCATTTAGTGCATTGATTACGAGTCGAGGGACTAGTCGAGACTAGTCGCTAGACTAGTCTATGAGTCGCATTCTGGGTGTCGACTAGAAATCTCGTGTAGACTAGTTCGCCGAGTCGAGGAGTCGAAGGACTAGTCTACAGACTAGTCGTGCACCTTGAGTCGTTCGACTCAATTTTTTTTTATGGATTGGGAGGGGATAAGTGAGCCAGCCACCCTGCCCCTTTCCCTCCATTGCTTCTGCTCTCCATGGATCTGCACTCCTATGCTCTGGCCCTCTCCCTCCACTGCTTCTGCTCTCCCTAGATCTGCCCCTACGGTCTCGCTCCCTCTGCTGCCTTCTGGCTACTGGATCCGCTCATCCCTCAGGTTGCAGTAAGCAAGCAAGCATACTAGCAAAGTAATTTCTCCCCTTCTCTTCTTCCCTTCTTTGATTCGATTTTTACCCCCCTGCCCTCTTCCTTATTTCGTTTTGTTTGCTTCAGTTTCAAGATCCTTAGGTCTGAAGTCCAATGTCTACGCCGGAAATATCTCAAGTATTGTTTCAGCAGCTGCAGCTCAGGCCAATGAGCAATATGATCCATCAAAGGATCCTGCAAGAAGCCAACTAGGAGCAAGGACCCAATATGGAAATATGCTTACTGGCCTAATCTGCAGGACAAATTGATGCTCCAATGCACTTTCTATAGTATATATTACATATTAATACTAGGTTTTGGTAATTGATTACTGCAGTTGTGAACTACAGTACCATGTCGACTAGTCCAGCAGTAGTCTAGACTAGTCACGATTAGTCTATGAGTCTCAACCTTCGAACGACTCATCGACTCGTCGACTCGTAAACGTTGATTTAGTGTTATTAAAATGAACTTAGACTATATGGTGGTCCTATTCTGAAATCGTGTTTTTATTGTGGTACCAAACCAATTTTGCATATAGTGTAGCTACCGTTTTTCATATTGGCTTAAAAAGAGAAGCCGAGTGAAACCAGTTAAGCATTCCTAAGAGCATTCTTCTATGTTCATAGGACATATCTAATCATTCCAGTATAAGAATAACAGAGCTGTGAAATCTCAAAAGATTCAATATATGAACGCAAAAGCGGCAGCTAAACAGTGATTAACTTCTTGAATTAACTTGAAGCTGGGACTTGTAAAAGGTCACCTGGGTGGCCTCTTCTCCAAACAGTCCTCAACTTGGGACAGAGATGGCTTGATTAAAGAGATCCGGGCAGCAAGAGCATCTTCAAATGGAACGGTCCCTGTCATCGCCCTGAGAACAATAGGCCAAGATTAGTTTTCCGGAAGATATTATATGCTAAACAACTCGTACTCCAGAAAATGTGACATTTACTTTGTCGTCCACTCTGCAACTGCCTGCCCAGCCCCACAGAAATCAGCAAGCTCATCGATACCCTCATCCAAGCATACAGTGCTATCCACATCGAAGCACACCGCATTGGCACTGCGCCATGTCTCAAGAACCTCTGGGCATAAGCAGGGAAATCATTACATTACATAAGCTAACCTCTATGCTCCTTGAAGACGTGCATCGATTAACCAATAAAAGGAATTCTCGGTAATTAGGAGTAGTAACCTTTGGATGGCTGGCGGTTTGCCAAACCAGAAGAGGAAGGGGCCTTGGAGACCTCCATTGCTGCTGCCACGACAGCGCGCGCTTTCAAGAGTTTAGCACAAGGGAATGATGGATCTGCAACTCTTATCGCTAAATGTGAAGCGTGTGCGGCTCGGACTAAAGATGACTGGGGCATGGACAGAGGATGCCTCGGGCTGGTGCGTACACTGACCGGACTGGCCATGCCATGCATGCCTGCCTGAAAATGAAAAGGAAACACCAAATTAGAGAGAACCCGGTTATCAAGAATTCACGATCATGCTTTACTGTGGGCAACTCAAGAGAAGGCAACATTTGTTGCAGCGACCGGCAATAGGACAGTCACCCCCCAGGCCTGCTCGAGCTCGTTGACGCAAACCGTCAAACACCCTATAGGCATGCGTCACGCAGTGAAAAGAGTGGCAAACAGGACGCGGGACTAAAATTAAGCTTTGGGCAAGCGGAGCGCCAAGAAATTTGCACGCAACAGGCAACAGCATGAGTTGAGCGCTATAACATCTTCACCGATAAAAGATTGCTGACTGCCACCGCCCCGGTCCTCTACCGCGCGCCGAGCCACCCACCCTCCTCACGCTGCGCTCGCTCACTGCGAGCCGCGTAGTGCATCACCTCCGACGCCGACAGTGCGGGGCAGAGCAGGGTTGCCACGGCACGGCGGCCGGGCCCGCCCTGCCCTGCTCGGAGGGTGGGTCGGCGTGCCCGTAGCCGCGCCCATAGTGGATAGAGAATCGGAGAGGGGGGCATGGATGAAATCGGAGTAGCAACGAACGAACGAACGAACGAACGAAAGATCTGGGCACTCACGCTCGCAAAACGGAAGAATGTTCTTCCTCCCGTCGGATGGCGCGCCCAGGCGCGAGTGCGATACGAAAGCTCTCTGCTCGTAAGATCTCCTTGCCGAACAGTGGTTTGGCTGGTGACCGGCAGCGTAGCGTTCCTCGCCTTTTTTTTTGGGGGAGAGGAGTAGCGTTCCTCACCTACCACGTACTACCTGAGGGGGTGTTTGGTTCATGGACTTTTTAGTCCAGAGACTAGAAAAAGTCCATAGGAATCAAACGGGAGGGACTTTTTCTATAGGGACTAGAAAAAGACTCTACTGAAGAGTCTTTTTTGATTAGTCCCTGAGACTAGAAAAAGTACTAGGACTTCTAAACCAAACACCCCCTGAATTATGTTGCCACCCTCCGATGACAGGTGGGCCTACTGACCGGCTCTTGTTACCTGAGTGCTCCACTTGCGACTTTTCAGGTCGAGTATTTTATAACAAAAAAAGAAACGACTACCATAATTGAGGTCGTCGTCTCACTGAACTACAACTTGCAAAATTTTGACGGAAAACAACCACTTCTTTTCCTTTAATTTTGTGCCTAAAAATTACCAAATACGATTGATGACCATTTTAGAGGATTTAAACATGTTCATAACAGGCAAGACCCACAAGCCATGGCTTGCATGGCAGGAAATTCAAACCGGCTCGATCAAGTTGACATGTAATCATAATAATAGAAGAAAAGGAAACAATATACAAGGCCATAAGAGTCAAACAGAACACAACGGCCCAAAAAGAAAGACAAACAGAAAATCATACTGAGGACATAAAATATATATTTTAAAATAATAATAACATAAAACATCAGGTTTATAGGTAATGACCTAACAAATAACAGTAATTATATGTTTAAACTATTTTTTTTATCATTTTCCCAACATATATATGACCCGCTGGATAAGAACGTGGCAAAATATTGCCTCATGGGCGCTTTGACCTTTGACTAATATCTTTCTTCACCCCTCTCTCAAATGTCACTTGACCGCAGCGAGCGGCGCGCCAGGGCTGCTCACAGAGTGCCACCTCGTAGCCGGCACGATGGGCGGCGCGGGGCACCGCTCAACTGATCATTGGTCAACCGACACCATCAAGCTGAAGCTACAAAGCCATCATGCGCTGCCGATCAGCCAGCCGCCCAAGTTCATCAAGACCATGGGCGATGTTAAGCAGAAGATTTGGTCGAGGACCTAGGGTCTATAGAAGGGCATGTGCGCCCGCTTGCCACCCTCTGCGCCTTCAACACCGTCCTCTTCACCGTCTAGGGCCAGATGGAGGTTGTGCTACAATGTCATATACTTTACAATTACCTTCTCCTAGACTTGGATTATAAGGTCATATACCTTGCAATGTCATATAACTACGTAAATCTGCCAGGAAAGATATTATATATTGTTCTGTTATAGAAACAACTCTTGGCAAAGTGTATCCTTACTCCTTAGTAATGCAATTGTAAGCAAGCCAGTGGGAGTGTGTACAATGACCTCATAGGGAAGATCGTCATACATTGACAAGAGTTACATGCCCATGGGGGCAGGGTGGAGGCAACTGAGCCAAACCCCAGATCGGCCTCATTGCACTGTAGCTATAGTGTGAAGAATAGTACATCTAGAAGCTTGTGCAGTCATCACGCCCCGAGCCACGGCCAGGTATCCCCGAAGATTGTCTCTACCATTGTATGGTGGTGATCTGATATAGGGGAAGATGCCATAACAAATGACCAAGGCTGCTGGTGGTGATGGTAGGTGGGGGCAGAATGGTAAGTCTAGGTTCATGAGTCTATGAATACTAGTCAAAAGTGGGGGATGTACATAGTCCATGGTGCACCACTCCCCTTCATCCATGCATGAATGAGCCTTTGGTTGATTTTGAGTAGCGACTAGTACCCTACTTGAAAGGATCGGTACGGTCGGGTAGAGGGGGTGAATGTATGACTAACAATTTTTAATCTCTTTTCCAATTTTAAGGGACACAACAAGAATATAGGTTATCTAGATATGCAACTAGATGGGAAACCTATATGGCAAGCTCACAAATAACAACAGGCTAGATAAGATACACAATAATTGATATTACCTTGCACAAAGTAAGTGAAGGAAAGAATAAACCGCAAGTGAAGACGATGATGTCGGTGTTCCCTTCTTTGGGGGTGGTACGTCTCCATTGGAGAGGTGTGACGAGACGATACTCACCAAGCATCACAATGGCTCGCCTTATTCTTCTTGTGCCCTCGCACAATGCAAGGTGTCACATTCCACTATGCGGTGCCCTTGGTGGCGGCGATTGTTACGTCCATTTTGCATCATGCTTTTATATCAATATTTATTGCATTATGGGTTGTTATTACACATTATGTCACAATACTTATGCCTATTCTCTCTTATTTTACAAGGTTTACATAAAGAGGGAGAATGCCGGCAGCTGGAATTCTGGGCTGGAAAAGGAGCAAATATTAGAGATCTATTTTGCACAACTCCAAAAGTCCTGAAACTCCACGAAAGTCAGTTTTGGAATATATTAAAAATATTGGGCGCAGAAAGCACTAGAGGGGGCCACACCCTGTCCACGAGGGTGGAGGGCGCGCCCTACCCCCCTGGGCGCGCCCCCTACCTCGTGGGCCCCCTAGCAGGCCTCCGGTGCCCATCTTTGGCTATATGAAATCTTTCGCCCTGGAAAAAATCAGAAGGAAGCTTTCGGGACGAAGCGCCTCCGTCTCGAGGCGGAACCCGACGAAACCAATCTAGGGCTTCGGCGGAGTTGTTCTGCCGGGGAAACATCCCTCCGGGAGGGGGAAATCATCACCATTGTCATCACCATCGATCCTCTCATCGGGAGGGGGTCAATCTCCATCAAACCCTAGTTCATCTCTTGTATCCAATCTTTGTCTCAAAACCTCAGATTGGTACCCGTGGGTTGCTAGTAGTGTTGATTACTCCTTGTAGTTGATGCTAGTTGGTTTATTTGGTGGAAGATCATATGTTCAGACCTTTATGCATATTAATACCCCTCTGATTATAAACATGAATAGGATTTGTGAGTAATTACGTTTGTTCCTGAGGACGTGGAAGAAGTCTTGCTATAAGTAGTCATGTGAATTTGGTATTCGTTCGATATTTTGATGAGATGTATGTTGTCTTTCCTCTAGTGGTGTTATGTGAACATCGACTACATGACACTTCACCATTATTTGGGCCTAGGGGAAGGCATTGGGAAGTAATAAGTAGATGATGGGTTGCTAGAGTGACAGAAGCTTAAACCCTAGTTTTTGCGTTGCTTCGTAAGGGGCTGATTTGGATCCACATGTTTCATGCTATGGTTAGGTTTACCTTAATACTTCTTTTGTAGTTTGAATACAGAAATTGGTTCTAAATTTTCCGTCTATATTATTTATTGAACAGTAAACCAGGATATGTTTCTTCCCATGATCTAAAAGCAACAATTCCTCTTTTCTTCACTTTAGAACATTTTAAATTTAATTTTGTGTCTGAAGTTTCACATAGTGGTCAACAGAGGTGTATTCAGGCCCAAACTTACAGAGCTGTAACAACAGAGGTGTATTTAACCGAACTAATGTGACCTTATTTAAAATATGACTAACAAAACTCTGTCAATGATTTGAAGTATCAGTTTCCCTGCCTTTCAATGCAGTACTTGTGTAATTTTCTGCTTTCATATTCAAATTGTTCTAACCTTTGATCCATCTAACTAAGTGAATGTTCTATCTTTTCAGTTTCTCTCTCTCTCTCTATGTGTGTGTGTGTGTGTTCTGATCCATTTTATGCACCTCGACATACAGATCAGCATCTGTGTGTGCTGTGGCTTGGGAGGGACAAAAAAGAGGTCGATTTGAAATTATGGAAGAGCAAGGGAGGCGGGAAGAGTTATGCACTTTTATCCTTTCTACTAACGCATCATAGCATCTGATCTTTACCCGCTTGGCCACGTCGTTGGGACCAGGACCCTCGCGCCAAGGCGTGATCACGATGTAGTGGGAGAAGATGTGTGGGCTTTTTGTAATTTACCCGTAGGTTCAGCATTTGCCTTTATTATATCAACACCATCATACGCTTAGTTAATTTTTTTAAATGTTTAAATTCAAATTTATTGAAATTTGTTAGGAGCAACAACATTTTGCATGCATAAAAGCAGCTCCAACAAACTAAGTTACTCCTAAGACTTTAGTTATCTATTCTGAGTTGTGGACCATCTGCAAGTTATTATGTGCTGTCGTATCTTCTATGCCTAAGATATTTGGTGCTAAACCTATCGTGAAATATGCTTTCTATGTTCATATATTGTTAAGTGGCTTATTATGTGCATACAAATGTTTTGACCGGCACCCTCGTGCCAAGGCGCGATCTCGGTCTAGTGGTAGTGAAGAAATGAGCGTGTAAATGGCGTGTGCGTTGCCAGTGAACTGAACCTCCTCCGCAGTCACTGGAGCAGCCTTTTTATAGCATCGTTTCCATCGGCTAGCTATGCGAACAGATAGGATGGTAAGCACGAGGGATTAGGGTCATCGCCGCTGCCGTTAGTAACAAACAATATCTTATCTCTACTCTCTTCGTGCCGTTGTTGAACCAAAAGAGCAACAAACTCTGACCGCATGCCTTGGCCAATACTTATCTCTTCGTAGATTTAGTCAAGCCCAACTAATTGATTTTTTCTATCCCTAGCGACGACGAACCTTGGTTTTGTACCTATATCAATACGCCCAACTAGCAGCAGGCATGTACAAGATTTTACTACTTCAACGCACAAAACGTTTGCATGGATAGTCGTTGACCGGTTGGACCGTGCATGCACACACGATTTATTCCATTAGCAAACTGGTTGATCGGTTACTACTAAATCCATATGATCAACAAAGTGCATGCGTTAACGTGACTGAGGCTGCAAATTCATAAACATACTATATTTTCCCTTTTTCCCTTGAAGATCACCAAATATATATTTTTATGATAGAAGAGATTTGATTGTTTCCATATCGATCAATCATATATTTATTGACATGATTTGACAAGTGTCTGCTCATACCAAATAGATTAAATATATTTGTGCATCACATGGTAAAAATGGAGTCAAACAAATAACACTCCAAGTGTGAAGGAATTAACGAAGAATTTGATTCCCGGAACATTCCAAGTTTATGTCCTCTGCAGCATTCACTTATGCCTAATTCTTTAAGTTGTTTTTTTTTTGCTAAGTGAATGTGATCAGACCCTTCCCCCCTCTATGCTAAACTCAACTTAATCTATTCACAAATTCTTCATGTGCGTTCTATTTGAAACTTGTTCAAAATCTTCACTGTGTCCTTGTCAGCTGAAGAATTTGCGAACGGAACGTTAAAACTTATCTTATCCAAAACATCCGTTTTGCCGCTCAAACCGTTCCGCTTCCCACGAAAACACGTATCTATTCACCCACGATCTTACACGATCTCCACTTCTCAGTACGTGGGTGACACATGTCAAACGAATGAGAAGGGTCAGGGGCACGTTCGTCCTAATTCTTCGGGCGAACAGTTTTTCACCGTGGCTATAAATACCCCCTCTTCCCTTCCTCACTTCCTTTACTCCGCTCGACCGCTCTCTCCAGCTTGAGCTTCTCAAACCCTAGCGCCGCCGCTACTTCATCGTCGCCGGTGAGGAAGAGCTTCACTGCCTCGACCTTGTCACCGTCGTACTCGTGCCGGCCGCGGAAATCTTCACTCCGCCGCCGCCGTAGCTGACTTCCTCTGCCAAGTTAGGGCGTGGAAGATCTGCACTGACGAACTTCACGTCTCCACCTCACAGTTCGTCGTGTTCTTCGTTCAGGGTAATTAAAAGTTACTTTTACTGCCCTCTTTGATTTGAATGATTTCTACAAAATCTTCAAAGGTGTTTTTCTTCAAATACTCACACACTGAACACCTCACATGTCATCTGTTCTTGATTCGTTTCTCTAAGCAACAATTTTTCTTCAAGATTCCTTAATTGTGTGGATTTCTGATCCGTACAACTCTGGAACCTAAGACAAAAACGCTTAGTGAAATTCTTCAAGACTCTCCTGGTCAAATTCCTCAAACTTGTTCATTTTACAAAACATTCTGAGAACGCATATGACCTCTTCAAATTCCTCGCAACTATACTCTGTTCACAGGTACTCATGTCTGCTGCTGAATCACTAGGTTCTCATCAACTTAACTCATTTGCAGCGTTCCTCGAAGAAAAGTTGCATACTTCTTCAGAGAATTCAATTGTTCAAATTCCTCAACTGAAGAAAATGGCTGATGGAAAGAAGCCACAAAAAGGAGGAAAGAGGCCCGAGGTCAATACTGCTTCTGAAATCCCTAATGACATATATGCAGATTATTGCACTCCCGATGAGACCAAGTTTGGTAAAGAGGACAAAAATCAGCGCAAGGTGCGCACCCAGAGAATAGAAAGGAGATGGGCAAGAGAGTGGAGGGAGTACAGATATGTAACTCCAAAATACATGAAGAAATTCGCTCTAAATCCTCCATGCCCAAGACCTCCATTGGCACCTGGCCAAGTAGCAGATCCCACTAGCCTCAAGCGCGGTGAGGATTATCCTGATGAATGGGCAAAACGCCAAGCCAAGCTAGCCAGACAAGCCAAAGAAGCAGTGAGGAAATTCAATGAAGACTCTGCTGTTGCTGCTTAGGCCTCTTCATGCCCAAAAAGGTCATGTCAAAGAAGCCTGCGTGCAAGCCAAGTGCTTCGCCATCAATGCCCTCACGGCCGAGTTCCTCAGCTATGCCCTCACGGCCAGAATCCTCAAAGCCCTCACAGCCAATTCCTCATGCTGCTCCTGCTCCTCCAAAGTCCTCAGCTCCTCCACCAAAGTCCTCAGCTGCTCCGAAAAAGTCCTCAGCACCGGTGCATCTTGCCACGTGCCAAAGGACTATAGGCATATCTATTGCCTCAGGAGCCTCTGCTAGTTCCTCTGCTGCACCAAGTTCCTCAGCTGGCCCCTCTCTGCTGAAGAAAAAGTCCACTGCTGGACGAGATCCTCGACCAAGTCCTCACAAGAAGCAGGTGGCCTTCCAAGTACCCTTTGATGATGATGAGGCTGATGATGAAGAACTTGTTGAAATCATCAGAGGCAGGCAAGTCAGGGCCGCTAGAGCCAAAGGCACAAATGTGCCACTGCTTTTGGATCCAAGGTTGATCCTCGACTATACTGATCTCTGGCACAAGGACCCAAACACTCCTATGCCTGATTTCAAGTTGACTCCTGGCCAAAGTCACATGCTGACCCATTTCATCCAAGAAGAAAAATGGAAATATGAGAAGGCCAGGCAGATCAAGAAAGCGCAGTATAGGAAGGAGAAAATCCTGAAGAAAAACGTTATCTCTATGACAACTGAAGAACTAGTAAAGATGCAAGCTGTAATCAAAAGCCTCGGCAATGAATTCAACGCGTACTATGTTGATTGGCAGGGAGCCAAAGTCAGGTTTGTGAAACCGACTGAAAAGTTCACTTCAGAGGTTGCAGCTCCATCGCAACCAGAAATTCCTTAGGCTGCAGCATCTGCTCAGCCGACTAAAGAAAATGCCAGCACCGCTGATGACAATCAGGCTGCTGAAGAAAATGTGAGTTCCAGGGCTGATAACTACATGCCAGCCACTGAAGAAATTGCCAGGGCATCCACTAGTGGTGCGCCTGAAGAAAATGAAGAAGTCAGGGCAACTGCATCAGTTGTGCCTGAAGAAAATCAACCAGATTCCTCTGCTCCTCCTGCGCCTACCCCAACTCCAATCCTTCCATCTGCATCAGATATGGAGAAGACTAAGGCCGCAGAGCGTGCAGCTGTGAAGAAAAGGAAAGCATCAGCTCCTTCAGATTCTTCAGCTCTGAAGAAAATGAAGCCCTTGACCAGCTCATTTGCAAATCCCATTGATGATGTTCCTCTCTCAACCATGCCATCAAAGGACCTTGTTCCTTATGATGAAGAATATGTGATTCCTAGCGAATCCGATGAAGAAAATCCTTCTGCTGCTTCGTCAGAGTAGTTGGATGAAGAAATTGAAGTGGATGCAATCCCTTCAACGCTAGTTGTTTCCTCGCATATGCCTCAGTTCACAGCTGAAGAGGTCGGCGTTGAAGAATTGGATGAACACAATTCTGATGTGGACATTGGGAGTACTACTCCATTGATGAACGATGATTTTCGGGAAAGTCAGCATCCCAACTCTCCACTCTTCACACCACTACAACAAATCCCTCAGTCCCCCGCACAAACTGTTCAAATGGGCTCTGAAGAACCTCAACCCAATGCATCTGTTCAAGAAGAAATTCCAGCCACTAGTGTTGAAGAAACTGCTGCTGCTGAACATCTGAAGACGCAGACTGCCACTGAAGAGGAACCAGAAATTCCTCAGCCTGAAGAACCTGAGATTGCGATACCTGAGGTTGTGATGCAACTCACTGACACTCCTCTGCCCAAGCCAAAGGATCCATTCTCCAGGAAGCAAAAATTCAAGGCTGATGATTTCTTCGGCGAGCATGTATTCTTCACTGACTACAACCCCTATGACTCTGCTCGCATTAGGAAGAGGCGTTTCTGGACTGCTAGTCAGGAAAATTTATATTCCTCAGTGATGTTCAACAAACACAAAGTCTTCGATCATGCGCACATTCCTCACGTGGATATGGAATCTCTGTTGTGTTTCGTGCCAGTCCTCAGTGTTCTTCACGATGTTGGACTATTAAATTTCTACACTAACATCTGTGATTGGAATGAAGAACTCATTTTTAAATTTTATGCGACGCTGCACATCACCGGAGATTCTAAAGATGTGAATTCATGGGTGCTGGACTGGATGTCTGAAAATACTCATTACAAGGCACTAGCTACTAAATTGCTTCGTGCTTCACCTCTCAGTCCTCCCCTTGAAGCTGCTCGTTGCGTCTATGGTGAACCTGAGCTTACTGATCACTACATGCAAGTGCTAATGAAGCCATTGAAGCCAGGTCAGGCCCCACGAACCAAATTCCTCATGAAGGAATTGCTATATGTGCCTCGAACTGTCTATCGCATTCCGACGAAGACATTGAGTCCAATCAAGGACCACGACTCGAATGAAGAAGAAGTCGTTGGCATCATGAAGAATCTGCTTTTCAATATCATTCATGGTGTCCCCGACAACTTCCATGATTTCTTCATGTGGACTCCGGCCAATGTCGCTATGTCACCATTTGAGTTGAAGCCTTATGCACCTTGGATTATGAGATTCATCAGAACAAGGTCTTCACCCAACTACAAAGCTGATACACTGAACCATTGCAGCTACTTGCCTCCGATTGAAGTCCTCAAACAGACATTTTCCTCAGCTGATGACAAGGGCAAGGCCGCTGCTGTTATAGATGAAGGCATTCGTCCATTGGATGGTCAATTTTGCAAAGTTGCATCCTACTCCACCAATGATGACTCTACCACTCATGACTCTGCCGCCGACACAACCAAGCACAATCCTCAAGGCACAGCACCCAGGGTGATGACTGATCGTGAGCTTCTCCTCAGTCTTCATCAGAAGGTTGATCGCAATCATAAATGGGCCAAGCGTCAGTTTGGTTCAATTCTTCACAACATGACTGCTACCCACAATGTTGTGAAGAAAAACCACTACTATCTCCATGAAACCTTCAATCGTACCTGGGTTGTTCTGTCTCATGTCTACCGCGCAGATGATCTGAAGAAAATGGGTCTCAAGGAAGAATTTGACTGGTCTGCACCTCCTCCGAAGAAATACAAAAAGGTCAAGGTTCCTTCCTTGGTGGCCGGCTCCTATTCTTCATCGCGTGACACCGACGAGCATGAAGACTTGGACGACACTGTGGCAGGCCCAACATCAACAAATGACCCCAACAACGCTGGTGCTCCTTCATCAACTTGATATTCTTCAGGGGCGCTAGTCCTCATTTTCGATCCTTTTGGTCATTCGATGACAAAGGGGGAGAAATTTGAGTTAGTCTTCAAGCGGGTCTATCATATATGGGCATTTTTTTGCTAAGTTACAACTCTCGTTCTTCTGACTTTATTGGATCGAGTTGTAATCTTAAACCCGATGGTGGTCTGATACTTTTGCTATGTGTTTCTGCATGATTATTCCTCGTTAATGTTATGCACGCATGCTGAATTACATCAGTCACCATATTTCATCATGCATTTCAAATTCCTCATATTATATGTCAAATGCGTGTATGAATTACAAGATATAGGGGGAGATCTCCATGATTCAACTCTTCAAGTGTGCATTGCTTCAAAAGCAAATTCCTCACTATGCACATCTTCAGGGGGAGTTCTTCTATATCTTGCAATCAAATTCCTTAAATTTAGTTTTTACACTTGATATGTTTATCCCCGTTGAAAACTTAACCTATATTGTCATCAATCACCAAAAAGGGGGAGATTGTAAGTGCATCTAGTGCCCCTTAGTGATTTTGGTGTACTGAAGACTTATAGGTTAAGGGACTAATGTGTTTATGAGTGTACACAGGACTATAAGTCTATGAGGAGTTTGATATTTACAGAGAAAGTCGACCCCTAAAAATGAAGTTCTTCGACTGAAGACTTTGGATTTCTGAAGACTTTCTGAAGACATTGAAAGTGAAGAAATTGGTGTAACCTTGAAGACTTGGTATTCACTTGAGAAACATGAAGCGTGAAAACTTTTGTTTTAGTAGTTTAATTTTCTCTTTCTTGAGTCATAGGAAACACCGTACTGTTAAAGGGGGTCGAGGAAATACTAAGGAAAAATTTCCATGTGATGCTCAACTCAAAATCCTACACCTACCAATCCCTTCGAGTGAAGCCATTGGAAATCTCATATGGTTCGGTCATATTCTTCAGTGACAGAGACGAAGTTCTTCTGGTCTCTGAGAAATTTATTCTGACTGAGGAGTTAGGAATTCGCCAGTGCGGACCTACACAGTGAGGAACATGATAGCCCTGAGGAATTTGAGCCTCAAATTTCCGACCGTTGCTGTGCTACGTGCCAGCTGTCCCAAAATATCTACCCACCTAACGGTCATATCATTGAAGGGCATTTATGTCTTATCATGTCGGGCTGCTCCCTAGGCTATAAATAGCCGCCCCCTACAACCACTAGCTGGTTGGCTGCTCCGAGAGAAACTGACACTTGTCATTTGAGAGCAACCCATCCTCCAAGGACTTTGAGCGAAAATCATCGAGTGAGGAAAAACACAAACCCAAACACCTACAAACCCAAAGTGATTGAGCATCACTAAAGAGATTGATCTTGCGTGGATCCGACGCTTGTTACCTTTGAAGACTGTGATTCTTCCAGACGGTTAGGCATCATGGTCTAGAGCATCCAAGAGGAACTGTGGATCGCCAAGTGACCGAGTTCGTGAAGGTTCGGAAGTCACCTGAAGACTTACCGAGGTCTGTGTGACCTTAGTTCAAGGAGAATACGGTGAGGACTGTGTGTCCTCAGGTTTAAATGCCTAGCCGCTCCAACCAGATGTACAACTGAGACAACAGTTGGAACTGGTCTACCAAATCATTGTCTTCACCGAGCTTACTTGTTCTATTTCCTCAACTCTTTCATTTCCTCATTACTGTGTTGTGTGCTTGTCATATCTGTGTTTGAAGACTTTGACTGAAGACTTTCCCAATTTCCTCAGTTCAATTTCTTTAGTCTGTTTGTCTTCATCCTGTGTTATCATGTGATTACGCTTTCTGTACTCTGTGCTTGTCTTCATTTCATCATGATGACCATGCTTGTGTTCTGTTATGTTTACTTTTGAGTACTTATTCCGCTGCTAGTAGTTCTTCGCTAAGGAATTTCCTCACCGGCAAATTCCTCAGTGAAGAATTCATAAAAATCGCCTATTCACCCCCTCTAGTCGATATAACGCACTTTCAATTGGTATCAGTGCCAGGTACTCCCTTGTTCTATGTGATTTTGGTTTAACCGCCTGGAGTTTTAGTTATGTTGACCGCATCTATGATCAAGGTCTCTGCAGGGTGTCCTACCTTCGATGGGACGGACTACCCATACTGGAAGAATAAGATGCGAATGCATCTTGAGGCAATTGATAACGATCTCTGGTATGTTGTGGAAAATGGTGTTCCCTCAGTCACACCTTCTCTGAATGCTACTGATTCTCAAGCGAAGAATATCATATGTGGACATCTGAGCAAAGGACAGTATGGAAGAGTGAGTGCTTTGGAAACTGCTAAACTTATCTGGGATAGGTTGTCCAAAGTCAATGAAGGAGTCTCAACACAGCATGACTCTCGAGTTGATGTTCTCCGTAATCTCTTAAACCGCTTCAAAAGACTCGACAATGAAAATATTCAACAAACCTTCGATCGCCTCACTGACATCTCAAATGAGCTTCAAGCACTTGGTGCCACCGACATCACCGACCATGAGGTGGTGAAGAAATTGCTGAGATCGCTTGATTCCTCATTAGATACTCTGGCATTGATGATACAAGAACGTGCTGATTACAAGTCACTTGATCCAGCTGATATCCTCGAGAGGCTAAACACGCATGAGTTCCAGCTTGCTGAGAAGAGAGATCTCTATGGTTTGAGCTATGGCAGATCACGTGCACTGAAGGCCAAGGAAGTTTCTGAGTCTGAAGATGAAGATTCTGGTAGCAGCCTTTGTGACCCTGAAGAACTGAGTCATGAGCTAGTACTGCTCGTGAAGAAATTCCAGAAGTTTGACGTGGTCGCTTTGGAAGACCCTCAAGGAGCAATGATTCCTCATCCAGTGACTACAAGAAGAGGCTCTGTCACAAATGCAAGAAACCTGGACACTACATTCAAGATTGTCCTCAATGGGAAAAGGAATCAAAGAAGAAGAAATACAAGGATTACAATTCTGATGATGTGAAGAAAAATAAGAAATCATCAAAATCTTCATCATCAAAATCCTCGAAGTCTTCATCTCACAAGAAGAGCAGCTCCAAGAAGGCTCGGGTATTCATTGGCAAGGAAATGGACTCTGAGGCTGAATCTGAGGAACATGAGGAAGAGGGGGCATCTGAGGAGTCCAAGTCTGGTGTGGCAAGTCTGGCTCTCGCTACTGCATTTGTCAGCAAGTCTATCTTCAACTCTGAAGAAAATGGCTTCACCAACAAGGCTGATAAAAGCAATGATGACTACACTCCCACCTATTGCTTCATGGCAAAGGGTGCCAAGGTACTCACATATACCTCCTCTAAATCTAGTGAGGATGAATCTGATGAAAACCTCAAGCCCAGCTACTCTAAACTTGCTAAGATTGTTGTGAAACAACAAAGGGCTTTTGAAAAGGTTCAAAACATGCTAGACAAAAGTGATGATATGTTGGGTGAAGAAATGGATCGCACTAAAACCTTGACTGAAAATCTTCAGAGACTTCAGACTAAGTTTGACAACCTTCAAGGTCATCACGAGTGATTGGACGAGGTCTGTGTGTTGGGGAATGTAGTAATTTCAAAACAATTCCTACGCACACGCAAGATCATGGTGATGCATAGCAACGAGAGGGGAGACTGTTGTCCACGTACCCTCGTAGACCGAAAGCGTAAGCGTTATCACAACGTGGTTGATGTAGTCGTACGTCTTCACGATCCGACCGATCAAGTACCGAACGCATGGCACCTCCGAGTTCAGCACACGTTCAGCCCGATGACGTCCCTCGAACTCCGATCCAGCCGAGTGTTGAGGGAGAGTTTCGTCAGTACGACGGCATGGTGACGATGTTGATGTTCTACCGATGTAGGGTTCGCCTAAGCACCGCTACAGTAATATCGAGGTGGAATATGGTGGAGGGGGGCACCGCACACGGCTAAGAGATCAATGATCAACTGTTGTGTCTCTAGGGTGCCCCCTGCCCCCGTATATAAAGGAGCAAGGGGGAGGCCGGCCGGCCCTTGCTAGGCGCGCCAGGAGGAGGAGTCCTCCTCCTAGTAGGAGTAGGACTCCCCTCTTTCCTACTCCTACTAGGAGGGGGAAAGGAAGGGGGAGAGGGAGAAGGAAAGGGGGGCGCCGCCCCCCTCTCCTAGTCCAATTCGGACAAGAGGGGGAGGGGCGCGCGGCCCACCCTGGCTGCCCCTCTCTCTCCACTAAGGCCCATAAGGCCCATTACTTCTCCCGGGGGGTTCCGGTAACCCTCCGGCACTCCGGTTTTCTCCGAAATCACCCAGAACACTTCCGGTGTCCGAATATAGTCATCCAATATATCAATCTTTATGTCTCGACCATTTCGAGACTCCTCGTCATGTCCGTGATCACATCCGGGACTCCGAACAACCTTCGGTACATCAAAACAGATAAACTCATAATATAAGTGTCATCGTAACGTTAAGCGTGCGGACCCTACGGGTTCGAGAACTATGTAGACATGACCGAGACATGTCTCCAGTAAATAACCAATAGCGGAACCTGGATGCTCATATTGGCTCCTACATATTCTACGAAGATCTTTATCGGTCAGACCGCATAACAGCATATGTTGTTCCCTTTGTCATTGGTATTGTTACTTGCCCGAGATTCGATCGTCGGTATCTCAATACCTAGTTCAATCTCGTTACCGGCAAGTCTCTTTACTCGTTCCGTAATACATCATCCTGCTACTAACTCATTAGTTGCAATGCTTGCAAGGCTTAAGTGATGTGCATTACCGAGAGGGCCCAGAGATACCTCTCCGACAATTAGAGTGACAAATCCTAATCTTGAAATACACCAACCCAACATGTACCTTTGGGGACACCTGTAGAGCTCCTTTATAATCACCCAGTTACGTTGTGACGTTTGGTAGCACGCAAAGTGTTCGTCCGGCAAACGGGAGTTGCATAATCTCATAGTCATAGGAACATGTATAAGTCATGAAGAAAGCAATAGCAACATACTAAACGATCGGATGCTAAGCTAACGGAATGGGTCATGTCAATCACATCATTCTCCTAATGATGTGATCCCATTAATCAAATGACAAATCATGTCTATGGCTAGGAAACATAACCATCTTTGATCAACAAGCTAGTCAAGTAGAGGCATACTAGTGACACTCTGTTTGTCTATGTATTCACGCATGTATTATGTTTCCGGTTAATACAATTCTAGCATGAATAATAAACATTTATCATGATATAAGGAAATAAATAATAACTTTACTATTGCCTCTAGGTCATATTTCCTTCAGTCTCCCACTTGCACTAGAGTCAATAATCTGGATTACACAGTAATGATTCTAACACCCATGGAGCCTTGGTGCTGATCATGTTTTGCTCGTGGAAGAGGCTTAGTCAACGGGTCTGCAACATTCAGATCCGTATGTATCTTGCAAATCTCTATGTCTTCCACCTGGACTAGATCCCGGATGGAATTGAAGCGTCTCTTGATGTGCTTGGTTCTCTTGTGAAATCTGGATTCCTTCGCCAAGGCTATTGCTTCAGTATTGTCACAAAAGATTTTCATTCGACCCGATGCACTAGGTATGACACCTAGATTGGATATGAACTCCTTCATCCAGACTCCTTCATTTGCTGCTTCCGAAGTAGCTATGTATTCCGCTTCACACGTAGATCCCGCCACGACGCTTTGTTTAGAACTGCACCAACTGACAGCACCACCGTTCAATGTAAACACGTATCCGGTTTGCGATTTAGAATCGTCCGAATCAGTGTCAAATCTTGCATCAACGTAACCATTTACGATGAGCTCTTTGTCACCTCCATAAACGAGAAACATATCCTTAGTCCTTTTCAGGTACTTCAGGATGTTCTTGACCGCTGTCCAGTGATCCACTCCTGGATTACTTTGGTACCTCCCTGCTAGATTTATAGCAAGGCACACATCAGGTCTGGTACACAGCATTGCATACATGATAGAGCCTATGGCTGAAGCATAGGGAACATCTTTCATTTTGTCTCTATCTTCTGCAGTGGTCGGGCATTGAGTCTTACTCAACTTCACACCTTGTAACACAGGCAAGAACCCTTTCTTTGCTTGATCCATTTTGAACTTCTTCAAAACTTTGTCAAGGTATGTGCTTTGTGAAAGTCCAATTAAGCGTCTTGATCTATCTCTATAGATCTTAATGCCTAATATATAAGCAGCTTCACCGAGGTCTTTCATTGAAAAACTCTTATTCAAGTATCCCTTTATGCTATCCAGAAGTTCTATATCATTTCCAATCAGCAATATGTCATCCACATATAATATTAGAAATGCTACAGAGCTCCCACTCACTTTCTTGTAAATACAGGCTTCTCCAAAAGTCTGTACAAAACCAAATGCTTTGATCACACTATCAAAGCGTTTATTCCAACTCCGAGAGGGTTGCACCAGTCCATAAATGGATCGCTAGAGCTTGCACACTTTGTTAGCTCCCTTTGGATCGACAAAACCTTCCGGTTGCATCATATACAACTCTTCTTCCAGAAATCCATTCAGGAATGCAGTTTTGACATCCATTTGCCAAATTTCATAATCATAAAATGCGGCAATTGCTAACATGATTCGGATAGACTTAAGCATCGCTACGGGTGAGAAGGTCTCATCGTAGTCAATCCCTTGAACTTGTCGAAAATCTTTCGCAACAAGTCGAGCTTTATAGACAGTAACATTACCGTCACCGTCAGTCTTCTTCTTGAAAATCCATTTATTCTCAATTGCTTGCCGATCATCGGGCAAGTCAACCAAAGTCCACACTTTGTTCTCATACATGGATCCCATCTCAGATTTCATGGCCTCAAGACATTTTGCGGAATCTGGGATCACCATCGCTTCTTCATAGTTCGTAGGTTCATCATGATCTAGTAGCATGACTTCCAGAACAGGATTACCGTACCACTCTGGTGCGGATCTTACTCTGGTTGATCTACGAGGCTCAGTAGTAACTTGATCTGAAATTTCATGATCATCATCATTAACTTCCTCACTGATTGGTGCAGGTGTCATAGAAACCGGTTTCTGTGATGAACTACTTTCCAATAAGGGAGCAGGTACAGTTACCTCATCAAGTTCTACTTTCCTCCCACTCACTTCTTTCGAGAGAAACTCCTTCTCTAGAAAGTTTCCGAATTTAGCAACAAAAGTCTTGCCTTCGGATCTGTGATAGAAGGTGTACCCACTAGTTTCCTTTGGGTAACCTATGAAGACACATTTATCCGATTTGGGTTCGAGCTTATCAGGTTGAAGCTTTTTCACATAAGCATCGCAGCCCCAAACTTTCAGAAACGACAACTTTGGTTTCTTGCCAAACCACAGTTCATAAGGCGTCGTCTCAACGGATTTCGATGGTGCCCTATTTAACGTGAATGCGGCCGTCTCTAAAGCATAACCCCAAAATGATAGCGGTAAGTCAGTAAGAGACATCATAGATCGCACCATATCTAGTAAAGTATGATTACGACGTTCGGACACACCATTACGCTGTGGTGTTCCGGGTGGCGTGAGTTGCGAAACTATTCCGCGTTGTTTCAAATGTAGACCAAACTCGTAACTCAAATATTCTCCTCCATGATCAGATCGTAGAAACTTTATTTTCTTGTTACGATGATTTTCAACTTCACTCTGAAATTCTTTGAACTTTTCAAATGTTTCAGACTTATGCTTCATTAAGTAGATATACCCATATCTGCTTAAATCATCTGTGAAGGTGAGAAAATAACGATATCCGCTATGAGCCTCAACATTCATCGGACCACATACATCTGTATGTATGATCTCCAACAAATCTGTTGCTCTCTCCATAGTACCGGAGAACGGTGTTTTAGTCATCTTGCCCATGAGTCACGGTTCGCAAGTACCAAGTGATTCATAATCAAGTGGTTACAAAAGTCCATCAGTATGGAGTTTCTTCATGCGCTTTACACCGATATGACCTAAACGGCAGTGCCACAAATAAGTTGCACTATCATTATCAACTCTGCATCTTTTGGCTTCAACATTATGAATATGTGTGTCACTACTATCGAGATTCAATAAGAATAGACCACTCTTCAAGGGTGCATGACCGTAAAAGATATTACTCATATAAATAGAACAACCATTATTCTCTGATTTAAATGAATAACCATCTCGCATCAAACAAGATCCAGATATAATGTTCATGCTCAATGTTGGCACCAAATAACAATTATTTAGGTCTAATACTAATCCCGAAGGTAGATGTAGAGGTAGCGTGCCGACCGCGATCACATCAACTTTGGAACCATTTCCCACGCGCATCGTCACCTCGTCCTTAGCCAATCTTCGCTTAATCCGTAGCCCCTGTTTCGAGTTGCAAATATTAGCAACAGAACTAGTATCAAATACCCAGGTGCTACTGCGAGCATTAGTAAGGTACACATCAATAACATGTATATCATATATACCTTTGTTCACCTTGCCATCCTTCTTATCCGCCAAATAATTGGGGCAGTTCCGCTTCCAGTGACCAGTTTGCTTGCAGTAGAAGCACTCAGTTTCAGGCTTAGGTCCAGACTTGGGTTTCTTCTCTTGAGTAGCAACTTGCTTGCTGTTCTTCTTGAAATCCCCTTCTTCTTCCCTTTGCCTTTTTCTTGAAACTAGTGGTCTTGTTGACCATCAACACTTGATGCTCCTTCTTGATTTCTACCTCCGTAGCCTTTAGCATTGCGAAGAGCTCGGGAATTGTCTTATCCATCCCTTCCATATTATATTCATCATGAAGCTCTTGTAGCTTGGTGGCAGTGATTGGAGAATTCTGTCAATGACGCTATCATCCGGAAGATTAACTCCCAGTTGAATCAAGTGATATTATACCCAGACATCTTGAGTATATGCTCACTGACAGAACTATTGTCCTCCATCTTGCAGCTATAGAACTTATTGGAGACTTCATATCTCTCAATCCGGGCATTTGCTTGAAATATTAACTTCAACTCCTGGAACATCTCATATGCTCCATGACGTTCAAAACGTCGTTGAAGACCCGGTTCTAAGCCGTAAAGCATGACACACTAAACTATCGAGTAGTCATCAGCTTTGCTCTGCCAGACGTTCATAACATCTGGTGTTGCTCCTGCAGCAGGCCTGGCACCCAGCGGTGCTTCCATGACGTAATTCTTCTATGCAGCAATGAGGATAATCCTCAAGTTACGGACCCAGTCCGTGTAATTGCTACCATCATCTTTCAACTTTGCTTTCTCAAGGAACGCATTAAAATTCAATGGAACAACAACACGGGCCATCTATCTACAATCAACATAGACAAGCAAGATACTATCAGGTACTAAGTTCATGATAAAGTTAAGTCCAATTAATCATATTACTAAAGAACTCCCACTTAGATAGACATCCCTCTAATCCTCTAAGTGATCACATGATCCAAATCAACTAAACCATGTCCGATCATCACGTGAGATGGAGTAGTTTCAATGGTGAACATCAATATGTTGATCATATCCACTATATGATTCACGCTCGACCTTTCGGTCTCCGTGTTCCGAGGCCATATCTGTTATATGCTAGGCTCGTCAAGTTTAACCTGAGTATTCCGCGTGTGCAACTGTTTTGCACCCGTTGTATTTGAACGTAGAGCCTATCACACCCGATCATCACGTGGTGTCTCAACACGAAGAACTTTTGCAATGGTGCATACTCAGGGAGAACACTTATAATTTGATAATTTAGTGAGGGATCATCTTATAATGCTACCGTCAATCAAAGCAAGATAAGATGCATAAAAGATAAACATCACATGCAATCAATATAAGTGATATTATATGGCCATCATCATCTTGTGCTTGTGATCTCCATCTTCAAAGCACCTCCATGATCACCATCGTCACCGGCGCGACACCTTGATCTCCATCATAGCATCGTTGTCATCTCGTCAATCTTATGCTTCTACGACTATCACTACTGCTTAGTGATAAAGTAAAGCATTACAGGGCGATTGCATTGCATACAATAAAGCGACAACCATATGGCTCCTGCCAGTTGCCGATAACTCGGTTACAAAACACGATCATCTCATACAATAAAATTTAGCATCATGTCTTGACCATATCACATCACAACATGCCCTGCAAAAACAAGTTAGACGTCCTCTACTTTGTTGTTGCAAGTTTTACGTGGCTGCTACGGGCTTACAAAGAACCGTTCTTACCTACGCATCAAAACCACAACGATAGTTTGTCAAGTTGGTGCTGTTTTAACCTTCGCAAGGACCGGGCGTAGCCACACTCGGTTCAACTAAAGTTGGAGAAACTGACACCCGCCAGCCACCTATGTTCAAAGCACGTTGGTAGAACCAGTCTCGCGTAAGCGTACGCGTAATGTCGGTCCGGGCCGCTTCATCCAACAATACCGCCGAACCAAAGTATGACATGCTGGTAAGCAGTATGACTTATATCGCCCACAACTCACTTGTGTTCTACTCGTGCATATGACATCTACGCATAAAACCAGGCTCGGATGCCACTGTTGGGGAACGTAGTAATTTCATAAAAATTCCTACGCACACGCAAGATCATGGTGATGCATAGCAACGAGAGGGGAGAGTGTTCTCCACGTACCCTCGTAGACCAAAAGCGGAAGCGTTATCACAACGCGGTTGATGTAGTCGTACGTCTTCACGACCGATCAAGTACCGAACGCATGACACCTCCGAGTTCAGCACACGTTCAGCCCGATGACGTCCCTCAAACTCCGATCCAGCCAAGTGTTGAGGGAGAGTTTTGTCAGCACGACGGCGTGGTGACGATGTTGATGTTCTACCGATGCAGGGCTTCGCCTAAGCACCGCTACAGTAATATCGAGGTGGAATATGGTGGAGGGGGGCACCGCACATGGCTAAGAGATCAATGATCAATTGTTGTATCTCTAGGGTGCCCCCGCCCCCGTATATAAAGGAGCAAGGGGGAGGCCGGCAGGCCCTTGCTAGGCGCACCAGGAGGAGGAGTCCTCCTCCTCGTAGGAGTAGGACTCCCCTCTTTCCTACTCCTACTAGGAGGGGGAAAGGAAGGGGAGAGGGAGAAGGAAAGGGGGGCGACTCCCCCCTCTCCTAGTCCAATTCGGACCAGAGGGGGAGAGGGCGCGCGGCCCACCCTAGCTGCCCCTCTCTCTCTCCACTAAGGCCCATAAGGCCCATTACTTCTCCCGGCGGGTTCCGGTAACCCTCCGGCACTCCGGTTTTCTCTGAGATCACCCAGAACACTTCCGGTGTCCGAATATAGTCGTCCAATATATCAATCTTTATGTCTCGACCATTTCGAGACTCCTCGTCATGTCCGTGATCACATCTGGGACTCCGAACAACCTTTGGTACATCAAAACATATAAACTCATAATATACCTGTCATCGTAACGTTAAGCGTGCGGACCCTACGGGTTCGAGAACTATGTAGACATGACCGAGACACGTCTCCGGTCAATAACCAATAGCGGAACCTGGATGCTCATATTGGCTCCTACATATTCTACGAAGATCTTTATCGGTCAGACCGCATAACAACATACGTTGTTCCCTTTTTCATTGGTATTGTTACTTGCCCGAGATTCGATCGTCGGTATCTCAATTCCTAGTTCAATCTCGTTACCGGCAAGTCTCTTTACTCGTTCCGTAATACATCATCCTGCTACTAACTCATTAGTTGTAATGCTTGGAAGGCCTAAGTGATGTGCATTACCAAGAGGGCCCAGAGATACCTCTCCGATAATTGGAGTGACAAATCCTAATCTCAAAATACGCTAACCCAACATGTACCTTTGGAGACACCTGTAGAGCTCCTTTATAATCACCCAGTTACGTTGTGACGTTTGGTAGCACACAAAGTGTTCCTCTGGTAAACGGGAGTTGCATAATCTCATAGTCATAGGAACATGTATAAGTCATGAAGAAAGCAATAGCAACATACTAAACGATTGGGTGCTAAGCTAACGGAATGGGTCATGTCAATCGCATCATTCTCCTAATGATGTGATCCCGTTAATCAAATGACAACTCATGTCTATGGCTAGGAAACATAACCATCTTTGATCAACAAGCTAGTCAAGTAGAGGCATACTAGTGACACTCTGTTTGTCTATGTATTCACACATGTATTATGTTTCCGGTTAATACAATTCTAGCATGAATAATAAACATTTATCATGATATAAGGAAATAAATAATAACTTTATTATTGCCTCTAGGGCATATTTACTTCACTGCGTGACCTTAGTTCAAGGAGAATACGGTGAGGACTGTGTGTCTGGGACTGTGTGTCCTTAGGTTTAAATACCTAGCCGCTCCAACCAGATGTACAACTGAGACAAAGTTGGAACTGGTCTACCAAATCATTGTCTTCACCGAGCTTACTGGTTCTATTTCCTCAACTCTTTCCTTTCCTCATTACTGTGTTGTGTGCTTGTCATATCTGTGTTTGAAGACTTTGACTGAAGACTTTCCCAATTTCCACAGTTCAATTTCTTCAGTCTGTTTGTCTTCATCCTGTGTTATCCTGTGATTACGCTTTCTATACTCTGTGCTTGTCTTCATTTCATCATGATGACCATGCTTGTGTTCTGTTATGCTTAATTTTGAGTACTTATTCCGCTGCTAGTAGTTCTTCGCTAAGGAATTTCCTCACCGGCAAATTCCTCAGTGAAGAATTCATAAAAATCGCCTATTCACCCCCCCCCCCCTCTAGTCGATATAACGCACTTTCAAAAGATGAATTGACCCCACAAAGAATTTTTACAGGTTATAGAATGGTAATTGATTTCCGCAAACTAAATAAAGCTACTAAAAAGGATCATTGCCCTTTACCTTTTATTGATCAAATGCTAGAAAGATTATCCAAACATACACATTTTTGCTTTCTAAAATGTTATTCTACTTTCTCTCAAATACATGTGTCAAAAGAGGATCAAGAAAAGACCACTTTTACTTGCCCTTTCAGTACCTTTGCTTATAGACGTATGCCTTTTGGTTTATGCAATGCACCTGCTACCTTTCAAAGATGTATGACTGCTATATTCTCTGACTTTTGTGAAAAGATTGTTGAGGTTTTCATGGATGATTTCTCCGTATATGGAACGTCTTTTGATGATTGCTTAAGCAACCTTGATCGAGTTTTGCAGAGATGTGAAGAAACTAATCTTGTCTTGAATTGGGATAAGTGCCACTTTATGGTTAATGAAGGTATTGTCTTGGGGCATAAAATTTCTGAAAGAGGTATTGAAGTTGATAAAGCTAAAGTCGATGTTATTGAAAAGATGTCGTGTTCTAAGGACATTAAAGGTATAAGAAGTTTCCTTGGTCATGCTGGTTTTGTTAGGAGGTTCATTAAATACTTCTCAAAAATTTCTAGGCCTCTGACTAATCTCTTACAAAAAGATGTTCCTTTTGTCTTTGATGATGATTGTGTAGAAGCATTTGAAATACTTAAGAAAGCCTTGATTTCTGCACCTATTATTCAGCCTCCTGATTGGAATTTACCCTTTGAAATTATGTGTGATGCTAGTGATTATGTTGTAGGTGTTGTTCTAGGACAAAGAGTTGATAAGAAATTAAATGTTATCCAATATGCTAGTAAAACTCTAGACAATGCCCAGAGAAATTATGCTACTACTGAAAAATAATTTTTAGCAGTTGTATTTGCTTGTGATAAGTTCAGACCTTATATTGTTGATTCTAAAGTAATTGTTCACACTGATCATGCTGCTATTAAATATCTTATGGAAAAGAAAGATGCTAAACCTAGACTTATTAGATGGGTTCTCCTACTACAAGAATTTGATTTGCATATTATAGATAGAAAGGGAGCTGAGAACCCCGTTGGAGACAACTTATCTAGGTTAGAGAATGTTCTTGATGACCCACTACCTATTGATGATAGCTTTCCTGATGAACAATTAGCTGTCATAGATGCTTCTCGCACTGCTCCATGGTATGCTGATTATGCTAGTTACATTGTTGCTAAATTTATATCACCTAGTTTCACATACCAGCAAAAGAAAAAGTTTTTCTATGATTTAAGACATTACTTCTGGGATGACCCACACCTTTATAAAGAAGGAGTAGATGGTGTTATTAGAAGTTGTGTACCTGGGCATGAATAGGAATAGATCCTACGCAAGTGTCACTCCGAGGCTTATGGAGGACACCACGCTGGAGATAGAACTGCACATAAGGTATTGCAATCCGGTTTTTATTGGCCTACTCTCTTCAAAGATGCATGTAAGTTTGTCTTGTCTTGTGACGAATGTCAAAGAATTGGTAATATTAGTAGACGTCAAGAAATGCATGTGAAGTATTCACTTGTTACTGAACCATTTGATGTTTGGGGCTTTGATTATATGAGACCGTTTCCTTCCTCTAATGGGTATACACATATTTTAGTTGTTGTTGATCACGTTACTAAGTGGGTAGAAGCTATTCCAACTAGTAGTGCTGATCATAACACCTCTATTAAGATGCTTACAGAAGTTATTTTTCCAAGGTTTGGAGTCCCTAGATACTTAATGACTGATGGTGGTTCACATTTTATTCATGGTACTTTTCATAAAATGATTGCTAAGTATGATGTTAATCATATAATTGCATCTCCATACCACCCACAGTCTAGTGGTCAAGTAGAACTGAGTAATAGACAGATTAAATTATTTTTGCAAAAGACTGTTAATAGATCTAGAAAGAATTGGTCCAAAAAACTTGATGATGCCTTATGGGCCTATAGAACTGCATATAAAAATCCTATGGGAATGTATCTGTATAAAATGGTTTATGGAAAAGCATGTCACTTACCTCTCGAACTACGCCCTCCGTCCTTTAAATAGTGTACTTCCAACTTTGTTGGAAAGTCAAAGTGTTTTATGTTTAACCGTATTTATACAATAGTACATCAACATTTATACCATCAAATGAGTAGATTTAGATTCATGATAAAATATATTTTCATCGTATACCCATTTGGTTTCACAAATATTGATATATTTTTGCATAAACTCAGTCAAACTTTGAGATAGTTTGACCCTCCAACAAAGTTGGAAGTACACTTTTTAAAGGACGGAGGGAGTAGAACATAAGGCATATTGGGCCATTAAAGAGATCAATTATGATTTCAAACTTGCCGGTGAGAAGAGGCTATTTGACCTTAGCTCACTTGACGAATGGAGAACCGATGCCTATGAGAATGACAAACTGTTTAAAGAAAAAGTTAAAAGATGGCATGACAAAAGGATACAAAAGCATGAGTTTAATGTAGGTGATTATGTTTTGTTATACAACTCTCGTTTAAGATTTTTTGTAGGAAAACTTCTCTCTAAATGGGAAGGTCCTTACGTTATCGAGGAGGTCTATCGTTCTGGTGCCATAAAAGTCAACAACTTCGAAGGCACAAATCTGAAGGTGGTGAACGGTCAAAGAATCAAGCATTATATCTCAGGTAATCCCATAAATGTTGAAACTAATGTTATTGAGACCGTAACCCCGGAGGAATATATAAGGGACACTTTCCAGAACATTTCAGACTCTGAAAAGGAATAGGTATGTGGTACGGTAAGTAAACCGACTCCGAAATAGTTCTAATGGCATTTTTTCTCCGTTTTGAAATATTTAATAAAATAGGAAAATAAGAAGTAGTCCGAAAGGGACATGAGGCATCCACGAGGGTGGAGGGTGCGCCCTACCCCCCTGGGCGCTCCCTCCTGCCCTGTGAGCACCTCGTGTGCCCTCTGGACTCAGTTTTCTTGCACAATACTTCTTTTGGTTGGTAAAAATTCATTATATAATCCCCCTAAGGTTTTGACCACCGTACCATGCAAATATCCTCGGTTTTTCATTTTGAGTTGTTTCTACCACAGATTAGAGCAAGATGTCTTCTCAAGAGTCGGTCGGGGAGAGTCGGGTGTCTCATCCGACACCAGGACCAGGAGCAAACAGTGATGCTGACCACTTTGGGCCGTCGACGGAGGAAGAGATGGAGGCCGACTTGAAAAGGATAGATGCCATGGAAGAGGATCAAGAAGTTACTTCTCGTTTCCAAGCTGGATTCATGATGGGGGAACTACAGAGCTCAGCTATTCCAAACTCGGTCATCCCTTCCAATGTTAGATTTCTTTCTTATGAAAATATGAAAAAGAGTGTTACTTGTTCTCCCGCAGCTATGCAACATCCATGGGTGAAAGGAGCTTTAGCCGTCACGGGCAAGCTCCGTAAGGAAATAATGGACCTCAAGCAGCAAGTCAATAAGCTCGAGGAAGAGAATCGTATCCTGAGGGGCATCATCGCCAAGAATATCACATCACCACCTCCGAAGAAGGAGACATAAACACATGGGTATGGGCACTCCCCTTGGAAACAGCCAAGCTTGGGGGAGGTGCCCCGGTATCGTATCACCATCACACTCCTATCTTTACCTTTTTCCTAGTTCGATCCTTTTAGTAATATCTTGATCTAGTAGAATAAAGTTTTTAGCATGATCTAGTTTTGGATTTGCTTTATGATCCTTCTATATAATCGAGTCCGTGAGCTATATATAATAAAGATTAGTTTTGAGTTGAGGGCTTGGTTACCTTGCTATGATCTTGAGGGAATAAAAGAAAGAACAAAAATAAATAGAAAGATCATATTGATCTTATGGAGAGTAATGACTTCACATATAAAGAGTATGATGAATGAAAGTTGTTGAGAGTTGACAAACATAGTTTTGGTCATCGTTGCAATTAATAGGAAGTAATAAAGAAAGAGAGGTTTTCACATATAAATATACTATCTTGGACATCTTTTATGATTGTGAGCACTCATTAAAATATGTGACATGATAAAAAGTTGATGTTGGACAAGGAAGACAACGTAATGGGTTATGTTTTCTTATATCCGAAATAAAGTATATTGGCATGGATCATCCAACATGTTGAGCTTGCCTTCCCCCCTCATGCTAGCCAAATTCTTTGCACCAAGTTGAGATACTACTTGTGCTTCCAAATATCCTTAAACCCAGTTTTGCCATGAGAGTACACCATATCTACCTATGGATTGAGTAAGATCCTTCAAGTAAGTTGTCATTGTTGCATGCAATAAAAATTGCTCTCTAAATATGTATGATCTATTAGTGTGGAGAAAATAATCTTTATACAATCTTGTGATATGGAAGAAATAAAAGTGACGGACTGCATAATAAAGGTCCCTATCACAAGTGGCAATGTAAAGTGACGTTCTTTCGCATTAAGATTTTGTGCATCTAACCATAAAAGCACATGACAACCTCTGCTTCCCTCTACGAAGGGCCTGTCTTTTATTTTTGCCTTATGTCTTATGCAAGAGTCGCGGTGTCTTCACCTTTCCTTTTTACACTTTATCCTTTGGCAAGCACATTGTGTTGGAAAGATCCTAATATATATATACACTACTAGGGAAAAGGCTAGCAGCAGCGCGGGTTTTGTGCTCATTAGTAGCGCGGGTAGGCGCACTACTAATAAGGCGCTACAGCTATTGCTTAGCAGTAACGCGTGCCGCACGCGCTACTGCTAGGATAAAATAGTTGCAGCGCTTGTCCACTCCCGCGCTGCTGCTAATGTAACTACTGGCAGCGTGTTTTCTTTCCATCGCTACTAGTATTGTTTTTTTATTTTTTTATTTTTAGTGTATTTATGCGCCATCGTACAAATATTGGTACAATACCAGTTATGTGGTTTACATCATTATGTCCATAACAGTGTGTCAAATGAAGGTGGATTAGGTTCAAGTGGAGGCAATATGTGGTGCATGTCAAAAGTATACTACTAATCCAAACTTGATCTAGTTTGGACTAGTAGTACTTTCGATGTGCACCACATGTTGCCTCCACTTGAATCTAATCCGCCAGCATAAGCTATTTAATCATCATCATAATCATTACCACCAACAATATTTATTTAATCACCACTAACACTAGCTAATAATAATCATCAGTCATTACCACCAACACTAGCTATTTTATCATCATAGTAATAGTGTAGCACATCATCATCCTCAAACTCATTTCTAGCTAATCACTCCTGTTGCTCTCTCTTAGGTAAAACAACATAAAACATGTGTAGCTCTCCTCCTTGATCAAGTTGGAGCATGCAGATGAACCTGTCTCCTAATTTTGGGTAGCACATCTGTTTGCTGCCCCCTAGTACTTGTCTGCGCTCCCCCATCACATATCTGGTCCAGTCTTGCACTATTAAGCATTCATCACTGATCTTGAATGCACTAAAGTAACATGTAGGATATCTTGGCCGTAAGCTAATAATACTCATAGTACCTTTAGTCTCGATCCCATAAGGCACAACATTCATTGGGAGTCCCTGTTGAAGAACATCGTATGGTCACATACTTAGCAATGAAGTTTAGCTTCACAAATAATGTATGGAAATGATGCACTGAGGACAAATAGTAAAAATCTTACCATCCTTCCTAAATAGATGTGACCGTAGTTCATGACGAACACTATTGGTCGCACGTTTTCAGTACTAAGATTAAGTCCAGGAAGAAAATTTGTCTTGACAGTATCAAGATCCTCAAGCCATGAAACATAATAACTTAGCTCCTCGCAGTTTAGTTCGGCCCCAGGACAGTAGTAGGTCCTGTCTACCAAGCGCTGGACATGTTTGCTTGCACCGAAATAAGCTGACAATACAAATTAGTTGTCAACTATTTTTGAATAAACAATATCAAAGACATAAATATGGTTGAGAAACTTACATTTTGGTGTAACTGGAGGCGTCTGCACATCGACCCAGATGTCGGTATTACCTTCAATATCATCTTCCGGACGAATATCGAAGGTGATAACCATATCAGGCTGAAATGCATAAGTATTGCATAGTGCTCGCCTTGTTTTGCATCCAAAGTAGGTGTACTCGTCTGAATTGTATAATTTTGCGTGGAAAATATAGCCATGCTCGGTCTTCAAATAAACTTTCTTTACCTCCATAGTATGACTGAAACCTATCTTATCCAATACAAAAACTCTTGCATGGCAGGGGATATGCTAGTAGAATAGTAAAAAAAATATAAGTTGAAGCAAATGAAGCAGATGTCATGCTTAATTACGAAAAAAGACTTGTCGTTGTGACTTACTGTATCCACTTCGAAGTTCTCGTCCAGCTTGATGCTGAAGCGCCTATCATTATCTAGGAAGATTCCGTCGCACAGGCCGCGCTCGTCTTCGCAGTATTTGCAAATACCGAAAACCTTTTTGTCGTCAGACATTTCCTATGTTCATAGTTAAAACATTAATTGAAAATCGATAGAAGACAACTACCAGGATACTCAACACACAAATCCAGGGCACTCAATATTTCCTACATATTCTGGCAAAAGTCATGCCAAAATTCACGGAAAAATCCGGCATGACCTTTGCTAAAATAGGATATATCGAGCGCCTGAGATTTGCCGGAACGAAAATGAATCAACACTCCGGCAAAACATAGGCCACACTCGGAGGTGTAACCTGCAAACATGACCGGCCACTTGGATATTGAGCAACACAAGATATACATTTCAAAATATCTTATAAGACTCAAATTAGCATGCATTCAGTAAGCAAAAGTAAATCATCTCCTGCGTCCGTACATCGTCGAATATTATCACTAATACATCCCGAATAGTGTCATACATATAACATCACTAGTACAACTAAAACCCTAGCACACGACGGGTATCGGCGCGGGCGGTGGACACCCACAGAGAAGGAACCATCACGGGATCATAGCTCCAGTGAGATCCCTGGAGAACCTGCCAGGTATTGAAGAACCTGTGCTCCAACGTAAACAAGTAGCGACGGACGTGCGCGTCCTCCTCACTGACACGGTGATGCACCACCTCCGTGGAGTCCTCGAGCCTCTGGACCGTCACTGGCCCACGCGACCGCCACCAAAGAAGGTTCGGGTCAACGACAGGCTGGCTCCTCACCAACCTGCGCCCCCCGGTAGGTAGCGCCTCCCAGTACCACCCCGGCGGAGCCCAGTCCCGGACATGGCCCATCTGGTCAAGCAGGTGTCGTCCTCCACCGACTCGACGACGAGGATGCGGGATAGGCATCGTCCACGTCGATGCGGGAAAATTGCTTTAACTAAAAAAATAGCAACAAGTTCTTACTAACTAGTTCTATTAATTCAACTAGTTCTTACTAAAAATAAACTTACTATAAATAAAAATATTCTAGTACCTAATTAGTACCTAGTTCTTACTAACTAATTAGTACCTAAGAACTACTGCCCTAATTACCATCTAATTTGATGAACCTATAGGGGTGGAAAGTGGTAGCGGATATTTCAATTATCCAACTATAAAGTGAAATAAGTGGTCAAATTTTACTCGTTTTATGATTCATCTTAGAAATTTGATTCGTTTTCACCCTTACATGAACCCTAACTCATTTGAGCCGCATCCGCATCCGATTCGTTTCCACCCTAACTAATTTGATGGAGGTAGAAACCCTAGGCAGAGGTAGGGGAGAGGGAGGAGCAGGCGTGCTCACCTCGGGTGCCTGCGACGAGGGAGGGGCAGGCGGCGTCGAGGTTGTGGTCGGGGCTCCGGGGCGGCATTGAGGTCGGGGGGCGGGGGCGGCGTCCGGGGCGGCGTTAAGGTCGGGGTCGGGGGCGGCGTCCGGGGCGGTGTTGAGGTCGGGGCGGGGGCGGCGTTGAATCTGGGGTCGGGGCGGTGTAGAGGGTGTGCTGAGAGCGCGCGGCGGCCGAGGGTCGACGGCGGCGGCGAGAGTGGAGTTGGATTTGGGGCATGAAGTGGCCGTGGGGAAGGACGAACCGCGTGGTTAAGTCAGAAGTACCAGTAGCGTGTTCCAGAAAGGGCGCTACTGCTACGTTAGCTACAGCGCGTTCTGGAATACACGCTACTGGTACACCATTCTCTTTTTTTCCCCTTTTTCATTTAGTTTTCTTCACATTTTTTCCTTTCACCTTATTCTATTTCTTTCATTTTCAATTACCTTTCTATTTGATTTCCATTTAATTTTATATCCTCTATCAGTAGCAAGTTTAGACTAAAACACACTGCTACAAAGAAAGTAGCGGTAGCGTGGTTCGTTATAGGTCGCTACTACTATGTGTAGCCTATCGGCTAAGCCGTGGGAATTTTAGTAGTAACGTGTTTGGAGAAAGACGCGCTACTGCTAGAACTTTATCTGCAGTGCGGTCTTCGCAGGCTCGCTACTGCTACTTAGCACCAGCGTGCTTTTTTGACCCTCGCTACTGCTAAAGTTCTGTGTATAAGGTTTTCCCTAGTAGTGATATCCAATTAGATGTAAGTTATCATGAACTATTATTGTTGACATTACCCTTAAGGTAAAAGGTTGGGAGGCAACACTGTAAGCCCCTATCTTTCTCTGTGTCCGATTATAACTCCATACCCATAAGTATTGCGTGAGTGTTAGCAATTGTGAAAGATAAATGATAGTTGGGTATGTGGACTTGCTGAAAGGCTCTTATATTGACTCTTTCTGATGTTATGATAAACTGCAATTGCTTCAATGACCGAGATCATAGCTTGTTAGTTTTCAATGAAGTTTCTGGTTCATACTTGACATTGTGAATATGATGTTATAAGAATGATCATGATGCCCTCATGTCCGTATTTTATTTTATCGACACCTCTATCTCTAAACATGTCACTACTAGGGAAAAGCTTATACACAGAAGTTCATCAGCAGCGCGGTTTAAAAATGGGCGCTACTGCTCATTAGTAGTAGCGAGGGGTATAAAAACCGCGCTACTACTAAATTAATAGTAGTAGCGAGGGGTATAAACCCGCGCTGCTACTAAATGATCTCCAACAATGTCCTCGGAATAGGCCATAGTAGTAGCGTGGGTTTAGTGGGCCGAGCTAGTAATAGAAACGTAGTCGTAGCGCTGGTCACGAAAAGCGCTACAACTAACCCAGCCCAGCGAGACAACCAACCTAGCCTAGCGAACAACCACCATCGCTCTCTCATTTTCTCCTCTTCCTCCCGCGAACACTCGCCGCCGCCACCAACGCCGGGCGATTCCGACTACTTCCGGCGGCCGTCGCCGGAACTGCACACCCACGAGCTCTCACGACGGTTCTTCCTTCCCTCCGACCAGATCCGCTCCTCGTGGCGGCAAGCGCTCGCGCGCGATCCCTCCTCGCGGCTAGGGTTTCGGCTGCCTCCAACTCCGGTGCGGTGCGATCTCCTCTCCCCTCGATTCATGCCCTCTCCTCTCCCCTTCTTTCTTCTCTCCTAACCCCCTCACCTATTTCTTCGGTTCGGTGCAGCAACCGCCCTCCTCCATGGACGAGGACGACCACCACGGCACGCACGTGGTCGAGTTCGCCGTCGCCTACTCCGGTGCGGTGCTGGACCAAGGACCTCCGCCTCAACAGATCCTAGCTTGGGTAAGCACCCCCATCCCCATGGTCGTTTCACTTTCTTCCTCTGCCCATCTTCTCTGTTCTTCCATGAATCCTCTGGTTTCAGTTAATTAGCAGCACAACCACAGCCACACAAAGGCGTAGGAGCGTTACTGCTTGTATAAAACTAAATCTCTGTAATGTTTTTTGTTATGTTACCATGGCTACCAAAGAGTGTTTGTGTCTTCTGTTTCTCAATATGATATGCTCACAAGTTTGTTGATATGTGCAGATTGGTGGTCTCTGACTTTGCAACAGATGTTATTGTGCATATCGGTGAAGTCAGATTCTACTTGCACAAGGTCAGTGTGCTAGTATTTTCAGCAATTTTTGCTCAGGTCAACACTAAGCATTTATATTTGCTTCTACAAATAACGACAAGGGTGATGGAAGTAGATATGTGTTACATCCTGCAGCACGTAGTTCTTCAGACACAGAATGTTCAACTGTCGGGGTCTCTTTGTCATGCCATCAAGAGTAGTAACATCATCAACATTTATGCTTCACGTCTGATTGTTGTTGGGCTGTCTCTTTCCAATCTACTGGACCCTGTTTCACACACAAAATATTTTCACTGCCAAGGTGATTATCAACACCACCTTAAAATATTTGTGATGGCCTAATAGACTGCCTTCGGCAACCTAACCAAACAAATCGAAGAATCATCCATTACATTTATGTTACCATTCTTCAGACTAAAAAAACCTTATAGCAACCATATGCCGCTTTCGTGTTACCACCATCCAAATTTTGTTCTTCAGATATGCAAAATTATTCATTGTTCATCGGTTGCTTAGGGGAACATGGTTACCTTGGTGAGTCATCTCTAGTGAATTAGGTGTTGAAAATGTTATCTTATGTATGTTTCAGTGGGAAGTCCAATCATTTGCTGCTCAAAATCCGACAAATCGGAGGAGGAATGCGTGAGAAGCAAGTCTATCATCAATGGCAAGGTTGGTCGTATCATCAATGGCAGCGGCGACAGAGTGCCGTCTCAGCGGACAAGGGAGTATCAAGCGAGACATCATCATCAACCCGAGCGAAGGTCATAGGTGTCGCATGCTCCTGCACGGCAACATGTGCCGCTATACTGATTGGGCAAGCAGGTATGCTCTCTGCATATGCAGCCTCCTCCATTTGATTTAATGAAATAAATATCATATTTGATACCATGGTAATCCTAATTCCAGTCTTGTTACAGCTGTTGTTCTTGGCCTGAGCAGCAACTCTGTATTGGCTCAGGATGATTTGGTTGCTCCAGCAGCTACAAGTGAGCAAGCTGATGTAAATGTTACTGGTCTACGTCATATAGAAGATGATTTAGTGATCTCAAATGATCACACTATCAAATGGTGAATGTGCACCGATAAAGCATGGGAGTTTTTCTTGTGTTACTAGTGTCCGGCCAGAATTAGTAAGGTGTGATCAACGTGGCCGTATAATTAGATTTGGAAAAATACTAACTTGTTATTTCCTTTGCATTTTTTACTGTAAAAAGTCATGGCTCGCCTATTAACCGGCGGCGGTAGAAGGACTAATCACCTAACTGAAACACTAATAATCAGAAGATAGATTGAACTTCGTTTAATGGATATACAACATATTGAATTATTTTCTATTTGGTCTAATTGATATAATCATGTCTAATAGAGTTCACAATCTTTACTTTGAAGATCTGTAGCTAGACGTTAGAACTATTGACATGCAAATAATTAACTAACTGCATGTCGTACTTGAATTACAGGTTTTTTGGTTTCGTCACTCCTTTGTTATATGGAAGAAGACTTCATGGTTAGCATTATTTATTATAACACATTCATATAAGATTTTCTTGCCACTGTAAGTAGGAAGTTAATTTTTTTTGTCTGTTTTGTTCTGCGGGGATTTTGGTCTGTTTTTCTAATAGTATATATGATCATTCAGTCACAGTTCCAGTATTTTAGAACTAAAGCTCCCCCTAATTAAAATGCAGAAACGTGTTTTCTTTTGTTATGTTTCAATCACTGTCTTAGAAACACTAGAAAATATCTCTTGACAAACTTCTTCATGGAACTAATATTTTTATGCTAATGACAAATTGGATTTATAATCTTTAACCTCGAATCTTTATAGGATTTTGGTTACTACCATATCTGCTCTTGCAGGTCTACTAGAGTATCCACTTCTGAGGTTGATTTTCAAAATGTGTATATCTAATATTTCTTACTGCAGCTTTAAGCTTCACTGTCATCTAACTTTGTCTAGTTAATATACTTACTCGGCAACATGGAAAGTTTCCACATTTGTTCTAGCTGTCTCTATGGGTTAGCGACTTAGCATACATGTTGTAATAAGGTTTCACATTTGCTTCTCTGACAAGGTCTGTTTTTATTCATAGGTAGAAGATAGCGACAGAGTGCTGCCGGATAATGAGATGTTGAAGCGGCAGACTGAATCCATGACACCGAAGTGCAATTGCGGCAGATTATCTCTATCTTTTCTTTTAATTTTTCTTATTATTGAGTGAGAACAGAATGAGGAACTGTGTGATAGTACATACAACAACTGTAGTAAAAAGAAACTTATGTTTGCAATTGTTAATGACATAGATACTTGCATGTTCTTTGAAGTGGTCATTTGTGAGTTGCAATGCATAATGAGGTTTTTTGGCTGATTTATTTCCTTCGGTTTCGGGTTAACCAAGAAATAGGAGCCCAGCAGTGCTCACTATTGTTGTGTTTACTGGGAACTGTATGCATAAAATGGAATTGGTGGATTTTATTTTTTTAATTATAAATTAGTTAGTAGTGGCGTGGGAAAAGACTGCGCGCTACTAGAATTTAGGATACCAGTAGCGTTGGTAGTATGGACACGCTGCTACTATTTTGTTAGTAGTGGCGTGGGTACTAAATAGCAGTAGCGTGGGTGGCACACGCTACTACTAACAAACTTTGTTAGTAGTAGCGCGGGTTCAACCCACGCTATTACTAACTATTAGCTGTAGCGCCTTATTGGTAGCGCGGGTACCCGCGCTGCTGATAGGCCTAAAACCCGCGCTGCTGCTAGGCTTTTCCCTGATAGTGTGTGGACATATTTTTCGTTATCGGCATCCACTTGAGTACAAGCGAGGTCTAAGCTTGGGGGAGTTGATACGTCCATTTTTGCATCATGCTTTTATATCGATATTTATTGCATTATGGGCTGTTATTAACATTATGTCTCAATACTTATGCATATTCTCTCTTATTTTCCAAGGTTTACATGAAGAGGGAGAATGCCGACAGCTGGAATTCTGGGCTGGAAAATGAGCAAATATTAGAGACCTATTTTGCACAACTCCAAAAGTCCTAAAACTCCACGAAAGTCAGTTTTGGAATATATTAAAAATATTGGGTGAAGAAAGCACCAAAGGGGGGCCACACCCTGTCCATGAGGGTGGAGGGCGCGCCCTACCCCCTGGGCATGCCCCCTGCCTCGTGGGCCCCCTGGCAGGCCTCTGGTGCCCATCTTTGGCTATATGAAGTCTCTCGCCCTGGAAAAAAATCAGAAGAAAGCTTTCGGGACGAAGCGCTGCCGTCTCGAGGCGGAACCTGGTGAAACCAATCTAGGGCTCCGGCGGAGCTGTTTTGTCGGGGAAACATCCCTCCGGGAGGGGGAAATCATCATCATCGATCCTCTCATTGGGAGGGGGTCAATCTTCATCAACATCTTCACCAGCACCATCTCCTCTCAAACCCTAGTTCATCTCTTGTATCCAATCTTTGTATCAAAACCTCATATTGGTATCTGTGGGTTGCTAGTAGTGTTGATTACTCCTTGTAGTTGATGCTAGTTGGTTTATTTGGTGGAAGATCATATGTTCAGATCCTTTATGCATATTAATACCCCTCTGATTATGAACATGAATAGGATTTGTGAGTAGTTACGTTTGTTCCTAAGGACATGGGAGAAGTCTTGCTATAAGTAGTCATGTGAATTTGGTATTCGTTCGATATTTTGATGAGATGTATGTTGTCTTTCCTCTAGTGATATTATGTGAACGTCAACTACATGACACTTCACCATAATTTGGGCCTAGGGGAAGGCATTGGGAAGTAATAAGTAGATGATGGGTTGCTAGAGTGACAGAAGCTTAAACCCTAGTTTATGGGTTGCTTCGTAAGGGGCTGATTTGGATCCACATGTTTCATGCTATGGTTAGGTTTACCTTAATACTTCTTTTGTAGTTGCAGATGCTTGCAAGAGGGGTTAATCATAAGTGGGATGCTTGTCCAAGGAAGGACAGTACCCAAGCACGGGTCCACCCACATATCAAATTATCAAGTAACAAACGTGAATCAGATGAGCTTGATGAAAACTAGCTTGACGATAATTCCCATGTGTCCTCGGGAGCGTTTTCCTTTATATAAGAGTTTGTCCAGGCTTGTCCTTTGCTACAAAAAGGATTGGGCCACCTTGTTGCACCTTGTTTACTTTTGTTACTTGTTACCCGTTACAAATTACCTTATCACAAAACTATCTGTTACCGATAATTTTAGTGCTTGTAGAGAATACCTTACTGAAAACCGCTTGTCATTTCCTTCTGCTCCTCGTTGGGTTTGACACTCTTACTTGTCGAAAGGACTACGATAGATCCCCTATACTTGTGGGTCATCAGCGATCGGACCTTCACAAACAAGGTTGGGGCTATCTCCACAACTTAATTGGAGACTCCCAACACCACCATGAAGTTTTACAACATTGATTTGAGCAGGTTTCATATTCCGTCTAGGGTGCCCAAAGTTCCACAAGGGGTAAAGCAAGGGGGAATAAAATTTTCTTCGATGAAGTGGTAGATCTAGGTCTTCTCTCCCAAATCCTAGAATATCAACAAGTTTGAGTGTCTAGGGAGAGAGATATATGAGTTTTAAGCTTTGGGCAACAATGTAGGAGAGATAGGCAAGAGGTAGCTCAACTTGGGGAAGAAGACCCCCTTTATATGGCTCCCCTCCAAATCCAAACGTTACACGAATTTTTTCAATGAGCGATACCACCGCTCCGGAGAGCGGTACTACCGCGGTCCTATAAGGACCGCATAGCAAGATCCCAAGCGGTACTCCTGACAGTAGGCTATCATAATAAATAGTTGTCACTGTCGTTACAAGTGTCTCCCTAGTACCGGGGCCAAGCCAGGGGAGATTGAGTGTCAGGACCCCGATTCCAAGTCACATCGATCTAGCCGGTAACACCTCATATCACTTAGCGGCCTCACGCACGGTATTCCCACGGGGGTCGCCTTACCATGGCCCGGGACCGCTTGCGCCTTTTGGCTCACGTATATGATAGTGTCGCTAGCATCCATATGACAGAGAACCCGGGCCGACATGGCTAGTCGTGAACCCAAAGCGGCACTAACCTATGGGGACAGGCATACATGAATCAACTTCGAGCATGTCGGTCAGCAGCGTGTGAATCCGGGCTGTAGCACTGGGCTAACAGGACTCTAGTAACCCGGGCTGTAGCATGCTAGGCAGGACTCCGAATGTCACCGCGTGACATTTCCCCGAAGGGACAGACACAGGAACGAAGTGAAACACATGCCGGCCAGTCAAGTGTCCGGAGCAGTAGTGCTGGGCTAGCAGGACTCCGGTGAACCGGGATGTAGTGGACTACTATGGCTCAAGGAGGCACTAGACTACATTTCCCCATATGAGAGGCTGCCAAGGATAAACAACTAGATAGTCGGATTCCACACATACCAAGCATTTCAATCATACACACAATATGCTCGATATGTGTAAATACAACATGGCATCACAACATAACTCTACGACTCAAGTATTTATTCATTAGGCTCCGAGGAGCGAGATATTACAAACATGGGTCTCATGACCCAACATTCAGAGCATACAAGTCAACGCACATGCGGAAGCTTAACATGTCTGAGTACAGACACCTACAAATGAAAAAGGCTGAGAAGCCTGACTATCTACCAGATCCTGCCGAGGGCACAAGATCGTAGTTGAGGTAACAAGCTAAATGTCGGAGTCCACGCGAAACTACTAGTGAGACTGAAGTCTCTCTGCAAAACATAAAATAAGCAAACGTGAGTACAAATGTACCCAGCAAGACTTACATCAGAACTAGCTACATATGCATCAGTATCAATAAAGGGGGTGGTGGAGTTTAACTGCAGCAAGCCAGCTTTGACTCGGTGGCTATCCTGAACTACGACTGCAAGTAACTCTTTTGAGGTGGCGCACACGAGTCCGCATATTCACGATATCAATACACCACTATGGATCCGCTCCCGTCTCCCTACGAGAAGGCCATCCATAGCACTCACGCTTATCTTGTGCATTTTAGAGTATCCACTTTCACTTGTCTATGAATTATGCAAGGGGTCCAAGTTTCCATATCCGAGGAATCCGGCTATTCAAATAGATAATGATAACCCTGCAGGGGTGTACTTCTTCACACATGCTCTCGCCACTTATCACCATGTACACGTCATGTACCTCGGCAACCTTCAAGCGGAAGCCTGGCGAGGGAGTCAGCCACGACCTGACTAACCACACAAGTCTCTAATCCAGGTTTATCGCCTATTCGGGTTCCATCCGCAAGGAGATCCGGCCGGGGTGTCGCTCACAGCCCCAAAAGATGTGAGCAGGGTTCCCAAGCCCACCATCCGGGTGCCACTTGGTACACCGTGCCACTGTGCCTAGTCTGTCCCAAGCCCACCTGTACCAGGTGCCACTTGGTAGACTACTAACACTACCTACAAACACCAGAAACTAGTTGCAACTCCTAGACAGAGATCATGTTGATTAATAAGTCGAGAGGGGTCGAGTTACCGGAACCCAATGTGTGGTAGTAACTGTTCATGGATCACAAACACAGAACTCAGTTCCTGAGGACGGCTGCAATGAGACAACCCACCATGTACTCCTACATGGCCTCTCACCGCTACCTTTACCAAATCGTGTTCACACACTTAACTCTCAACAGTAGGACATGTTCACCACATTCCAGTTCATCCCCGATGAATCAGACCTGACTCAACTCTAAGCAGTAGCAGGCATGACAAACAAGCATGAATGAGTAGGCACATCAGGGCTCAAACAATTCCTACTCATGCTAGTGGGTTTCATCTATTTACTGTGGCAATGACAGGCCATGCATAGGAAAGGGTTCAACTACCGCAGCATGTAACAGTTGAATCGTTGTTGTCCTAATGCAGTAAAAGAGAGCAGGAGCGAGAGAGTGGGATTGTATCGGAATGAACAAGGGGGTTTTGCTTGCCTGGCACTTCTGAAGATAGCATTGGGTCTTCATCAGTGTCAGCGATCTCATCGTCGGAACCACGTCTACTGAGGGGGGGCAATTACCGGCAACAGAGAGGAAACACAATCAATGCAATGCACAATATGATGCATGATCATGACATGGCAATATTCTATGATTTGAGTTAATGCAGCTAGCAACAAGTGCAAGGGAGTCCATTTGAACCAAAGGTTCAAATGCAAACTCTAGTTCGAGAATTTAAAATGCCATTTGAATGTTTTCACTTATACAGCATGTATAAGTTGGTTTTTCATGCATGAAAGTAGCATAAATGGATAGATTGGATTTTTCTGATAATTTTTCATATATAAATTATTTCATTCGGAGTTACGGTTGATTTTATATGATTTTTAGAAGTTGTGGGCATTTTCTGAAAATAATAAATCATTTTTGTTTTATTAAAATCCCAGAAAGCATTACTGCTTCAGCCTAATGTCAGAATGATGTCAGCAAGTCAACTACGGCTGGCGAGGTCAAACCTGACCAGTGGGGTCCACACGTTAGTGGCTCAGGCTGGTTTGGGTGGATGACAGGTGGGACCGGTCAAAACTGACTTGACCAAGTCATAGTTGACATGTGGGGTCCACCCAGATTAGTACTAATCTAAACAGGACTAAATTGTGGTTAATTATGGGTGTGGGGCCCATATGTTAGTGGGTCATGGAGGTTAATTAGCGGGTGATTAGCCCTAACTAGGTGGCCACGTCGGCGGCTAACCGCCGGTGGCACACAGACGCGGCGGCGTCGCTCGTACCGGTGATTTCGACGATGAAAGGAGGCGGGGTTGGGCTCGTTGGAACGACCACGAGGCGGCGCTTCCAACGGTGGTGGTGGCAGGTGCTAGGGCGGCCGGAGACAACGACGGCGAGCAGCGCGGCGGCGGCTGGAGCTCGGGGGTGCACGGGAACGCAGCTGCACCGTGCAAACGATTGAACTAATGCGCTCGAGAAGCTCTACGCAATGTGGCAAGCACAAAGGACGAACACACGGGGCCGTTTGGTCACCGGTGCCACGCCGGCGACGAGCTCGTGCGGCGGTGCACTGCTGTTAGCGAGGGGGCGACGGCTACAGCGAGAGATAAACCACAGGGTTAGGGGAAATGGATCGTGGCCTCACAGCGAGCACGATGGGCTTGACGGCGAGCTCGGGGAGGTCCAAACGGTGAGGAATCCGTCGAAGAAGTCAGGCGGCCGTGCTCGGAAAAGACCAGTCGATGGCGGCGGTTCAGTGCTCCCGGGCTTCAAATCTTGCATGTGCAGACCAGTAAGAATGTAGCAGAGCGACTGGACATGGCGGAGACGCAAGACGACAGTGGTGGGCGTGCGGGCAGCGAGCGGCGGCGACGGGCACGCTCAGGTGTGGTGCGGGAGAGAGCAGAGGAGGGGGAGAAGCACGGGAGAGAGTGAGAGAGGTCCCGGGGGTGCGTGGCGTCGCGAGGGAGGTCCAGGGCGACGAGGGGGAGCGGCAAGCAGGAGGTGGCCGGGGCGCGTGCCGGCGTGCGTCGGCCACGCGCGTTGCCTATTGGCACGGGGAGGAAGACGACAGGGAGCCGGGGAGGTGGGCTGGGCCAGCCACTTGGGCTCCAGGTGGCCGCACAGGAGGTAAGCCTAGGTAGGTATCCTTTCCCTCTCTCTTTACTTTATGTTTTCTATTTTTGATTTAGTAATAATACTAAACCATTTTTTAAAACTCCTGAGAAAATTTGTGGGCACTTTTAAAATGTTTACTAACAACCCTCAAATGTTTTCAGAGTTATTGAAGCATTTAAAATATTTATAGCCATTAGATGCTCCAATTCAAATACTTATGATTTAATCCAAAAACCTGAAATGACCTAGGGAAAATATGCACCAATTTTTTTCAGAGGTTTTCACCAATTTAAAAAATGATGGACTTTTACTGAAGTCACTTTGGGTTTATTGGAAGTGATTTTATTTGATCCTATTTGAATTCATTTGGTGCTAGGGTTTGGTCAGTCCCCATTTCAAGTTTCTGAGAAATTTAAACATGATGCAAGATGATGATGCAAAGACAAGCAAGGCCAAAGCTAGGGTTGTGACAACTCACCCCCACTAAACAAGAATCTCGTCCCGAGATTCAAGACGTGAGGTAAGAAGACAGAGGGGATACAAAGCTAACTTTATCTTCATGATCCAACTTGCACTTCATAAGGACATTGATTCGATCATCATCTTGATCTTGACATCTTTGCTTTCGAGATCTTCATCCAACACGACGACAGAGATAAATTCTACAGGATTCGATCTTCTCAAAGATCGAGCAACTCACGATCAATTCATGGAATGAGACATAATAACATCTCTGGAGCTCATAGGCAAAACATGTATCAGGAGGGACGGCAGAAACAATTTGACAAGGGTTTCAAAATAGCGAGGAAACAATTACCATGATCCGATAACGGGGCACCTTGGGAGAGGTGACTCGTAGAATTATTCCCTTCAGTGGAAAAAAGAATTTCTTTTGATACAAAGATCATTGAAAATCTTCATACCAGCCCAAGGCAATTTGTAATCGATTACTTGAAGGACTTTGGATGAATGGCATATTCCGACTAGAATGGATGATGTGGACTGCCTTGTTGAAGACAACATAATGGATGATCTTTGCTTATCACCGGAAATGGAAGGGACCCATGGCAGGACCACTTTTGAGATGATGCTGAGCAACAATTATCGGAAAGGATAGTCCATGGGAATTTGGCACAATGGTGGTGTAAGCTGGGAACAAAATGCAAATGTTGGGAATGACCCAACCATCATATCTGCCAGAGATTCAGATCTGGTTGGTAACGGAATATTTCAGACAACATGTCTGGAGAGGAAAGTTTGCAACACAAACTGACGAGATGACGTTGCGAGATTCTCGGGAAATTAACTACGATAGCAAGCTCCAAAACATGAGCTGGTTCTGCTACATACATGTGAACACACTGTCCCAGACAAGCATGATCACGTAGTAGTCTTATAATAAAACACTACCGAGTTCAGGTGGGGAACCATCTTCGAGGATATTGGAATCTTGTGCATGAACTAGTATTCGCACAGCAACTCCTTTTCCTCGAACAAACCAGTCAGTGGCTTGGTGTGCTAGGAACACATATGGAGTGGAGGCTGCCAACCTATCAAACCATAGAGCACTTCGCACGTGCATGACTAACTTGGGATGATTCCAGAGCAGGCAAAAATAAACTTTCTCGAATTCACGGCGGCAACTTGCATCGATTACACATGAACTTAGGGGAAGTCACTACTTTCATCCAGACAGATACTTCATGAACGGGCATGAAGAAAATGCTTACACAAGTTACCAACACTAGCTGGATGTTCAACACAAATCATGGAGGAGACAAAATGCTGCTGATGGGCTCAACAACAACTCATCAGAATTTCCATATCACTGGACTTCCACCATCATGTGAACACGGTGATAGCATTGGTCAGACCAAAAGATGTAATGGTGTATGCTCGAGGGATCAACCACGTGTAAGACAACATTACGAACACCATTGGTACTGATTTGATTTGACGATAGCCCACACTCAAATCAAAGGATTGATAAGACAATAGGTCCAACAACTGATCAAAGGGACCAATCGATGAAGATATCATCTTTCTTCAACACACACTACACAAGAATATCCCTTAACATGAACTAAGTCATACAAGCTTTTATCTTCCAACTCTCCAAGTTGTTGTCTAGCTCAACCAACTAGCTCAGGGATATCCAACACAGATTCTTGGAGAAGGAGTGATTTATAAGAGAACCAACCTGATCACGAGCAAAGCATAACAGTCAGGGGACAACCTGGCGATACTTCCGAGAAGATAATCGAAAAATCACGAACCACCGAGATGTTACTAAACTCGAGAACAACCTTGCTTTTCAGAGAAAGATGATCTGATCAAGGGATCGAGGGATTGACACAATCCTAACTAAGAGTGCACCAGAAATAAGGACTAGGTAGCACAATGAATCTTAGAATAGTGGTCCAATAACCAACACGCTAAGAATGATATTATTGTCCATTAACTACCAAGCAACAGGGTTGCTAGGAGTATTGATTTCACACATCACGGTTCACTTGTCGGTATTCCGGTAGCAACAACATGGAACCAAGGAGCGAATGTTGATGGTGAGAAGTATCACTGCATCAAGAATTCATAAAAGGTTGTGCAATATCCATGACATTCTTGACATAAAGACGGTAATACTCTAAGGTAGAACAGAACAAAAGATGGTTTGGCATTTGATCTGCGGAATACAACTACTTTGACCCAATCCTAGAAATGGATGAGGTACTGAGTTTGTTTCTCCTAGTCATTCCAGAATAGAATGGCTTGACGGACCACAAGAATAATAAGCATCGATAACACGGATGCACAATTACTCCTGACTATCAATTGATAGACGATGGTCGAAATACAAATGAAGAGGGACAACTCAAGAGGACATATATCTTTCTGAGTTGTGGATGCATAGATTAATATGTCGAACCAAGTTCAACAGGTTTCTTCCAGATAACCCATGCAGAATCACAATATAGAATCAAGAACTCGTCAAGAGCACTCTGGTTGTGATCTTTCGGTTCAGCGAGGAACTTCTGCCATAATCAGTTCATGGTATTGGAAGAAGGAAATACCACGGACCTCGAGGACTATCGCAAAGGTTACTAATATCCTAAAGGTACGAGCAACACTATCAACACGAGGTAAGTAGAGTGAATCTTGGGCTTAAGAACCCAGAGATAGAATGCCTACTACTTAGTGGCATCACGGGATGCTTTCGAGAATGGTTGCCAGATTCATCACACTGGGAACACAAAACATGGCTAGATTACTAGGTGACTCCCTAAAACACCTAGGGTCATAATAATAGCTCCAACATATATGTCGAGGCAACAGAGTACCTCAACTCACCGATTAGTGTGCTTAATCTGGCCTAAAGGACATCGGGATGAGAAGAAGGGATTTGCAAATGCATCCAACTAATTAGAAACCTGGGATGACTCGGACAGCATAACGGCTGTAAAATGCTTAAAAAGATTGAGGCATCATGCAAAATGGTGGCATAACCACTTAGCATCATCATATCAAGGTTTCCAGACCAACTATGAACACACGGAAGTAGTAGAAACTGAACTGGCACTTAAATCCATCAATCCTATAAGTCTCTATCATAGTAACTCGTCATCCTGATAGATAGATGAGAAGGCCTAGTTCTTAATCCCCGTAGAAAAGAAAGAGGTTTACTCAGATCAGAAGGGCATAAGGTATAAGGAGTAAAAAGAGCCTTACGTTCCCTTCCACAATTAATTCCCTTACATAACTAAAGCATTTCTAGACTCAACTTCGACCAGTTTGGCTTGGTAATCCTACAGGCAGTCAGGCTCTGATACCAAAGCTGTCAGGACCCCGATTCCAAGTCACATCGATCTAACCGGTAACACCTCATATCACTTTGCGGCCTCACGCACGGTATTCCCACGGGTGTCGCCTTACCATGGCCCGGGACCGTTTGCGCCTTTTGGCTCACGTATATGATAGTGTCGCTAGCATCCATATGACAGAGAACCCGGGCCGACATGGCTAGTCGTGAACCCAAAGCGGCGCTAACCTATGGGGACAGGCATACATGAATCAACTTCGAGCATGTCGGTCAGCAGCGTGTGAATCCGGGCTGTAGCACTGGGCTAACAGGACTCCGGTAACTCGGGCTGTAGCAGGCTAGGCAGGACTCCGGACGACACCGCGTGACATTTCCTCGAAGGGACAGACACAGGAACGAAGTGAAACACATGCCGGCCAGTCAAGTGTCCGGAGCAGTAGTGCTGGGCTAGCAGGACTCTGGTGAACCGGGCTATAGCGGACTACTATGGCTCAAGGAGGCACTAGACTACATTTCCCCATATGAGAGACTACCAAGGATAAACAACTAGATAGTCGGATCCCACACATACCAAGAATTTCAATCATACACACAATATGCTCGATATGTGTCAATACAACATGGCATCACAACATAACTCTACGACTCAAGTATTTATTCATTAGGCTCCGAGGAGCGAGATATTACAAACATGGGTCTCATGACCCAACATTCAGAGCATACAAGTCAAAGCACATGCGGAAGCTTAACATGTCTGAGTACAGACACCTACAAATGAAAAAGGCTGAGAAGCCTGACTATCTACCAGATCCTGCCGAGGGCACAAGATCATAGCTGAGGTAACAAGCTAAACGTCGGAGTCCACGCGGAACTACTAGTGAGACTGAAGTCTCTCTGCAAAACATAAAATAAGCAAACGTGAGTACAAATGTACCCAGCAAGACTTACATCAGAACTAGCTACATATGCATCAATATCAATAAAGGGGGGTGGTGGAGTTTAACTGCAGCAAGCTAGCTTTGACTCGGTGGCTATCCTGAACTACGACTGCAAGTAACTCTTTTGAGGTGGCGCACACGAGTCCACATATTCAGGATATCAATACACCACTATGGATCCGCTCCCGTCTCCCTACGAAAAGGCCATCCATAGCACTCACGCTTATCTTGCGCATTTTAGAGTATCCACTTTCACTTGTCTATGAACTATGCAAGGGGTCCAAGTTTCCATATCCGAGGAATCCGGCTATTCGAATAGATAATGATAACCCTGCAGGGGTGTACTTCTTCACACACGCTCTCGCCACTTACCACCATGTACACGTCATGTACCTCGGCAACCTTCAAGCGGAAGCCTGGCGAGGGAGTCGGCCACGACCTGACTAACCACACAAGTCTCTAGTCCAGGTTTATCGCCTATTCGGGTTCCATCCGCAAGGAGATCCGGCCGGGGTGTCGCTCATGGCCCCAAACGATGTGAGAAGGGTTCCTAAGCCCACCATCCGGGTGCCACTTGGTACACCATGCCACTGTGTCTAGTCTGTCCCAAGCCCACCTGTACCGGGTGCCACTTGGTAGACTACTAACACTACCTGCAAACACCAGAAACTAGTTGCAACACCTGGACAGAGATCATGTTGATTAATAAGTCGAGAGGGGTCGAGTTACCGGAACCCAATGTGTGGTAGTAACTGTTCATGGATCACAAACACAGAACTCAGTTCCTGAGGACGGCTGCAATGAGACAACCCACCATGTACTCCTACATGGCCTCTCACCGCTACCTTTACCAAATCGTGTTCACACACTTAGCTCTCAACAGTAGGACATGTTCACCACATTCCAATTCATCCCCGATGAATCAGACCTGACTCAATTCTAAGAAGTACCAGGCATGACAAACAAGCATGAATGAGTAGGCACATCAGGGCTCAAACAATTCCTACTCATGCTAGTGGGTTTCATCTATTTACTGTGGCAATGACAGGTCATGCATAGGAAAGGGGTTCAACTACCGCAACATGTAACAGTTGAATCGTTGTTGTCCTAATGCAGTAAAAGAGACCAGGAGCGAGAGAGTGGGATTGTATCGGAATGAACAAGGGGTTTTTGCTTGCCTGACACTTCTGAAGATAGCATTGGGTCTTCATTAGTGTCAGCGATCTCATCGTCGGAACCACGTCCACTGAGGGGGGACAATTACCGGCAACAGAGAGGAAACACAATCAATGCAATGCACAATATGATGCATGATCATGACATGGCAATATGCTATGATTTGAGTTAATGCAGCTAGCAACAAGTGCAAGGGAGTACATTTGAACCAAAGGTTCAAATGCAAACTCTAGTTTGAGCATTTAAAATGCCATTTGAATGTTTTCACTTATACAACATGTATAAGTTGGTTTTTCATGCATGAAAGTAGCATAAATGGATAGATTGGATTTTTCTGATAATTTTTCATATATAAATTATTTCATTTGGAGTTACGGTTGATTTTATATGATTTTTAGAAGTTGTGGGCATTTTTTGAAAATAATAAATCATTTCTAATTTATTAAAATCCCACAAAGCATTACTACGTCAGCCTAACGTCAGAATGATGTCAACAAGTCAACTGCGGCTGGCGAGGTCAAACCTGACCAGTGGGGTCCACACGTCAGTGGCTCAGGCTGGTTTGGGTGGATGACAGGTGGGACCGGTCAACACTGACTTGACCAAGTCAAAGTTGACATGTGGGGTCCACCCAGATTAGTACTAATCTAAACAGGACTAAACTGCGGTTAATTATGGGTGTGGGGCCCATATGTTAGTGGGTCATGGAGGTTAATTAGTGGGTGATTAGCCCTAACTAGGTGGCCACGTCGGCGGCTAACCGCCGGTGGCACATAGACACGGCGGCATCGCTCGTACCGGCGATTCCGGCGATGAGAGGAGGCAGGGTTGGGCTCATTGGGACGACCACGAGGCGGCGCTTCCAACGGTGGTGGTGGCAGGTGCTGGGGCGGCCGGAGACGACGACGGCAAGCAGCGCGGCGGTGGCCGGAGCTCGGGGGTGCACGGGAATGCAGCTGCAGCGTGCAAATGATTGAACTAATGCGCTCGAGAAGCTCTACGCGATGTGGCAAGCACAAAGGACGCACACACGGGGCCGTTTGGTCACCGGAGCCACGCCGGCGACGAGCTCGTGCGGCGGTGCGCTGCTGTTAGCGAGGGGGCGACGGCTACAGCAAGAGATAGACCACAGGGTTAGGGGGAAAGGATCGTGGCCTCACAGCGAGCACAATGGGCTTGACGGCGAGCTCGGGGAGGTCCGAACGGTGAGGAATCCGTCGAAGAAGTCTGGCGGCCGTGCTCGGAGAAGACCAGTCGATGGCGGCGGTTCAGTGCTCCCGGGCTTCAGATCTTGCATGTGCAGACGAGGAAGAACGTAGCAGAGCGACCGGACATGGCGGAGACGCAAGACGACAGTGGTGGGCGTGCGGGCAGCGAGCGGCGGCGACGGGCACGCTCGGGTGTGGTGCGGGAGAGAGCATAGGAGGGGGAGAAGCATGGGAGAGAGTGAGAGAGGTCCAGGGGTGCGTGGCGTCGCGAGGGAGGTCCAGGGCGACGAGGGGGAGCGGCAAGCAGGAGGTGGCCGGGGCGCGTGCCGGCGTGCGTCGGCCACGCGCGCTGCCTATTGGCGCGGGGAGGAAGACGACAGGGAGCCGGGGAGGTGGGCTGGGCCAGCCACTTGGGCTCCAGGTGGCCGCACAGGAGGTAAGCCCAGGTAGGTATCCTTTCCCTCTCTCTTTACTTTATGTTTTCTATTGTTCTTTTCTGTTTTTGATTTAGTAATAATACTAAAGCATTTTTTAAAACACCTGAGAAAATTTGTGGGCACTTTTAAAATGTTTACTAACAGCCCTCAAATGTTTTCAGAATTATTGAAGCATTTAAAATATTTATATCCATTGAATGCTCCAATTCACATACTTATGATTTAATCAAAAACCTGAAATGACCTAGGGAAAATATGCACCAATTTTTGTCAGAGGTTTTCACCAATTTCAAAAATGATGGACTTTTCCTGAAGTCACTTTGGGTTTATTGGAAGTGATTTTATTTGAGCCTATTTGAATTCATTTGGTGCTAGGATTTGGTCAGTCCCCATTTCAAGTTTCTGAGAAATTTAAACATGATGCAAGATGATGATGCAAAGACAAGCAAGGCAAAAGCTAGGGCTGTGACATTGAGCCTCCTCAGAAATTGGACCGGCACTATGTCCGGTAGTTCCGCTTCAACAGGGGAATGGTACTTTCGGAGTAAACAACGGTAGTGCGGCTCTAGGACCACATCCAAGACAGAGGGGAAATAGGTAGTAGGTTCAATACTTTTTTCGGCAGTACCGCTTAACCAGGGAAGCAGTACTACCGGCCATGAGTGTCGTACTACCGGCTTGACACTGTTAGGTAGCGGTAGTACTACTCCCTCGGCCGCTACCAACCCCGGTACCAACTATGTGACAAAACTTGGTGACAATGGTCTGGATGGGGTACCATTGATACGATAACGACAATACATTGCAATCATGGATGATGTGCATGTCGTAGGGCGCAATGTGCTTTAGTGCATGAAACGATTCATGCACTTGCTACAAGAAGCCCCCCCTTCTGGTCCTGCCTACGAAATCTGCAGATGCAGCCAACCACGCATCGGACAACAACTCATCCTCCATGGTCAAGTGTCCCGCCATCCTTCTTACTTTGAAAAACCGACATGGCATCCGAAAATAAGCTCAATGGCATTTGACCGAACACTTGCCGAGCGTGGTGGCCTCCATGGAGATCGTCAACATGGTGGCGGACTGTACCTGGGTACAAACAACTCCAGGGTGGATAGCGCCGCCGTAAAAGGCGAGCGGGCGCGTCGGTGTTGGTTGCGAACATCCGACAATGCATGTGTGGTGGCCGGGAGATACATCGGCGACGACGGAGGTGGAGGGTGCGATAAAGCAAGGCGAACTAGAAGAAAATGGGCCAAGTGGGATGATTTAGTGGGCCTGGGGTGTCGAAGTCCAACGTGGTTGCTGTTCGGACTCCTACAACCCCCCCCCCCCACCTTTGTCTCCACTTTGCAGGAGAAAGTGCGTCCGGACCACCGAGCGGACCGATACATGCCCGTGCTGGATGGCTTCCGCGGTCCAGACCGTGCGATCCAGACGTATGCAGGTGATTTGAGGGTCGGCGTTGGAGATGCCCTTATGTGGGTGCAATTTTGTTTTTATGTATGTGTTCGATTTCACCCATACCTTCCGACGCAAACCCCATCTTAATAATACGGTTTTTCTATGACTCAAGAGAAAATAAATCGTTGGAACATCGTCTTTAACCTTTTTCTTTCAAACTGTTGTTCACAAACGTGTTTTAAAAGGAACCCATTTTTTATGAGTAAGTATTTTGCACAAAACACAATTAGTAAATATCTCACTTATTGCAATGTGGATTTAGCCCTCAATTAATAATGTTCTCGTGAAGTGGGCTAGCCCAACAATGTTCTTTCCTGCGATTTTGTGAACCTTCTACAGGCGGTTTAGGAAGGCCACTCCTATTTGACACGTAGGTCGCCAAAGAGGCCTCCTATACGGCGCAGCACGCGCTGCGAAGGAAGCGGGCGCGCACCCCCTGCCCCCCTTCTGGGCCGGCCCATGTGTGGCCGGGAGGCCGCCTGCTTTTTTTTGCGGATGTTTCCTTTTTATTGTTTTCCTTTTTCTTTTTTCAATAATTCGGGATATCAAAAGGTCATAAATTTCAGAAAAGTTGCTAATTTTGAATAAAACAATCATCATTTCAAAATATATTGATGATTTCAAAAAAGATGCTTTGTAATTCAAAAATTGTTCATGAATTTAGCAAAAAAAAAATCACAAATTTAAAAATGTTCATGATTTCAAAAAATATTCGTGAAATTGAAAAGTGTTCACAAAATTTTCAAAAAATGTTCATGATTTCAAAAAAAGATTATGAAATTTAAAAATGTTCACGAATTTGTAAAAAAATGTTCAAGATTTCAAAAAGTTGTCTAGAAATTAAAAAATGTTCAAGATTGAAAAACAATTCATGATTCAAAAAATGTTCATGATTTTAGAAATTCTTCGTGAATTCGAAACAAATCATGAATTTATAACAAAAATGTTCATGATCTCAAAAATTGTCTTAAATTTAAAAATTGTCTTAAATTTAAAAATTGTTCATGATTCAAAAAAATGTTCATGAGTTTAAAAAAATTCACTAATTTGAAAACATATTCATCATTTAAGAGAATGTTCATAAAGTTCTAAAAAATGTTCACGATTTTGAAAAGATGTTCGTGAGTTATAAAAAAATGTTCATGGTTTCAAAAATATATACATGATTTAAGAGAACGTTCACAAATTTGTCAAAACAAAACCATGATTTCCAAAGAAATGTTCATCTTTGAAAAAAATGTTCATGATTTAATGTCTAAAATTTAAAAATTGTTCATGATTCAAACAAATGTTCATGAGATTTAAAAAAATGTGCACGAGTTTGAAAACATGTTCAGCATTTAAGAGAATGTTCATGAAGTTCTAAACAATGTTCGCGATTTTGAAAAAAATGTTCGTGAGTTATAAAAAAAAGCTCATCTTTAAAAAATAAATTCACGTAAAAATGCGAATTTAGGAGATTTTCGTAAATTGAAAATAGAATAAAAACGAAAACAGTATAACAGGAAAAAAGAGAAAAAAGAAAACTGAAAAAAGATGGAAAATGGAAAATAAAAACTGAAAAATGGAAAAGAAAGAGAAAAAGAAAAAACCCGGTTCAGGGAAGGTTCTGGAACCTTCCCAAAACCGGTTGTGTGGGAAAGCCCGAAAAGGGCCGGCCCATTGAAACTGTAGCGCGCGTGAAGGGGGTATGCGCTGGCCGGCGCGGTACGCGCCATATAGGAACCGCGGTCGCCAAATAGCAAGCTGGTGCGTATCCCCTACAATATCATCTCCGTTTTGGGCGGGCCCAATTCGGGGTTCCTTCCACACCGGTTTTGGGAAGGTTTTAGAACGTTCTCAGAACCGGTTTTTTCACTGTTACTTTTTTTTCCTTCCGATTTTTGTTTCTTTTTCCTTTTTATTTACGATTTTTCCATCTTTTTTTCCTTTATCTTTATTGTAATATTTTTTGAACTCATAAACATTTTTTGAAATCGTGACCAATTATCAAATCCGCGAACATTGTTTTACAAATTCAAGAACATTTTTTGAATTGACGAACATTTTTTACAAATTCAAAACATATTTGAAAAATGTAAACTTCTTTTTGAAAACGTGAATATTTTTTTAATCGCCGAACATTTCTTGAAATGATGCACATTTTTTGGAAATTGGGGGAACAATTTTTGTAATCTTGAACCTTTTTTATTTTGATGAACATTTTTTAATGTATGGACATTTTTTAAAAACATGGATTTTTTATCAGCGAATTGCTTTGGATTGATGAACTTTTTTATAATCCGTGAACAATTTTTTAATTTTCTGATCATTTTTACAAATTCATGAACAATTTTTGAATTTGCAAACATTGTTTTAATTTCGTAACTTTTGTCAATACATAAATAGTTTTTCAAAATCATGAGCAATTTTTGATTTCCTGAACTTTTTCTCAAATGCATGAGTTTTTTAAAATATGCAAACAGTTTTTGTGAAATCACAAAAAAAAATTGAATCCGCGAACATTTTACAATTTCGTGTATAATTTTTTTCCAAATGCAATTTTTTAAAACTTCTGGAACAATTTATAATCCCAAATTATTTAGAATAGGAAAAACACAGAAAAAGTGAAAAAAAATCAAAATTATAAAATAGAGGGCCCCACAAATGGGCCTGCCTAAACGGACATGCTGGGGGAGGGAGGGGTGCGCGCTGCGGCTCCTCCTAGCACGCACCGCGCCTGATAGGAGCTCCTGTTTTGGAAATTAGCCAAAACAAGGATGCAGGCCTTTTTGCTGTTTACTGAGCGAAGGATGCACGAACTTGACATGATTAAACTAAGTGAAACTAGCCAATGAACTGAGTAAAATGAGCAAGATGTAGAAATAAGGGGGACTAATTTAACCGAGATACTGAGGACCATAGAATTACACAAAAGACTGTCTTTTTTAATAAATCAGAACTAAGGAATTATAACTTACAGTACGAACGAAGAAATGAAGGAATTACACTGAAAAGTGAAGCAAAAATGACTGAGACAAAGGACTGAAAGATTTATCACAAAAATGACAGACCCAACATGAAACAAAAATAATGGACTTGACAGGACTTGCAGTTTTGGTAGGTCATAGACAATGATAGGTGAAGGTTTGGAAACTGCAACAGAGGTAAACTATCCAGAATGATGCACCGAAAAGTGATGCATACACAAGGACTAAAGAACAAAAGACTGAATTACTGACCTCAAAATTGAAAATGAAGACTGGGGAATGAATGCAAAAGAAGATACTTAAATGACTGAACAAAATGATAATATTCACGACGATTTAACTATGTCATAACACATCGCAAAAAAGTACTCTATTATAGCTAAACTGCTGCCTCAACAGTACTCCATTTTTCATGACTCATGATTGCAATCAGCAATTCAGGCATTTAGTTTGATCACCAACTGAGAGGGAAGTCCCAAAATAGGTGAGTTTCACCTGAACTTTGGTCATTCCTTGTGCAGAAGAACCGGTGCTGCCTTGCTGGAGCATGGAACTGGCCTGATGATCTTCAATGTTGCAGCTCCCCCATCTATCAACAGGCAATCCTGATGCAAGTGATTGGACAATGTCAAATGGGCATCCGTACAACCAGATAAGAAAACAGGAAAACAATATTACTCCCTCCAATCAAGATAAGTAGTACTACAGCTGCGACAATTAATTTGGATCGGAGGGAGTATTAAACTCGATTAGAATGTTAAATAGAAGATTCTGCTGACATGTTGAAAATCTGCACTGGTGGCTGAGACAAAATATCATGGAAATCACTAATCAGCATACACACATGTTCAGCGATTGAGCCTAACAAAATCTACCTGCAAAATTCACTATCCCCCATGCTAGCAGAACGACACGTACACTGAAAATTGACACTGAACAAACAAACTTGCAGACAAACACCATCGCTTCTGACAAAAAAACACATAGCCGCCGCAGCGCCCTTCGACTGAATCGTTCAGCAATAACTCGTTTTCCATCACTGATAATGGCTCTCATGTAAAAACTAAAAACAAAGTCAAACCATACGCAGGACACATGAACTGGACCAAAATTGCATAAAATGAAGTCCCTAGAATCCTTGCATTGGGAGGCGAGGGCGCCAACCATCTAGGGCAAGGAGTAGATTGAATGGATGGAATCGAGGGGACGCCTCCTTGCAAGTCAAGGGGGAAGTGCAAGGGGGACGCCTCCTTGCAAGTCAAGGGGGAAGTGCAAGGGTGGTGGTGGATGCAATTGGCGCTCCGGCGCGACGACCCACCGGCAGCGCCGTAGACAATGAAACGCATACAAGGAAAGGGGGGCGTCGAGGGATAAACGGACCAACGGCGAGTGCTGCTTGCGCTAACTCCCTCAGGGCGCACACGACGGGGTATACCATACTGGCTTCTCCGCCATGCCCCTTGCCTCCATCTTCTGCCCCCCTCCCTCTCTCTCTCTCTCTCTCTCACTCTCCTGATGACTATGACAGAAAACAACGGCTCGCAGCAGACAACCCCCCAAAAAGGGTCGTAACCCGCAAGACCATGTTCCAGAAACCCACAACGAAACCTGGTAACCTGACAAACACAGCCACAACGCGCTGAGATTCACGCTCCAAATCCAACGGCCACAAAATTTGTCTGAACGCGAAATAAAAAACAATCGACTGAAAATTAGCAAAAATGTAATACTAGAATACAAAGACATAAGCAACTATCACAGATTTAGAACTGAGGAAAAAAAGAAAGAAGGAAATGGTATCACAAGGAAACAGCTGTAAACAATTCAGAGGCCAATCTGCTGCACTAATTCATTCTGGAAGACTAAAACAATGGCACCACATGTAACAATACCAACATGCTTTACCTGACACCACTATGATTGCTACAAACTATGTCCTCATACACAAAAACTACAACAGAATCTAAAGGTGCAGAATGAAACGTGTCAGTTGTAGTCTCTGCATAAAGCAATAGATGGTAGAAAACCACTAATATGTAGTTAGAAGACAAAAATAAGTTTGAGTACCTCAACAAAGTTCTGTGAGAAGATTAATCTGAGCTTAATTCTGGGCTTCAAACTCCTGCTTGCTCATGAATATTGCAATTGGCTCACCAGGGGAAGGCGGATTCTTGTCCAGCACAGAAGCATGCTTTCCAGCTTTGGCACGAGCAGCTCCATCAAATACTGGCAGGACCTCAACATGCTCAAGACCCAACTGCCTTCTGATCAGCTCCAGGTTCTCTTCAAGCACATTTATTTCACCAAAAGGAAGCTTCAAATTTAGAGCCTGGGGACCAACATTCCTTGCTTCATCTTTCTTGAACCTGATGAAAGGCATGCAGAGCTTCTGGACTTGTTTGAAGTTTGTTTCGCGATCGATGAAGCAGTTCCTCAATGCTTCGTTAATCTCCTCGTCGGGGGCAAAGGAGCGTGCTTGGCTATCAAAATTGGACTGAAGCACCATTAAACATTGCTCTTTCCATCCATCATAGTGCTCGTTGACGTATATCAGACCAACAGTGAGCTTGTTTTCTGCTGAGGGAGGAGGTGCAGCTCCCTTCTTGGGTTTCTTGGAACCAGACTCTTGCTTCTGAAGCAACTTCCTCATTAAAACAATGGAGTCCTGTAAATATTTGTTCGCACTTCTTAGTGTAGGATCCGGGGTGCCTGCAACTGGCCAGCCAGCTTTTATTGCAAAACCTTCCTTCTTCAGGATCTTTTGCCACACATGCTCAGCATAGTGGGGACAGATCGGGGTGATAAGCCTGGTCTGGACATCCATAAACCGCCCCAACAACTCACGGTTCATGCCCGCCGCTCCGCAAGAGAGTCTGTACTCATCTCTAGCCAATTGCAGGTCATAGAAACCAGACTTCAGGGCATCTCTGAACATGAAGGCGTTGTAGCTCTTCTCAGTTTCTTTTACAGCAATATTGATCTCATTAGCAAACACATGGTCAGCATACGTAGAAGGAGGGCCGCCTCTCAGAGAAGATTCAGCAGCTATAACTTCTTCCATCCAAGCGATTTCCTTTGTAAGCCTCAAAATAGCAGCATTTGCAGTTTCAAAAACAAAGTTTGCATCGTCCATACCATCGCCAGCATCAGCAAGGGCAAACCTAGTGGCATCCGAAGAGAAATCTTCAATAGCCTCCCGAAGAGTTCGGAAGTTCCCTGTTGACTTGGACATCTTCTCAGAGTTAAGCATAAGATGCCCATTGCAACGAAAACCACGAGGCCAATGATGCTCTGGAAGAAGTGCTGTATGATTGTAGATGCTGAATGTCAGATGGTTCTGGATAAGGTCCTTGCCAGATACCCGAATATCAAAGGGGTACCAATACTTGAACTCTTGCTTCATTTTGCTCAAGAGGGCAGGAGAGATGTTGCTATTGGGTGCCGCACCATCACAGAACACATATTCCCATACTTCATCTGTCATTTCTTCAGGCTTAATAGAAGATATTTCTTGTCCATACATGTTACCATTTTGTAGATGATGAGCAATGGTGTAATAAGCCATGTACAGAGTTGAATCTGAGAGAGATTCCACCAGGAACTGCTCATCCCATGGAATGCGAGTACCTAGGCCAAAAGAGCGTGAACATGCCCACTGGTTCAGCCAGCCCAACGTGTGTTCAAATCCATTACGGGTTTCAGCTGAGAATGTATTCATATTTTCCAAACATTTGACTGCCTTCTGCTTCCATTCAGCTTCTCCGTAAGTTATGTACCACTGATCTGTAAGAGCAACGACGCACTCATCGCCGGACCTTGACATAACTTTCTTCTCAGGCTCACTATACAACACAGCAGAGCCTTCTCCAAGAAGCTTGTTCTTTATCAGTGGCTTCGCTTCTTGAACCTTTCTACCATTAAACTCCCCTGCAATCATCACTCCATCTGTAAATCCTTTAAGGTATGTCATCCTTTTTGCCTCAGCAAGCTTCTCCTTGTCATTCTGGCTCTTAATCTTAAGATCAAGGCACACCTTCTCAGCTGACTTATCCCCAAACTCAGGTATATTGATTATTGGTATGATATTAAATGGAAGAACCCACTCGTCTTGGACCCCATACTTCTGTCTCAAAGCAGGCTTTGTGATTAAATCTTGCAGTGCCATGTAATCATCTGGCGAATCACTTGGCACACTAGTCACAATGCCGGTACCTTTATCTGTCAAGATAGTGAGCATGGGAAGTGCATATATGATATCATTGAATGAAAGAGGAGACTTCAATGGCAACCCAATCAAATCATTGCCAGTAAGCTCAGCTAAGCAGGTAGGCTTTTCCGGGACCCTGGATAGATGCTGATACGCAAGATTAAGCGCTGACCTTGCTGTCACAATGAAGACATCAGTTTCATTAATCTCAAAAGCCCCATAATTCCCATCAGGCAATACCCAACAGTTTGTTTGCCCATACATTGTCTCAGGTCTTAATGTAGCAGCTGCCAGATAAACATTCTTTCCTTCCAAGGCCTTCAACTTGGGAGGAAAAGGTGGGATCACCATCATTTTAATCAACACATATTCTTGTGGCTGCACACCTTCACCTGATGCCCTATCATGATCAGCACAAGGTTGGCCATCCAATGGAGAGTAGATCGTGTACCTCATATCCTTAACAACTTTGCCCATTTTCTTCAGCTTTCTCATCTGCCAGCGAACAAAAGCATCATAGAAAGGATTCATATCAGTGGTTATGAATGAGCGCCTCCAATCACAACCCAGACCAAAAGCCTTAAGATCTTCCTTTGCCAGCGGAGGGAAGTAGGTTAACCAGTGAGACGGATCCTGAAATTTGGCGATTTCTTCATTCGACAGACCAAAGCCCCTCATGATCTCCCACTGGAACTTCTGCATGCCAGTCTTTGCAGCAGCCTTAGATTTCTTACTCTTAAATTTATCTGGGGCAACAGCAGCAGCCTGGTCAGCCTGGCTATCATCTGCCACTTCAGCACTTGAATCATCCTCTGCAGCAGGAAACACTGGAGGGTTTCCATACTGCTGAATCTCCCGAGCAAGCTTATCAGCTGAGGCCTTGATGGGCATCCCAGTACAATGAAAACCAAACGGCAAAAGGACATTTGAGCCGCGGAGTCTGTGGTATGCAGCACCGAACTCAAGCTTGGACAATGAGAAGGCGTGACCCAAATGTAGCAATCCATTCATGTAAGGGTATGGAAAATTGCCAAAGAATTTATCACCAGGGCCAGGAAGTCCATTGCCAGGTTCAGCCTCAAAAACCTTGCTCTCCTCCCAACATGTTTGAGCTTCTGATTGGATCTTGAGCAAAAGGTCTCTACGTGCATGACTCTTGACTCCATCAGCATTTGATGACATTTTCCTGCGATCAACCAAAAAAAGGTGTCAAAAGGGCAAGCATCTGTATTTAATCTAACTCAATTCAGGAATATATGCATATATCTTAGATACATTGATGAGGCTTTTTTTTTTTTTACAAATTGTAGTAGTGCAATCTCCTTGGATATCTCGTTTCAAGCATCGTTTCAAGCAATCCAGACGAACTCATGGATATGAAAGCCATGTGATAAAGCTAATTATGTAACAGAATCATAATAAACCATAAGCAAACGTTATCAAGACATCAAACAAAATTAGCCTTCTACTACAAGCTAATTATGGAGGTCAAGTAAGCTGTTGTTATGTTGCGTAGTTGTCTAACAATGTACTGTTTCTTCTGACACTGATGCTGTGCGTAGGTTGGTATATTTGATGCAATAAACAGCACAAGAAAAAGAAGATACTCCCTCCGCCCAACAATATAAGATGTTTTTGCAAGCTAAAACAGCTTGCAAAAACATCTTATATTATGGGACAGAGGGAGTACATGCTAATGGAGATGGCTGGAGGGAACTGCAAGGCAATTAACATTGGATTCCGAGTGGAATTGGTTCTTTGACCTTTCCATTAAGTATCTTGAGCTCAAATTGATTCACGTGGATGAAAGTTAGCATATGATACCGTCACAGTACTGACAGTTTGTGGGTTAGTTTAATCAATTTGCGTTTGTGCATTTGGTACAGTCCTTTGTCATCTTGGACAATGCTTGCTAACTGAATTGACTTTCTGCAGATAACATTTCTGGAGACAATATGTAAAGATGGAAACATGATCTAAGGAATGTAAGCCTACAAATTGAGCAAAGTCCTGACCAGCTAGAAACCGAAAGTCCCTCAAAATTTCCCCTGTGGTACTAGAAAGATAGCATCCATGACCTTGCTTCTGTGTAAATTTTGTAGGCCGGATTATGAAGCTGGATTGCAGGAGTTGCAGGCCCGGGAGCAAAAGCTACGCATCACTTGGGCCAAGTACGACCCCACGAACTAGAAGAAAGCCGTCAGATTACAAAACATGAGAACCAGCATCGATCTGCCTGCCCGAAAGCTACGAATCTGTGGCCGCGGCAGCGCCGTTCTACTGCCGTAGTAGCAATCAGTCGCGAGGGCGGACGGGAGACGCGATAGGATGAGTACCTGAGGACGGCGCGCGAGGCAGGGAGCCGCAGCAGCCTCAGGGCGGGGAGCGAACCGGGAGCCAGCAGAAAGCGACGGCGACGGCGACGGAGGAGGCTGCGGATGGAGGGGGCTAGGGTTTATCCCGGCACGCGGTCACGTGGGCCTTGATTGGCGACTTGGCGTGCACGAACCAGGACCATCAGGCTGGAACGGGCCGCCCAAGGAACTTCATTCTTTTCATCCTTTTTCTTTTATTTTTTTGCATCGACGAACTTGATTTCACGACGTTGGTTGGACTTGGACATTACGATCTCTCCCTTTTTTTTTACCCCTAAAAAAAATCTCTTAAGATAAATTCATCCATTTCACGTCGTCTAACCAATTCTATGCTCATTTTTAGAGCATCTTCGACGGCGGCCTCAAACTTGAGGGCAGCAAAAGTGAGTTTTAGTCCATCAATTTTTTTCTTCTCCAACGGCGGCCCTAAAATAGGGTGTCACTACTCCAACAGATGTCGTTATTCCAAAAAAAAAACAACTGCTGTAAAATAATGCATCCGACCACATCTTTCTTCTCCACAGTTGCATACGTATTGAAATAAAAAACATGAGTTGAATAGAATTTAAACTTTACAAAATCACCATGTATCAAATTGAAATTCAAATCCACGTATCAATTTTAACTTTAAAACCCCATTGCCTATCATAAGGCCTTCTTCGTTGCCTAGTGGTCAGCTGCATTCATGTAAGACTTTCTTTGTTTTTGACTTCTCAAAACCCTAATGATTATTCTTTCTTTTCTTAAGTGTGAGGCACTGGCTTGCGCTCAGCTCTACATAGTAGTTGAGTGATTGATTAACCAAGGCAGGCAATCTTACTATTGTACCTAGTATGCCTTGAGTTGGTGTTTTTGGAGCGATCACTAATCCATGATTTTCTTTTGTCTATGACAGACACTGGTTTGTTCTCAATATAATATTGGCATTCCCACTAAACTTTTGGAAATTGAAATTTAGACTTCATAAACATATTTTCTCTTTCTTGACCTATATGGAAATGGAACTAAGAGTAATGCATATGCATCCATGCTAGTTGACTTTTGCAAGTTTGCACGAATGAGCAAGGTTTTAGACTTCAGTTTTCAATGTTTGTCTTAGAGTTAGCACCAATGAGCTTAGGTAGTCAACCTTCTTACCCGAGAACGAGCAAGGTTTAATACCCAATGGGACGGCTGATGGTGCCCTACACCGTGGGTGGCTCACTCAAGAGGGGCCCACCTCGGGGGTCCGCATGGCCCGGGACAAGGGAGAAGCCCTAAGGAAGCGCCGGAGACCTTGGTACCCTCCAAGACAAGGGCGTCGCCGCCCCATATCGCATATGTCATCGTGTAAACCCTAGACCTCCCTGCATATATAGAGGGAGGCCGGCCAACCCTCTAAGTCATCTCATCTCGAATAACAACTCTTAGTAGCAATCTCATACACCATTGTAACCCTCCGCACGATGTGTCCCTCCACCATGAATAACAAAAGAAAGCAGGATGTAGGGTATTACTCTACGGAGGCCCGAACCCGGATAAACCCCCTGCGCGACCTTCTATATGAGACTTCCAGCAGCACTTGGACCCCTACCGAGGGATCTGAGGTATTTTGCTCCGTCCGTTGGCGCAAGGCACGGGCGGCGCTGGATGGAGATCAATCTCAGGTCCGATCTGTTTCATCCTCCGGCGACCTCTCATCGAGAACGAGCCTCATCTTCGGCTCCCTCACCTTCGTGATCGACGACATGGGCCGGGTCAACTTCAACCCATCGGCCCACCCTTACACTCAAGCATCTTCAGCAGCACCTCGCGGCGGCTACCATCGATCAGGAGGGCCTCTGCCACTGCCATCATCGGTGAGATCTGCGGGCCACCTCAGCCATGCATACACAAAGGAGCCCACACTGACCACTCAACTCGGCGCGATGGTCTGCGGCAATGGTTGCCCCACCGACACACCGGAAGACTAACTATAAATACCGTTAGATCCTTCGGTAGGGGTGTGTCCTAGGAATTCGATTTGGTATTTTTGATCGACCTCAAGCTGGATGACTTACAAAGGGATAGTTAAATGGACTATGTGGTTTCCAATCCCCAAGAAATATTAGAATTTAAAAAGAGGGAATGTATTTCAGAAGTAACAAGATGTTCGAAAACATGCATATGACCTCTTAGGTTTGAGAAATTCTGAAGATACACAAATAGAGCAAACTTGGTATTGCAAAATCGGGCCATCTTGAATAATATGGTGTACCATTGAATACCGCATGAACTTGTGTGGAAGATTGTCTAATTATTCCAAAGAAAAACGTAGATTTTTTTTCAAGATATTTGAGCCAACAGAAGAATCTATAGGAATTGCAGTATATTAAAGTGATATGAATCTTTGCAAAAGACAGCGTTCTGAAGCGATCCTATAGATTGCAACCATAGGAATGAAACAAATCACGTATAAAATGATTACGAAAATCGTGAACCTGAAGAGGCACAGGCGATATATAAACGTGCGAGCTGTGATAGTTGCAACGAATAAATTGAGCACAACAGCCCCCGTAGCTCAGTTGGTTAGAGCGTTGGTCTTATGAGCCGAAGGTCGCGGGTTCGAGCCCCGCCGGGAGCACCTTTTTTGTTTTGTTTTATTTCATTTCATTAATTGTTGATAAATGCTCCCTCTCTCTAAAACGTGTATTATTTCTTTCTCCATTTTTTTGTTTTGTTTCATTTCATTTCATTAATTGTTGGTAAATGCTCCCTCTCTCTAAAACGTGTATTATTTCTTTCTCCATTTTTTGTTTTATTTTATTTCATTTCATTAAACGTTGATAAATGCTCCCTCTCTCTAAAACGTGTATTATTTCTTTCTCCATTGGAGCCGCACCGAGAATATCTTTTGCTTCGTTTTGTCATGTTTTTAATTGTTGATATAGTATGTATGTTTTTTCAGAATAACTCGAGTGAATTACTGCGAGTTATGAGTACATTCAGCGAGCTAGAGGTCACGAACTCTGTCAGGGGCATCCCCGATAGACTCCTGGTCTCCATTAGTCCGTGGGCAAGGCCATTGCACTTCCGGCTCAGAGCCACCCGCTGGGAGCACCTTTTTGTTTTGTTTTATTTCATTTCATTAAACGTTGATAAACACTCCCTCTCTCTAAAACGTGTATTATTTCTTTCTCCATTGGAGCCGCACCGGAGTATCTTTTGTTTCGTTTTGTCATGTTTTTTAATTGTTGATACAGTATGTATGTTTTTTCCAGAATAACTCGAGTGAATTACTGCGAGTTATGAGTACATTCAGCGAGCTAGAGGTCACGAACTCTGTCAGGGGCATCCCCGATAGACTCCTGGTCTCCATTAGTCCGTGGGCAAGGCCATTGCACTTCCGGCTCAGAGCCACCACACGGGATGAACTGAATCTTTGCATAATCTCCTTGCGAATCATGAATCAGCGGGAACTATAGCAACGCAATAGGGTGCTCAGCTTGGAGGTCCCTGATCACCGCCGCGCAGCACATCCCCTCTGGATAGTGGATACAGCCGCAAGTGCCGATAGGCCGGCAAGTGCTGATAGCTTCGGTTTCCTGGCGTTGATTTGCCGGTTGACGGAGACAAACGCTCTGCCCAGCCAATCCCTTGCCATGGCCCCAACCGTGCTTGCCCAGCCTGTTCGGGGAAATGCAACACCAGTGCTTTGCGTGAATCCGTGTCACTGCCAGTGCGTATGCATTTCAGTTCCTCGTCGTACCTGAGTAAAAAATTAGCTGATCCCGCAACAGATTCTCTACCATTCCCATGGACTTCTTCCAGCGTGTCCACTATAAGCGATGGTCATCGATGATATTCTGACGGATTATGCCACCTCCATTGGACTTAAAATCAATTTCCACAAATCAGACTCTCATTCATTTCAACTGTGATGAAGACAGGTGTGCTCAATCGGCCAACATATTTGGTTGTGTGACGGGTGCCTTTTACCTACCTTAGATTACCTCTGGGTACTACCTGACCCACAGTCCAAGAACTCATGCCTCTTGTTTGCATGGTGGAACGAAGACTCTCGGCCACACTCAATATGATATCGTATGGCGGCAAATTATCTCTACTTAATTCAGTGATTACCTCTCTGGTCATCTTTGCCCTTTGCACTCTGCGACCGCCGATCAAAATCATTGAACTGTTGGGCAAGATACGGAGGAGATGTCTATGGACCAAGAAAACTAAGCAGGGTGATAAAAGTAAGCTTCTTGGGATATGGTGTGTAGACCAAAAGAAAGTGGAGGACTATGAATCATTGATCTCAGGATATAGGGTGATGCCTTGTTACTCAAATACCTACATAAATTCTACAATGACTGGGACATGCCTTGGGTGCAACTTATCCGAAACACCTACTACATGGAGCAAATCCCACACGCAGCAGACCCATGTGGATCATTCTGGTGGAGATATGTGATAAAGCTCATGCCAACATACAGAGGAATCACAAAGGTACGAGTGAAAAACAGTGCAAATGTTCTGTTTTGGAAAGATGAATGGAGGGAAAACATCTTAGCCGAAGCCTACCCACGAGTGTTCTCATACACAAGTAATGAAGACATCTCGGTTAGAGATTTCTTGGCCATCACGTCATTTGGGGAGGCGTTTCATCTACATACCACTCTCCCCACAAGCCCATGCAGAAGTCAGATACCTACAAATCGAAACCACTGATGTTATTCTCACCAATGAGCACTCACACAAGGATATATGGGCATACATTTGGGGAACCAAGGAATTCTCTACTCACAAGTACTACACCTTCTGCTTTCGAGACATACAAGCTCATCATGCCTTTAAGTGGATCTGGAAATCATAAATCAACAATGAAGATTAAAGTCTTTTGGGTGTCTCCTCCTTTCGGATCGCCTTAACACAAGGAATATGCTCAAACGAAGACACTACAATATTGGAGAGAACCATGACTGCATTCTTTGTGGGCAACAAACAGAAGATACATTGGAACATTTATTCTTTGAATGCAACTTCAGTGCCCAATGCTGGACTAGTTTGGGTCTCGAGTGGCCACATGGGAGATCCAGACTCCAAAATATATCCCTCACCAAAGCAGCATGGGGCCAACCACTTTTTATGGAAATATTCTTATTGGCGGCTAGGAGCATTTGGAAAGAGCGCAACAACAAACACTTTCGAGGAATCATTCCTTCTAGGTCGTCTTGGCTACACAGACTCAAAGCAGACTTTTCCCTCCTTACCTATAGGGTCAAGGAAAACATAAGAATCTCATTCCTCTTTTGCTCTCCTCCCTTCATTAGATACTTTCTCTTGTCCTTCCCCCAAAGGGAGATGGATTGTAACTAAACTATGTAAATATACTCTCATATATTATTAATTATTTCACAGTAGGAGGTTCTCCTATTGTTTACAATAAAAAAATCATTCCCATGGATGCAGTTGTCCCTGATGTACCACGACCGCCACAGCAGCCAGAGCACTCTGACCCTATCCTCTTATGGACAAGTGTCTAATAACACTTGTAGCCAGTACTCACCTGATCTTCTGAATCTTTTCTCGCTCGGCAACATCCAACGGTCTCTCATAGTGTGGCCCTACTTCTGGTGAAGGAAACAACAGTGTGATATTCATCTTCTGCCTCCCTACCACAAATGTTGCAGATACCATCACGAGCCAATGTTCTTTTATGTTTGTTCATTTTTGTGTCATTTCCCTACAAATGCTGCAGATATTCATCTTCTGAACTCTTTGTTTTCTACTACATTTCCTGGGAGTGACATCATGAACTGGTCTATGAGTAGATGCATGTTTCGATCTACAAGACATATGTTGTGCGGGTATTGCATACAAGATTTTTTTGTAGTAGATTAGATCTATTACTTAATAAAATTTATGCAAGTAGTAGATAAGATCTATTGTTAGTAGATGCAATCTATTACTTGAACTTTCTTATTGCTTCCCTTGAATTTGTGTCTTTTCTGATCTTGACGGAATAGTGGAATTTTGTTACAAAGTTTTGGCTATCTATGTTCCTTCTACGCTACTCATAAGTATGCTAGTTATAGATCAACGATGTGCTATCTCAGTTCTTTGGGTTCTACCTTAGTTGAGAAAGATGATTTTTTGCAAACTAGAGGGCTTGGAGATGTGATCTACACGGTGGTCACGCGTATGGCGAAGTTTAGTATGGGGTTCGAGATTTCTTATCAAGTCTTGTTTTTCATAGAACCCACATGTTAACTAGAAATTTTATTTATATACTTGATGATGAATGTATAGTGGCTACGGTTTGTTTCGAAACCCTAGTAGTCATGCAAAATGTAAACTGATTAGAGGCATCTAACTTGGTTCAGGATGCATGTAATGTGATATAGTATTCATAATATTGATGAGATTATGCATGAGATGTTTATATGTTGTAATTCTTGGACATGACTTGCGTGTCATGCTATGGAACCTTGCCCGAATGTCATGTTTTGTGATGTAAGCCTGGCCTTTGCCTGTGTAGTCTATCTAGATGCCGTCTTTTGACATGTCTTCCCAGACTTTAGACATCACGTCTTTCCAGATGGTATGTTTTGGGTTGTCTGCTTGGGAATTCAACATTATGGCTGCTCAGGTGTCGTGTTTTGGATTGTCTACCCGGACTTTGGATGATGCAGCCGTCGTGCCCATGCGCGATGTCTCACCATTTGTGGGGCTGCTCTGGCTGGACAAAAAAGGAAAGGGCAGCAATCATCGTTATCTGTCGTTAGTAAATATGGAAGGCAAATACAGATGCAATACAGACATAATTACTTTTAGAAAGTTCACGACAAACATCGTTCAAATGGTCCAACAACCTTCTAGGCTGCATTTTGTTTTTGCTGCTTTGTGGATCATTCATGAAATATGGTGTTCATAAGTTGCTTTATTTCTTGGCTCATCATTCGTAAAAAATTCCGTTCATAAGTTGCTTTGCTTCTTGGCTCCAGTTGGGCTTTGCGTCAATGGCGCAACAGGCCATCTAGTAAGACTATTGGACATATAGTAAACATGCAAAGAAGAAAAGCCAAAATTAATAAGAGTGAGCCTACATTCATGGAAGAGTATTTTGGCCCTATACCTATTTAACTTAGCCTTGAACTTCTCGACGATTAAACTTTAAGCATCAACTTTTTCCTACCCAAAAGAATAAGAGGGTGACCAAGATGCAGAGTATTGAGATCCATATCCAGAGCATGAAAAATGTTATTAAATTAGTTTTTAAGGTGCCCATAAGTGTGTTTGCTAAATAAAACAACACATTTATTCTGATTTGGAGTTTGACCTATAATAATACCTAACCGATTAATAATTTGGGGTATCATATTAGCATCGTTGTAATAAGCTTTGCCACAAACAACCAGAGAGTGGATAGGGGGACAAGAGGGACCTACTTAAATGCCACTCAAATGATTGTCATTTAGTGTCTCCATCATAGAAAGCGACAGTTCGTTGATAGTAAGAATAACAGACATCTTTGTCGGATACCTCGAGAACCTCTAAAGCCGCCAAATGATTGGTCATTAATGTTAATGACAAAGGAAGTGAATAATGCATTCATATATCAAATGTAAAAAATGACCATGCACTCCTTTACGTAGCAAAGCTCTCCTAATGAAATTTCATTAATTTATCTCAAAATCTTTGGCAAGACCTATTTTAAGCATGAAGGCTTTATGTTTCCATGAATTAAGTTGGAAAGAGTGAGATATTTCTTGATGAACAATGATAATAGATATATTTTAAGCCAAATAAATGAATTAATATATTATCAATTCTCTCACACTGCATAAAATCTTGTTGGGTTTCATGAATGTACACCGGGAGGTGATCTTTGAACCTATTAGCCAAAGTTTTAGTAATAATTTTGTAATAAACATTGCATAAACTAATGAGTATGAAATCCTAAGGGGTTCTGGTATTAAAAAGAATCGGAATAAAAACAATATAGGTTTTGTTAAGTTGAGGGTGGATCTTACAGCTATTGTAGAAGTCTTGGGCCAACTTTTTTTTTACATAATCACCAATCCATTTCTAGGCCGAAAGATCGAAAGCCACATTGAGACCATCAATACCTGGAGATGCATTCTTGTTCATCCCCTTGAGAACTTTCAAAATCCCATCTCTGTTGGGAATGGAAGGACACTCAACCATTCCATTTAGATTGTCATTATGGAGAGGAAGAGCTCTTAAATCCAGGTGAATAGTGGTAAACAGATTAGAAAATAATTAATACAACAAGAAGCAATTTCATGAGGATTTGGAAGCATGTTATTATTGTTTTCATAAATAACACCAATCATATTTTCCCTCCTACTCTTGTAAACTGGAACAATAAGCGAAACTCCGTGCTTTCATTCTTGTTTAGATGAAAAGCAACCTCAAAAGGTATATTTGTCTAAAACATAGCGATAGTTAAAATATATAAGTTGCCTTTATAAGAAATAACATCGATGAAATGCTTATGTGACTGTAAATTTAAACATGTTTGATTGTTATGATGTGACCCAGTTCGGCATAGCTAGAGTTTGTGGGAGGTACTTAATATATACATATATATGTTAGTCGCGGGTTTTCGAGAAATGTACGGAGCCTCTACCAGCTATCACACTTGCTCAATCTAGCCCATCCACTAGAGATCTAACGACGCAAGTGCAATGTTTCTATGTTTGCACCTAGGAGCCAATTGCATTATAGATCTTCTGGAGCCATATAAATATGTGATTACCCAAAATACAAAAATACAAAGTCAAATTCTTATTTTTTTTACTCACGTCGTAGCTTCTAAATTGTAACATACAATGATTAGAAATGAGCATAACATTTGATTAAATACAAGTTTTTCTTACATATGTTTGTGGTACTACCAATTACTAATGATGTAGTGAACTAATAAACAAATCTAAGCAAGTTGAATTCTTTCCAGTCCATCCACATCTCACTTTGACCCAAGAGTTGATACTTCCTCCAAGCCAAAGGCACCAGACATAGAAAAGGGAACAAATATAACGCCGAAAAGGAAACACTAAGGAGAGATTGGATAGACTGTGTTCCGTCTTTGTTGCGATCTAGCTAGGCATGGTCAAATGGCAGGTTGTAGTTGTGGACTGTGATCATTTAGACATCCCACTGTCACGGGATGTCAGGAGCATGTTAAACTACCTTGGGCTCGGCTCCCAACATCGCAAGGATGCCTTGTCGTCACTAGTCATTATGCTCGCAGACTTGACACTGGAAAAATTATCAGGGCACACGTATCGCCTTCCTGTCTGCCCCTCCCGTCGCTCAAAACCTTGGATCCATCCATCGAGGAGCTTCATGTCTACCTTGGTCGAGGTTAGCAAAGTAGCGGTGGGGTGGGATTTATTGCAGAGGCGGGTGCAAGTCGTGTGGGCCAGAAAGAGTATGGTGGTGGGGACCCTAAGGGGAGGGCTTAGCCACTCCCACTAGTGGGCATGCGGGGCTAGGGTTTTGGATGGGCGTCTCGCCTCAACAGGTACGTGAGATGATAATTGAGGTGTGTTTTGCATTCGATAGGGAATGAGAGTAGGTGGTGTTTCACAAAGTACCCGAACAACGACGTACGTGGGTTTGTATGACAGTGTGACGTAACCCCAAGTTATTGAAACATACACATGAAGACGATTTAACCCAGGTTGGGCCCTTGCGATGAAAGTAACAACCCTAGTCCTGCATGTTTGGGATTATACCAAGAGATCATATATCTGCGAGTACAAAGTCACGATCAAACAACTTCGTCACAAAGCCGCTAGGATATTTGGTAGTCGATCTTGGTGGGATAGATGTCTTAGATTGAATTTGCTCTATACTAAAACTAGGGTCTTGATATCGTCATCTTGATCGTCGAAGTAGAAGATGTTCCCTTCGGTCTTGGCCCATTGGTATTTATACCCGGCCTTAGGTCACTTCAACCACTTCTAATCATGGTATCTTGTTTGTGGATGGCTTGATATCCTTCCTATCGGGACTCGGTCTACTCCCTCGGGAGTAGTTTTGGGGCATGAACATTGCATAAACTAATGGAACATAATCACTTCTATACATTGCATCAAAGTTTTAGTAATAGTTTTGTAATCAACATTGCATAGACTAATGGGTCCGAAATTTGAGGGGGTTTTGCAATAGAAAAAATCAAAATAAAAGCAATATATGTTTTGTTAACCTGAGGGTGGAGCTTACCTCTATTGTAGAAGTGTTGGGCAACTCTTTTACATCATCACCACTCCATTTCAAGACTGAGAGATAGAAATCTAAATTCATACCATCGGGACCTAGAGATGCATTCTTTTTTTATCAAGTTGAGAACCTTGAAAATCCCATCTCTGTTGGGAATGGAAGGACACTCAACCATTCCATTTAGGTTATCATTAAGGAGATGAAGAGCTCTCAAATCTGGCAATCTTTGGAGTGAGATGTCGGTGGCCACGACCCCACCCATAGATACGCAGGCGACAACGTCAGCCCCGTGTGTCCTGGTATGGCGGCTGTCTACTCGGGTGCACATATGACGGTGTTGGCCTTTGCTGCTATGTGTAAGTGCATCTAGTGCCCCTTAGTGATTTTGGTGTATTGAAGACTTATAGGTTAAGCATCTGATGTGTTTATGAGTGTACACAGGTCTATAAGTCTATGAGGAGTTTGAAACTTACAGTAAAAGTCGACCCCTAAAAATGAAGTTCTTCGACTGAAGACTTTGATATTCTGAAGACTTTCTGAAGACTTTCTGAAGACTTTGAATGTGAAGAAATTGGTGTGACCTTGAAGACATGGTATTCGTTTGAGGAATGTGAAGCATGAAGACTTTTGTTTTCGTAGTTTCTTTTTTCTCTTTCTTGAGTCATAGGAAACACCGTACTGTTAAAGGGGGTCGAGGAAATACTAAGGAGAAAATTTCCATGTGATGCTCAACTCAAATCCTACACCTACCAATCCCTTCGAGTGAAGCCATTGGAAATCTCATACAGTTCAGTCAATTTCTTCAGTGACAGAGACGCAGTTCTTCTGGTCACTGAGGACTTTGCTCTGACTGAGGAGTTAGGAATTCGCCAGTGCGAATTGCCTACACAGTGAGGAACATGATAGCCCTGAGGAATTTGTACTCCAAATTTCTGACCGTTGCTGTGCCACGCGCCAGCTGTCCTAAAATATCTTGTCCACCTAACAGTCATATCATTGAAGGGCATTTATGTCTTATCATGTCGGGCTGCTCCCTAGGCTATAAATAGCCGCCCCCTTCAACCACTAGCTGGTTGGCTGCTCCGCGTGAACTTGACACTTGTCATTTGAGAGCAACCCATCCTCCGAGGACTCTGAGCGAAAATCATCAAGTGAGGAAAATCCAAACCCAAACCCAAAACACCTACAAACCCAAAGTGATTGAGCATCACTGAAGAAATTGATCCTGCGTGGATCCGACGCTTGTTACCTTTGAAGACTGTGCTTCTTCCAGATGGTTAGGCGTCAAGGTCTAGAGCATCCAAGAGGAATTGTGGATCGCCGAGTGACCAAGTCTGTGAAGGTTAGGAAGTCACCTGAAGACTTACCACGAGTGATTGGACGAGGACTGTGTGTCCTTAGTTCAAGGAGAATACGGTGAGGACTTGGTGTCCCGAGCTGTGTGCTCATGACTGGGTGTCCGGGACTGTGTGTCCTCGAGTTTAAATACTCAGCTGCTCCAACCAGACGTACAACTGAGACAGCAGTTGGAACTGGTCTACCAAATCATTGTCTTCACCAAGCTTACTGGTTCCATTTCCTCAACACTTTCATTTCCTCATTACTGTGTTGTCTGTTTGTTCATATCTGTGTTTGAAGACTTTGACTGAAGACTTTCACAAATTCCTCAGTTCAATTTCTTCAGTCTGTCTGTCTTCATCTAGAGTTATCCTGTGCCTACGCTTTCTGTACTCTGTGTTTGTCTTCATCTCATCATGATGACCATGCATGTAATCTGTTATGTTTAGTTCTGAGTACTTATTCCGCTGGTAGTATTTCTTCGCTAAGGAATTTCCTCATGAGCAAATTCCTCAGTGAAGAATTTCATAAAAATCGCCTATTCACCCCCCCTCTAGTCGATATAACGCACTTTCAATTGGTATCAGAGCAAGGTACTCCCTTGTTCTGTGTGATTTTGGTTTAACCGCCTGGAGTTTTAGTTATGTCGACCGCAGGTATGATCAAAGTTTCTGCTGGGTGTCCTACCTTTGATGGGACGGACTACCCCTACTGGAAGAACAAGATGCGCATGCATCTTGAGGCAATTGATAACGATCTCTGGTATGTTGTGGAAAATGGTGTTCCCTCCGTCTCACCCTCACTGAACGCTACCGATGTGAAGAGATTCAAGCAACTTGATTCCCAAGCGAAGAATATCATATGTGGTCATCTGAGCAAAGGACAGTATGGTAGAGTGAGTGCTTTGGAAACTGCTAAGCTTATCTGGGATAGGCTGTCAAAAGTCAATGAAGGAGTTTCAACTCAGCGTGATTCTCGAGTTGATGTTGTTCGAAATCTCTTCAACCGCTTCAAAAGACTCGACAATGAAAATGTTCAGCTAACCTTCAATCGCCTCACTGACATCTCAAATGAGCTTCAAGCACTTGGTGCCACTGACATCACCGACCATGAGGTGGTGAAGAAATTGCTAAGATCGCTTGATTCCTCATTTGACACTCTGGCACTGATGATTCAAGAGCGTGCTGATTACAAGTCACTTGACCCCGCTGATATCCTCGAGAGGCTAAACACTCATGAATTCCAGCTTGCTGAGAAGAGAGATCTCTACGGTTCGAGCTATGGCAGATCACGTGCACTGAAGGCCAAGGTAGTATCTGAGTCCGAAGATGAAGACTCTGATAGCAGCCTTGGTGATCCTGAAGAACTGAGTCATGATCTGGCGCTGCTTGTGAAGAAATTCCAGAAGTTCTCAAGACGTGGTCGTTTTGGAAAATCCTCAAGGAGCAACGATTCCTCAACCAGTGACTATAAGAAGAGGCTTTATCACAAGTGCAAGAAACCAGGACATTACATTCAAGATTGTCCTCAGTGGGAAAAGGAATCAAAGAAGAAGAAATACAAGGATTACAGTTCTGATGATGCGAAGAAAAAGAAGAAATCCTCAAAATCTTCATCATCAAAATCCTCGAAGTCTTCGTCTCACAAGAAGAGCAGCTCCAAGAAGGCTCGGGCATTCATTGGCAAGGAAATGGACTCTGAGGCTGAATCTGAAGAAAATGAGGAAGAGGAACAATCTGAAGACTCTGAGTTTGGTGTGGCGAGCCTAGCCCTCGCTACTGCATTCGTCAGCAAATCCATCGTCAACGCTGAAGAAAGTGATTTCACCAACAAGGCTGACGAAGGCAGTGATGACTACGCTCCCACCTATTGCTTCATGGCAAAGGGTGCCAAGGTACTCAAATACGCCTCCTCTGAATCTAGTGATGATGAATCTGATGAAAATCTTAAGCCTAGCTACTCTAAACTTGCTAAGATTGCTGTGCAACAACACAAGGCTTTTGAAAAGGTTCAAAACATGCTAGACAGAAGTGATGATATGTTGGGTGAAGAAATGGATCGCACTAAGGCCTTGACTGAAAATCTTCAGAGACTTCAGACTAAGCTTGACAACCTTCAAAATCATCACAACACTCTCTTATCTGATCATGAGAAGCTTTCTTATGAATATCTTCAAAAGAAGCAAGATCTTGAGAAGCTAAGAGTGAGTTATGAAGATCTTCAGAAGGAGCGCGATTCATTACTTGCTCAACAAATCAGCGCTGCTCAGGAAGAATTTATTCCTCCATGTTTAAAATGCATTGAACGAGAATCAGCTAATTCTTCACCTGAATGTTCAAATGCTTCAAATACTACAAATTCCTCACCTGTCTCTGCTATCACTAATTCCTCATCTGAGGACATTGCTAGTATCACTGACAATGCAGGGCTGAAGGAATTGTACATGATAGGCATGTACAAAAGCCTCAAAGGGCATCAGGCTCTTTGTGATGTGCTTAAAAAGCAGATCCTCAACAGGAACCCTAGGAAAGAGGGTATTGCCTTTGAGAGGAAACTCAATGCGGATGGTACTTATTGGAAGCCTGAGCAGTACCCCAAAACCTCATGGGTTGCTGCATAGGGACCTCCAGTTGATCCATCTGATTTATCTGGCTATACATTTGAATCTTCTCATTCTTCTGATGAGTCATTTGACTCCAACTATAAACTGTTCAAAAATCAGAATGGTGAAGTATTTGCTAGATATGTTGGCACTAACTGCAGGAACGGTTCCCCTATGAAGAAAATCTGGGTTCCCAAAAGCTGCCTTGAAAGTCTTCAGGTGAATGTCCTCATGACACCACCTGTGAAGAAAAGGAACCCCAGATCTAATTCTTCATATGGATCCAAGTCCTCATACAGACCAAATTCCTCAAGAGGATCAAATTCCTCACATGGATCAAAGTCCTCATATGAACATCATCGTGCTAACAACTCTGTTTCGCAGGGAAGAGCTAAGGGCTATGAATATGAGCATGATTCTTCAAATTATTATGTTCATAAGTCCTCAAAGAATTTCTCTGCTTATTCATATGCTTACCCTAACCCCTCTTATGTGAAACGAAATGGTTTGGCTGCTTTGCCACCATTCTCATATGGAGCTCGCAGAGTGATGAACTCTTTGCCACCCCTTCAGATGTGGGTGGTGAAGAAAAAGAACTAATCTCTTCTGCAGGGTCAGGTCTCCAGACGTGCTGTAACGTCTGAAGAATTTGCTGGGGACCTGACAAAAATGCCTGAAAGGACGCAGGCTAACCATGATGAAATGAACTTTCATTTCACACGTCCTCCCTCTGTTTTATCGGTTCTACTGCTTGATGAAATTGATCTGATGAATTGTGATGTCATATTCTTCACTACTAAAGTATATGAGGTTCGTAAGTTGCACTAATTCATCTGCAGGATGATCAACCCAAAGCCACTGAATGGGTACTTGATAGTGGATGTACAAATCACATGACCGGTGACAAGAATCTGTTGATGGATGCTCCCTTATCAGCATCACACATGAAGCATATCATCTTCGCTGATAAAAGCAAAAGTCAGGTATTGGGTCTAGGTAAGGTTGCCATCACAAAGGATCGACACATGGACAAAGTCATGCTTGTTGAGTCCTTAGGATACAATCTTATGTCTGTCTCAATGCTTTGTGATCTTAATATGGTTGTTGTCTTCGGCAAGTATCGTTGTGTTGTGATTATGGAATCTGACAAATCCAAAGTCTTCGAAGGCTTTAGGAAAGGAGACTTGTATATTGTTGAGTTCTCTGCAGATTCACAACCTGCCGTGTGCCTACTTGCAAAAGCTTCAGAAGGATGGCTATGGCATCGACGACTTGGTCATGCTGGCATGAGGAATCTGCACACGCTTGCAAAGAAGAAGCATGTCATTGGCATCGAGAATGTCAAATTCCTCAAGGATCACTTATGCGGTGCCTGTGAAGCTGGAAAGATGACAAAGGCCAAGCATCCAGCGAAGACTATCATGACCACTACTCGTCCATTCGAATTCCTTCACATGGATCTCTTCGGTCCTAACCACTATTCCTCTATCTCTAATGAGGCATCTCAATATGGTTTTGTTATTGTTGATGATTACTCTCGTTACACATGGGTGCACCTTGTCTCTTACAAAACTGAAGTGCAGGAAGTCTTCAAACGATTTTCCTCGAGGGCTTCAACTAACTTTGGTGTGAAGATCAAGCACATCAGAAGTGACAATGGCACTGAGTTCAAGAATTCGGGTCTTGATGACTATCTTGATGAACTCAGTATTACTCATGAATTATCTGCTCCTTATACTCCTCAACAGAATGGCGTCGTGGAGCGCAAGAACAGGACTCTTGCTGAGATGGCTCGCACTATGCTCGATGAGTACAAAACCCCTCGTCGTTTCTGGGTTGATGCAATTGATACTGCGTGCCATATCATCAACAGAGTATATCTTCACAAATTCTTCAAGAAGACTGCCTATGAACTCCTCACTGACAAGAAACCCAATGTGAGTTATTTCAAAGTCTTCGGTGCTAAATGCTGGATTAGAGATCCTCATCACAACTCTAAATTTGCACCGAAAGCACATGAAGGTTTCATGCTTGGTTACGGAAAGGACTCGCACACCTACAGAGTCTTCAACAATGTTCTTCACAAGATTGTTGAAACTGTAGATGTGCGGTTTGATGAAACTAATGGCTCGCAAAGAGAGCACCTACCTTCTGTGTTAGATGAACCAGCACCTGAGGAATCGATCAAGCACAAGGCTACTGAAGATATCATTCCTACTGAAGAATCTACTGAAGAATTCATTCCTGAACGTGAAGAACGTCGAACTGATGCACCTGAAGAAAATGCTGAGGAAATTGATGCTGAAGAAAATGCTGATCAAATTCCTCAACGGCAACCAACTCACCCTCGCGTTGCAAAAGAAGTGCAAATGGAGAAGATCATCGATGACATTAGAGCACCAGGTCCTCTCACACGCTCAAAAGCTTCACATCTATCTAACTTTTGTGGGCACTTTGCTTTTGTCTCTATCACAGAGCCCACTAAGGTAGATGAAGCATTTCTGGAGCCTGAGTGGATTCAGGCCATGCAAGAAGAATTACATCAGTTCAAGCTCAACAACGTATGGGAACTGGTCAATCGTCCCGATCCTCGCAAGCATAACATCATTGGTACAAAGTGGATCTACCGCAACAAGCAAGATGAAAATGGTGTTGTGGTGAGGAATAAGGCACGACTAGTAGCTCAAGGCTACACACAGGTTGAAGGAATTGATTTTGATGAAACTTTTGCACCTGTTGCTAGACTTGAAGCTATTCGCATATTACTTGCTTATGCTAACCATCATGATATCATCTTATACCAAATGGATGTGAAAAGTGCATTTCTCAATGGTAAGATTGAGGAAGAAGTATATGTTGCTCAACCACCAGGTTTTGAAGATCCAAAACATCCTGACAAAGTCTTCAGGCTTAACAGGGCCCTCTATGGCCTCAAGCAGGCCCCACGGGCGTGGTATGACACATTGAAGGAATTCTTCATGAAGAAAGGCTTCACACCCAGTTCACTCGATCCCACTCTTTTTACTAAATCATATGATGGTGAACTGTTTGTGTGCCAAATATATGTTGATGATATCATCTTTGGTTGTACTGATCAACGTTATAGTGATGAATTTGCCTATATGATGAGTGAAGAATATCAAATGTCTATGATGGGAGAATTGAAATTCTTCTTAGGTCTACAAATTCGTCAACAGCACAATGGGATATTCATATCTCAGGAGAAATACCTCAATGATGTCCTGAAAAAATTTGGCATGCAAGACTGCAAAGGTCTCAAAATTCCTATGCCCACAAATGGTCATCTATGCACTGATGAAAATGGTACTGACTTCGATCACAAGGTATATCGCTCCATGATTGGCTCTTTATTGTACTTATGTGCATCTAGGCCAGATATAATGCTTAGTGTTTGCATGTGTGCACGATTTCAAGCTGCACCGAAGGAATCACACCATACAGCTGTGAAGCACATTCTTCGATATCTAGCTCACACACCAACACTAGGATTATGGTACCCCAAGGGCTCAGACTTTGACCTCATTGGATATTCTGATTCTGACTATGCTGGTGACCGTGTGGATCGCAAGTCAACATCTGGTACTTGTCATTTCCTCGGACGATCCTTGGTCTGTTGGTCCTCGAAGAAACAGAACTGCGTATCACTGTCTACTGCTGAAGCTGAGTACATTGCTGCTGGTTCTTGCTGTGCTCAACTACTATGGATGAAGCAAACACTCAAGGACTATGGAGTCAACGTGAAGAATGTGCCTCTTCTCTGTGACAATGAGAGTGCCATCAAGATTGCTCACAACCCAGTTCAGCACTCGAAGACAAAGCACATTCAGATTCGTCATCATTTTCTTCGTGATCATGTGTTGAAGGGCGACATTTCTATTGAGCATGTGAAGACTGAAGAACAGCTAGCCGATATCTTCACTAAGCCCTTGGATGAGAAGAGATTTAGCAAGTTGCGGTGTGAGCTAAATATCTTAGAATCTTCGAATGTACTTTGAAAATGCACTCATCCTAACACTTATGCAAAATTGATGACTTAGATGTGCAACACATGAAGAAACGTTTTTCTTCAATCAATGAAGAATAACACTCTAAGTGTGAAGAAATTAATGAAGAATTTGATTCTCAGAACCCTACAACAACTGTACGCGGTGTCTGAAATCATCATTCTTACACGGTGGGTCACGCCACCACAAAAGTTGAAAATCTTCAATTTGAGTTTTTCCTCAACTTTTGAAATTCTTCAGTTTTTCAAATTCTTCAAACTTTACAAAGTCTTCACCTGTGCCGTCGTTTTTCTTCATTGGCTATATATATATATGAGTTTATGTTCTCTACAGCATTCACTTATAGCTATTTCTTCAAGTTGGATTTTTTTTGCTAAGTGAATGTGATCGGACCCTTCCCCTCTATGCTATACTCAATCCACTCTATTCACAAATTCTTCATGTGCGTTCTATTTGAAACTCGTTCAAATTCTTTACTGTGTCCTTGTCAGCTGAAGAAATTTCGAACGGTACGTTAAAACTAATCTTATCCAAACCTTCGGTTTTGCCGCTCAATCCGTTCCACTTCCCACGATGGATTATTTTACTCACCCACGATCTTACACGATCTCCACTACACAGTACGTGGGTGACACATGTCAAGTGAAGGAGAATGGCCAGGGGCATGTTAGTCCTAAATCTTCGGACAAGCAGTTTTTACTGCGGCTATAAATACCCCTCCGTCGCCATCTTCACTTCTTTACTCCGCTCGATCTCACTTCCCCCGCTCAAGCCTCCAAACCCTAGCGCCGCCGCTACTCCATCGTCGCCGGTGAGGAAGAGCTTCACTGCCTTGACCTTGTCGCCGACGTACTCGCGCCGACTGCGGAAATCTTCACCTCCGCCGCCGCCGTAGACGTCTTCCTCCGCCAAGTTAGGGCGTGGAAGATCTGCATTGACGAACTTCTCTGTTCCAACTCACAGTTCGTCGTGTTCTTCATTCAGGGTAATTAAAAGCTATTTTTACTGCCCTCTTTGATTCAAAGTTTCTCTACAAAATCTTCAAAGGTGTTTTTATTCTTCAAATCCTCACACACAAAACACCTCACTCATTCTCTGTTCTTGATTCATTTCCCTAAGTCTAAATTTCTTCAAGATTCCTCAATTGTGTGGATTCTCAATCTATACAACTCTGGAACCTAAGATATATATGGAGCTTAGTGAAATTCCTCAAGACGAATCTGGTCAAATTCCTCAAAACTTGTTCTTTATGAAAAACCCTCTGAGAACGCATATGACCTCTTCAAATTCCTCGCAACTATACTCTGTTCACAGGTACACATGTCCGCTGCTGAATCCTTAGGTTCTCATCAACTTAACTCATTTGCAGCGTTCCTCGAAGAAAAGTTGCATACATCTTCAGAGAATTCCATTGTTCAAATTCCTCATCTGAAGAAAATGGCTGAAGGTAAAAGGCCGCAGAAAGGAGGAAAGAGACCAGAGGTCATGACTGCATTTGAAATCCCTGAGGACATTTATGCTGGGTATTGCACACCTGATGAATCCAAATTTGGCAAAGAAGACAAAAATCAGCGCAAGGTGCGCATCCAAAGGATTGAAAGGAGATGGGCACATGAGTGGAGGGAGTACAGATACGTCACTCCCAAGTACATGAAGAAATTTGCAGTAAACCCTCCATGCCCAAGACCTCCATTGACACCTAGCCAAGTGGCTGATCCCACAAGCATCAGAAGAAGAGAGGATTTTCCTCAAGAATGGGCTAAGCGCCAGCGTAAACTGCAAAAGCAAGCAAAAGAAGCAGTGAGGAAATTCAATGAAGAATCTGCTGCTGCTGCTGCCACTGAGGCTTCTGCCAAGCCGAGGAAATCAATGATGAAGAAGCCTGCTCGTAAGCCAAGTGCTTCACCTTCACTGCCCTCACGGCCAAGTTCCTCAGCTGCGCCCTCACGGCTAGAATCTTCAAAAACTTCAAAGCAAATTCCTCATGCTGCTCCTGCTCCCACAAAATCCTCAGCTCCTGTGGATCTGGCCTCATGCCAAAGGACAACTGGCATATCTATTGCCTCTGGTGTCTCAGCTAGTTCCTCAGCTGCACCAAAATCCTCAGCTGGACCCTCGTTACTGAAGAAAAAGGCTACCGCTGGACGCGGCACTCGCCCAAGTCCAAAGAAGCAAGTGGTCTTCACTATGCCCTCTGATGATGATGAAGCTGATGAAGAAGAACTCGCTGAAATCATCAGAGACCGCCAAGAAAGGGCTGCTAAAGCCAAAGGCACACCTATGCCCCTGCTTTTGGATCCAAGGGCGATCCTAGATTATATTGATCTCTGGCACAAGAATCCCAACACTCCTATGCCTGATTTCAAGCTGACACCTGGCCAAAGTCACATGCTGACTCACTTCATCCAAGATGAGAAGTGGAAATATGATAGGGCCAGAGAGATCAAGAAATCCCAGTACCGCAAAGAGAAGCTGTTGAAGAAAAACGTTCTCAAAATGAAGCCTGAGGAACTTGTCAAGATGCAGGCTGAGATCAAAGCCCTCAGCGACAACTTTGACTCGTACTATGCTGATTGGCAAGGAGCCAAGGTCAGATTTGTGAGGCTGACTGATACCTTCACCAAGGGTACTGCCTCAACGCAACAAATTCCTCAAGCTGAAGCATCTGTTCAGCAAACTGAAGAACATGCCAGTACCGCTGATGAAGTTCAGGCTGCTGAAGAAAATGAAGTGACCAGGGCAACTGCATTAGTTGTACCTGAAGAAACTGAACCAGATTCCTCAACTCCACCTGCACCAACTCCAACTCCAGTTCTTCCCTCTGCTTTAGATGTGAAGAAAACCAAGGCTGCAGAGCGAGCTGCAGTAAAGAAAAGGAAAGCATCAAGTGCTTCAGAATCTTCAGTCCCAAAGAAGATGAAGCCCATGACCAGCTCATTTGCCAAACCAATTGATGCTGTTCCTATCTCCTCCATGCCATCAAAGGACCTTGTTCCTTTTGGTGAAGATTATGAGATCCCCAGTGGATCAGATGAAGAAACTCAGTCAGCTGCTTCCTCAGAGCAGATTGATGAAGAAATTGAAGTGGATACCATCACTTCAACTCCAATAGTCTCATCACCAATGCCTCAGTTTGATGCTGAAGAGGCTGGTGTTGAAGAAATTGATGATGAAGATGTGGATGTTGGAAGCACAACTCCAGTAATGAATGACGACTTTTGGGAAAGTCAGCATCCCAATTCCCCACTCTTCACTCCCCTGCAGCAAATTCCTCACTCTTCTTCACCAACCATAAAATTGGGCTCTGACGCAACTCATCCCACTGCTTCTGTGAATGAAGAAATTCCAGCCACTAGTGCTGAAGAAACTGCTGCTGAAACAGACAAGGTGACTGCACCTGAGGAACATACTGAAATTCCTCAGCCTGAAGAACCTGAGCTTGTGATTCCTGAGGTCGTGATGCAACTCACTGACACTCCTCTGCCAAGGCCAAAGGATCCATTCTCACGCAAACAGAAATTCAAGGCTGAAGATTTCTATGGCGAGCACGTATTCTTCACTGAATACAATCCTTATGACTCTGCTCGCATAAGGAAGAGGCGTTTCTGGACTGCCAGCCAAGCAAATTTCTATTCCTCAGTGCTTTACAACAAAGACAAAGTCTTCGACCATGCACATATTCCTCACGTGGATATGGAGTCTATGCCGTGCTTCACGCCAGTCCTCAGTGTTCTTCACGACGCTGGGCTGCTTAATCTCTGCACTGATATATGCGATTGGAATGAAGAACTTATTCTTCAGTTCTATGCTACACTGCACATCACTGGCAACTCTGAAGATGTCAATTCATGGGTTCTGGACTGGATGACTGAAAATACACATTACAAGGCCCCAGCAACTGAATTGCTTCGCGGCCTTTCTCTTAGTCCACCCACTGAAGATGCGCGTTGCGTGTATGATGAACCTGAACTGTCAAACCACTATATGCAAGTGCTCATGAAGCCTCTGAAGCCAGGGCAATCACCTCGTACCAAATTCCTCGTCAAGGAATTGCTGTATGTGCCTAGGACTGTCTATCGCATTCTGACGAAGACAATATGTCCCATCAAAGGACATGATTCTTCCGATGAAGAAATTGTTGGCATCATGAAGAATATGCTTTTCAATATCATACATGGCGTTCCCATAAACTTCCATGATTTCTTCATGAGGACTCTGGCCAACATTGCTATGTCACCATTTGAGCTGAAGCCTTATGCACCTTGGATCATGAGATTCATCAGGACAAGGTCTTCACTCAACTACAAGGCTGAAACTCTCAACCACTGCAGCTACTTGCCTCCTATTGAAGTCCTCAAAAGGACATTTTCCTCAGCTGATGAAAAGGGCAAGGCCACTGCTGTGATAGATGAAGGCATTCGTCCATTGGATGGTCAATTTCGCAAGGCTGCTTCTTATTCCACCAATGATGACTCTGCCACACATGACTCTGCTGCTAATACTGCCAAGAAAAATCCTCAAGCCATAGCACCCAGGGTGATGACTGATCGTGAGTTACTCCTCAGTCTTCATCAAAAGGTTGATCGCAATCACAAATGGGTCAAGCGTCAGTTTGGTTCAATTCTTCACAACATGACTGCCACATATAATGCAGTGAAGAAAAACCATTACTACCTTCATGAAACCTTCAACCGCACCTGGGCTGTTCTGTCTCAAGTATATAGTGCTGAAGATTTAGAGAACATGGGCCTCAAAGAAGAATATGCCTGGTCGGCACCTCCGCCGAAGAAATTCAAGAAGGTCAAGGTTCCGTCTCTGGTGGCCAGTTCATATTCTTCATCGCGCGACACTGATGAAAATGAAGACTTGGATGACACTGCAGCAGGCCCTACTTCAACTACCGACCCCAACAACACTGGCGCTCCTCCATCGACTTGAATATCTTCAGGGGCGTTAGTCCTCAGTTTCTATCCTTTTGGTCATTTGATGACAAAGGGGGAGAAATCTGAGTTAGTCTTCAAGCGGGTCTATTATAAGGGCATATTTTTTTTAAGTTACAACTCTCGTTATTTCGAACCTTTTATTGGATCGAGTTGTAATCTTAAACCCTATGGTGCTCGGTGCTCTGATACTTTTGTCGCTCTATGCTCTGATACTTCGATACATGCTTGAGCTCTGATGCTTTTGATGCGCTATTCTGCATGCTTATTCCTCATTAATGTTATCGCACGCATGCTGAATTGCATCAGGCACCATATTTCATCATGCATTTCAAATTCTTCATATCATGTATCAAATGCGTGTATGAATTACAAGATATAGGGGGAGATCTCCATGATTTAACTCTTCAAGTGTGCATTGCTTCAAAAGCAAATTCCTCACTATGCACAACTTCAGGGGGAGTTCTTCTATATCTTGCAATCACATTCCTCAATATTAGTTTCTACACTTCACATATTTATCCCCGTTGAAAACTTAACCTATATTGTCATCAATCACCAAAAAGGGGGAGATTGTAAGTGCATCTAGTGCCCCTTAGTGATTTTGGTGTATTGAAGACTTATAGGTTAAGCATATGATGTGTTTATGAGTGTACACAGGTCTATAAGTCTATGAGGAGTTTGAAACTTACAGTAAAAGTCAACCCCTAAAAATGAAGTTCTTCGACTGAAGACTTTGATATTCTGAAGACTTTCTGAAGACTTTGAATGTGAAGAAATTGGTGTGACCTTGAAGACATGGTATTCGTTTGAGGAATGTGAAGCATGAAGACTTTTGTTTTCGTAGTTTCTTTTTTCTCTTTCTTGAGTCATAGGAAACACCGTACTGTTAAAGGGGGTCGAGGAAATACTAAGGAGAAAATTTCCATGTGATGCTCAACTCAAATCCTACACCTACCAATCCCTTCGAGTGAAGCCATTGGAAATCTCATACAGTTCAGTCAATTTCTTCAGTGACAGAGACGCAGTTCTTCTGGTCACTGAGGACTTTGCTCTGACTGAGGAGTTAGGAATTCGCCAGTGCGAATTGCCTACACAGTGAGGAACATGATAGCCCTGAGGAATTTGTACTCCAAATTTCCGACCGTTGCTGTGCCACGCGCCAGCTGTCCTAAAATATCTTGTCCACCTAACGGTCATATCATTGAAGGGCATTTATGTCTTATCATGTCGGGCTGCTCCCTAGGCTATAAATAGCCGCCCCCTTCAACCACTAGCTGGTTGGCTGCTCCGCGTGAACTTGACACTTGTCATTTGAGAGCAACCCATCCTCCGAGGACTCTGAGAGAAAATCATCAAGTGAGGAAAATCCAAACCCAAACCCAAAACACCTACAAACCCAAAGTGATTGAGCATCACTGAAGAAATTGATCCTGCGTGGATCCGACGCTTGTTACCTTTGAAGACTGTGCTTCTTCCAGACGGTTAGGCGTCAAGGTCTAGAGCATCCAAGAGGAATTGTGGATCGCCGAGTGACCAAGTCTGTGAAGGTTAGGAAGTCACCTGAAGACTTACCACGAGTGATTGGACAAGGACTGTGTGTCCTTAGTTCAAGGAGAATACGGTGAGGACTTGGTGTCCCGAGCTGTGTGCTCAGGACTGGGTGTCCGGGACTGTGTGTCCTCGAGTTTAAATACTCAGCCGCTCCAACCAGACGTACAACTGAGACAGCAGTTGGAACTGGTCTACCAAATCATTGTCTTCACCAAGCTTACTGGTTCCATTTCCTCAACACTTTCATTTCCTCATTACTGTGTTGTCTGTTTGTTCATATCTGTGTTTGAAGACTTTGACTGAAGACTTTCACAAATTCCTCAGTTCAATTTCTTCAGTCTGTCTGTCTTCATCTAGAGTTATCCTGTGCCTACGCTTTCTGTACTCTGTGTTTGTCTTCATCTCATCATGATGACCATGCATGTAATCTGTTATGTTTACTTCTGAGTACTTATTCCGCTGCTAGTATTTCTTCGCTAAGGAATTTCCTCACGAGCAAATTCCTCAGTGAAGAATTTCATAAAAATCGCCTATTCCCCCCCCTCTAGTCGATATAACGCACTTTCACTATGTGATTGTCGTGACGTGACCGAGGATTGAATTCAGGGCAACGAACAAGTTTGTTTGTTGCCTGATTCTGCTTCCACGAACGAAGACAACAGAGCATGAGAACGACGTGGGGCTATTGGAGCTTCTCGATTTGGGATTTGGCGGTCCTGGTGACCAATCTCCTTTATTCTCCGTTGCAAAGTGCAACGACAACCTTTGTTGTTTAGGCTATTGGTGGCCACGAACTCTTGTCATGGCTTGATTGCCTGTTTGTCTGAGCATGTTTTTCACTTGCATGACACCTCACGTCAAGACCGTGCTATGCATATAACAAGATGGCTTCGATTTAGTGGTGCTTTTTCGAGCACTAGTATTGAGCTCTGGGTGAAAACCCGATGTCTGACCCTCGTTAGTTATATCTAGCAATGAAGATGTTTTTTTAGATCATCTCCAACAGATGCGCGGTTGCGCGATGCACTATTTTTTTGCAGCGCCGAAATAGCGTTTTCGCGTGCTGTGCTGGTGTTTTGCTTTACCAGAAGCCTTATATAATTCGCGCCGCAGGTAGCGCTCTAACAGGCGTGCTAAATTACAGCGCGCGCCCAGCACAAACAAGATTTCTCACTCAACATAGAACCAAAAAGATCAAACACACACAAAATAAATCAACAATAAATAGTTCAATTATTATTACAACTCAAACAAATATTCTATCTTCAGTACAAAAAATAGTTCATGAACAATGTCACCCATTTCATGACCACCCCTCCTTGATTAGATCTTTTTGAAGGTCATCATGCATTTCTGCACGTCGAATGACATGATTGGAGGCAACAAAGCGGGCCACCCTCGCAGCCCTCCTCCGCCCTTGCACGGGATGTCCCATCAACTCTTACTATGAATAGTCTAAATCTTGCCCACGCCCATGATCATAAAAGCGTTCATGATGTACCAAAGGATCTTTTGATCCCAAAATCTAGCCGGTCCTCTCACAATAGCAAATTGACTTACAAAATCCCAAAAGCTCTCTCCACATCTTTCGTAGCCGTTGCCTGAGCATTGTGGAAATCAGTATTTTTCTTACCTTGCGGTGCCGTCAACGGCTTCACAAATGTTTTCCACCTTAGGTAGATGCCATCCGCAAGATAGTAGCCATAGTTGTATATATGACCATTTGCTACAAACTCCATCTGTGGAGTTTCACCATTTGCAATCCTATTCATGAGTGGTGACCATTGAAGAACATTGATGTCATTGCAAGATCCAGGCATTCCGAAAAAAGCATGCCAACCCAAGCCTCATGATCGGCCGCCATTTCAAGGATTATAGTGGAACCCTTTTTCTGGCCATGAAATTGTCCATGCCATGCCTTATGACAGTTCTTCCAACTCCAATGCACGCACTCTATTGAGCCAACCATATCTGGGAACTCACAAGCTTTATTCATCTCCAAAAGCCTTGCGGTGTCTTCAACATTGGGAGCTATCAAATATTCCGCACCAAACACTTGCACAATTCCAACTGTGAAGCGCTTGACACACATGATGACTTGACTTTCACCCATTTTTTTGCAGGCAAATCAGAGAGCTTTATTCAGATAAGAGCATTCCCCGGACAGTCAGCCAGAAGACTGGTCACCAGGAAGCTAGGGGTCTCAGCCAGCCAAGTTTTGGTCACATTCAAGGTGCATGCATGTTTTGCACAAAGATGCGCGGGCACATTAGCTGACCTACTTACATGTTGTATATCAAAAGAAGTGAAACTACTAATGAGCTCTCCTATTTCTCACATGATTGGCGCCACAATTGAACGAGAAAAGTGGCGAGTACTCCAGAGCGACACAAGCTCTAGACAAATCGACCTCTATTATCACCTGCAGGAAGCCTTGAAGTGCTGCCAAACGAGCTCCTTCCCGCAGCGCCAAAGCCTCAATGATCAGGGGATCAGACACCCCAGAGAAAGGTTTACTCCAAGCTCCCAAAAACGCTGTGGACGAACGGGCGACTCCACCTGCTCCCCCATTGCCACCATTCAAATCGAGAGCTCCATCGGTGGTGATTTTAACGACACCCTCCTCGGGTGGTCGCCATCCAAAACCTGGCAGGACCATAGCTGCCTTTCTATGTAGCTGCAGCAAAGCTATTGCTTCTTTTGTGACTCGAATAGTAGTGGCTGGGTCTCGTCCTACCTCCCCATGTTTGATCCGATTTCTGGAATGTCATATCGACCACATGATAGTAGTGATCTTAGCCCGGTCATCCACAGAGATGTTTGGGTCACACGTGATATCACACGCCCATGCAACTTGAGAGAGTACTGGTAGGCGGAGATTGAACCATGCACACGCCTCTTCCCAGAATGGACGAGCATGTGGGCATGAGATAAGAGCATGGTGCAGGTCTTCTTCGCCAGCCAAACACAGTTTGCAGCTACTGACATCTGCAATGTGCCGATTCTTGAGTGTGCTCTCGTCAGGCAAAATTCCCCTAAGCACTCTCCACCAGAAAACTCTAACTTTTGGGATCACATTAAGTTTCCATAAGGCTTTCCACATCTGTTTATCGGAATCTGAGGTCTCGGTAACCGTCCCTTCCTCTAGAGCGAGTCGCTCTTTTCGAGCCACTAGAGCACGGTACGCTGTCTTTACAGTGTAGTTGCCGGATCTGTCGAACACCCACGCAGGGAAATCATGTCCCCCTCCTCGGCGGATAGGAATATTCAGAATGGCAGCAGCATCCGAGGGAGCAAAAGTATCCTGGACTAGATCGTGTCTCCAAGTCCAGTTAGCTGAATCTATCAAATCTGAAACCATCTCTACTGTTGTGTTTGGTGGTCTGGAGATAGGAGTCATCGAGATGGTACCTGGAATCCATTTATCCATCCACACTGAGATTGAAGAACCATCTCCTACACATGTAATTAACCCAACATTAAGGGCATTTGTTCCCGCGATGATGGCCTTCCAGGTAACCGGAGCTGACTTGGGTACAGATGCTTGCAAAAAATCGGTATCAGGGAAATACCTCCCTTTGAGTACTCTTGCACACAGAGAATTTGGGTTTGTGAAAAACCGCCATCCATGTTTGCCCAACATCGCAATATTGAACAACTGTAGATCTCTGAAGCCCATACCCCCATTGCACTTGGGTGTCGCTAACTCTTTCCAAGACACCCAATGCATTGACCTTTTGTCAAGAGAACTAATCCAAAAATATTTCTCCATGGGAGAAGTTAAGCTCTTGCAAACCTTCTTGTTCAACAAAAACGTACTCATTGGATCAGTAGGGATAACTTGTATGACTGATTTCATAAGTGTTTCACGTCCAGCACAAGCTAACAGCTTCTCCGACCATCCTTGGATTTTAACACGAGCTCTATCTCCCATATGATCGAAAGTCCCACTTGTAATACGCCCCACCGCCATGGGCAAACCCAAATACTTCTCGCTGAAGGCCTCCACTTGGATATTCAGCGTCGCCTTGATTGCAACCTTCACAGGATCAGGAGTGTTAGTAGATAACTAAATGGAACTTTTATCACGATTGACCTGCTGACCTGACGCATCACCATATATCCTTAGGATCTCATTCAACCTAAGGGCACTTTCATCCTTTGCATTGATGAAAATCAAACTGTCATCTGCGAACAGCAGATGAGTGACCCAAGGAGAATGATAGCTAACTCGTAGCCCTCGGTCAACAGTACCTCCATTGTAGCTCTTAAGCAATGAAGACAAATCTTCCCCACAAAGCAGGAATAAGTACGGCGAAATAGGATCGCCTTGTCGGAGTCCCTTGGTTGGAGTGACAAATGGTAGGAGTTCACCATTGACCCGAACAGTAAACCGTAATGAGGTCACACACTTCATAACAAGTCTGACAAAAACCATGCTAAAGCCAAGTTTAGAAAGAATAGCTTCCAGGTAATGCCACTCGACACGATCGTAAGCCTTCATCATATCGAGCTTGACCGCGCAAGAGTAATTCTTCCCCTTTTTTCTCCTCTTCATTGTGTGTATACTTTCATATGCCACCAAGACATTATTGAAAGTGCGTTATATCGACTAGAGGGGGGGGGGTGAATAGGCGATTTTTATGAAATTCTTCACTAAGGAATTTGCTCGTGAGGAAATTCCTTAGCGAAGAAATACTAGCAGCGGAATAAGTACTCAGAAGTAAACATAACAGATTACATGCATGGTCATCATGATGAGATGAAGACAAACACAGAGTACAGAAAGCGTAGGCACAGGATAACTCTAGATGAAGACAGACAGACTGAAGAAATTGAACTGAGGAATTTGTGAAAGTCTTCAGTCAAAGTCTTCAAACACAGATATGAACAAAACAGACAACACAGTAATGAGGAAATGAAAGTGTTGAGGAAATGGAACCAGTAAGCTTGGTGAAGACAATGATTTGGTAGACCAGTTCCAACTGCTGTCTCAGTTGTACGTCTGGTTGGAGCGGCTAAGTATTTAAACTCGAGGACACACAGTCCCGGACACCCAGTCCTAAGCACACAGCTCGGGACACCAAGTCCTCACCGTATTCTCCTTGAACTAAGGACACACATTCCTCGTCCAATCACTCGTGGTAAGTCTTCAGGTGACTTCCTAACCTTCACAGACTTGGTCACTCGGCGATCCACAATTCCTCTTGGATGCTCTAGACCTTGACGCCTAACCGTCTGGAAGAAGCACAGTCTTCAAAGGTAACAAGCGTCGGATCCACGCAGGATCAATTTCTTCAGTGATGCTCAATCACTTTGGGTTTGTAGGTGTTTTGGGTTTGGGTTTGGATTTTCCTCACTTGATGATTTTCGCTCAGAGTCCTCGGAGGATGGGTTGCTCTCAAATGACAAGTGTCAAGTTCACGCGGAGCAGCCAACCAGCTAGTGGTTGAAGGGGGCGGCTATTTATAGCCTAGGGAGCAGCCCGACATGATAAGACATAAATGCCCTTCAATGATATGACCGTTAGGTGGACAAGATATTTTAGGACAGCTGGCGCGTGGCACAGCAACGGTCGGAAATTTGGAGTACAAATTCCTCAGGGCTATCATGTTCCTCACTGTGTAGGCAATTCGCACCGGCGAATTCCTAACTCCTCAGTCAGAGCAAAGTCCTCAGTGACCAGAAGAACTGCGTCTCTGTCACTGAAGAAATTGACTGAACTGTATGAGATTTCCAATGGCTTCACTCGAAGGGATTGGTAGGTGTAGGATTTGAGTTGAGCATCACATGGAAATTTTCTACTTAGTATTTCCTCGACCCCCTTTAACAGTACGGTGTTTCCTATGACTCAAGAAAGAGAAAAAAGAAACTACGAAAACAAAAGTCTTCATGCTTCACATTCCTCAAACGAATACCATGTCTTCAAGGTCACACCAATTTCTTCACATTCAAAGTCTTCAGAAAGTCTTCAGAATATCAAAGTCTTCAGTCGAAGAACTTCATTTTTAGGGGTTGACTTTTACTGTAAGTTTCAAACTCCTCATAGACTTATAGACCTGTGTACACTCATAAACACATCATATGCTTAACCTATAAGTCTTCAATACACCAAAATCACTAAGGGGCACTAGATGCACTTACAATCTCCCCCTTTTTGGTGATTGATGACAATATAGGTTAAGTTTTCAACGGGGATAAATATGTGAAGTGTAGAAACTAATATTGAGGAATGTGATTGCAAGATATAGAAGAACTCCCCCTGAAGTTGTGCATAGTGAGGAATTTGCTTTTGAAGCAATGCACACTTGAAGAGTTAAATCATGGAGATCTCCCCCTATATCTTGTAATTCATACACGCATTTGATACATGATATGAAGAATTTGAAATGCATGATGAAATATGGTGCCTGATGCAATTCAGCATGCGTGCGATAACATTAATGAGGAATAAGCATGCAGAATAGCGCATCAAAAGCATCAGAGCTCAAGCATGTATCGAAGTATCAGAGCATAGAGCGACAAAAGTATCAGAGCACCGAGCACCATAGGGTTTAAGATTACAACTCGATCCAATAAAAGGTTCGAAAGAACGAGAGTTGTAACTTAAAAAAAATATGCCCTTATAATAGACCCGCTTGAAGACTAACTCAGATTTCTCCCCCTTTGTCATCAAATGACCAAAAGGATAGAAACTGAGGACTAACGCCCCTGAAGATATTCAAGTCGATGGAGGAGCGCCAGTGTTGTTGGGGTCGGTAGTTGAAGTAGGGCCTGCTGCAGTGTCATCCAAGTCTTCATTTTCATCAGTGTCGCGCGATGAAGAATATGAACTGGCCACCAGAGACGGAACCTTGACCTTCTTGAATTTCTTCGGCGGAGGTGCCGACCAGGCATATTCTTCTTTGAGGCCCATGTTCTCTAAATCTTCAGCACTATATACTTGAGACAGAACAGCCCAGGTGCGGTTGAAGGTTTCATGAAGGTAGTAATGGTTTTTCTTCACTGCATTATATGTGGCAGTCATGTTGTGAAGAATTGAACCAAACTGACGCTTGACCCATTTGTGATTGCGATCAACCTTTTGATGAAGACTGAGGAGTAACTCACGATCAGTCATCACCCTGGGTGCTATGGCTTGAGGATTTTTCTTGGCAGTATTAGCAGCAGAGTCATGTGTGGCAGAGTCATCATTGGTGGAATAAGAAGCAGCCTTGCGAAATTGACCATCCAATGGACGAATGCCTTCATCTATCACAGCAGTGGCCTTGCCCTTTTCATCAGCTGAGGAAAATGTCCTTTTGAGGACTTCAATAGGAGGCAAGTAGCTGCAGTGGTTGAGAGTTTCAGCCTTGTAGTTGAGTGAAGACCTTGTCCTGATGAATCTCATGATCCAAGGTGCATAAGGCTTCAGCTCAAATGGTGACATAGCAATGTTGGCCAGAGTCCTCATGAAGAAATCATGGAAGTTTATGGGAACGCCATGTATGATATTGAAAAGCATATTCTTCATGATGCCAACAATTTCTTCATCGGAAGAATCATGTCCTTTGATGGGACATATTGTCTTCGTCAGAATGCGATAGACAGTCCTAGGCACATACAGCAATTCCTTGACGAGGAATTTGGTACGAGGTGATTGCCCTGGCTTCAGAGGCTTCATGAGCACTTGCATATAGTGGTTTGACAGTTCAGGTTCATCATACACGCAACGCGCATCTTCAGTGGGTGGACTAAGAGAAAGGCCGCGAAGCAATTCAGTTGCTGGGGCCTTGTAATGTGTATTTTCAGTCATCCAGTCCAGAACCCATGAATTGACATCTTCAGAGTTGCCAGTGATGTGCAGTGTAGCATAGAACTGAAGAATAAGTTCTTCATTCCAATCGCATATATCAGTGCAGAGATTAAGCAGCCCAGCGTCGTGAAGAACACTGAGGACTGGCGTGAAGCACGACATAGACTCCATATCCACGTGAGGAATATGTGCATGGTCGAAGACTTTGTCTTTGTTGTAAAGCACTGAGGAATAGAAATTTGCTTGGCTGGCAGTCCAGAAACGCCTCTTCCTTATGCGAGCAGAGTCATAAGGATTGTATTCAGTGAAGAATACGTGCTCGCCATAGAAATCTTCAGCCTTGAATTTCTGTTTGCGTGAGAATGGATCCTTTGGCCTTGGCAGAGGAGTGTCAGTGAGTTGCATCACGACCTCAGGAATCACAAGCTCAGGTTCTTCAGGCTGAGGAATTTCAGTATGTTCCTCAGGTGCAGTCACCTTGTCTGTTTCAGCAGCAGTTTCTTCAGCACTAGTGGCTGGAATTTCTTCATTCACAGAAGCAGTGGGATGAGTTGCGTCAGAGCCCAATTTTATGGTTGGTGAAGAAGAGTGAGGAATTTGCTGCAGGGGAGTGAAGAGTGGGGAATTGGGATGCTGACTTTCCCAAAAGTCGTCATTCATTACTGGAGTTGTGCTTCCAACATCCACATCTTCATCATCAATTTCTTCAACACCAGCCTCTTCAGCATCAAACTGAGGCATTGGTGATGAGACTATTGGAGTTGAAGTGATGGTATCCACTTCAATTTCTTCATCAATCTGCTCTGAGGAAGCAGCAGACTGAGTTTCTTCATCTGATCCACTGGGGATCTCATAATCTTCACCAAAAGGAACAAGGTCCTTTGATGGCATGGAGGAGATAGGAACAGCATCAATTGGTTTGGCAAATGAGCTGGTCATGGGCTTCATCTTCTTTGGGACTGAAGATTCTGAAGCACTTGATGCTTTCCTTTTCTTTACTGCAGCTCGCTCTGCAGCCTTGGTTTTCTTCACATCTAAAGCAGAGGGAAGAACTGGAGTTGGAGTTGGTGCAGGTGGAGCTGAGGAATCTGGTTCAGTTTCTTCAGGTACAACTGATGCAGTTGCCCTGGTCACTTCATTTTCTTCAGCAGCCTAAACTTCATCAGCGGTGCTGGCATGTTCTTCAGTTTGCTGAACAGATGCTTCAGCTTGAGGAATTTGTTGCGTTGAGGCAGTACCCTTGGTGAAGGTATCAGTCAGCCTCACAAATCTGACCTTGGCTCCTTGCCAATCAGCATAGTACGAGTCAAAGTTGTCGCTGAGGGCTTTGATCTCAGCCTGCATCTTGACAAGTTCCTCAGGCTTCATTTTGAGAACGTTTTTCTTCAACAGCTTCTCTTTGCGGTACTGGGATTTCTTGATCTCTCTGGCCCTATCATATTTCCACTTCTCCTCTTGGATGAAGTGAGTCAGCATGTGACTTTGGCCAGGTGTCAGCTTGAAATCAGGCATAGGAGTGTTGGGATCCTTGTGCCAGAGATCAATATAATCTAGGATCGCCCTTGGATCCAAAAGCAGGGGCACAGGTGTGCCTTTGGCTTTAGCAGCCCTTTCTTGGCGGTCTCTGATGATTTCAGCGAGTTCTTCTTCATCAGCTTCATCATCATCAGAGGGCATAGTGAAGACCACTTGCTTCTTTGGACTTGGGCGAGTGCCGCGTCCAGCGGTAGCCTTTTTCTTCAGTAACGAGGGTCCACCTGAGGATTTTGGTGCAGCTGAGGAACTAGCTAAGACACCAGAGGCAATAGATATGCCAGTTGTCCTTTGGCATGAGGCCAGATCCACAGGAGCTGAGGATTTTGTGGGAGCAGGAGCAGCATGAGGAATTTGCTTTGAAGTTTTTGAAGATTCTGGCCGTGAGGGCGCAGCTGAGGAACTTGGCCGTGAGGGCAGTGAAGGTGAAGCACTTGGCTTACGAGCAGGCTTCTTCATCATTGATTTCCTCGGCTTGGCAGAAGCCTCAGTGGCAGCAGCAGCAGCAGATTCTTCATTGAATTTCCTCACTGCTTCTTTTGCTTGCTTTTGCAGTTTACGCTGGCGCTTAGCCCATTCTTGAGGAAAATTCTCTCCTCTTCTGATGCTTGTGGGATCAACCACTTGGCCAGGTGCCAATGGAGGTCTTGGGCATGGAGGGTTTACTGCGAATTTCTTCATGTACTTGGGAGTGACGTATCTGTACTCCCTCCACTCACGTGCCCATCTCCTTTCAATCCTTTGGATGCGCACCTTGCGCTGATTTTTGTCTTCTTTACCAAATTTGGATTCATCAGGTGTGCAATACCCAGCATAAATGTCCTCAGGGATTTCAAATGCAGTCATGACCTCTGGTCTCTTTCCTCCTTTCTGCGGCCTTTTACCTTCAGCCATTTTCTTCAGATGAGGAATTTGAACAATGGAATTCTCTGAAGATGTATGCAACTTTTCTTCGAGGAACGCTGCAAATGAGTTAAGTTGATGAGAACCTAAGGATTCAGCAGCGGACATGTGTACCTGTGAACAGAGTATAGTTGCGAGGAATTTGAAGAGGTCATATGCGTTCTTAGAGGTTTTTCATAAAGAACAAGTTTTGAGGAATTTGACCAGATTCGTCTTGAGGAATTTCACTAAGCTCCATATATATCTTAGGTTCCAGAGTTGTATAGATTGAGAATCCACACAATTGAGGAATCTTGAAGAAATTTAGACTTAGGGAAATGAATCAAGAACAGAGAATGAGTGAGGTGTTTTGTGTGTGAGGATTTGAAGAATAAAAATACCTTTGAAGATTTTGTAGAGAAACTTTGAATCAAAGAGGGCAGTAAAAATAGCTTTTAATTACCCTGAATGAAGAACACGACGAACTGTGAGTTGGAACAGAGAAGTTCGTCAATGCAGATCTTCCACGCCCTAACTTGGCGGAGGAAGACGTCTACGGCGGCGGCGGAGGTGAAGATTTCCGCAGTCGGCGCGAGTACGTTGGCGACGAGGTCAAGGCAGTGAAGCTCTTCCTCACCGGCGACGATGGAGTAGCGGCGGCGCTAGGGTTTGGAGGCTTGAGCGGGGGAAGTGAGATCGAGCGGAGTAAAGAAGTGAAGATGGCGACGGAGGGGTATTTATAGCCGCAGTAAAAACTGCTTGTCCGAAGATTTAGGACTAACATGCCCCTGGCCGTTCTCCTTCACTTGACATGTGTCACCCACGTACTGTGTAGTGGAGATCGTGTAAGATCGTGGGTGAGTAAAATAATCCATCGTGGGAAGTGGAACGGATTGAGCGGCAAAACCGAAGGTTTGGATAAGATTAGTTTTAACGTACCGTTCGCAATTTCTTCAGCTGACAAGGACACAGTGAAGAATTTGAACGAGTTTCAAATAGAACGCACATGAAGAATTTGTGAATAGACTGGATTGAGTATAGCATAGAGGGGAAGGGTCCGATCACATTCACTTAGCAAAAAAAAATCCAACTTGAAGAAATAGCTATAAGTGAATGCTGTAGAGGACATAAACTCATATATATATAGCCAATGAAGAAAAACGACGGCACAGGTGAAGACTTTGTAAAGTTTGAAGAATTTGAAAAACTGAAGAATTTCAAAAGTTGAGGAAAAACTCAAATTGAAGATTTTCAACTTTTGTGGTGGCGTGACCCACCGTGTAAGAATGATGATTTCAGACACCGCGTACAGTTGTCGTAGGGTTCTGAGAATCAAATTCTTCATTAATTTCTTCACACTTAGAGTGTTATTCTTCATTGATTGAAGAAAAACGTTTCTTCATGTGTTGCACATCTAAGTCATCAATTTTGCATAAGTGTTAGGATGAGTGCATTTTCAAAGTACATTCGAAGATTCTAAGATATTTAGCTCACACCGCAACTTGCTAAATCTCTTCTCATCCAAGGGCTTAGTGAAGATATCGGCTAGCTGTTCTTCAGTCTTCACATGCTCAATAGAAATGTCGCCCTTCAACACATGATCACGAAGAAAATGATGACGAATCTGAATGTGCTTTGTCTTCGAGTGCTGAACTAGGTTGTGAGCAATCTTGATGGCACTCTCATTGTCACAGAGAAGAGGCACATTCTTCACGTTGACTCCATAGTAGTTGAGCACAGCAAGAACCAGCAGCAATGTACTCAGCTTCAGCAGTAGACAGTGATACGCAGTTCTGTTTCTTCGAGGACCAACAGACCAAGGATCGTTCGAGGAAATGACAAGTACCAGATGTTGACTTGCGATCCACACGGTCTCCAGCATAGTCAGAATCAGAATATCCAATGAGGTCAAAGTCTGAGCCCTTGGGGTACCATAATCCTAGTGTTGGTGTGTGAGCTAGATATCGAAGAATGTGCTTCACAGCTGTATGGTGTGATTCCTTCGGTGCAGCTTGAAATCGTGCACACATGCAAACACTAAGCATTATATATGGCCTAGATGCACATAAGTACAATAAAGAGCCAATCATGGAGCGATATACCTTGTGATCGAAGTCAGTACCATTTTCATCAGTGCATAGATGACCATTTGTGGGCATAGGAATTTTGAGACCTTTGCAGTCTTGCATGCCGAATTTTTTCAGGACATCCTTGAGGTATTTCTCCTGAGATATGAATATCCCATTGTGCTGTTGACGAATTTGTAGACCTAAGAAGAATTTCAATTCTCCCATCATAGACATTTGATATTCTTCACTCATCATATAGGCAAATTCATCACTATAACGTTGATCAGTACAGCCAAAGATGATATCATCAACATATATTTGGCACACAAATAGTTCACCATCATATGATTTAGTAAAAAGAGTGGGATCGAGTGAACCGGGTGTGAAGCCTTTCTTCATGAAGAATTCCTTCAATGTGTCATACCACGCCCGTGGGGCCTGCTTGAGGCCATAGAGGGCCCTGTTAAGCCTGAAGACTTTGTCAGGATGTTTTGGATCTTCAAAACCTGGTGGTTGAGCAACATATACTTCTTCCTCAATCTTACCATTGAGAAATGCACTTTTCACATCCATTTGGTATAAGATGATATCATGATGGTTAGCATAAGCAAGTAATATGCGAATAGCTTCAAGTCTAGCAACAGGTGCAAAAGTTTCATCGAAATCAATTCCTTCAACCTGTGTGTAGCCTTGAGCTACTAGTCGTGCCTTATTCCTCACCACAACACCATTTTCATCTTGCTTGTTGCGGTAGATCCACTTTGTACCAATGATGTTATGCTTGCGAGGATCGGGACGATTGACCAGTTCCCATACGTTGTTGAGCTTGAACTGATGTAATTCTTCTTGCATGGCCTGAATCCACTCAGGCTCCAGAAATGCTTCATCTACCTTAGTGGGCTCTGTGATAGAGACAAAAGCAAAGTGCCCACAAAAGTTAGATAGATGTGAAGCTTTTGAGCGTGTGAGAGGACCTGGTGCTCTAATGTCATCGATGATCTTCTCCATTTGCACTTCTTTTGCAACGCGAGGGTGAGTTGGTTGCCGTTGAGGAATTTGATCAGCATTTTCTTCAGCATCAATTTCCTCAGCATTTTCTTCAGGTGCATCAGTTCGACGTTCTTCACGTTCAGGAATGAATTCTTCAGCAGATTCTTCAGTAGGAATGATATCTTCAGTAGCCTTGTGCTTGATCGATTCCTCATGTGCTGGTTCATCTAACACAGAAGGTAGGTGCTCTTTTTGCGAGCCATTAGTTTCATCGAACCGCACATCTACAGTTTCAACAATCTTGTGAAGAACATTGTTGAAGACTCTGTAGGTGTGCGAGTCCTTTCCGTAACCAAGCATGAAACCTTCATGTGCTTTCGGTGCAAATTTAGAGTTGTGATGAGGATATCTAATCCAGCATTTAGCACCGAAGACTTTGAAATAACTCACATTGGGTTTCTTGTCAGTGAGGAGTTCATAGGCAGTCTTCTTGAAGAATTTGTGAAGATATACTCTGTTGATGATATGGCACGCAGTATCAATTGCATCAACCCAGAAACGACGAGGGGTTTTGTACTCATCGAGCATAGTGCGAGCCATCTCAGCAAGAGTCCTGTTCTTGCGCTCCACGACGCCATTCTGTTGAGGAGTATAAGGAGCAGATAATTCATGAGTAATACCGAGTTCATCAAGATAGTCATCAAGACCCGAATTCTTGAACTCAGTGCCATTGTCACTTCTGATGTGCTTGATCTTCACACCAAAGTTAGTTGAAGCCCTCGAGGAAAATCGTTTGAAGACTTCCTGCACTTCAGTTTTGTAAGAGACAAGGTGCACCCATGTGTAACGAGAGTAATCATCAACAATAACAAAACCATATTGAGATGCCTCATTAGAGATAGAGGAATAGTGGTTAGGACCGAAGAGATCCATGTGAAGCAATTCGAATGGACGAGTAGTGGTCATGATAGTCTTCGCTGGATGCTTGGCCTTTGTCATCTTTCCAGCTTCACAGGCACCGCATAAGTGATCCTTGAGGAATTTGACATTCTCGATGCCAATGACATGCTTCTTCTTTGCAAGCGTGTGCAGATTCCTCATGCCAGCATGACCAAGTCGTCGATGCCATAGCCATCCTTCTGAAGCTTTTGCAAGTAGGCACACGGCAGGTTGTGAATCTGCAGAGAAATCAACAATATACAAGTCTCCTTTCCTAAAGCCTTCGAAGACTTTGGATTTGTCAGATTCCATAATCACAACACAACGATACTTGCCGAAGACAACAACCATATCAAGATCACAAAGCATTGAGACAGACATAAGATTGTATCCTAAGGACTCAACAAGCATGACTTTGTCCATGTGTCGATCCTTTGTGATGGCAACCTTACCTAGACCCAATACCTGACTTTTGCTTTTATCAGCGAAGATGATATGCTTCATGTGTGATGCTGATAAGGGAGCATCCATCAACAGATTCTTGTCACCGGTCATGTGATTTGTACATCCACTATCAAGTACCCATTCAGTGGCTTTGGGTTGATCATCCTGCAGATGAATTAGTGCAACTTACGAACCTCATATACTTCAGTAGTGAAGAATATGACATCACAATTCATCAGATCAATTTCATCAAGCAGTAGAACCGATAAAACAGAGGGAGGACGTGTGAAATGAAAGTTCATTTCATCATGGTTAGCCTGCGTCCTTTCAGGCATTTTTGTCAGGTCCCCAGCAAATTCTTTAGACGTTACAGCACGTCTGGAGACCTGACCCTGCAGAAGAGATTAGTTCTTTTTCTTCACCACCCACATCTGAAGGGGTGGCAAAGAGTTCATCACTCTGCGAGCTCCATATGAGAATGGTGGCAAAGCAGCCAAACCATTTCGTTTCACATAAGAGGGGTTAGGGTAAGCATATGAATAAGCAGAGAAATTCTTTGAGGACTTATGAACATAATAATTTGAAGAATCATGCTCATATTCATAGCCCTTAGCTCTTCCCTGCGAAACAGAGTTGTTAGCACGATGATGTTCATATGAGGACTTTGATCCATGTGAGGAATTTGATCCTCTTGAGGAATTTGGTCTGTATGAGGACTTGGATCCATATGAAGAATTAGATCTGGGGTTCCTTTTCTTCACAGGTGGTGTCATGAGGACATTCACCTGAAGACTTTCAAGGCAGCTTTTGGGAACCCAGATTTTCTTCATAGGGGAACCGTTCCTGCAGTTAGTGCCAACATATCTAGCAAATACTTCACCATTCTGATTTTTGAACAGTTTATAGTTGGAGTCAAATGACTCATCAGAAGAATGAGAAGATTCACATGTATAGCCAGATAAATCAGATGGATCAACTGGAGGTCCCTTTGCAGCAACCCATGAGGTTTTGGGGTACTGCTCAGGCTTCCAATAAGTACCATCCGCATTGAGTTTCCTCTCAAAGGCAATACCCTCTTTCCTAGGGTTCCTGTTGAGGATCTGCTTTTTAAGCACATCACAAAGAGCCTGATGCCCTTTGAGGCTTTTGTACATGCCTGTCATGTACAATTCCTTCAGCCCTGCATTGTCAGTGATACTAGCAATGTCCTCAGATGAGGAATTAGTGATAGCAGAGATAGGTGAGGAATTTGTAGTATTTGAAGCATTTGAACATTCAGGTGAAGAATTAGCTGATTCTCGTTCAATGCATTTTAAACATGGAGGAATAAATTCTTCCTGAGCAGCGCTGATTTGTTGAGCAAGTAATGAATCGCGCTCCTTCTGAAGATCTTCATAACTCACTCTTATCTTCTCAAAATCAGACAAGAGAGAGTTATGCTGATCTTGAAGGGAGTCATACTTAGAATGAAGTCTCTGAAGACTTTCAGCCAAGGCTTGTGACTGATCCATTTCTTCACCCAACATATCATTGCTCTTACTAAGCATATCATTAGCATTTTTCAAAGCTCTTTGTTGTTTAGCAGCAAGGGAAGTAAGTTTGACATAACTAGGTCCAAATTCATCATCAGATTCTTCATCACTAGACTCAGATAGGTAGCATTCAGTTACCTGTTTACCATCTGCCATGAGGCATGGTGAGGAGGATGATGATTCTGGTTCGAATGTCATCGATTTGAGCGATTCCTTGAAATCCTCAAACCAAGGATCATGACGGGTTCGATGACCTTCATAGACGTCAGAGAGATGGTCCCAGACAAGCTTCGCCTGATCGAGATGCATGATGTTTCTGAACTGGTTTTGAGACAGACTGGAGCATATGACGGCCTTCGCTGTGAGGTTGAGTTGAGTGTACTTGCGAATGTCATCAGCTTCCGCCATCTTGCACAGATCGGTCAGACCAATCTCAGTGACGGTCCATAGCTTGCTGTCCATCACCATGAGACGCTTCTTCATCATAGCCTTCCATTTGGGATACTCGTGACCGTCAAAGATTGGGCACGGCACTTTCTTCATATCTGCGGTCGACATAACTAAAACTCCAGGCGGTTAAACCAAAATCACACAGAACAAGGGAGTACCTTGCTCTGATACCAATTGAAAGTGCGTTATATCGACTAGAGGGGGGGTGAATAGGCGATTTTTATGAAATTCTTCACTGAGGAATTTGCTCGTGAGGAAATTCCTTAGCGAAGAAATACTAGCAGCGGAATAAGTACTCAGAAGTAAACATAACAGATTACATGCATGGTCATCATGATGAGATGAAGACAAACACAGAGTACAGAAAGCGTAGGCACAGGATAACTCTAGATGAAGACAGACAGACTGAAGAAATTGAACTGAGGAATTTGTGAAAGTCTTCAGTCAAAGTCTTCAAACACAGATATGAACAAACAGACAACACAGTAATGAGGAAATGAAAGTGTTGAGGAAATGGAACCAGTAAGCTTGGTGAAGACAATGATTTGGTAGACCAGTTCCAACTGCTGTCTCAGTTGTACGTCTGGTTGGAGCGGCTGAGTATTTAAACTCGAGGACACACAGTCCCGAACACCCAGTCCTGAGCACACAGCTCGGGACACCAAGTCCTCACCGTATTCTCCTTGAACTAAGGACACACAGTCCTTGTCCAATCACTCGTGGTAAGTCTTCAGGTGACTTCCTAACCTTCACAGACTTGGTCACTCGGCGATCCACAATTCCTCTTGGATGCTCTAGACCTTGACGCCTAACCGTCTGGAAGAAGCACAGTCTTCAAAGGTAACAAGTGTCGAATCCACGCAGGATCAATTTCTTCAGTGATGCTCAATCACTTTGGGTTTGTAGGTGTTTTGGGTTTGGGTTTGGATTTTCCTCACTAGATGATTTTCGCTCAGAGTCCTCGGAGGATGGGTTGCTCTCAAATGACAAGTGTCAAGTTCACGCGGAGCAGCCAACCAGCTAGTGGTTGAAGGGGGCGGCTATTTATAGCCTAGGGAGCAGCCCGACATGATAAGACATAAATGCCCTTCAATGATATGACCGTTAGGTGGACAAGATATTTTAGGACAGCTGGCGCGTGGCACAGCAACGGTCGGAAATTTGGAGTACAAATTCCTCAGGGCTATCATGTTCCTCACTGTGTAGGCAATTCGCACTGGCGAATTCCTAACTCCTCAGTCAGAGCAAAGTCCTCAGTGACCAGAAGAACTGCGTCTCTGTCACTGAAGAAATTGACTGAACTGTATGAGATTTCCAATGGCTTCACTCGAAGGGATTGGTAGGTGTAGGATTTGAGTTGAGCATCACATGGAAATTTTCTCCTTAGTATTTCCTCGACCCCCTTTAACAGTACGGTGTTTCCTATGACTCAAGAAAGAGAAAAAAGAAACTACGAAAACAAAAGTCTTCATGCTTCACATTCCTCAAACGAATACCATGTCTTCAAGGTCACACCAATTTCTTCACATTCAAAGTCTTCAGAAAGTCTTCAGAAAGTCTTCAGAATATCAAAGTCTTCAGTCGAAGAACTTCATTTTTAGGGGTCGACTTTTACTGTAAGTTTCAAACTCCTCATAGACTTATAGACCTGTGTACACTCATAAACACATCAGATGCTTAACCTATAAGTCTTCAATACACCAAAATCACTAAGGGGCACTAGATGCACTTACAATTATCAGTTATTAGACGTCCGGGCACGAAAGCACTCTATTCCCCGCTAACAATTTCATCCATAAAGCCTCTCAATCTGTTTGTAATTGCTTTGGATGCAATTTTATAGAGAACCGAACATAAAGCAATAGGCCGGTATTGAGTTATGGACTGAGGATGCTTAACCTTTGGAATGAGAGTGATCGCAGTATCGTTTAGTCCAGAGGGCAGCACCCCGCCATTAAGAAAATCCAACACAACGTTTGTAACATCACCGCCCAGCAAACTCCAGTGCCGTTGATAGAAGAGCGCAACCTTCACTTCTTCTACTGTAAACGGCTTGGTTAGCTCATCGTTCATCTCTTGCGAGATCTTAACAGGTACATGAGCTAGTAGCTCAGCAACATCACTAAAACCCTGGGATTGGTACATATTTTTATAGAATGAAAAAACTTCATCCTTGTCCTCACATTCATCAGCACAAACCGACCCATCAGCCCTTTTCAAGCCTTGAATTTTATTCAAATGTTTATGTTGTCGCGCTTGTGCCTGAAAGTAGGCAGTGTTGCGATCCCCCTCATGAAGCCATGGAACACGTGAGCGTTGTCGATACCAAATCTCTTCCTGATGCAAGGCTTCTTTCAGCTTTTTAATAGTCGCTAGCTCCTCTTGCGATGGACCTCGACCAATAGTCACAGAACGGATGTGATCGAGCTTCTTCTTAAGCTGCCTCACCCTGCTAGTCAGGCACCCAAACTCCCTAGAACTCCACGGTTCTAGTGTGGCCTGAAGCTCACCCAGGGCCTCAACAATACCTTGCTTGCCCGGCCTGCACCGTAAACTTCGCCAAGTATCTGCAACTAGACGATCATAATCTGAATGCGTCTGCCAAACATTTTCATATCTGAACTGTTTCTTTGCACGTGGCCTCGCAGATAGTGTTTCATTTATTTCCACTACAACAAAGTAGTGGTCAGACTCCACCGAGGACAAATGTTTCACTCTGATATGTTGAAAAAGTTGCCGGAATCCCTCATTAGCAAAGGCCCGGTCCAGCCTTGCTTTCACATTGTCCACTCCCGCTTGGCGATTATCCCATGTGTAAGCGATACCTGACCAACCCAAGTCCTGGAAGGATACTTCATCAACCACTTCCCTGAAAGCTTGCATCTGTCGCTCCGGACGAGCAGCTCTACTAAAGTGCTCCATTGGATACATCATTTCGTTAAAATCTCCCATACACATCCAAGCAGCATGTGGTAGAGAATGAAGAGTATGCAAGAACCGCCAATTGTTATGTCTATCAGTAGCACGCAGTGCTCCGTAAAAACCCGTGAACCTCCATGAAGGAGAGTTCTGAACTTTATTAGTAACCAAAACATCAATATGACAAGTACTGAAGTTTTTTAACTCAACAATAACATCATTAGACCAAAAAAAGACCAATGCCGCCACTAAGGCTGACACTGTCTACGGCAAAAGAGCCACCAAACCCTAACAAACTCTGCAAAACCTCTACTCTCTTTGCTTTTATTTTTGTTTCCATAACGAAGAGTAGGGTGGGTCCTTCCAGCTTCACAATGCTACGAAGCTCACGAACCGCCTCGGGGTTCCCATGCCCCCGGAAGTTCCAACTGATACAACTCATTGGGACGGGCAGGACCGCAACACGGTCTCTGCTGAGTTCTCTAGCGTAGGCTTCTTCTTCTTGGCATCGCGCTCAAAGTCATCTTCCTCCCCCTGGACCTGTGATGCTGCATCATCACTGGCCAACTTTGAAACGCCAGCCACATCCCCTTCCACTCCATCAGTAAGCAGCAGTGTGGTTTTTGCAACCGGCCTATACACCTGTTTCGGGGCATCTTTACGCTTCTGCTGCTTTCTATTCTTGACGGGGGAATTCACTTCATCTTCTGCCTCTTTCGCAGTACTCGAGTTCCTGGTTTTGTTATTGGGGTTATGATCCCTAGAAGAATTCTCTGAACTCGCTGGCTTCCTAAAATCCTCCGACGCTCGTAGCTTTGGTCCAAACGGGAGGTCACCATTCTCATCCTGCGACCCCGGCGTTGGGCAGTAAAGATCAGAATGACCCAACTTTCCACAGGAGAAACAAAAATAAGGCACTTGCTCGTATTGAATATCATACATATCCACTTTCTTCCTCCTGGCCGAATCAATTATAATCCATCTCCTGAGTGGCTTTTCTACATCAATGGAGATTCTTGCACGTAGGAAACCACCATTATGATCAAAAGTAACAGACTGGGCATTCTTGTCCATCTGTTTAGCAATTGGGTTCCACCATGATTCATCTCTCAAATTAAAGGGTAAATCAACAACCCTAGCCCAAATTTGCAGACGATCAAATTTAAGTTCATCTGGCCTCATGCAATCATCAAATTCAGCAAGCACCACGGCGTTCTTGTTTATGTGCCATGGCGATCCACCCCAGACACGATCTCTATCCCTTTGGTTCTCAAATTCAGCTACAAACTTGTTGAACCCAACCGATCTGAACTTCAAGCCTCGCGGGTTTCCCCACGCCGGTCGGAGTGCATTGGTGATAGTATGGATGTGAAAGAGATTTCTGTGAAGAATTTTACCAGCCAATAACCACTTCACCGGACCACCATCAGTGCGATCATCGATCACCAGGGGGGTCGCCTCTTCTTCAGATATGTCTAGTTTGCCCAAGGCTTCCTTTAGTTTCTTTCTGGCTTCCCGGCCCATCTGGCCGTCCTCTCCTATCCTGCCTCTCGCCGAGGCGTTCGCTGCAGCCATCCTCAAGCGCAAGCAGGCAGTCTCGATCTGCCCCGGCGACAAGTCTCCGGGCGGAACCCCTGTTCCACGGTCAAAACCCTAGCCGCCCCTGGCGCCGCCAGAGCGTATTAGGGTTTCGGGGAAAAAACTGTCTTCCATGCACTTTCCTCACTTGACTTTCACCCATGGCCAAGTGGTCATCAACTAGATCCACCGAAATACCGTATGCCAACATACGCAAAGCGGCGGTCACCTTTTGAAATGTGCTATGCCAAAGTTCTCTGGCGGCATTCTTTCTTTGCTGAAAAAACCGATCATGGCTCGCCAGTTTCTTCGCAATGTGTTTGAACAACTCGATGCTCATCCTGAAACAGCACCAAAGTAGGACTCGGGGTATGTGGGATTGTCCACAAAATAGTTCCTCATCAATCTATTGTGTGCATCGATCCTTTCCCTCCACAATTTCTGGCGACCGAAAATCGAGCCACTGTGCTTCCCCTTTTTATTGACGTGCATAGCTAGGATCATTGCGACCTCCTCCTCCTCTCGAAGATCAAATTCTTCATTGGAAGAATCGTAGGACAAACTCATCTACAAACTTGAATTTAAGCTAATTTAAAACTACAAACAACATGCACCAAATTCATCTATAAATGTAAAGTTAGAAGCAATATATACCTTGCAAGTGTTTTGTCAAACACCTTGTGGGTGCCGAGCTGCAAACGGTCGCCTGGTGCTGTTCGTGCGAGGAAAAGTGAGCTTGATTGGCGGCGGCGAGGAGAGAAGCAGCGGCGGCCACCGGGAGAAGTAGGGGAAGCGACGACACACTGGGGATAGGCGGGGGAAGCACCGACGGGTCGCGGGCGCGAATGGGGGAAGGTGCGGGCAGAGGCGCCAACCCTGGAGGTTTCAGATCCGGCGGTTGGTGCGATTCATGCGCCCGATTGGCTTGCCCAGCGTGTGCGAGCGGGCGCACCAAATAAGCAGCACGCGATGCAGTTTTCCCCAGCGCGCCGAGCCTTGTTTACCGCGCGCGAGATTATAGCGCGGCTGCTGGAGCGCTACTTTCGGTCGCGCGCGCTATATAGCCGTTTTAACCAACGCGAGGCTTATTTAGCGCGCCTGTTGAAGATGCTCTTATATCGTTACATTGTTGAAGGCATTGCTTGGAATTGCTCAGACTTGTTTTTTAGGGTGAAAACTAATGATCCGACCTTCGGTGGTTGGATCCGGCAATGATGTCGTTTGAGCATCGTTTCCTTCCTAAAGGCGTTGCTGATGGAGAATTTTTCTTGTTGTACTGCTGAAGTTAAAGATGGTTGGTGTGGATATGGTTGTTGGGATAGACTCTTGATCATTGTTTTGATTGCTTCGGAGTTTTGTTCTTTTTATTCCATCAAAACATAGCTTTGGTCTTGTTTGATTTTGCTAGCTGCCGACATGATTTTCTTACGTGTGTGTTGATGTTGACTGTGTGCATCATATCTATGCAGAGATAGATACCAGTGCAGGCTCTTTCTGTGTGTATCCCCTTAGTGCTTTATTTTAAGCTAATAAATTCCGCCCTTTTATTGAAAATATTATAAGATATCAATATAAAAACATAACGCCCATCCTTTTTGCGGGCTGACGTCGGTCTTTTAAAAGACTTATTCCAATGCGCGTCCAAACTAGCACTAATAGCCGACGTTGGTAATGGGGGTCAAACTCCTGAACTCTCTTCCTTTCCAAAATGTTTCGTCGGTTGAAAAAAGACTTTTCCGTAACTATTGTCTCGCTTCAACGATCGAATTTTGCTGGAAACGGCAAAGTTGGTTCTTTGTTTTATTCCTCCCTCCGGTCATTTTTGTTCTCCATATAAGATCTGTCTGAAATCAAATTTTCTTATATAAAATTAATTAACATTCACAGTACGAAATCAATATCATTAGATGCCTCGTGGCTTTAATTTTCACATTGTATAACTTTAGTATGGTAGATATTAATATATATTTTATACGAATATGACTAAACTTTTTGAAGTTTGACTTTAGACAAAATTTATATGCGGAGTAAAAAGAACCAGAGCGAGTATTAAAATTATTAGTCTTGCTCGATCCACACACATGACCACAACCAACCTCCTAGCTGAGACAATACTGATTGTGTCGCATGACACAAGTCAGCAAAAGTTGAGAGCTTACAAAATACATGACTTCCTCAAGCCTATTCAACAACCTGAAAGCCTTTGTGAAAAAAAAAAACAATCTGAAAGCCGCCTCGCTAAAATAAAATGAAATGAAAGTCGGTGGGATGATTCCAAGGCCTTTTGCGCAAGTCGATCTTATGAACAAACTCGGTTTATTTGCCATTTCTTGAAGGATGAAGGAAGCTTACAATACTAGATGGAGTATATGGCATGCGGACATAATACATTGGGGAAAAACAGGAAACAAAGCACTCGCACACATGGAATGGAAGCTTATAACTGATTTAGACTGGCATCCATTAGCGGGCAGCATGTCATCAAGGAAGGTTCAGAGCCACAGGGCTCCTGCCTGCCTCAGGAGCGGCACGAGCTCTTCGGCGATGTGCATGGTAATGAGTCGGTCCAGCCCGCCCAACAGCCTACCTCCGACGAACACCACCGGTAAGGCGACGTCGGTGACCAACTTGGTGTTGTCGTCCTTGGACCGGAGCGCGTAGACGAGCGCCGCGGGGTCGGCGTCGTAGCTGACCTCCAGCACCGCCGGGTTCACGCCCTGTCGCAGGAGCAGGTGCCGGGCCACGACCGCCAGGCAGCACTCCGGCCGCCCGACCACCACCACCGGCCTCTCCTGCACCGTCCTCCGCACCTCGTTGGTGCTGCTCACCATCTTACTCGCCGTCGCCGTCAGCCACGGGACTTGGCGTTCGTGCCCTTGAGTTTGACGAGCGGTACCGTCGACTGGAGGTGAGGGGTGTGTGTGCCCTTGTGGGGGCCGTGGAGGTCAGAAATATGGGTCGGGGAGGTGCATAGAGCCCGAGCATTAGGTCAGCTTCGTGGTCCTGGCGTGCCACATGGCACATGCATGGAGCTTTACTCCTTTATTGTACGTATTAATTATAAAATATACTCTAAACATAGGATATATCACTCCCACCCAAAATAAATGACTCAACTTTATACTAAAGTTAGTATAAAGTTGAGTAGGAGGGAGTACAACGCTTGTACACAAGGAAATACACACTGTCACTCATACGAGTTCACTACAAACTAAATCAGAGACACGTACGTAAGCTTTTCCTTGTTGATAGACGTATATCGCATGCACACACACACATGACGTCCAATTCGGAGTTTGACATATCCTGACGGACATGGCATGCGTACCACCATGCCCACTCACGTCATTCTGATTATACTTAAATTAGTCGGAGTACTTAGTTTTCACCATTTGTGGCTAATAGTCATTCATATGACAAATAGTACTCCCTCCGTCCTGAAATAAGTATCTCAATTTTATACTAACTTTATACTAGTTAGTATAAAATTAATACAAAATTAAGACATTAGTTAGTATATAATTAGTACAAAGTTAAGACATTTTGGGACGGAGGGAGTAATAATCAGCGCTCTGTTTTAGCAGTGGAGTCACAATTGCTATTTGAGAAACTACCAGAGCATTGTCTTTCCACTAAAAATGAAACATTTGTCCAAGAAACAGATAAAAATACCAAACTTCCAATCTTAGGAACCAGCCATGATTTTTTTGAACATTTTTTTTATAGAAAAGGAGGATGACCCCCGGCCTCTGCATCTAGCCGATGCATACGGCCACTTTATTAAGAACATGTCATATCTTTTCTTAAGAAAAGAAACACCCATGCGATGGAGTACTGGTATAAGGCCAGAAAGTCTGTTGCCGTCACGTATATCACGTACACCAAGTTAATTAGCGGACGTGTGATAAAAAACGTTAATTAGACGCCACTGCCATCATGATCACTTGAAAATCAAGTTTTCACCGTTTACATCACGTCCGTTTTTGTATAGTAGACTGGAGTACGTAGTGAATCCATTGCTGTTGGTGCTATCGATCTAACTAATGACCGCTAGTTATACAAAGAAACAAATTCTTAGCCTCTTAAAATTTCTAGATGTACACTCTTCACTGGATGGAGGGAGTATCTCTTAACGTATTACTTTCGTCGACAACTCATCTGCCTTTCAGTTTACTAGGAGTGTTGGTCCAAAGGCATCGAACAACCTACAAGACTTTGGTGCTGCCAAAGGGCATTCAGCGACATCATTGCTCATTGTGATGTTAACACAGTGTTTGGTGCCAATTTTATTCTTACTTTCTTATTTTAGAAGTGGCACTTGGTTACGGTGTTGGTTTATCTACAATCCATCATCTTCCTATGCATGCAAATAAAATACCTTTCTTCATCACTAGGCCTTACAAACTCATGCTAACAACCTCGATCCCAGCACATGATGATTTCTCCGTCGGTGCGTGGAGAGTCAATAGGAGTTGCATATTAGAGAGGGACAAAGTGGGAGATTGACATGATGTTTGTTGCAACACAGACAAAAGATGGAAACGACACCTTGGGTTATGTTTTCACATTGAGAGCCGAAATTAGTTACCAAAGAGGGGTAAAACGGGAGATTGATGTCGATGTTTGTCGTGACATGGTCGAGAACTGCATTTATGCCTCGTCTTCACGCCAAGAGGCATATGAGTTGCATATTGGTATCAGAGGATGATAATGAAGGAGACCGACATCAATGCTTGCCGCGGAACGGTTGACACCACATGATGGTCAAGTTAATGCGCTGAGAGCCAATATTGGATACCGAAGAGGAATAAAGCAAGGAACTGACGTCAATGTTTGTCGTGTCACGGTCGAAAAGCGAATGTGGGTTATGTTTTTAGGATGGAAGCCATAACACGGGCAGGACGTGGTAGAAAGCCGACATGGGTCACTTTTTTCGCGCCTAGAGCCATGGGAGTTGTATGTTGGTTACAAGAGATGGATAAAGCAAGGGGTTCACAATGATGTTTGTTGTTACGCGGTGATTGTTGTTTTTGTCGATGTTTGTCGCAAGTTGGTCACTTTTGTGGATGTTTGTCGTTACGCGGTCAGAAACCGCATGTGGGTTACATTTCTGCAATGGGAGCCAATATTGATCACTTATGAGGCAAAATGTGGGAGACCAACGTCGTCGATGTTTATCGCGGCATAGTAGATATTCACATGTAGGCCACTTTTTCGCTCCTAGAGTTATGGGAGTTGCATGTTGGTTACTTGATATGGATAAAACATTAATTGACATGGATGTTTGTTGCGATCCAGTTGAAAACCGCAGGTGGGTCATGTTTTCACGGGAGAGCCAATGTTGGTTATATGAGAGGGATACAATGGGAGACTGGCGTCGATGATTGTCACAATATTGGTTACACAAGAGCCAATATTGGTTACGCGAGAGGGATAACGCGGGAGACCAACGTCGATGTTTGTCGCAACACCGTAGGAAGCCGCACATGGGCTACATTTCGCACTAGGGGGGGCATGGGAGTTGGATGTTGGTTACCAGAAATGGATAAAACAAAGGTTGACACGGATGTTTGTCGCGACTCGGTCAAAAACCACAGGTGGGTCATATTTTCATGCTGAGCACCAATATTAATTAGGAGAGGTCCATGATTGTTACTACACGGTTGAAAATCTCATGTCTGTCAAATTTTCATGATGAGGGCCATAGGAACCGTATATTAGTTACCGTTGAGTGATAAATCGAGATATTAACATTAATTGTGTTTATCATGACGCGGTCAAAACCATGTGGGTAATGTTTTCATGGTCAATGATGAAAAATATGATGCTTGATTTATAGCTTCACGTGTAATTTTGTTGGTTCCTAACAATGCACGTGGCACTTAGTTATTATGTGTTGTGGTGAGGCCGAGCCATGACCTGCCCAGAGGAAGATACACCATGGCTCGCAGCGGCACTACCGATGGAGACAAGTTGTGGAAGAACGAGGCCTAGAGTAGAGGTTGCGGCGGTCGCAACACAATAGAGGTGGTGGCGAGGGTAGAATATGGAAACAAGGTGCCCGGGAAGTGCCATCGAGGCTGAGTGGGGGCTTCAGGCGGCGCTGGATGGAGCTGGTCGACGAGAGTGCTGAAGGAAGAAGAAGGCATGATAGCCTTTGGATGAAAAAACAATGGTTTAGACACATCGAATGATGACAAATTGGGTTTTAGAGACTTGCACCTAGTCGGTCCTTAGTTATTAACAATTTTATTGGAGGAGATCAACTAAAATTCTGAGGAATAGAAATCTGTAAAATTAGTAGACTATTAATACTCTAGTCAAAAGGCGGCGTGTGTAGCTAGTATGGTCGTTTCATACATACCGACAAATGGATTGCGCTGCCCAAGACAAGGCAACAAGTACTCCCTTTGATCTTTTTTACTTTGCATATTAGTTTTGTCTGAAGTAAAACTTTGTAAAGTTTAATCAAATTCGTAGAAAAAAATCAATGTTTTTCAAACCAAATCAATATCATTACATGCATTGTATAATATATTTATATATTATATTTATTTAATATTATAGATGTTGACATTATATAAAGTTGACCAAAATTTATAAAGTTTGACTCAAGTCAAATCTAAAACGTGGCCTAAAAGAAACGGAGGGAGTTATGACTTCCTTTGAGATCACCGACGCCCGTAAAGGCCGAATGTGTCATGGAGTGTGACGACATGGAGCGACCGACCGGCAGGGAGAAAAATGAAAAAAAACACATATTTACCCTGTTGGCGAAATCAATTCACGATATGAACTGTCCCTGAAAAAATTTCACAAACGGACCATTTTGTGTGGCGCCTGACAGTTAGGCGCAACACTATATTGTGCAGCGTCTGGCTCTTAGGCGCCACACGCCGGGCCAGCGTGGCAGCCCGGGACCAGGCGCGGCCCCACATCCAGTCGTGCAGCGCCTAAGGCATAGGCGCCACACATGTAATATGCAGCGCCTAAGGCATATGCGCCACACATGTAATGTGCAGCACCTGGACCTTAGGCGTTGCACTGTCTGTGTGTCACTTAGGCTGCCCCCACCCCCACCCCACACACCCCCACCCCACCCACACCCGAAGCTAAGCGCCCCCTCTCGAATCATTCTCAAATCTTGCAAATCCGGAGTATTTGTCCGTGGATTTCGAAGCCAACCCCTCCCTTAAGGTAATCTCCTATGATCCCCTCTTTTTCATTCATAGGAATTGTCACATTGGCTCAAATCTTGCTAGTTTGGGGAAACCCTAGTTTTGGCTTGGATTTGGAAATTTGTGTTGGAACATGTTATGTTTCTTTGCCAATTTGCAAGGGTTAGGCTTCCTACTATGCTAGGGTTAGGGTTATGTGTGTTGTTATGTTGGGGGTTATGGTTAGGGTTATGCTATGGTTAGGGTTGTTGTTATTGTTAAGTGTGGGTTAGGGTTATTGTTTCATATCTATGTTAGGGCTTATATATTTTGTGCAAATATTTGGTTAAGTACTTATAGGATATATGTGTGTTTTTGATTATTTTAGGGATGGGAAGAACATGTGTCTATGTTCATCATGTGGATAAAGAGGCCTTTTTGAAAGGCAATGTTGAGCCGGACCCGGATGGTCTTGACATGGTGTTTGAGAGTAGTCCTAGCTATGCGGATGTCTTGGAACAAGTGAGGAAGGATTTGAATTGGATAGACCCAAGTGACATTGTTGAGTTAGAGGGAAGACATAATGTTGGTTTTGAAATGCACATCCGTTGGAAGACAATGCATGTGAACTCCGAGCAACGTTGGGTTGCATGCAAGGAGACGGTTGCCGAATCTCTAGACAAGGCTCTTTAGTTATTTGCCTCCAAGAAGGTTGAGTATAGTTTGCATATGGACTTGAACCAGAAACCCTCCCCGTTGGTTGCTAGTACTCCCCCACCCATGAACCAAGATCAAATGAGTGAACCTCATTTGATGCAACAAGTTTGGCCAACATTGAGCCCGATTTCAAACAACCAAAATGAAGCTTTTTAAGAAGAGAATGATGAGTATGAGGAGGATAAGAACGTAGTTGATCTCCATGACAACAATGCGTGGGTGATCTCGACAAATATCATGTGCAAGAGACAATGGACCAATCCATCCCTTTTTCCCGTTCATATGCATCGGACTCGGATGACGATGGTCCCGATGAAGAAGTTGATGAGGAGGGGTTCACGGCGAAGGAGGCCGAAGCATTTAAGAAGGTATTCCGGCGGGATCACAAGACACCATTGTTCAAGGATCTTAGTCTCGTGGATGAAGCCGTTGTAGATTGTGGCAAATGTATATCTCTTGGAGCTAGGCCAAGTTCTCACCGTGATTTGGAAGACAGCAAGAACGGGATATATCCCGGTTGTGAGTTTGGATCCTTCTTGGAATTTAAGATGTGCCTCGACAACAAGTCGGTTACGTCCACATAGAGTGGCCAACTCGGACGTCAATGTGCGTTACACGGTTAAATGTGAAGTGCCAAGATGTCCATGGATTGTGCGTGCAAGTCCATGGAAAGGAGGTCCCAGTTGGCGCATAGTGAGTTGTGTACCAAGTCACATGTGCCGACTCAACAATGCGGATGGCAAGCTTGTGTCCCAAGAACACAGACAACTCACGTCCGAGTTCGTCGCTTACAGGTTTTCCAACCAAATATTCACACTTCCAACAGTGAGCATTAAGAGTGTCATTGACCTTGTGAAAGCCATCTTTCATTACAAGGTGAAGTACGGCAAGGCATGTAAGGCGAAGCAAGCCGCATTCAAGATGTTGTATGGCAATTGGGAGGAAGCATATAACCGACTCCCTAGGTTGTTGTTAGCTATGGCCGCCACAAACCCAGGCATGGTTCACGTGGTCGAGCCTCATGGGCACCAAACATTGATTCACAACGGGAGGACCGTCCGAGTATTTGGCCGTGCATTTTGGGCCTTTGAGCAATGCGTGAGGAATTTTGAGCATTGTCGGGCCATCATCGCCATTGATGGCATGTTCCTGACAGGACAATACAAGGGCACTATATTGGTTGCAATAGCAAGTGATGCCAATAACCGGGCATTACCTTTCGCTTTCGCTTTGCTTGAGGTGGAGAACAATGATAACTGGGAGTGGTTCTTGCGTCAATTGAGAACAAGGGTATTGCCGGCTAAAAGGGAAATTTGTGTCATATCAGATAGCCATCCAGGAATTCTAAACGCGGTGGTGGTTGACATTCCCGGACATGCAAAGTTGCACCATCGATGGTGCATGAGGCACTTCTGTGCGAACTTTTATAGGCATGTGGTATCAAGGAGTTGGCCGATGATCTTCAAGATTGGTGTCTCGCTTTCTCCGACAAGCGGTTCGCCAACTTGTACAATGCATTGCTCACACACAAGAAACTAGATCTCGGTGGTCTTGACTTTCTCAATAGGAACATTGCAGAAAGGAATAAGTGGGCACGTGCTTTCGATGAAGATGGGCGGAGGTACGGTGAAATGACAAGAAACATGGAAGAATGCTTCAGTAAGGTGCTCAAGGGTGTACGTGCATTACTCGTGACGGTAATAGTTCAGTACCCATTTGACAAGATGAATGCGTACTTTTTAAAGTACTCAATTGAGACGGATATGCTGATTGCTAGTGAGAACAAGGAAAAGCACAAGTACAATTTCCCACCAAAGGTTGAAGAATGGTTGGAATTTCAATCACAGAAGGTAGACTCCCAAGAAGCTGTACTATGTGATGACAACGATTGGATGTATGACGTGAAAGAGCCTAGAGGAACCACAAACGATGGCCACCAACACAGAGATCGGGCCTTCAGGGTCTTCCTAACACGGTGTGATTGCACTTGCATGAGGCCATCGTTGCTGCATCTCCCATGCTCGCACTTGTTAAACGCATCTCGTGTTAGGAATGTGGACGTCAGTCACCCTCTTACCGTGCGGGAGTACGAGTTCTCAATCATGATGGTAAAGAATACATGGGCTCCCTAGTTTCAGCCATACTTGGACAAATCACAATGGCCGGAGTATCATGGAGTTCAACTATGGCCGGTCCCGGAACTGAAGGTCATTAGACGGGGAAGACGTAAGACAAAGCATATTAGAGGTGACATGGATGGATGGGACCGTGGTGGCGGTCGAGAATCCGGCACCGGCCAATTCTAAGTGCCTCGTGAGCAATCCCGATGTGGGGAGTGCAATGATGGGGGACACAACAAAAGAACTTGTAGCAAACCAAGAAAGAGATCAAAGAAAAATGATGCAAGCACAAGCCAAGAAAATGGAGCCAACCAAGTCAACCAAGTAGTAGCCAACCAAGCCAAGCAAATGGTAGCAAACCAAGTCAACCAAGTGCCCAAGTGCCAAATCAATCAAATCAACCAAGCCAACGAGGAACTAGGCAACAAAGAGGGAGTCAACTAGGTCTTAGAAGAGGTCATGGTGCTGGCAGAGGCCGTGGGGATGGTCTTGGCCATGGTGGTGGTAGAGGCCGTGGTGATGGTAGTGGCCATGGTGGTGGTGGTAGAGGCCGTGGTGGTGGTCTAGACCGTCGTGGTGGTAGAGGCCGAGGTGGTGGTAGAGGCCGTGGTGATGGCCTAGGACTTGGTGGTGGCTATGGTCGTGGTGGTGATCTTGGCCTTGGCGGCGACCGTAGTGGAGGAATGTTTTCTTGGCTCAATGGACCATTGCCGTATGTAACTTACTATTATCTTTTTATTTTGGCTCAATGTTTATGTTGTTATTTGTGTTGTTATTGTCAAGTCACATTGTGTGACTAACTATTATGTTGCCTTTTCCATTGGTATGGCATCACCCCTACCCAACAAAGTAACAATGAAGGGGGTGGAGGACACAGAGGGGGAAGGTGAGATGCCGGGGTGGTGGGAGAAGTCTGCCAAGAAGGTGAGAGAGGAGGAGGCAGTCGCATGAGAGAAGAAGAGAGAACCAAGAAGAAGGGAAAAGGACCTTGCTCGACGCAACAGAGCACCGTGACCTTCTTGTCTTCGTTGCTATCATCTTCAATTTGGGTGTGAACCAAAATGTGTGCTACTATGTGCTTTGTGTTTTGGACTACTCTATGTGCTATAACACCTTTATGTGTGTATGGCTATGTGATTTGGACTACTCTCTGTGCTATGTCTTCTTTATGTGTTTTGGACTACTATATGTACTATTACTTATGATTATGTGACATAGTATGCGAACCACAAAACCTAAAAAGCAGTTGGAATTTGAAATTAGCAGGCAGTGCAACGCCCAGCTGTTAGGCGCTGCACAACATAGTGCAGCGCTTGAGCCATAGGCGCTGCGCAACGACTTATTGAAATTTTGGCCTGAAAACCTACTGGAAGCGTTTTGTTGCTCTCTGGTCAGTCATGTCCAGATGTGCAGTGCCCAAGGGAGAGGCGCTGCACTAGACAGTGCAGCGCCTTTACCTTAGGCACTGCACATCTGGACATCACTTTTCAAAAAGTTATAAGACTACTGCCGAATCAAACATTCAACAATTGTCTAGGGGACTACACCCAGTGGGTGCACTTAGCGTGCCCCCACTGTTCCAGGTTCCACTCGACATGATCCGTCCAGACCGAGTGGAAGAAGAAGAAAAAAATAAAAAGAGAGAGAAGCAACAGTTATTCTCAGACCACAACCAACTGCACGCAGTCGACCGCGGACTCGGGTACTACACCCAGTGGGTGCACTCAGCGTGCCCCCACTGGTTCAGGTTCCACTCGACAGGTCCGCCCAAACTGAGTGGAAGAACTGAAGAACAAGACATTTTTATCAAGACCCTTGCCGAATCACACATTCGACGACATCCTCGGGGACTACACCCAGTGGGTGCACTCTGCGTGCCCCCACTAGTCCAAAGATACAATCGACACAACCTAGTCGACTCAAGTGGAAAGACTACTCAGCAAAAATCAAAACACCCAGTGGGTGTACAAATGCAAAGTGCATACTGACAAATAGATGCACAATTAAGGTTTTCAGGTAGCATATCCTAACAGAACAAGCGACAAGCTAGAAGATGAGTCGGAAATCAGCTAACCTGAACATTGGCCCGAAGTGCTGAGCTGGCGTCATAGGCAGCTTGACTAGCCTCGCGCACCACTTTCATTTGCTCCATCATAAGGCCCGCCTGACGTATAGCTTCCATGGCGGCGCCCACTTGGTCCTCTGGGACATGATGGGCGGTGAAAAGTGAAGATGGTGGATCAGCTATAGCAGATCGAGAATCGGAGGCATGGGGTTGCACAGATGAAGCAGGAGCTTGTGCAGTCGATGCTGAAGGCTGTCCACTCAACAATGGAACAACAAAAGTAACGGAAGCCCGGTTGAGATCCCCGGACTGCTAAATCACTGGTTTCCATCGCCGGCGTTGACTGGGCGTCTTGATAGCTGATGCCTTCCTGCCCGAAGTCCTGCCCCTCCTTCATGTGGGCCTCTGTGGCACATCTTTGTCGTCATCTAGAAGTTCAATAACATTGGGCGGAGCTGCAAAAGAATCGATCACAAGAATTCAGTCGACCGACAAAATGGCTGGTAAAGTAAAAGAGAAGGTGACGAGAGTTATACCCGCGTTGGAGGTGACTGCGTCTTCCATCTCCTCATGCTCATCATCTTTATAAATAGAAGTCCCAGAGGTAGCAGCACTGCAAATTTCAGAATTCACTCGGTCAGAACAGGAAAGTGAGTCGACCGAAGATCAAGTCGTGCAAAACTAAGAGGTCGAGCACAATTATTACCCAGAAGCGATGGGGACGACCACTTTGATCTTGGGCAAGGCCTTCCTGGGCTTTGACAACGCGACTTTGGGCTGCTTCAGAGCTTTCTAAGTCAGCACAAGAGAAGATGTTTGAGTGCGCTTTGAGGTCTGACCAATCGGTGCAGTCGCCTTGCCACGAACACTCGCTGGGTCTTGCCTCTGCTTGGAGCGCCTTTTCGAGAGAGGTGGAGACTCGACCTCCTCGCCATTGCTTGAGTCTTCACTCTCCTTGTCTTATCCCCCATCATATTGCTAGTCGCCGCTGTCGCTTCCGCTCACCTCTCCCTCCTGCTCCTGCTCCTGCACCTGCTCTCCATTGGGCATCGAGTACATCTCAGTATAAATCTGCAAGGCACGGAATTGAATAGATATTAGTCGGTTTCGAGAACTATTATGTTTTAGAACAAATGGATACTTGGAAGAAAAGGTCAGACCTTGTCCGGCTCATTGGTGTTGTCGAGTGGAGGAATTCTCCTGGACCCCCTGGGGTTGTCCTTGTTGCCAGTGATGCCCTGCAACCACTGCGCCACCGTCTCCTAGTCAACTTCCTCCGGGTGGATCCGAGTGGTGTCGTCAATACCCGAGTACATCCACATCGGATGATCGCGAGCTTGAAGTGGTTGGATGCGTCGACTGAGAAAAACCTCCAACAAATCCATGCCAGTCACACCATCGCAGACAAGATGGACTACTCACTCAACCAACATATTCACCTCCACTTTCTCAGCTGGAGTCACTTTCAAGGAAGAGGGCTTCTCAAATTGATCCATGGAAAACGGAGGGAGGCCAGTCGACTGACCAGGGGTCGGTTGGTTCTTGCAATAGAACCAGGTCGACTGCCACCCTCTGACTGACTCAGGAAGAATCATAGAAGGGAAAGTACTTTTGCCCCTCATCTGGATCTCTAGACCTCCACACATCTGGATCACGTGTGTCCTCTCATCACTCGGATTAGCCTTTTTTTACAGACTGAGAACGGCAAGTGAAAATGTGTTTGAAGAGACCCCAGTGCGGTCGACAACTGTCACTACAAAAAAAAGACACATCCGTGACATTTTGGGCCGAGCGAATTTTTTTTCTGTCATACATATGACACTTCTATGACGATAATTGTGACAAAACCCGGTATCATCATAGCTGTGGTGGGCTCCTACTTCTATGACAAAAAATCATGACAGAAAATGGGCTTTTCGTCCTGGGCGGCCGGAGACGCAGCTGCATGACATTCTTTGGTCCGTCCATGATGGAAAAAACCATGGTAGAAGCGAGGGGGGGGGGGATTTCGGGGAGTTCCCGGTTACGGTGGGAGGTCGGGGGCCGAGCGATGTGCATTTCTCTCGTACACGTACGCTCGTGTGTGCGAGGCGTTGGCTCTAACTGAACCCGAGCGAGGTGTTGGGTTCTAACTGAACCCGAGCGATTGCACTGTAGGCTACGCGTTACTGAACTCGAGCGATCGATCGATGGCTGTTAACTGAACCCGATCGAGCGATTCCTTCACTACTGCTGCTAACTGAAGCCGATCGATGCTGCCTTTGGGATGAACAGTGAGCGTTGCGCGGGGGGGGGGGGGGGGGAGGGTTGGATGAACAGTTAGCGGTGGCGTTGCCTCTGGATGAACAGGACCCTGTGGTGTGGTGGAGGGCTGGATGAACAGTAAACGGTGGAGGGGTGCCCGTGGAGGGGTGGTTGAACAGGACCCCGTGGTGTGGAGGGCTGGATGAACAGTAGACGGTGGAGGGGTGCCCGTGGAGGGGTGGTTGAACAGGACCTCGTGGTGTGGAGGGCTGGATAAACAGCAGACGGTGGAGGGGTGGTTGAACAGTAGCCGATGGAGTAGCGCGCGGTGGAGGCTGGATGAACAGGAGCCCGTGGAGGCTGGAGGAGGTCGACGGTGGAGATGAACAGTATCCCGTGGAGTCCCGTTTTGCGGTACGCCACACCCCTCCCGATGAACAGGACCCCCGTTTCGACCGTAGGAGGTCCATTTCGTCCGTTTTGCGGTACGCCACACCCCTCCCGATCAATAGGACCCCCGTTTCGACCGTAGGAGGTCAGCTTCCTCTGTTTTGCGGTACGCCACACCCCTCCCGATCAACAGGACCCCGTTCCGAACGTAGGAGGTCCGTTTCCTCTGTTGTGCGGTACGCCAGGCCTCGTTTCCATCGCATGTTCTGTCCAAGCCCTCCCGATGAACACGACCACGCATTCCGTTCTAAGCCAGCCGGTTGGCTCCCACGCGTTCCATTGCCTCCCGATGAACACGACGCATTCCGTTGCCTCCCCATGAGAACGACGCATTCCGTTGGCTCCCCATGAACACGACGACGACGACGTTGTTTCTCCATTCCGACCCAGCATGTACACGAGCCATCGCCATACGTATGCGTGAGTAGGCGTTCGAGACCCTGCCCGTATGTACTTATGTGGCCGTATTTTCTTTCTTGCACCCTGGCCGCTGTACGTACGTGTACATGCTACGTGCGCACCTCTACTACGACACGTGCGCGCCTCTACATCCACCAGTATATATGTACGTACACGTTCGCAACCAGAATGACAACGCTACGTACGCTTCGACCAGGTGGGTCCCGACTGTCAGGCACTTCCTTGCCTGCGAAGATGTAGCTGGTGGGTCCCAGCAGTCAGGGGGGCGAATCGTTTTTTTGCCCGGACGTACTTCCTTGCATGCAAAGATGTAGCTGGTGGGTCCCAGCAGTTAGGGGCAAATGTTTTTTTCGCGAAATACGGTGGCTCGTCCGGTGGGTCCCTGCTGTCAGGTGGAGGAATAATTATTTTGCACGTAATAAGGAGGCACTTCCTTGCTGCGGCTGTGGACCCAGCTGTCAGCCTCTCCACGTACAATCCACGTCTGATGGAAGGCGTTCCTTGACCACGTTGACCACGCCGTGCCGAGAGCACCAGGGCAGTGGACGACGGCGACGCCGGGGAAGACGCGACAGTGGATGCGCACGCGTAGAGGAGTACGAGGGTTCACTGGTTCGATGCGGTGTGAGGCTGTTGTCGCCGCAGAATAACAGGGGTTGTGGGTGAGTAGAGGGATGGCCTGGCCAGCGGTGGGAGTAGTAGGGGGCGGTGAGGCCTCCACCGCATCGCAGCCGGCCACGGGAGGCAGGAGCACGAGGCACGACCGACGCTGGTTTGGGCGGCTAGAGCAAGAAGACCAGAGGTTGAAGAAGCACTACGGCCGTTGGACGGACATCGTACGGTCACTAGAGCTAGAATCGTGCATATTGACTAAGTTGACAAAGCCCTCCGTCCCCGTCAACTTAGTAGGCCCACAAGTCAGCCTGCCACTATACTGGGTCCTAGTTAATAGGGGGAGTATTCATTTTTTTGTGCGTAATAAGGAGGCACTTCCTTGCGTGCGAAGATATAGCTGGTGGGTCCGAGCTGTTAGCGGCGGTAACGTTTTTTTCACGAAATACAGAGGCCCTTTCGGTGGGTCCCTGATGTCAGGTGGAGGAATCATTATTTTGCGCGTAATAAGGAGGCATTTCCTTGCGTGCGGCCGTGGACCCAGCTGTCGGCCTCTCCACGTACAGTCCACTTTATATGCATGTCGGTCGTTGACCACGTTGACCAGGCCGCGCCGAGAGCACCAGGGCGGTGGACGACGGCGAGGCCTAGGAAGGGAACGACACAGAGGCAGGGAAGACTCGGGAGTTGTTTCCCACGCGGTGGGGAGTATGACTGTACGAGGGTTTACTGGTTCGTCTGCCGTCGCCGGAGAATAACAACAAGTGTGGGTGAGTAGAGGGATGGCTAGGCCAGCGATGGGAGTACGGGAGGGCGGTGAGGCCTACGCGGCAGTAGAGCCGGCCGCGGGGAGGAGGGAGCAGGCAGTCCCGCCGGCGCTTGTTTTAGCGGCTGGAGCAGGAAGAGCAGAGATTGAAGAAGCACGACAGTCGTTGGATGGCCATCCAACAGTCACTGCTTATGCGTCAACCTCTTTTTAGGAAAGGCTCAAATATGTGGAAAATAGCATACAACCCATCTGCCATTATTTCTAATAATTTACAGCCCATTTGCTAATTATTAAGGTTTTTTTGGAGCCCATATTCTTTATGTTAGCATTATAGCCCACATTGTGGCCACGGTTAAAAAATTATACGAAATTTTGCATATTTCGGTGCGGTCCGAACTGTTTTTAATCCCAAAATTTTGACTCACCTTCAAAATGATTTTAAAAATAAATGTATATCAATATAAAATCCAACAAATTCTCCACGCATAAAAATTAATGTAATTTAAAATCTCAAAATGAAAAAAAAGATATTTGAAACTAATTGCTGGTTTGATGTGTTTTAAAAATGTACGGTCCATTTCTCATTACTGATGGACCATTTTCTCGGCCAGCCGAATGAAAGCTCTCCTCGTCTTGAAAGATTTGCAGCCCAACAGGCCTAGCAAAGTGACTTACTTGGCAAATCACAAAAAAACTGGGTTGTGGCCGTGGACCCAGCTGTCAGCCCCTCCACGTACAGTACTCTTCCGATGGAAGTCGGCCATTGACCACATTGACCACGCCTCGCAGAGAGCACCATGGCGGTGGACGACGGCGATGCCTAGGAAGGGGATGACGAAGAGCCGAGGAAGACGCGACAATGGATGCCCACGCGGAGAGGAGTACGAGGGTTCACTAGTTCGTCTGCGGTGTGAGGCTGCCATCGCCGCAGAATAACAGGGGGAGTGGGTAAGTGGACGGATGGCCTGGCCAGCGGTGGGAGTAGTATGGGGACGGTGAGGCCTCCGCGGCAGCACAGCCATCCACGAAAGGCAGGAGCATGCAGCACGACCGGCGCTGCTTTGGGCGGCTGGGCAAGAAGACCAGAGGTTGAAGAAGCACTACGGCCGTTGGATGGACATTGTTGACCACGCCGCGCTGAGAGCACCAGGGCAGTGGACGACGGCGAGGCCTACGAAGGGAACGACACGGAGCCGGCGAAGACACGGCAGTGGCTGCCCACGCGGTGGAGAGTACGAGGGTTGACTGGTTCGGCTGCCGTCGTCGGAAAATAACAAGAGGTGTGGGCGAGTAGAGGGATAGACATGCCAGGGATGCGAGTATGATGGGGCCATGAGGACTTCCTGGCAGCACCGCAGGCCACGGGAGGCGGGAGCAGGCGGTTCCGATGGCGCTGGTTTGGGCGGCTGGGGCAGGAAGATCAGACTGAAGAAGCATGATTGTCACTAGATTGACATCTAACGGTCTGACTCTGGTAGAGTCGATTGTTTACTAAGTTTCTTTTTTGAGAAACCTTGTGTATGCATGAACTTAGTAGGCCCACAAGTCAGCCTGCCACTATACTGGGTCCCAGTTAATAGGGGGAGTATTCATTTTTTTTGTGCGTAATAAGGAGGCACTTCCTTGCGTGCGAAGATATAGCTGGTGGGTCCGAGCTATCGGCGGCAGTAACGTTTTTTTCGAGAAATACAGAGGCCCTTTCGGTGGGTCCCTGATGTCAGGTGGAGGAATCATTATTTTGCGCGTAATAAGGAGGCATTTCCTTGCGTGCGGCCGTGGACCCAGCTGTCGGCCTTTCCACGTACAGTCCAATTTAGATGCATGTCGGTCGTCGACCACGTTGACCAGGCCGCGCCGAGAGCACCAGGGCGGTGGACGACGGCGAGGCCTAGGAAGGGAACGACACGGAGGCAGGGAAGACTCGGCAGTTGTTTCCCACACGGAGGGGAGTACGACTGTACGAGGGTTTACTGGTTCGTCTGCCGTTGCCGGAGAATAACAGCAGGTGTGGGTGATTAGAGGGATGGCTAGGCCAGCGATGGGAGTACGGTGGGGCGGTGAGGCCTACGCGGCAGTAGAGCCGGCCGCGGGGAGGAGGGGAGCAGGCAGTCCCGTCGGCGCTTGTTTGAGCGGCTGGAGCAGGAAGAGCAGAGATTGAAGAAGCACGACGGTCGTTGGATGGCCATCCAACAGTCACTGCTTGTGCGTCAACCTCTTTTTAGGAAAGCCTCAAATATGTGGAAAATAGCATACAACCCATGTGCCATTATTTCTAATAATTTACAACCCATTTGCTAATTATTAATGTTTTTTTGGAGCCCATATTCTTTATGTTAGCATTATAGCCCATATTGTGGCCACGGTTAAAAAATTATACGAAATTTTGCATATTTCGGTGCGGTCCGAACTGTTTTTAATCCCGAAATTTCGACTCACCTTCAAACTGATTTTAAAAATAAATGTATCAATATAAAATCCAACAAATTCTCCACGCATAAAAATTAATGTAATTTAAAATCTCAAAATGAAAAAAGATATTGAAGCTAATTGCCGGTTTGATGTGTTTTAAAAATGTACGACCCATTTCTCATTACTGATGGACCATTTTCTCGGCCAGCCGAATGAAAGCTCTCCTCGTCTTGAAAGATTTGCAGCCCAACAGGCCTGACAAAGCGACTTACTTGGCAAATCACAAAAAAACTGGGCTGTGGTCGTGGACCCAGCTGTCAGCCTCTCCACGTACAGTACTCTTCCGATGGAAGTCGGTCGTTGACCACACTGACCACGCCGCGCCGAGAGCACCACGGCGGTGGATGACGGCGAGGCCTAGGAAGGGGACGACACGGAGCCGGGGAAGATGCGGCAGTGGAGGCCCACGCGGAGACGAGTACGAGGGTTCACTGGTTCGGCTACGGTGTGAGGCTGTCGTCGCCGCAGAATAACAGGGGGAGTGGGTGAGTGGAGGGATGGCCTGACCAGCGGTGGGAGTAGTATGGGGACGGTGAGGCCTCCACGGCAGCACAGCCAGCCACGAGAGGCAGGAGCATGCGGCACGGCCGACGCTGCTTTGGGCGGCTGGAGCAAGAAGACCAGAGGTTGAAGAAGCACTACGGCCGTTGGATAGACATCGTTGACCATGCCACGCTGAGAGCACTAGGGTGGTGGACGATGGCGAGGCCTACAAAGGGAACGACACGGAGCCGGGGAAGACACGGCAGTGGCTGCCCACACGGTGGAGAGTACGAGGGTTGACTGGTTCGGCTGCCGTCGCCGGAAAATAACAGGAGGTGTGGGTGAGTAGAGGGATAGACAGGCCAGGGATGCGAGTATGATGGGGCCGTGAGGCCTTCCTGGCAGCACTGCCGGCCACGGGAGGCGGGAGCAGGCGGTTTCGATGGCGCTGGTTTGGTCGGCTGGGGCAGGAAGATCAGACTGAAGAAGCACGATTGCCATTAGATTGACATCTAACGGTCTGACTCTCATAGAGTCGATTGTTGACTAAGTTTATTTTTTGAGAAATCTTGTGTACGCACGAACTTAGTAGGCCCACAAGTCAGCCTCCAGATCTGTGGCAGACAACATAAAGCCCATTTGCTATTTTTTATAATTTGCAGCCCATTTGCTAATTGTTAAGTAATTTATTACAGCCCATTTTCTGCCCAGGACCACGGTCAAAAAGTTCAACCTTATTTTGCATATTTCGGTGGAGTCCTAACTGTTGTAATCCCGAAATGATAAACATTTTTTAAGAACTTATTGATTTGCCAAAAAAATCGTTTTGTTTTTGTAAGCAAATAAGACGTGGGACAATTGAGTTGGTTTAAGGGAAAACCAGTGGTAAAAAAATCAGCGCTGGGTGGGAAAAAACAACAAAAATAAGGATGTAAATATGAAAAGGGAATTTTATGTGTTTTCAATATAATGATACATGTATACGAACTACTAAAACTATAGGTAGAGATTAGAAAACGGATGTAGGACATGCGTTTCAAGAGGAAAATAGAATTGGGCTGTGTGTTTGATTCAGTAAAAAAAACTGCCTGCGGATGTTGTAAGACAAAATATAACTAACGCTGGTGGGCCAGAGGCCAGTAGATACCTATTGGATCTTTATGCCCTGTTGTCATCATGGGCTGGGCCTGTTAAAAACAAAACCAACCCTGGGCAGTCTACAGGCTAGTTGAAACTTGCTCGACCTGAAAAAACAATATACGTGCTCAATAAACGAGAGAATTCTGCAAGTACAAGCTGATAACTGGGATGCAGCACGGATATTGTTTTTTTTATCGTGATACTAAGTGCATGCACTTGTTTCGAAAAAATTGGAGAACTGGGAATTCGAGCGGCGGGTGCTTATGCTACCCATCAAATAAAAATCAGGTGCCTGGAAATTCGTTTCGAAACAAATGATTCGGCTTTATATCCACGTCGACCATCGGCATGATGGTTGGAAGCAAATGCAAGTTCATACCAAAAGATCGTTAACAACAATACCAACTTGCGGACGACAAGGTAGTAAAACTACCAATACCAAACTAGCTTATAATCTTTTTACTCCTGGCCGTAGTGTTCGTTTGGTAGAAAATCTTGCAGAGGACCAGCTCCCGCTCCTTCTCTTGCTCCAGGTCCCCGAGGTGGTATACTGGTGCATCACCCAGTTGGTCCTTTGCTGGTCAAAGTTCTTGTTGGTGTGCAGCACCAGAACCTTTTTTGTTGCCCGTCTGCCGGCCGTTGACCATCGCCGGCAAGGTATTGCCGGTCTTGTGCCACATCGCGTGCATGCCGCACTCCGACTGTATCTTGCGACACGTCCACGTGCCCCTTTTGAACGCCCTAGAATTTCGCTGGAAGAAATGCTTCCTTAGGCCACTCAGTGTGATACCTGCAGTATTGTGGAATACAGGTCTTAGTGTACCTAGTTGGCATTTTCATAACATCTTTGGCATGTTGCAGTCACTTGTTTCATTTTTTATTAACTGTCAAATTGTAATTGCTTCACCAGGTCTGCGTCTAAAAAGATAAATAGAGCTATAAACAAAGGAATATGTTCGTGCAAGTAGACGGCCGATCGGTGTCTTACCTGGAAGTTTCTCAGGTTGGGTGTAGCATATGTCGTGCTCGCTGTCGATGGTTGGTATGAACAAATCGATGAGAGACTGAAATCTTGCGCTGCCAACACTCACTTTGGTCTCAAGGTGCTCGATCAGCTCCTGATCCGTGGGATCAAACTTGACACCAGCCGGCAGCACCGGCCAATCCTTCTTCGACTTGCATCGGTAATTCCAGTTATATGGTACTCAATGTATGATCAATCGACTGTTTTAAGTGAATGATGAAAGATTTCGACAGATAAGTGGTACTCCAAATCTGAAGTCCAGAATACCCGAACACGCCGCCGGGATTCTTGTGTCACCTCACGCGCAGCGTGTTGTCACGTCAATTCAATGTGTGGACATGATGAATAATTTGACCAATGTATACTAGTACTGCTGCTGTACTACTTACTAGTCGTATTTAGTGTCACAATTTATACATAGGTTTAACTAGCAAGTACGCACTTGAAGCCTAACTGACATATATATATATGGCCTCTGCAGAGCATCTCCATCATCATTATCAGTACATCCTACGCAGGTGAGTTAGGATGCACTTGATCCAGGAAGGTATCTATCCTTCAAACCAGAGGAGTGCTTCAAACTAACAACATTACATAATATCCAACAAAAGAGGGTCGTGCTACAACAGCAGAATACATGGCTCAATCTAGATATCAGCACGAATCAAGTCGTGCATATTTGCTGTTGGCATGAACCACATCGCCGCATGTCAGGTTTGCAAAAGCCATCCATCGCATGGAAGCTTGATGCCTTTCACACGCTAAAGATTATCTGGCAACAAGCTGTGTCGACGAATCTCTGGATATGGTGATTCATGAAACCCATGGTATGATGTGTAAACACAGCGCCCCCTCGCGAATGGAAGTTTCATAGCACATAATCATCGCTGGTGATATGATTGATGATTGGTTGGATAATCGGATAATTGAGCCCGAGGAACAAGGAGTGGTTGCCGAGGCTATAAACCCGCCTCCAGTTGAATACGCCTGGCCCAACGGAGCTGGGATCTTTCTCGAACACGAAGCAGCCATAGCCATCAATGTGACGAACGCCCCACGCATTATACTGCATGTGGTTTGATGTAATGGTTCGGTCAATTTGGTACGTGCGAATGAGCATCAAATGACCGCCGTCATCTGAACGAGCGATAAACCACCATCCATCGGCTGGTATGATTCCAGGTCCTGGAATCATGAAGGCCAGCGCATTTGCGTCTGCTGCAACAATTCAAATTGAAGACCAAAAGGACAAAAATAAACAATCATGTTCAGAGCATGTGTGGAGTTAAGATTATTATAACAGTGACACATATCATAGACAGAGAATTGCAATGTCGTGGTCATAATCATACCCCAAGTTAAAAAAATAAGCCATTGGCTTTCATATTCTAGCAATATGTCATGGTTCAAACATCATGGAACAATGAGAGGAAAACAACTATGACAGCGCCTACTCATATTCTACCATAGCACTTACAATTACTGTTCTCATATCAACTCTAAGCAATAACATGCGTTGTTATAAAAATCTTGTAAACGAGAGTAACATATAGCAATCATGATGTTATGCTCATAATATGTATTCTAACAATCATTAGATGCCAATTGTTCTCATATCAACTCTAACAATAACATGTGTGGTCATAAAAATCTTGGAAATGAGAGGAACATATAGCAATGATGTGGTTATAGACATGCTATGCATTCTAAATTTGTAACAAATGAACAGGCAGTCGTATTCATAAGGTAAAGATGAGATGAGATGGAACAATTACATGACGATAGATTCCACTAGTATAGGCAACCAATCTGTGCATCGACCACGTAAACGATGCCATCGTGCACTATAGCATCAGACAGAAATGTTCCTTCAACAGGATTGATGATGAGCCATAGCCATGTATGGCGACCGGATTCCAGATAGACTAATCCCATGTTGAACAAGGCAATGAGCTTGTAATCCATGTAGTCTTCTGATGGTGTGGGCACTTCGCAGATTACAACTTTCTGCAAACAGAGGTCGAGCTAGAAGCTTGACGCGTCTTGTGCGTAGTAGGCAGGAGTGTCCGGCGGGCCGCGAGGCTCGATGGCGGCGGTATCCAACGATGGAAGGGTGATCTCTCGCTGGGTGTAGATATCCACGAGACGCCATAGACTACCGATGTGGTGGATGAGGACGATCCAGTTGGCCTTCATGCCTGCCCAGTAGTGGCCGCGCATGAAGGACATGTGGACGGGTAGTGGTAGCATGTCGAGGGGCACGACGACAACCTCCATAGGATCGTCAAGTCGGTGTCTGGGCCACCTGCGAGGATCAGGCATCAGCAAGCAGGGTGTCTTGAAAAGAGCCGTCCGGTTGCAGACGAGTAGACGGTACAGAGACACCGAGCATGCGGCCAGATGGACGGTGCTGAGTAGGTCCATACGACTACAGATCTGCTCCAAGAGAACATCGGGGAGGGATTCCAACCGTGGATCTGTGTGTCAGTCGGTTCTGCCATTGGGGTTTTCGGTGCCTGCGAGCCAGCAGGGAAGTGGATTCGGGCAGGCGAGCGAAGAAGCTTCTCCTCGTGTGGCCGAGCAGTGAGCGGGGGGATATGGTACGCGCGAGCTACCAAGCAAGATGGCGCGAGCGGGCGAGCAGTGAGCAGGGGTAAATGGTGTGCGGCCGATGATGGGGAAGAGAGGAGGAAGAAGAAGAGAGGATGAAGAAGAAGAGAGGAGGAAGAAGAGTGGAAGACAGGGAAGAAAGTGCATTCAATCTCAATTCTACTACTACCTCCGTTTCAGTTTACAAGTCCTACGCGTATACCTAGGTTGCCAATTTTATTACCCTAATATAAACTATATAACACAAAAATTATATCATTTAAAAATAGAACATCTGAAGTTTATATTGGTATATTTTTTGTAATATATGACTTATATTTGGTTGGTCAAATTGACGACCTAGGACTACGCGCATGCCCTGTAAACTGAGAGAGAGAGGTAGTAGTACTACTACCAGGATATACCATCCTTCGGAGTGTAAATAGTTACACCGATGACATGTGGGTCTACCACAACATGGCCCATATATAAGTTAATGGAGGACAGAGGTGCGTAGGCGTATTTGCGGAAGCGTGCTCTACTGGCAAACATGATGGCAGTACTGTGTAAGGCTGATTTAGTAACACCAACACGCTGGTTCAGCTTATTAATTACGTGTCCCATCTGCTGCAGCGTGTATTGTCACGTCACTGCGAAGACTAGTTGAATAGTTATCTGTGACCGAGATGGGGAATAATGGATCGCGAGGACTTCCTTTCTACAGTATCCCTATGCCTATACCCTCACTTCAATCATTTTGCTCCGTACCTAGTCACTTGTTGAAATCTATAGAAAGACAAATACTCCGTATTTGGGAACAGAGGGAGTATCACCATATGGAGGGAACAGAGGAAGCTTGAAATATGAACATGTCAATGCGAGGGAGTAAGCCCCATGCATGCATGCATGCAACATGCAACACTCACACGTACACATGGACGCACGCAACACTCATGCACCCATGCAGCACACAGCACACGACACAACAACACGCTCACGCTCAAGTGCTCAACCTACTCCCTATGTCCGTGAAAGACTGTACACTTAGAGATTTACACACTGACCAGGGCATAATTAACGCCCAAAAGTAGCAGACTTATGTGCGCATGCAACCATTGAGATAAGAAGATTAAATGAAGGCCGTTGCATGCCGTAAGTAAGGATAGACATGTAGCCTATACCTACAGCACAAGTTGGTGCATTAGTCAATCAATATCGATTTAGATTAAAGGCTAAATGCATTGGAAGTGTAGATGTACATCATGTAGTACAATCTTTGTTGGAAGACCGAGGGAGGACACATGCATGCACTCACATACACAGCCAGGGCGTGTCGCGCCTGTGTAAAGTTTTGTTTAACTAATTTGTTTGCTCTGCCAACTGACAGGTGGGACCCAGAAACCAGGTGACAATTTAACCAGTCAACAAAGTGCCACGCCGACTATGTGGCCGGTCAGTAGGGTGCAATACGGTGCTCTACGATGAGCTAGTGATCGTATAATCGCCGCAAAACTATATATAGTGACAGTAAAGAGCGTATTGTTACATACATTGACCGCCAGTGTATTTTTCTCGTTTCAAATTAAGCCATATTAATCGGAAAGGACGCAGTACGGACTACTACTACTAATACTAGTACTGCTTTGATGTGGCCCGTCAACTCGCCGAACGAGGAGAAGCTTGCTTACTACGCCTCTCCCTCACCCACGCGCGTGGTGGTTCGCAGGACGAGGAGAGGGTTTTGACTACAACGCCCTCTCCCTCTCCCTCTCCCTCGCCCTCGCCCTCGCCCTCGCGGTGGACGTGCAGCAGTTCAATCGGTGTCAGATTGCCAGAAGCATATTGTACTGTTGTATCATCATTGTTGGACCTTCCGAAGAGGCGAAGAGCCAAGTGCAAGGTTCACACGAGTACGAACTGTTGAACCTCCCGAAGAGGCAAAGATCCAAGCGCAAGGTTTTATAGGAGTTGTCGTCCTAGTAGGAGTGTACTACAACTATAGCGAACGATGCTACTGTATGATGCCACCACGTCACGTATATCCAAAGCTGTGCCACCTTTTTTCTCAAAGAGCGTGTTGGAGCCCGTGCAACAACCACACAAGTTGCACGCAGACATAACACATTTACTAGTAATAAATTCTAAAGGACAAATGCTAGTATGCCACACAAGTTCATCTCCAACTCATGTGATAAATTTGTGCATGACTAGTCTACATATATTCACAGCGCTACCGTTCACAATTACCGTACTCCACTTACACGTTATAGATGGGCTACATGTCCTCCTCCAGGTTCCAGTCCCAGGTTTTCTTCATGGATGGTACGATCCGTAGCGGTGGGCAATGGGAATCATTGTCGCAGCTTTCTAGTCCGGTTCCACACGATGGATACTCATCCAAGCTGAAGCGGCATAAATCAGGGATAGCGTGTCCCAGCATGTCGTTCATCCGGCGGTGCGCACTGAAGACACAACCATGCTTCATGAACGGCAGGCCTTCCGTGTCGTGCATGGAAGGTGGCATCTGCTTCACAATGGGCTAGTTGTCCCCGATGAAAAGCGAGTACTCTCCAAGAGTGTTCCTTGGCACCCACGTAGCATCACGGGGGTCAAATTCGGCGTCGTTCATCTGGTACACGCGGCATCCCAGATCTAGACAGATGGTGACGTACATAGTGAAGGTCCATGCATAATAATGTTGTGCTCAAATATGACGGTCAGGAATACTGTGTAGCAAATACTACTACTCTGGTATAGAGGAAGTAAAATAACCTGCTTATTATATATAGCCACTCTTGGCTACATGGATGAGATAGTAAGAAATGGAAAAACAAAAATGGTGGCAGCTAGTGGGTTCAAGTCTTCAAGGGCCTAGCTAGCTATACGCGTCCTCCAAGGTAAAAAGTACTCCTACTAGTACTACAAAGTATACTACTAGTACAACAATGAAAGATAAGGCGAGAGGGTTAAAAAATGGAATACCTGGGTAGATGGTGACGGTCCGATCGTGGTAGATTGTGTGGCCATGTTGCACATCAGTGGTACCATGGGTAACGACTGCTAAGATAGTTGATCCCAATATGCCAAAGTCAGCTACAAGGTTCCAGGTTAGACCGAATCACGGATGCAAATGCACATCCAGGATCGGCGATCTTATTTTGATCGGGGGATGACTGGTCCCTGCAAAATAATGGAGTACCGTTAGGGATGCAAATGATGGTTTGTGCATTCCGTTTGTAATCTCCCGTACCGTAGGATGTCAACCAGATGAAACAAGTCCCCTAGCTTGTCACCGCGAAGATGCGGCCTAGATGGCGCACGGCGTCTTCGAACGTGTAGGGGTATAAATCTGCCGCCGCCAACATGCGCCAGCCCCTGCCGTTACTGCCTCCTGCATTGATGGCAATCCATATGTTGAACATGGCGATGAGATAGTAATCGGCGTAATCGCATCGCTTTGTCGGCGGGTCCGCAATTGCTATCTTCTTCAATCTCATGTAGGCATCATCATACGTATTCTTGCCCAGCCAGTCCGGAAGGCCGATCCCGATGGTGGAGAAGGGGTCTACCAGAACGGACGCACTGCTGTGGATGTTGTGCAAAATCATGGTGGTATCCGGCCGGAGGTATGCAAGCCAATCTTCGTTGGCATCGACCCAGACCTATATATAAGACGGTGGGTAGCGGAGAAATAATGGGATGGAAATGGAATAACTAAGTACTACATGATCAAACTCCATTATTGACCTGCTCATCGGACAAAATCCGACTACCTCTCAACGTCGGCAACTCTAGCGGAGTCAACGTGCAACCATGGCTAGGGAGCGGTGGACTGTCCCATAGAAGAACCTTCTCCTCGAGGACGCATGGAAGACCAACAAGCATGGCCTTTTCCCAAGCCTGTTTAAGCAGCGTCTTGAAATAGTTGGTGCAGGAAGCACCGAGTCTTGCGGCGGTGAGGACATCGGAGCGGCGTGCGATTTCTCCCAGAGGATCGTCGTCCAAGGTCTCCCAGCCCCGACGAGGAGGAGAACCGCCTGGCGAATCCATGGGAGCAACGACAAACTGCCTTCCCTTCGGGGGGAGGGGAACTGGCGAGGAGGATAAGAGCGTAGTAACCGCAGGGCCTCGTCCCTTCCAATTGTAGATCGTTCCTCAGCGAAGGGGTGAGGCTATTATTTACTACTAGTACTAGCATTATGGAACGTTATGGGATTGCATTATACTGTAAATAATAGCACTAGTAAGAAATTTTTGGCACTAGGTAGTAGTTTTTGGCGTGGATTAAGAAATTTTGGGTATGTTTTTGCCATTTTTTGTACACGCCAACTAGTGTCAAAAAACGCCGTACATTATGTGACGGAGGAATACGTACTCGTACTGTAGCAGTACTAGTACTAGTTTTCTCAACTTGTAGTGCGATGTACTGTACTTCTAGTCTAGTCCTGTATAGTGCACCAGTTTTGAACTCTTGAATCTCAGGGCCAAGGAGCTACAGTGGGAAGTGGAGGGTACTACTGATCTCTAGAACCATCGCTGTACTATCAATGCAGGGGAAGTAAACCTGCGTAGTGGCCTAGTGGGTACTCTCGGTGCTCTATTCAGCCGCTCCTATCATGTAGCTGGCCTACTCAGCCGCTCCTCTCACGCACACACTAGCAGCCTATTTATCAGCGACGGTTACTGCGGGGGCAGAACATTTGAGTTATTTGATACAGCGAGACTAGGCTTTTTGCTTCCATTTATGGAGGTGTAATGGATCTCGTCGAACTTTGTTAGTAGTTCCTTCTTTATGAATGAGATGAAGCAAAGCTTTTGCCTCCGTTTAAAAAAACACGTCAAGAGGAATTTCCTTTATAGTAGAGCCGATAATGGAGTGAAGTCCATGCATGCAACGCCACAAGCTACAGAGTAGTAGTAGAGCACTTTACGTACAGAGCCATATTGCATAGTTCCCAATGCCCCGCCAGGCTTTTCCGGCTCCTCGGGCTTAATTGGGAGGCGCTAGTTTAAATATGCTACTAGCTGGAAGCTGCAAGCGAGGTGCGGCTAGGGCGAGCACGCGAGCCATGGGATGCTGGGAAGGAAAACCCGTTCACGTGGCTAGGCTGTCCAGTGCACCCAGATTGTGGGCCCGCACGTCCGTTTGACTTCAAAACTCAAACTACCCGTGTAAAATATTGGCTCGCAACGAAGTGTAGTAGTACTATTTAAAAAAAAGGCCGCCGTGTGTTCGGCCGGGATCGAACCCACAAAACGAGGTATACACTCCCGCGACCACTAGTAGTACTTGTTGGAGTACAACGCAACCTAGAATCGCCTTTTGTCGCTAGTAGTACGTACATTGTTCCTTACAAGAAACCCATAAGAGCATGGTTAATAGTATAGCCAGCTGCTAGCTATAAGCCAGTGCCATGTCATCTACAACCCATCTTATAGCCAACATGTAGTACAATAATAGATCAAAAGAGTGTACTACTTTTTTATTATGTGGCCCACTTCTCATTCTCACAAAGTGCCTAGGAGCACGTGCTAGAGTTGTCTCTTCACAAAGAGCCCGCTTACCTTCTCTCTCCTCTTCTCTTTCCTCCAACTAAGCAGAAATATACTACTCCCTCCGTATAGCTGAATAAGTCATCTTAGATTGTGCACCGTGACCAAGGAGGAGGGGAAAACTAGAGAACTTGATGTTTATTTGCTAATTAATAGCATTGCATGCAATGAATTAACCACTGCATGTCGTGTTTGGTAGTTTCAAGTCATTAAAAGCATGCACACCCACATCTCTTATTGGTTGATATGTCAAGAAACAAGAAATGAGGTAGAAGTTAATGCACCGTGCCTAAGTGTTTTGGGATTATTTGATTTTCGTAAGATGACTTACACACCTAGACGGAGGGAGTAGTTTATTTCTTATAGCCCGCTGACTCAGCTCTATTGTACTTGCTCTAATAATGCAAGAAACCACTAAAATGCCAAGAAACTACTACCACTTGCATATGTGGCAGACTTAAGATAAGACTACCTTATCAACCATTATACATGCTCTTACCAACAAAAATCCTCGAGTGACCTCCTACCTCCGGCCCGTCCACCTAGTCATCCTCGACCATGGGACGCAGCTACCGCCGCCGGCAGAAGGCGAGGTCAAAGCCGCTGGCGGTGCGGAGCCCATGTTGCGGCAGCCCGGATGCCAGCTCCGTCCGACGCTCGCGGCCGCTAGCTAGCCAAGATAGCTCCATCCAGCTGCTGTTAGGTTTGCTAGGTTTGCTAGCTAGATTGGCACGGCAGCGCGGCGGCTTGCTCGCGCACGCCGCGCTAAGGCCAACCATGTGGATCGAGCGAAGGCCAGCGCGGCGGCTTGCTCGCTCGTGAGTCACGCTCGGGCTAGCATGCCAACCCGTGCGGAGGCCAGCGCGGCGTCTGGCCTGTCCGGCGGAGCGGCGGCCAACTCGCTCATCACCGGCGCCACCGACGAACACGCATCAATACTGTTTGAAGTAATGTTCAGGAAAAATAATGATTTGAGGGGGAATAACAGGATAGAAGGTTAGATGTGGGTCCCTAGTGTCAACGGTCAAACAAAATGTGTTGGTTTAAGCTGCCTCGTTAGCATGGACATGTGGGCCAACCCTGTCATAAATGGATTTAAACGAACCTAATCGGTAGGAGTACTAGGTAGTTTTTGGCGTGGATTAAGAAATTTTGGGTATGTTTTTGCTATTTTTTGTACAATAGATACTTCCTAGGGCTGGTTGAAAGTGGTAGTTTTTTCCTAAATACTCTACATATTGTAAGTAGGGTTGAAAGTTAAGCTTTGGAAGCGAATAAACAAGGCTAGTTACATAGTGCATATGTGTACATGATTGAAAGTAAATATCAACCATGAGTGACTAATATCTTGATAGAAAACTCGAAACTATGGAATACTAGGAAAAGAAATGCATGGTTGGAAATACTAGCAATGTTCATGTCCGTTGCAACGAATCATAATTAGAATAATACTTATTCACAAACTTGGTACAAAACACTCTAATTTTGATATACATATGTCACTAGAGATATATTGTGTTTCAATTAGAATATATTCCTTGGGCTGTTTTGGTGAGGTCAGGGAGGGATGTGGTTGGTTTTTATATACTAATTATGGGTTTTTCTACAAATTGGTAGACAGGTGGGATGTTGGTGAGAAAAGGCAACAACTTACCTCACAATCGTTAGATGTAGATCTAATGGTCAGAAACGACGGATGGCAGACACACCAGCATCGCCAACTTAGTCTTGTGTAGGAGTACTAGCAGGATCCGTGCATTGCACGGAACATCAAGATGCATTTTTTATAAAACACTTGTTGTGATTGACTGAGCGGAGTGGGGTGGGGTGTGGTTGGTGGTCGGACTGAGCGGAGGCATGGGGATTGACGACGCCGGCAGCGGCCACCATGCCAGTTTGTTTCAGAGGCTTCCTTTCTTAATTGCTCAACAATGAGGTTTGTTGGAGATAAGGATGAACGAGGGAAGTCCTTGTCTGAAAATGTGGAGAGGGGTGCGGGTATCTTTTAGTTTAATTTCCATCCGTCAGATATAGATCAGACGGTCTATATTGCAAGATGGCACACGTACCATCATCACCAACTTGGTTTTTTATAAGAGAAGAAATATAAGTATGGAGATACAAACGTCTTATCGATACTTGCTTCCGTCAACTAGCATCTACATTCTATTCAACGCCTCGGCATGTGGGGCCTTAGCACAATGACTTCTCGACTATGAAAAACGAAGTTTTTCCCGTCGCCGACAAGGAGGGGGTTACGACAGTGCGCTTTTTGGCTTGCTCTAGTCCTAGTAGTCATATTAGGTGGTCTAAGCACGTGTAGATTTATTCTTTTCCACGTCTCGTGTTCGTCGTACTGCCACGACCGTTGATGAATAGATGGTAAGTTATTCACGGGGAAACCCTTGTTGAGCGTGTTTGCGCGAGAGAGAGACAGTGCGCGTGTGTGATATGTTAGAGACTGAGGCAATGATAACAAATTCTTTGCGTCTATGTGTGTGGAGGATAGAGAGAGACATGTACATGGGGCTTTGTGTTGTGTAACGTGGAGACACATATACATAATTAGAGAGTGAGTGTGTGAGATACACATGCGGACATGAGGAGAGATGAGGATCCAGGTAAATGGGTGTTTTTGCGTGTCTATGTGTGTTTGTGCATGCGTTTGTGTGTGAGAGGGAGAGAGTGTATGTGGAGTAGAGAGACCACTGATGATGTAAACCTAGTATAAGGGAAGGGGGAATGGTGTGATATGTGTAGTAGAGAGATAGCACGGGTGCGGGCGGGGGGAGCAGACTATTTGGAAGAGACATCGAGTGTGTGTGTGGGAGAGGGGTGTGAGAGTGAGAGAAAGAGAGAGCTAGCGACGGAGAGAGAGACAGCGAGAGAGAGAGAGAGAGAGAGCGAGAGAGAGAGAGAGAGAGAGAGAGAGAGAGAGAGAGAGAGAGAGAGAGAGAGAGAGAAGTCCTTTCTTAATTGCTCAACAATGAGGTTTGTTGGAGATAAGGATGAACGAGGGAAGTCCTTTTCTGCAAATGTGGAGAGGGGTGCGGGTATCTTTTAGTTTAATTTCCATCCGTCAAATATAGATCGGACGGTCTATATTGCAAGATGGCACACGTACCATCATCACCAACTTGGTTTTTTATAAGAGAAGAAATATAAGTATGGAGATACAAACGTCTTATCGATACTTGCTTCCGTAAACTAGCATCTACATTCTATTCAACGCCTCGGCATGTGGGGCCTTAGCACAATGACTTCTCGACTATGTAAAACGAAGTTTTTCCCGTCGCCGACAAGGAGGGGGTTACGGCAGTGCGCTTTTTGGCTTGCTCTAGTCCTAGTAGTCATATTAGGTGGTCTAAGCACGTGTAGATTTATTCTTTTCCACGTCTCGTGTTCGTCGTACTGCCACGACCGTTGATGAATAGATGGTAAGCTATTCACGGGGAAATCCTTGTTGAGCGTGTTTGCGCGAGAGAGAGACAGTGCGCGTGTGTGATATGTTAGAGACTGAGGCAATGATAACAAATTCTTTGTGTCTATGTGTGTGGAGGATAGAGAGAGACATGTACATGGGGCTTTGTGTTGTGTAACGTGGAGACACATATACATAATTAGAGAGTGAGTGTGTGAGATACACATGCGGACATGAGGAGAGATGAGGATCCAGGTAAATGGGTGTTTTTGCGTGTCTATGTGTGTTTGTGCACGCGTTTGTGTGTGAGAGGGAGAGAGTGTATGTGGAGTAGAGAGACCACTGATGATGTAAACCTAGTATAAGGGAAGGGGGAATGGTGTGACATGTGTAGTAGAGAGATAGCACGGGTGCGGGCGGGGGGAGCAGACTATTTGGAAGAGACATCGAGTGTGTGTGTGGGAGAGGGGTGTGAGAGTGAGAGAAAGAGAGAGCTAGCGACGGAGAGAGAGAGAGAGAGAGAGAGAGAGAGAGAGAGAGAGAGAGAGAGAGAGAGAGAGAAGTCCTTTCTTAATTGCTCAACAAAGAGGTTTGTTGGAGATAAGGATGAACGAGGGAAGTCCTTGTCTGCAAATGTGGAGAGGGGTGCGGGTATCTTTTAGTTTAATTTCCATCCGTCAGATATAGATCGGACGGTCTATATTGCAAGATGGCACACGTACCGTCATCACCAACTTGGTTTTTTATAAGAGAAGAAATATAAGTATGGAGATACAAACGTCTTATCGATACTTGCTTCCGTAAACTAGCATCTACATTCTATTCAACGCCTCGGCATGTGGGGCCTTAGCACAATGAGTTCTCGACTGTGTAAAACGAAGTTTTTCCCGTCGCCGACAAGGAGGGGGTTACGGCAGTGCGCTTTTTGGCTTGCTCTAGTCCTAGTAGTCATATTAGGTGGTCTAAGCACGTGTAGATTTATTCTTTTCCACGTCTCGTGTTCTTCGTACTGCCACGACCGTTGATGAATAGATGGTAAGCTATTCACGGGGAAATCCTTGTTGAGCGTGTTTGCGAGAGAGAGAGACAGTGCGCGTGTGTGATATGTTAGAGACTGAGGCAATGATAACAAATTCTTTGTGTCTATGTGTGTGGAGGATAGAGATAGACATGTACATGGGGCTTTGTGTTGTGTAACGTGGAGACACATATACATAATTAGAGAGTGAGTGTGTGAGATACACATGCGGACATGAGGAGAGATGAGGATCCAGGTAAATGGGTGTTTTTGCGTGTCTATGTGTGTTTGTGCACGCGTTTGTGTGTGAGAGGGAGAGAGTGTATGTGGAGTAGAGAGACCACTGATGATGTAAACCTAGTATAAGGGAAGGGGGAATGGTGTGACATGTGTAGTAGAGAGATAGCACGGGTGCGGGCGGGGGGAGCAGACTATTTGGAAGAGACATCGAGTGTGTGTGTGGGAGAGAGGTGTGAGAGTGAGAGAAAGAGAGAGCTAGCGACGGAGAGAGAGAGAGAGAGAGAGAGAGAGAGAGAGAGAGAGAGAGAGAGAGAGAGAGAGAGAAGTCCTTTCTTAATTGCTCAACAAAGAGGTTTGTTGGAGATAAGGATGAACGAGGGAAGTCCTTGTCTGCAAATGTGGAGAGGGGTGCGGGTATCTTTTAGTTTAATTTCCATCCGTCAGATATAGATCGGACGGTCTATATTGCAAGATGGCACACGTACCATCATCACCAACTTGGTTTTTTATAAGAGAAGAAATATAAGTATGGAGATACAAACGTCTTATCGATACTTGTTTCCTTAAACTAGCATCTACATTCTATTCAACGCCTCGGCATGTGGGGCCTTAGCACAATGACTTCTCGAGTGTGTAAAACGATGTTTTTCCTGTCGCCGACAAGGAGGGGGTTACGGTAGTGCGCTTTTTGGCTTGCTCTAGTCCTAGTAGTCATATTAGGTGGTCTAAGCACGTGTAGATTTATTCTTTTCCACGTCTCGTGTTCGTCGTACTGCCACGACCGTTGATGAATAGATGGTAAGTTATTCACGGGGAAACCCTTGTTGAGTGTGTTTGCGAGACAGAGAGAGAGACAGTGCGCGTGTGTGATATGTTAGAAACTGAGGCAATGATAACAAATTCTTTGTGTCTATGTGTGTGGAGGATAGAGAGAGACATGTACATGGGGCTTTGTGTTGTGTAACGTGGAGACACATATACATAATTAGAGAGTGAGTGTGTGAGATACACATGCGGACATGAGGAGAGATGAGGATCCAGGTAAATGGGTGTTTTCGCGTGTCTATGTGTGTTTGTGCACGCGTTTGTGTGTGAGAGGGAGAGAGTGTATGTGGAGTAGAGAGACCACTGATGATGTAAACCTAGTATAAGGGAAGGGGGAATGGTGTGACATGTGTAGTAGAGAGATAGCACGGGTGCGGGCGGGGGGAGCAGACTATTTGGAAGAGACATCGAGTGTGTGTGTGGGAGAGGGGTGTGAGAGTGAGAGAAAGAGAGAGCTAGCGACGGAGAGAGAGAGAGAGAGAGAGAGAGAGAGAGAGAGAGAGAGAGAGAGAGAGAGAGAGAGAGAAGTCCTTTCTTAATTGCTCAACAATGAGGTTTGTTGGAGATAAGGATGAACGAGGGAAGTCCTTGTCTGCAAATGTGGAGAGGGGTGCGGGTATCTTTTAGTTTAATTTCCATCCGTCAGATATAGATCGGACGGTATATATTGCAAGATGGCACACGTACCATCATCACCAACTTGGTTTTTTATAAGAGAAGAAATATAAGTATGGAGATACAAACGTCTTATCGATACTTGTTTCCTTAAACTAGCATCTACATTCTATTCAACGCCTCGGCATGTGGGGCCTTAGCACAATGACTTCTCGACTGTGTAAAACGAAGTTTTTCCTGTCGCCGACAAGGAGGGGGTTACGGCAGTGCGCTTTTTGGCTTGCTCTAGTCCTAGTAGTCATATTAGGTGGTCTAAGCACGTGTAGATTTATTCTTTTCCACGTCTCGTGTTCGTCGTACTGCCACGACCGTTGATGAATAGATGGTAAGTTATTCACGGGGAAACCCTTGTTGAGCGTGTTTGCGAGAGAGAGAGAGACAGTGTGCGTGTGTGATATGTTAGAGACTGAGGCAATGATAACAAATTCTTTGTGTCTATGTGTGTGGAGGATAGAGAGAGACATGTACATGGGGCTTTGTGTTGTGTAACGTGGAGACACATATACATAATTAGAGAGTGAGTGTGTGAGATACACATGCGGACATGAGGAGAGATGAGGATCCAGGTAAATGGGTGTTTTTGCGTGTCTATGTGTGTTTGTGCACGCGTTTGTGTGTGAGAGGGAGAGAGTGTATGTGGAGTAGAGAGACCACTGATGATGTAAACCTAGTATAAGGGAAGGAGGAATGGTGTGACATGTGTAGTAGAGAGATAGCACGGGTGCGGGCGGGGGGAGCAGACTATTTGGAAGAGACATCGAGTGTGTGTGTGGGAGAGGGGTGTGAGAGTGAGAGAAAGAGAGAGCTAGCGACGGAGAGAGAGAGAGAGAGAGAGAGAGAGAGAGAGAGAGAAGTCCTTTCTTAATTGCTCAACAATGAGGTTTGTTGGAGATAAGGATGAACGAGGGAAGTCCTTGTCTGCAAATGTGGAGAGGGGTGCGGGTATCTTTTAGTTTAATTTCCATCCGTCAGATATAGATCGGACGGTATATATTGCAAGATGGCACACGTACCATCATCACCAACTTGGTTTTTTATAAGAGAAGAAATATAAGTATGGAGATACAAACGTCTTATCGATACTTGTTTCCTTAAACTAGCATCTACATTCTATTCAACGCCTCGGCATGTGGGGCCTTAGCACAATGACTTCTCGACTGTGTAAAACGAAGTTTTTCCTGTCGCCGACAAGGAGGGGGTTACGGCAGTGCGCTTTTTGGCTTGCTCTAGTCCTAGTAGTCATATTAGGTGGTCTAAGCACGTGTAGATTTATTCTTTTCCACGTCTCGTGTTCGTCGTACTGCCACGACCGTTGATGAATAGATGGTAAGTTATTCACGGGGAAACCCTTGTTGAGCGTGTTTGCGAGAGAGAGAGAGACAGTGTGCGTGTGTGATATGTTAGAGACTGAGGCAATGATAACAAATTCTTTGTGTCTATGTGTGTGGAGGATAGAGAGAGACATGTACATGGGGCTTTGTGTTGTGTAACGTGGAGACACATATACATAATTAGAGAGTGAGTGTGTGAGATACACATGTGGACATGAGGAGAGATGAGGATCCAGGTAAATGGGTGTTTTTGCGTGTCTATGTGTGTTTGTGCACGCGTTTGTGTGTGAGAGGGAGAGAGTGTATGTGGAGTAGAGAGACCACTGATGATGTAAACCTAGTATAAGGGAAGGAGGAATGGTGTGACATGTGTAGTAGAGAGATAGCACGGGTGCGGGCGGGGGGAGCAGACTATTTGGAAGAGACATCGAGTGTGTGTGTGGGAGAGGGGTGTGAGAGTGAGAGAAAGAGAGAGCTAGCGACGGAGAGAGAGAGAGAGAGAGAGAGAGAGAGAGAGAGAAGTCCTTTCTTAATTGCTCAACAATGAGGTTTGTTGGAGATAAGGATGAACGAGGGAAGTCCTTGTCTGCAAATGTGGAGAGGGGTGCGGGTATCTTTTAGTTTAATTTCCATCCGTCAGATATAGATCGGACGGTCTATATTGCAAGATGGCACACGTACCATCATCACCAACTTGGTTTTTTATAAGAGAAGAAATATAAGTATGGAGATACAAACATCTTATCGATACTTGTTTCCTTAAACTAGCATCTACATTCTATTCAACGCCTCGGCATGTGGGGCCTTAGCACAATGACTTCTCGACTGTGTAAAACGAAGTTTTTCCTGTCGCCGACAAGGAGGGGGTTACGGCAGTGCGCTTTTTGGCTTGCTCTAGTCCTAGTAGTCATATTAGGTGGTCTAAGCACGTGTAGATTTATTCTTTTCCACGTCTCGTGTTCGTCGTACTGCCACGACCGTTGATGAATAGATGGTAAGTTATTCACGGGGAAACCCTTGTTGAGCGTGTTTGCGAGACAGAGAGAGAGACAGTGCGCGTGTGTGATATGTTAGAGACTGAGGCAATGATAACAAATTCTTTGTGTCTATGTGTGTGGAGGATAGAGAGAGACATGTACATGGGGCTTTGTGTTGTGTAACGTGGAGACACATATACATAATTAGAGAGTGAGTGTGTGAGATACACATGCGGACATGAGGAGAGATGAGGATCCAGGTAAATGGGTGTTTTCGCGTGTCTATGTGTGTTTGTGCACGCGTTTGTGTGTGAGAGGGAGAGAGTGTATGTGGAGTAGAGAGACCACTGATGATGTAAACCTAGTATAAGGGAAGGGGGAATGGTGTGACATGTGTAGTAGAGAGATAGCACGGGTGCGGGCGGGGGGAGCAGACTATTTGGAAGAGACATCGAGTGTGTGTGTGGGAGAGGGGTGTGAGAGTGAGAGAAAGAGAGAGCTAGCGACGGAGAGAGAGAGAGAGAGAGAGAGAGAGAGAGAGAGAGAGAGAGAGAGAGAGAGAGAGAGAGAGAGAGAAGT